>OW285241.1:8197827-9397827 GCA_935421215.2 Melolontha melolontha
TCTCATACACATGAAGTTCATTACAGTTCGTATATATACACGTAGTATAGAAGTGAATATCATGTCTGTCTTCGGTAAGGTGCACTGATGATCTGTAAAAAACAGTGAAATATCGATATATGCACATTCCGCGCAGATAAGTTTTTCACAAAATTTTTCATTTGTACTGACAACTTGTACAGTTGATGTCGCGGCTTGTTGCGTCTACAATCTAGGGCAAAAGTGATTTGCCGAATTGTAGAATTAAATGCAACAAATTATAGCGACAATCGCATGTAAAATGAGATTTAATAATTATTAATTCTCATACACATGAAGTTCATTACAGTTCGTATATATACACGTAGTATAGAAGTGAATATCATGTCTGTCTTCGGTAAGGTGCACTGATGATCTGTAAAAAACAGTGAAATATCGATATATGCACATTCCGCGCAGATAAGTTTTTCACAAAAATTTTTCATTTGTACTGACAACTTATACAGTTGATGTCGCGGCTTGTTGCGTCTACAATCTAGGGCAAAAGTGATTTGCCGAATTGTAGAATTAAATGCAACAAATTATAGCGACAATCGCATGTAAAATGAGATTTAATAATTATTAATTCTCATACACATGAAGTTCATTACAGTTCGTATATATACACGTAGTATAGAAGTGAATATCATGTCTGTCTTCGGTAAGGTGCACTGATGATCTGTAAAAAACAGTGAAATATCGATATATGCACATTCCGCGCAGATAAGTTTTTCACAAAATTTTTCATTTGTACTGACAACTTGTACAGTTGATGTCGCGGCTTGTTGCGTCTACAATCTAGGGCAAAAGTGATTTGCCGAATTGTAGAATTAAATGCAACAAATTATAGCGACAATCGCATGTAAAATGAGATTTAATAATTATTAATTCTCATACACATGAAGTTCATTACAGTTCGTATATATACACGTAGTATAGAAGTGAATATCATGTCTGTCTTCGGTAAGGTGCACTGATGATCTGTAAAAAACAGTGAAATATCGATATATGCACATTCCGCGCAGATAAGTTTTTCACAAAATTTTTCATTTGTACTGACAACTTGTACAGTTGATGTCGCGGCTTGTTGCGTCTACAATCTAGGGCAAAAGTGATTTGCCGAATTGTAGAATTAAATGCAACAAATTATAGCGACAATCGCATGTAAAATGAGATTTAATAATTATTAATTCTCATACACATGAAGTTCATTACAGTTCGTATATATACACGTAGTATAGAAGTGAATATCATGTCTGTCTTCGGTAAGGTGCACTGATGATCTGTAAAAAACAGTGAAATATCGATATATGCACATTCCGCGCAGATAAGTTTTTCACAAAATTTTTCATTTGTACTGAAAACTTGTACAGTTGATGTCGCGGCTTGTTGCGTCTACAATCTAGGGCAAAAGTGATTTGCCGAATTGTAGAATTAAATGCAACAAATTATAGCGACAATCGCATGTAAAATGAGATTTAATAATTATTAATTCTCATACACATGAAGTTCATTACAGTTCGTATATATACGCGTAGTATAGAAGTGAATATCATGTCTGTCTTCGGTAAGGTGCACTGATGATCTGTAAAAAACAGTGAAATATCGATATATGCACATTCCGCGCAGATAAGTTTTTCACAAAATTTTTCATATATATATATATATATATATATATATACAGGTTCTGCACCTTCTTTTTAAATGTTTTAGTTGGCCACAGTATTCAATGAAAAGCGTTTAGAAAGAATCTTTATTTATATGTCCATAATTTTTTTTAAATAAAATATTATCCATTAAATTTCAGTTTTGTATTTTAGAAATATAAAAATAAAATTTATTCAAGAGTTATTTATTATTATTATTTCTTAATATTATTTGCATAAATTGAAATGTTACTGCCAGTAATGGAGAATCTTGTATATAAATTAATAATTTAATACCACCGTCCTCTCATACTGTAATTTCTAAACCTATAAAATACAAAATATTTTCGATTAAAGTTGAATTTCAATTCTTACAATAATAAATATTTTCAAAAATCTTCCCAATAAATCCTAAAAAAAGTTTTAATAAACATTGTTAAATATATAAAATCATATAATTTATTAGAAAGTTATTTTTTTATTTATCTCTCTACTTTTAAACACATTAATTTTAGTAGGAGTCTTCTAGAGAGATTAATAAATTAATACCACATTTAATCTTTGTCCTCCTTTAACACTTCTGCATTCGTAAACTTATCGTGAACCAACGGTCAGGATTTCCTAAGTAGATGAGTCGACGAACGCCGATAATATTTATGGAAAATACGCGTACTTTTATTCCACAAATATTCAATTAGTAATAAGACTGTTCCCGTGCAACTAATATGCGTCATTCACTTTAGTTAACCGACATGTACTCGCAAAGTTAGAATATATTGTTTACAATATCGTTAGTTGTAGTGTACGAGAAAGTTAGTGATCCCAAAACGGCAATTGAACTTGATCACCTGAATGGAATATTATATTACTGTTGTACGTAGGCACACACGAAAATGTGGTAAGCGCTTTGGTTAGAATCTGCAATTTAATTCAAACAATGTCATTCCGCAATTATCTTCAATTATTCTCCCGTTTTAACCTTGTTGATATACAATCCCTGTCAGTAAAATTTGGACACCAGATTAATTTAGTTTACACAAAATTAAAATTAAAAGTTAAATTTTTAAACACAAATATATTGTTACCTACCGACGAAAACAAAAGAATTATTATAATTATTAACACTAGAATGCAATTCAAAATGTACATCTACCGAAAGATTATCTACGAGGGATGTTTCTAAAGTTCTGGAAATTGTGCTCTAATTAAATTACACAGAACTTAGGCTAGGGATTCGCATACTACAGAAAAAGCATGCTTGTTCGAGCTAGCATGCTAGTTTATAGCGTAGTAACAGCATGCTCCGTGCGTTTACATTAGCTAGAACTAGCATAGTTTGTGGTCTACTTAGATGAGCATGTTTACATTTCAAAACATGATGAGTCGCTTTCGTGCAGTCAGTTTACGAAATAAAATAAATAGTATTATATTGCTTGTTTCAACGCATTTGGTAAAGAGTTTAAAAAACTAATGAGAAGCGAAAACGAAAAACATGGGTGCGAGATTGGCTTTGTAGAAAACATCTTAGAGCAAGTAATAATCAACTTTGTGAAATGCATCTAGAAGATGTTGACGGTTACAAAAATCATTTGCAAATGCAACTTATAAAATTCAATGAACTCTTATGTAAAGTAGAATCAAAAATACAGAAATCTGTTACAGATATTTATTACGTCTCAATCGCGGCACGGACACAAAACTAGCAGTACCAAGCTTGTCTTGGGTAAACACGTTCACACTTGCTTATGAGCATGCTTTCCTTCACATCTAGTATGCTTACTAGCACAAGTGATAGACAAGTCTTGACATGTTTATGCAGCTATCTAGTCAGTGTTGCCAACTCTGGAGTAAAGTCGATAAATTTGGGGGATTTTAAAAGAGTTTAGCGACAAACAATAATTTTTGGGATTAGCGACTTTTTTGGGTACCTACATTTACATTTACGTAAAAATATTTATGGATACTTTTAAAAGACAAATAATCGTTTTTTATTTACGTTTATTCGAAGCAGCCTCTTTTTTATTTCATATTGCCTTTAAATTCTTAAGAGGCCGCAGATGAACGTTCCTAAAGATGTAGGTTTTCAGTTAAAGATTTGTTTGAACTTGTGAAGAATAGTATATAATCTATATATCCATTTTGTTTTTAAAAATACCTATTTTTATTTTACATTTTTAAGAAAAATTATATATTGTTATTTTGTATAAAAATTTTTTTATTTTATATACATTATTTTATGTTCTACTGTTTAAAAGAAATATATAAGACAAAGAATCAAACTCTGGTGTATATAAGTTAACATGCGATGATTGTAATAAGGTATACATAGGACAAACGGGGAGGACATTCAAAATTAGGATTAAAGAACACGAGAGAAGCCATAAAGAAAAGAAAACAGATTCAACTTTCGCAAGTCATTGTATAGATATCAATCATAGATTTAATATAGATTTCAAAATTTTACACATTCAAGAAAAAAGTATAAAACTTAACCTGTTAGAAAACTTAGAAATTAATAGATACAATAGTTTAGGATTAGCTTTAAATGACCAACTAGATTTAAACAACTCCCCTCTACTAAATTTAAGATTGTAAAAATTTTTCCACCACCATTTCCCCAATAATTTTCACATAAATATTCAAACTTGTATTGTACATATTCAGTATTTCATCCACCTGATGAAGCCATTGTATGGCGAAACAATATTGTAGTGGTATTTACAATAAAAGAATTTTTGAAACTAGAAGTTTAATTACTTATTTCTTAGCGTTATAATGAAGTTTCAACAAGTATCTCGTTCGTCAATTAACTAAAAATATACTTAAGTATATATTCAAATTCATTTTTACTTCTTTTACTGCATTAAATCTGGGGGATTGTTATGCTCATTTAGGGACGTCTAGACTTGAGCTAGCTACTTTTCACGAACGAGAGTTGGCAACACTGTATCCAGTGCAACATCGTTCAGTCTGATTTGTGTGTTCGATTGATATAGACGCATTTTCGTAGCACTGTTTGCGTAACAATGGAAGACGCGTCTAAATCTCAAAGAGCAATAATTCTCTTTTTGTGAGTCTTTTTGATGAGTCTTACATGATTGTTTGGACGTAAGCAAGGTTTAAGCCTGCTGGATCCCAAGGCTGTTGGGACCGGAACAGAAACTCAATAGGTCTGACACTTGTCGTCAACTTCAAGATCTGTTAGCCCGTTACTGTGATGAATTTTGACAATGGAAAATAACCACTGACGAAACGTGAATTCCTTATTTCAATCCTGTGACCGAAAATCTATCCAAAGAATGGCTTAAACCCGAAGAAGGGTCTCCACTAAAGGCGAATGCAGTTCCGTCTGTTGGAAAGGTATTGCTTGCTGTATTCTGGGATTGCGAAGGGATTATTTTTATGGATTATCTAGCGAAACGTACTACAATTAACGCAGAATATTGTTCGAACTTATTATCCGGACCACAGCGACAGGCTCTTATCAGAAAATGGATAAAGATAATTCAAGACTGCATACCGCAAGAAAAACGAAGGATGTTTTGAACGATTTACGATGGGAATTACTTCTGCATCCACCTTATTCACCGGATCTCGCACCGAGAAACTTTCATCTGTTCCCAGATTTGAGAAAACCTTTACGGAGTGTTCGTTTTGAGAATTTAACTGACGTAAAACATGTCATAAATAGGTGGATTGAGGAGACACCGAAAAAGTTCTTTAAGGACGGTTTAAAAAAATTAATTTATCGTTGAGATAAATGTATTCAATAAAATGGCGATTGTGTTGAAAAATTACATTGTAATATTGATGAAAATTTATAAAATAAAAAGATTATAGCTAAATAGCCAGAACTTTTGAAACATCCCTCGTAATTATTTGATACTAACACACATCTTTGCTCTGTTTGCGATTGCGATTACTAGAGCCGGAAAATTGCGCTAACTGTCAGAACCGGATACTTAAAAGTGGATATAAAATAGATAGTTAGAGGTAAATTATAAAACGTGTCCGAATACTTACCGTTTTAAGAGGCTGGCGTAAAGTCACGATCAGGATAATATATGTTAAATATTTCAATCATTAGATATGTATGTATTTTTAAAAACGAATTCATTCGATGATAAGTCGTTACCATCTGTAGAATCCGCGTTGGTCGGCCGTGACCCATCCCGGTGTGCCAGAGTTTTTACGAAAACCAATAGAGCTGGAGCCGTTTCGACACCGGATTTGACATTTCGATGGGCCCCCTATGAGTACAGAGGGAACCCCTGAAAAGTCTCTTCTAATAAGGTGACGTGTGTATCTCACGCTTTCTTGAGCCCCAGATTGCAGTATTTCGTTACCCCCTAGCAGCTAGAGACGTCTCTACCCTCTACCCCCCGTATCACGACTTACCTCAAAGGTCCTCATGTAACACGAGTACCTTGAGCTGAGGATTGCTTAATATAACCTAAAATGTCTCGAATTATCTTAAGGTAGCTTAAAATAACTAGAAATACCTTTAAAATTAGCTTAAGATACCTTAAAAAGTTTAAACTAGCTTTTAAAAAGCTCAACGTAGCTCGAGATAACTTTAAATAGTTTAAAATAGCTTAAAATATATTAAGATGAACTTGAGAGAGCTAAAGAGATTTAAGACATCTTAGAATAGCTCGATTCTTGAGAATTATTAGAAATTAAGTACTGTGAAGTAGCTCTAAGTCGTTTAAAATTCCTCAAAATAGCTTTAAAACCAATAATATAGCTTAAAGTAAGTTAAAATAGTATAATATGTCTTAAAATAGCTAGAAACAGTTTAAAATTCCTCGAAATAGCTTAAGATATCTTGAAAGATGTGAAGATAGCTTAAATAGCTTAAATTAGCTTAATACAACTTTAAATAATTTAAAATAACTTTAAATAGCTTAAAATACCTTAATATTAACTTAAGAGAGTTGAAGATGGCTTAAGATATCTTAAAATAGCTTTCATTACTTAAAAGTACCTTAATATAGCTTAAAATAAATTAAAGTAATTGCAATATAGATCAAAATTAGAATACTTAAAAAGTAATACACGAAAAAAGTCTACATTCTGGTTTTTCCTTTTTAATTTCAATTACAAAGTATTAAGGCTGTTTTTAATATGATTTTGATTCAGATTTCAACAACCAATCTATTACACAGGCCTGCATAAAATTTGTGATGACGTAATTTTTGTTTGTAAAGCTCAGTTTTTATATAGCAATAACTAATTAAAATACAGTTGGTCTCTACCACCCACAGATTTTTTTTTGCACAAAAGAAAAAGAAAAAAATATAAAAAAAATCTTATAATAGGCGTTTTAATACATTTTAAAATGAATGTACTACTTCAAATTCTATGTATTAACCCAAAAATTATTTTCTGTTGTGGTTTTAAAGAAATTTGTTAAATAGGCTCTCATTACCTGATGTAAATCTTTTATTACATGCATTAGTTTTGGACAAGATTTCCGGGAATATTTACCTGCTAAATCCTATTTATTATGCTTTCACTTTATTAGTACTGCGAAGAAGGATTTCAAGTTTATCACTACAAACAAAATGTATATTTTAATGTCATTTACTTCATTATAGCTCTGAGTGTCGATCAGTAAACAGGTAAAATTAATTTGTCTTTAGTGTTGTGCGTGGTATTTGATAAATAAACATTGCTTAAAAATATGTCTAGCCGGTGTTGCAAAAAACAAACCAGATGATTTCTGTTACATTTGTGGATATTTCGTCTTGAAAAAGTTTAAGAGACCAATTGGTGAATTTGTGAAAAATGTATATTATGCTTATTTCAAAATCAAATTAGGAGATCAAGATAAAGATTGGGCACCGCACGTTGTTTGTAAGGTATGTGAAGAAGGTTTAAGACATTGGAACAAAGGTAATAGAAAAAGCCTTCCTTTTGGAATACCGATGGTTTGGAGAGAACAGCAAAATCATCATGAAGATTGCTACTTTTGTCTTTGTGATATTAAGGGGCATAATAGAAATACTTTGAAACATATTTTGTACCCAAACAATATTAAATCAGCTATCAGACCAGTTCCTCACAGTGATCATGTACCTATACCTATACCCCCCAAAGTACTACAAGAAGATATTGAAACCTCTTCAACTTCCGGCTCCGTACAGATGGATAGTGATTTTGAACCATCAACCTCAGGTCAAAACCAACCTCAGCTATTTTCACAAGCCGACCTGAATGATTTAGTAAGAGATTTGGGACTTTCAAAAGATCTTTCTGAAGTACTGGGGTCTAGGTTGAAAAAAAAAAATTTGCTTGCCCCAGAAACTACCTTCAGATCTTCCTTTAGCTGAATATGACAGAAAAACAACCAAACGAAGCTTTTCTGAAAGACGAAAAGGCTTTTTTTAGGAAGCATAAATAACTATTTCTAATAGTTTCTATGTGTATATTTTTTAATATAATATAAAACTGGCTTATAAATGAAATAAATCGTGTTTTTTCTATTTTTTTTTTGATTTTACTGGTTTGAAAAATAACCTTACGTGATACAAAAAAAATAAAAGCAGATTTGAAATCCGCGCTACCCAATTACTAGAAAACAGTTAAAATTTTTAAATCAACATTCAAAGAGTTGAGAAATGCAGGCCTGTGTTATTGTTAAATCTCTACAAAGTTTCAATATAATAGGTAATATTAAAAACCGTCTGAAGATTGGATATTCTAAAAAATAGAATTAAAATAATTTGCTTTGCCTGAGTGACATATATTTTTTGTAGGTTCCATTTGTTAATGTTTGCATTTGTGATATATCTGCCATTCAAACCGTGTATGGGACAACGTGAATGCACCGATGATGGTAAGTTTTTAAGTAATTAAATTAAATATTTTCACATTCAAAAATAGTGCCAACGGGGCACTAATCAGTGCTATTTTTGTGTAAAATCTTAAATTTCTAAATTAATTTTTTACGTAAAATAATTTCAGACAATGCACCTAATGTTAGGGTTATAAATGATAAGAGCGTCGAAGTTTCTTTTTCGGAAAATACTACAAATATTAGTAAGATAGAGTACTGGGTAAGTTATCAAAAAAGTTTTCTTTTAAAATCTAAAATTTTTACTACCTTTCGTAGCATATAAGAAATTTGGGATGTTCGAATGTTGCACCTATGAAGAAGAAAATAAATATTACACAATCTCATATTATTAATGGTTTATTTCCATTTTCCCTGTATGGAATTGTGATAAAGTATTACAAAAATGGAGTAGAATGTATAAAGGAGACAACATTCAACACCACAGAATCAGGTAACTTCTAAAACAAATTTTAATTTTATAAAATATATTAGAATTAGCTTCGTTCCACATAATTTAATTAGAATTGAATATACGAGGTGCATTCAAGTTCTAAGACCTCCGATTTTTTTCCTAACTAACTACTCACCCGAAAACTATGAAACTGGTGTTACTTCTCGACGTAATCTCCCTGCAGACGTACACATTTTTCACAACGTCTACGCCATGATTCCATGGATGCGGCGAAGGTTTCTTTAGGAGTCTGTTTCGACCACTGGAAAATCGCTGAAGCAATAGCAGCACGGCTGGTGAATGTGCGGCCACGGACAGTGTCTTTCATTGTTGGAAACAGCTTAAAGTCACTAGGAGCCAGGTCAGGTGAGTAGGGAGCATGAGAAATCACTTCAAAGTTGTTTTCACGAAGAAACTGTTGCGTAACGTTAGCCCGATGTGCGGGTGCGTTGTCTTGGTGAAACAGCACACGCGCAGCCTTTCCCGGACGTTTTTGTTGCAGTGCAGGAAGGAACTTGTTCTTCAAAACATTTTCGTAGGATGCACCTGTCACCGTAGTGCCCTTTGGAACACAATGGGTAAGGATTACGCCCTCACTGTCCCAGAACATGGACACCATCATTTTTTCAGCACTGGCGGTTACCCGAAATTTTTTTGGTGGCGGTGAATCTGTGTGCTCCCATTGAGCTGACTGGCGCTTTGTTTCTGGATTGAAAAATGGCATCCACGTCTCATCCATTGTCACAATCGACGAAAAGAAAGTCCCATTTATGCCTTGGTTGCGCGTCAACATTGCTTGGCAACATGCCACACGAGCAGCCTTGTGGTCGTTCGTCAGCATTCGTGGCACCCACCTGGAGGACACTTTTCGCATTTTCAGATCATCATGCAGGATTGTGTGCACAGAACCCACGGAAATGCTAACACTGGAGGCGATCTGTTCAACTGTCATTCGGCGATCCCCCAAAACAAGTCTCTCCACTTTCTCGATCATGTCGTCAGACCGGCTTGTGCGAGCCCGAGATTGTTTCGGTTTGTTGTCACACGATGTTCTGCCTTCATTAAACTGTCGCACCCACGAACGCACTTTCGACACATCCATAACTCCATCACCACATGTCTCCGTCAACTGTCGATGAATTTCAATTGGTGTCACACCACACAAATTCAGAAAACGCATGATTGCGCGCTGTTCAAGTAAGGAAAACGTAGTCATTTTAAGTATCTAAAACAGTTTTCATTCTCGACGCTGCCGCTACAATTCCATCTGCCGTACAGTGCTGCCATCTCTGTTACGTATTGATAACGAATGCACGCTCATTTTAAAACAATGCACATGCTTCTATCTCTGTCCAGTCTGGAGAAAAAAAATCGGAGGCCTTTGAACTTGAATGCACCTCGTACTATCAAACCGCTGCTTAAATTAAATTTTGATCAAGTATCTTTAGAATCTTTCACGAAACTTAAATTTATGAAGACATAAAATGATTAAAAGAATTATACATTTTCCCGAATTTATGTTTACATCGAAATATATTAAGCTAAATCAATCGAAGATATTGATATTATTATTGCAAGAAAAAAGATCTTTCTCGGAATAATATCTTTCGAAATTATACACCTAATTCCTAATAAAAAATTTAAATTAATGAAAGGCCCAAGATCCACGTATTCTATCAACAACGGAATTCCTATTTTGGGGCCTAGAATTTAATAATAATAATAATAATTCATGCTTCGTCATCTTCCATCAACTTAAGCCAATCCCAGGAGGTATTGACAGGTCATGAGATAATAATAGACCTGTATCGGTGGAGTGACTTAAGATGTTTAACTGTCGGCATTCATCTTAAACGACAAAGAAAACCACGAAAATTTTCTTGAATAGTCGAACCCCAGTACATTACCGCTAGGCTATAGACCGATTTAAGAATGTACGGTTGCAAATTAGTAACGTAACGATGTTAACAAACAATTTAAAGCCTGAAATAAGTCTTGAAAATGAAAGTATATTATTTTGACTCAAGGCAACAATATTATCTGCCATTCGATTTGTGGCACAAATACTATAACATCAAATTGAAGGAAGCCCAATTTTGTTAAAAGTAGTGTGAAGTGGTCTATTTATTACACAGAAAACTTCTACATATAAGCAAACATTCAAAATTATTAGAATTGAATTATTTTTAGAAAGTTAATCGTTTAAAGTTTAACATATAAATTTAAATACTAAATGAAGAAATTCAAAACAGATTCATAGATTCACCAAATGAAATTAAACAGAAAAGAATAATCCTTCAAAATTTTGAAATTAGACAGTTACGAAAAAATGTTAGTAAAAGCCCCACGTTGGGCGCCAAATCTATTATTACTGTGTTATGTGGTGAGTCATACTTCCGCCGTTAAATATAATGAGCCATCGAAAAAATTCATAATTGGAGTAGACTGTGAAATTGGGTTGGTACTTTAGCCACTTCCACATAATGACATTTATTATTTGACATTGAAACTATAAGTTTGTGTCAAATTTTTCAAAACTCTTATTAAGAAAATTAAATTTGTTTAGATGTAATTGGACAACATTTTCAACAACTTCTGTAGCTATATGTAAATTTTGATTATGATTTCGATATTAAATAAATTATTTGTTTTCTTTTTTGTTGTAGTATCATTTCAATGCCATTACCTTTTTTTACAATGCAACCAAATAAAACTGTCAAGCATCAAGTAATGTGTCATTATGTGGAGGTGGCTAAAGTACCAACCCAATTTCACAGCCTACTCCAATTATGAATTTTTTCGATGGCTCGTTATATTCAAAACTATTAATATTGCCTTATTATTTAAAGGCGAATAAGCAAATTCAAATAAGTTCACAGATTCATGAAAAGAATATAAATGGCAGTATTCGCACAAAAGCTTGAGAAAAAATCGATAACAAAAAGAAACGAAGGATTAATTTTGGGAAACGCATCTATCTATCTATCTATCTATCTATATATCCATCCATTTATCTAATTCTTTGGATAGGACGTCAGTATGTTCAGTCAGTTAAGAACACTGGTCTTTTTACCACCCCGAATAGATCTTTCAGTTCCACTCTGATAGTGTTGTATCCTCGATAAAAGCCACCAATAGATCTCTTCTGAAATGTTTCCTTCAGTTATTCACAAGTGCATATCACACGAAGGCTAGCTCTCTCATGTTTTTCACATCTCCTACACCAGCACTCGCTAACCAAGCCTATGGCTTTAGAGATGCTTCCTTAAAGGATAACGTCCGGTTCATCAAGCCGGTAACGAATATTAGGTTGGCTGAAAACCTAGCATTCAGCTCCTCTAGTAGTACCTTAGTATAGAGTCGACCTTACGTTAGCCCCAATTTCTTGTTATATTCTCTTTCTAGCCATAACCAGATCTCCTTTCTAGCGGAATCCTTGGCGATTCCGCATACAGTTTCTGGTCCTATAAATTTCCTCTAAGAACCTTAAAACCTTATTGCCTTTAATCTCATATCCGGTCATCCATATCAGTGACACAGTATTGTCTTTTGCCAGTCTATTAAGGACCTGTTTATTGTTTACAATGTTTTGCCAGTTCAGTCCTGGAATTCCTAATTGCCTTAATAGCCACCTGACGTATCAGTCATTATTTTGATTTTTTTGTTTGCGCAGCCGACTCCCCAAATTTTCTCGATGCAGGCTGGGATTGCAAAAAATTCGGCCTGAATAACCATTGTATGTTCCCCAGACTTAATGATATCTTCCTTCTAGGGCACATTCCATATATACCTGCACCTGTGCTCCAATTGGATTATAATCCATCTGTGTACCAGGTGCCGGCATTCTAATTGCCCGAGCGACTTTTTGTGTGTTTCCTGGTCGGTATAGATACGTTCAGCTTAGCTGTAAACATAATCTCAGATGTCACACTTTCCGCCAGCATTTGTAATAGCGGCTCTCCTAGTATAGTTCCCATGGTATCTGTATGGTCCCCTTCGACCTTATTAAGACGACATAAACACAGCCACGACCTCCGCTTTCGCAAATAGTGCCAGCAGAGGGAGACACTCGACGGCCTCCATGGATGCGATTCACGTGCTGTTGATAGCTCCCGTGATTCCCAACAGGGCCTGTCGCTGGAGAGTTGGGAAACGCATAAATTTGTACTAAACAGGTTTCAATTCTATTGATTACAAAAAAAAAGAAGAATCATGCCTTTATTCTAACATTAGCGAGGACAATTTTATATTGCATTTAACCATAGCAGCTAGGTTATATGCAGAAAACATATGTTAATAGGTATCTCTAGTTTTAAAATATTCATTAATTATTTCATAATATTTCAGCTGACCTTAGCAACCAAGAAAAACCCACAATAAGTCATACATTAAATGCAACGGAAGTCACCGTTTCGATAAAATGGAAATGTGAAGATCTGAGAGGACCAATTTTACATGACATCGGTGTTGCTTGTATCAGTTTAGATTGTGCCACGCAGTTTATTAATTATGATGAAACTGAAACGATATCAACAATGGATATTAAATTTAAGATAACTAAATACAGAATATATAGAGTAAAACTCACCTATTCGCGAGGAACAGAGAGTCGATTTGAACAATACGATGTAATTATGGATACACAAGGTAACTCTATTTATGTTCTACTTTATTATTAAGTTGCCTTTGCAATAAAGTATCTGAATATATACTGATGTAAATATCAATTTTGTTTATAGAGCCACCTATGATTGGAGATATAATAACATACAATATTAATGACACATCCGTAAGTTTAAAATGGTCACCGCCGACTCGCGATGTAGAACTCTATGAAATTTCATATTACAGTACAGACGAAGTAAAAATGCTCAATATAAGTGGATCATCATACTGTGAAATATGGCAGGATTATGTATGTGTTACTATTAATGGTCGCAATTTTTTAAGTGAACCGTATATTTTTGAGGTAAATTCCACTATAAGATTAATCTATCTCTTTATACTCCTTGCAATTTATAGAATTATAGTTTATTAGTATAATTTATATGCGGTTATTAAAATGGATTTCTTCTAGGTTCGCTCAAAAAGATATCTTGTAGATCAATACGCAAGGGCTAAGATTTATCATATAAATCCTGATATAAAAGGAGGTAAGGAAACTTATTTAATCTATTTACCATAGAATAAATATAATTGCAACAGTTTATAAAGATGGAATTTTTACACAGTAAATGTTAGCCTCTCAGACCTGTTACGCTATGTAACAGTTAGTAAATGCCCCACGTTGGGCGCCAATTATATTGTTACACTACGTACAACTTTAGTATATTTCTCCTAACTAAGCTAGTCTTATAGTTGCTCTTAAGTCCAAAGTTCAAATTATAACCTTACAATACGTTCTAAAATGGTTTAATTTAACGAACATCGAAGATCTGTGATGTCATGGAAAAAAATTTAAAAGTAACGAATTTGTTCTTAATATATTATTTAAGTAAATTAAGAGAAAATTTAGGTTTGAAATTAGTAAGTTGAAAAAAATGTTAGTAAAAAACCCAAGTTGGGCGTCAAATTTATTATCTACTGCATACTATGTAAATGATAATGTTTCAAGTTAGCTATAGTATTTTGATACATGGAAAGAAAATTAGTTAATTTAATGAACATAAAAAAAAACGAGAAAATATTGAAAATAAAAAATAATTGTAGTAAAAAAAACGGGGTTATTATTAAAATTGTATTTAACTCAATTAAATAGAAAAATTAAAGCTTTGAATAGTTTAAAGTTAGTAAATGGAAAGAAAAATGGGGGTGGTAGCTCCACGTTGGGCGTCAAATTTATTGCTTTTTGCATATTATATAAATGATCATGTTAATACGCCCCACGTTGGGCGCCAAATTTATTGCTTAATGCATATTATATAAATGATAATGTTAATGCGTCTCATTTATTTGCACACTTAATGGAGCTCCGGCTTAGTTATAGTCTTGCAATGAAAAATAATAACTAATTTGATGAATGTCAAAAAAACCTCTAAAATATTGAAAATTTAAAAAATGTAGTGAAATAACTGGGTTGGTCTTAATAATTTATTTAACTAAATTAAGCAGAAAAATCGTCCATTGGCATTACACGAAGCATAAAAAAGTGCATACTGGCGTCTTTTTCATAAGAAAAAAATGAACAATACTTTTAAGAGTATTTTAATGTAATTAATAAATACGCTAAATTACTTTAATTGACGTTTAACTGTCACCATAATAAAGGATGAATTACAGCCACACCAAGTTTTTAATAACAACGAAATCAACAGATATATAAAATATCTACATTAATAGGCTTATCTAAAACTTCAAAAAAGATAATATTAAGCTTCGCATATTAATTTTTTTATCACATTTTTAATATAAATTATTTATTTTTAATTTGTAAAGAATATGGCTGCAGAATATTTTTGTAAAAAAAATAGTGAAACCTTTAGAGGATCTCAAATACTTCAACTTTTACTTATAAATTTATAGCGGGAAACGTATAATTAAGTTAAAATAAAATAAATTATAAACTAACTATTGCACTTCTGTCTTCTTGTATAATCTGTTGGGCACTTAATAAATTATAATTATTACTAAATATATTTTAGATCCATCGCCCCCATTAAATCCTAATTACGCTTGGAACGATGAACAAAATTTGCGGATCGAATGGCAACATCCTGATATACCAAATGGACGAATTCTTCGGTTTTATATTGACATTAATAATAAGTTGATTTTAACTTATAACGTAACAAAAGAACGTCAAGATTATAGCTACGATGTAAGTATACTTATAACTATAACTTATTTTATTCCCTTAATTAACCATTGGAACTGCCAAATACATAGATTTATGAGTACCTTTCAACCGTTCTGTCAGTGCCAAGAAGCATATCATATAAGAAAGTCTAATTTCACGTTAGAAATTAGACGCTGGCGCACTCTGATGTGGATATGGTAGTACTAAATTTGTAAACAACCGCGATGGCGCATTTTTAAATTACTATAATGTTTTTTTGCTCTAAATATGCTCTAAATACGCGTTTTGATATTTTTTGATCTCGTCAGTGCGATATATCTATTAATATAGAAATCACAGCCACGTATTTACGTATATATAAATAAAAATTAATTTTGTTAAAAATAAATTTAAACTGTATGTAAGAAAAATAAATATTTAAAATTCAACATATATATATATATATACACACTTACAATATTCCAACCAGTGCGATCGGTTCGTTACAAAAAAAGGTCTCGGGCCCCCGATACACATGTTACACAGAATGCGTGATTTTAAAAACCAAATGAAACGATACTTGAAAAAGACTGAAAAATAATAAAAGTCGAAATGTCGTAGAATAAAACATCATAATTCAATAAAAGGTCGCTAAACCAATAAAAAGTCTATTATTTTTAATATTAAGACACGGCCAATAAAATAAATAAGAAAAATAAAATTCTTATAAACACTAAATATATATATATATATACAGGGTGAGTTTTTTTGAATGTTTAGCATTGGGATCTCAGAAACTACTGGAGATAGAAAAACGCTTAGATGGGGAAAGATGCGCAGTTTTACGAGTTTGATTTAAAACTGCTTTTGTTTCTCCGATAACTTTCATGGCTTATTAGATATTCAAAGAAAGCTAAATTTTACGATTTTCTTGAAACATGCTTAGCATCGTTAATAGTAATTTTAGAGAAAAAGTGTTCAGACAAAAGTTTTAGATAATTTTACGCCAAATAAAACTATGTAGCTAATATTTTTTTTTCGTTCACCATTATCGAGTTATGACACAAACTTGTGTTTTTTTAAATGGAAACCATAGTTGGTTTTGACATCATTAAAAAGCTTATTTTTTGCTGATTACAAAGATATAAGGTTTGATATGGATATTTTAAAAAATAAAGAGGATATAGACATTTTTATGGTTTTTATGGAAAACAATTGAATTTCGAACTGATAAAATACAAACCAAACGAAAACTTATTTTGAAATCTTATGTAGTAATAAAATAAAAACTATAAGAACTTTTATTACGGGCACACAACATTATTAATGTTCAAAGATACCTCCATTATTATTAATACACAAATTGCATCTCTTCACAACAGAATTTGTAGCATTGCGGACTTTAAGCCTATCGATATTATTAAAAGCAACTAAGACAGCTTCTCTTAAATCGTCGATTGTTTCATATGTTCTTTTGTATACTGTGTCCTTTAGTACACCCCACAAGAAAAAATCCAAAACTGATAAATCAGGGGATCTAGCCGGCCATTCAATGCGTGCATTTCGTCCTATCCATTGATTAGGGAAGTTCAAATTTAAATCATTTCTAACATTCAGTTGATTGTGCGGAGGCGCTCCGTCATTTTTGTTGAAACCATTGCAGTATTGCTCGGGTTCTTAAATTTAAATTATCTAACATTTCCTCGAAATCTTGTTGTAAAAAATTAAGATAACGATTGCCAGTTAGTGATCCATCAAAAATAAAAGGAGGAAGAACAGTTGATCCTATAACACCACACCAAACATTAAACCCAAATTTAATTTGTGGTCTCCTATTTTCAACGTGAAGTGGATTTGTTTGAGACCATATGTGCTCATTGTGCCTATTAAACATTCCACAATTTGTGAAACGAGATTCATCAGTCCATAATATTTGCATTGAAAAGTGTGGATCGTTTTGACACTGATTTTTAAACCATCTACAAAAAGCTATTCGTCTGATGTTATCACCTTCATGTAAAGTTTGTGATACTGATAATTTGTAGGGACGAAATTTATGCTTGTTCAACACTCTGACAATAGTGCGTTGTGAGGAGCCCATTTCTGTTGAAATTTGTCGGGTCGATGTAGATGGATTCTGAGCGACACTTGCTAATACGAGTATGTTTATTTCTCTATCTTCATCCATCCCTTTTTTTTTGATTTTGGTTTAACGAGAGAACCATAATCTGCTAAATTATCCCATAATCTCTTAAAAGTAGGTAGCGACGGCTGACGTCGATCAAAATAATTTTCAAAATAAACTTCAGCAGCTCTAGTAGAATTTTTCTGGCACTGAATGTAACATTCAACCATATCACGCTTTTCTACGTTAGAAAATTCCATAGCCAATGCAAACTTATGATTAACGGCCGTTTGCACCGCTTATAGTTAAGTTACAATTAAATTAATTAATAGTTAATTGTCAATGTTTGACAATTAACTTGACTTAAAAGTAA
Source organism: Melolontha melolontha (assembly GCA_935421215.2). Classification (NCBI taxonomy): domain Eukaryota; kingdom Metazoa; phylum Arthropoda; class Insecta; order Coleoptera; family Scarabaeidae; genus Melolontha; species Melolontha melolontha. The sequence continues at coordinate 8,216,057 of OW285241.1, forward strand.
AAATTAACAGCTCTCACTTCTGTTACTCAACGTGAAAGCAATGTTAGTATATTTATCTCGACTGCTCCAACGAACACTATTGTAACTCAGATTTTTCGTTTTTTGAATTACAAAACACCAAACATTTTTTTTTAAAGTTTTTATCGTATAAAGTGAACAATCATAGAAATGTCTATATCCTCTTTATTTTTTAAAATAACCATATCAAACCTTATATCATTGTAATCAGCAAAAAATAAGCTTTTTAATAATGTCAAAACCAACTACGATTTCCATTTAAAAAAACAAAAGTTTGTGTCATAACTCGATAATGGTGAACGAAAAAAAAAAATTAGCTACATAGTTTTATTTGGCGTAAAATTATCTAAAACTTTTGTCTGAACACTTTTTCTCTAAAATTACTATTAACGATGCTAAGCATGTTTAAAGAAAATCGTAAAATTTGGTTTTCTTTGAATATCTAATAAGCCATGAAAGTTATCGGAGAAACAAAAGCAGTTTTAAATCAAACTCGTAAAACTGCGCATCTTTCCCCATTTAAGCGTTTTTCTATCTCCAGTAGTTTCTGAGATCCCAATGCTAAACATTCAAAAAAACTCACCCTGTATATATAGTAAATTCAATCAGTTGGCGATTAAAGGTCTGGCTTCACTTCAAAGTATATATATTTAAAACAACCCTACATGTTTCGGCAATGATGCCTTTATCAAGGATATAAAATATAAAATATATAATTTTATATTTTATATCCTTGATAAAGGCATCATTGCCGAAACATGTAGCGTTGTTTTAAATATATATACTTTGAAGTAAAGCCAGACCTTTAATCGCCAACTGATTGAATTTACCATATCATACCAAGGTCACGAAAATATTATATTTATATATACAGTTTGGTCATAAAGTTTGGAACCAAGCTTATAACCGCATTATTTTACATTTTTAGGAAAAGCGCTCGGACAGGCAAATTTTCTTTTTTAAAACGCCATCTTTTGACATACAATTTTTTTCTATGACGTCATTGGTTTTTGAGTGATGACGTTATCAACACTTTCTTTAAATGGCAACCATATTATTTTTTTCTCGTTTTTTGTAAATCTTTATATCCACCAAATAGTGATATAAAACAATTGGTATGTTGCATCACAATTTTTTTGAAAAAAATGATATAAATTTAGAAAAAAATGCGAAAATTTTATTTTTGTACAAAATTAAAATTAAATTAAAAAAATACATCTGAACTTAAATTTATTGTAACAGTTAACGTAAATTTTCAAAATGGACCCCACCAACCAACTGACACTGTCCTAGCCGTGTGTAAATGCTTTGCGATCAATAGTAATCTGCGTTATTCGCTCCAGGTCAAAAGAAATTCGTCTTCCCAATCGGCCAATTACTTATTAAAAAATCTTATTTAACATTAAATAGTTTCACAAAAAAGGGCCAAAGAAGTTTAATTTATTTAAAAAATTGACATGATGTGGCAGACCATTTCTTAATTAAAATTATCGCCCAAAAATTGAAGATTTCAAAAACTAATTAAGCTTACAAAATTTACTGAAATATGTAAGTAAGTTTTTTTCACACGTCTGTCTTGTATGAGGACTTAAATATTCTTCTTGAACAAACCGGATCGTCAAAAGCACATGTACTCATGTTATGCAAAAAATTTCCAAAAACAAAAACACGCACTTTTTTGCAAGATATTTCTTTATGACATTCTTGCTTCTTTTTATACAATTTATGTACAAAAATTTTAGTTTGAAATTGTTTCTATGGCGACAACATTGTTGAATTATTTACTTCTATTTTTGACGTTAAATTTTTGAGATATTGCGTAAAAATTATTCATTTTCGCTAATATAAAAAATGGCACATTTATTTGAGCGAGAAAGAATCGAAATTTTAATTATGGTTGGGTATGGGGATAGACAAAGAACTCATGCAGAAGCATGCGAATTGTTTAACCATGAACACCCTGATAGACCTCCAATTACCAGGTCTACGGTGACAAAACTAGTTGGAAAGTTTACCGAAACTGGATCCGTAAAAGATCGACCACGGCAAGGTAGACCTCAAGTAGGAGAAGATGTGAAATTAAATGTGCTTCTAGAAACAGAAGAAAGGCATCATGTTTCCACCAGACAACTTGCGTTAGCCAATCAAGTGGCTCACTCATTTGTCGTCAACTTATTTAAAAAAGAACACTATCGTCCTTACAAAGTTCAACTTGTACAGGAATTACATGAGGATGACGAAGATCGTCGACTGCAGTTCTGTGAAGACGTAATGTTACGTTGTGACCAAAATCCAAATTTCTTGGAAAACATCGTCTTCTCAGATGAAGCTACGTTCTGCCTAAATGGATCTGTTCACCGCCACAATTGCAGATATTGGTCGCAGAACAGTCCGCATTGGACTCAAGCGTGTCATACTCAGCGCAGAGGAAAAGTTAACGTATGGGTTGGAATGATAGGACGACGCATTTTAGGACCATATTTTTTTGAAGGAAATTTGACTGCTGTACAATATTTAGAATTTTTAAGATTTGAACTGGTTCCAGCGCTCGCTGTTATTTTCCCAAATCATGAGGATGGTGATGTACCCCACAAATATTTGGTTTCAACAAGATGGGGCGCCTCCCCATTATGGTGTAGAGGTTCGCCACTATCTTGACGAAATATTTCCCAATAAATGGATTGGACGGAGAGGCGCCATAGAATGGCCACCTCGTTCTCCTGACCTGACTCCGTTAGGCTTTTTTTTTGTGGGGTTATTTGAAATCGAAAGTGTATTTTAATTTTAACAAACCGAACAATTTAGAAGATTTAAAAGAACGAATTCGCGTAGAACATACACAAATATCCCCAGACATAATTGAGGCGAGTATACGAAGTGTTTACACTCGGCTGGGACAGTGTCAGTTGGTTGGTGGGGTCCATTTTGAAAATTTACTTTAACTGTTGCAATAAATTTAAGTTCAGATGTATTTTTTTTATTTAATTTTAATTTTGTACAAAAATAAAATTTTCGCATTTTTTTCTAAATTTATAATTTTATAAATTTATTATGGGGTTATTTTTTTGGATGAGTTCTCTTGTGTAAAGATTCCAGTACGCTTTTGGAGTCTGACATAACCGTTGCATTCCCAATATAATATTTTTTTTACATATTTTAGAGCGTCTGCAATTGCGACTGCCGCTGCTGTGAAAATGGATACATTATTATGTAATTTTACCTTCTTTTCATATCCATTTCTAGGCACAAGTAAGGCACATCCGCATCCTTCTTTAGACTTGGATGCATCAGTAAAAATTACCGTCGATGCAGGAATTTCTGAGGGGATACTTTTATACAAAGTAGAATTGTATAGAGTATTTTCGCCGTATGGAGGGTAATTTACATTAATAGATTGCATATATTCAAAATAATTTAATTTTGTTCCAAGGTTAATATGCATATATCTACTATATTCACCGGTATTCCTATAAGCTTCGGCTAATGGTGGGGTTGTATGATGTATCTAATATTTTTCTGTTAGATCATCTACTGCAAGTTTATATATATATGGTCTAATGTATGTCTGCTATTAATTGCCTTCATCTTAATTATCTGTTTTGCAGCTAGGAATTGGCGCCTTAAAAATACAGGCTGCTCTTGAGCTTCAACATACAGTGGAAAATTTATTTGTGATTACTTATTCACTAATTGAGATCTGAAGTTAATATAATATTATTAACACATTTGCACGTATTTCCATATAATTTTTTTAATAAGATATACACAATCAAAGTTCTTTTGTTTGGTTAATTATAAATACTGTGTAACCTTAATGTATTATGAACTTTTTCAGATATTAGGTTCGTTCTATTCTCATCTCTCATTTGATGATATAACTAAATAAACTGATACATAACCAATACTTTATGAGTATAGAATGTTAAACCATACTGGTGTAAACATGATGAATTACTGATAGCAATGTAATATACAGGTTTACCAGAACTCGCGCCCCAGAGAAAAAAAAAAGATAAATCACCATAAAATAACAATTAAATAATACAAAATACAAAATAATACAAATCTGTATAAAAACAAATATGTATCTGTATATACATGGACACATACTACGCATTTACCAGCGTTTGCTTCAACCACCAGATGCATGCGTTTCTGTCTAACGACTTCATCAATGGAGGATTTACGAAGACAAACGACTGTAGTACACTTCGCGGTTATGTAGCAAATTTTGTTCTATCAGATGACACCAGATAACCTAATGACATCTGACGGACAAAAACCGACTAATTAATTTGAGATTTTGATTTTCAAAATAAGTGATTAGTTTTGGCAAATTTCCAAAGTGTTCCTGAAGAAAGTACAACTGATTTTTTAAATTTGTAATTTGTATTAGTTCCTTGCACTCAGAAATACTTCGAGCATCGTCATTTAAACATGTAACGAAGTATTGTGTTCAACAATGTAAGTTCTTTCTAAGCTTTGTGATTTAATTGAATAGTTGGAAACAAGATAATTTGTGTGTTTAAAAAATTAGCAAAATAAGTTCCCCACGTAATTACGTGGGGAACTTATTTTGCTAATTTTTTAAACACACAAATTATCTTGTTTCCAACTATTCAATTAAATCACAAAGCTTAGAAAGAACTTAAACAGCAAATTTTTTCAAATCAATTTTTTTACTTTACATTGCTCTCTTTAGATTAATACAAGCAATTTTGCTCTGACTACGAAGAACTTACTGATCGAAATCAGCGCCGCTAACGAAAGAGGCAATTCAAGCATAAGTTCTAATTGGCACAGAAGGCCACATTTTTCGACTTCACCTATAATAGAAAATGAAACTGGTTCGCAATGCGACATCAGAATTCCGACCATTTCTGATATAGCAGGAGATACTAGGTAACTCTTTATGTTTTTAACAAGTGTTAAAATTTAAAATACCACTTTTAGCAAGATGTACATCATAGTCACAGACACTGAATCGCCTACATCAAACGGTAACTTGCATCCAAGAGAACTCGAATTGTTTAGAAAAATTGACGCCGAAGAAGATTACTCATGGACGATTGGGGAATTCGATTTGGGAAATATTACTCAAATAACTATTGGCGATAGTTTGATAAGCGCCTCAGAGCTTGATAGCAGTTGGATATTCAACAATAGCGTTTTAGAAAGGGATCATTTATATAACGTTACCGTTGTCTTAAACGATACGTTCTTTGGATCGACCAAAATCGAAACTTACTTTTTGAGTTGTAAAACCACCGCTATGGGAAGTTTAGTAACATACCTTACACCTTCCGATGACGAAGACGATTATCTTTGGAGTTTGCTTATATTGCCTGTATTACTAGGCTTGGTCGGTACTGTAATAATAAAGTAAGTATTATAATTACTAGTAATTAATAGTATTTTATTTATCAAGAACGAAAAGTGACATTTTAAAGGATGAGTAAGCTTTTGTACAGCCGAGGCGTCAGCCGAGGATGGAATTACTTGCGAGGACCTTTAAAAACAGTTTTCGTTCGTGGTGAATACAACGGTTTATTTCATACTGCAAGTTTAATGAATTTTAAATAAAATGAAATGGATTTATTTCTTACTAATGTCAAAAATGACATTTATATCTTACAAAAATTATTCGTAAAGATTAAGTAAGCGATAACTAATATTTCCATCTATATATACAGGGTGTCCAGAAACTCTCCTGACAAACGAAGACCGGAGATTCCTCTGATAATTTTAAGACAACTAAACCCAAATTCATCTAGTCCGAAAATGCTTCCTAAGGGAGCTAGAGTTCTTTGAAGATGTCGCCTTGTATTTATTTTTTTTTACATTCCTCCAGAACGCTTCTATTTAGAAAAACAAAAACTGGTGTGCTTATTTATCCTCCAGAGATGAATCGATTCCATCAATTGCGAATTTCTAGTACCGGTCATAGGCGTCCGTTTTGGGTAGGTCAACGGTTATTTTAAGGCATAACTTTTTTGTCTTTAACTTTTAAGCATTTGTGACACTAGATTATTAAATTTTCAGGTATTCCTACTAAAAGGTACTCTTACTTTAAGTCGGTAGGATACACCGTTTTCTAGAAAAATCGATTTGTAAATTTTTCGTTTTTTCTTCATTAAAGTTCAATTTATTATGTACCTACTTATTTTTAGCGACGAAGTTGGCTTGGACTATCAAGGCATTGATGAAAATTAATTTAATAAATTAAAAACAAATTATTTATTACAATGGAACGAAACTAACAAAAAAAGAACAAGTATCAAAGGTAGATTGTTACAAAAGTTGCTCGATGTGATGACCATTAGTCTCTATGCATAAGTTTACCCTTTTGCTTAGAGAACGCCGAATTCTTGCAAAAATTCCAAAGTTATTTCTAAATTCGTTGCAAGCATCTTGTATCCTTAGCCAGAGTTGTGCGCAATTTTGTATCGCAATGGAATAAACAAATGCTTTTATGTATCCCCGAACACAATAATCGCAAGGATTCAAATCCGGCGACCTTGCTGGCCAAGCAACTGGACCGCCTCTTCCAATCCAATGGTCTTCGTAGTTATTATCTAGAAAGTCTCGTACATTCCTGCTAAAGTGGGCCGGACAGCCGTCCTGTAGAAACCATAAGTTTTGCCGAATATTTAAACGCACCTCATCTAACAAATCAGGTAAAATATTTTGCAGGAAATGTAAGTAATCAGCACCATTTAAACGAGCAGGTAATTCCACAGGTCCAAGTAGATAATCGTCAACTACTCCTATCCAGACGTTTATGCTAAACCTATGCTGATGCTTAAATTCTTGAACAACGTGGGGTTGTCACCAACGTACGAATAATAATGTGCATTATGTACATTAAAAATTCCATTTTTTGAGAATGTAGCTTCGTCACCAAACAAAATGTTCCTGAAGAAATCTTCATCTTGATTTTTCTGATTTTGTAACCATCTAGCGAATTCTACGCGAGCAGGAAAGTCTCCTTCTAGCAGTGCTTGCACCTTTGTAAAATAAAAAGGATATAAATTTTCTTTGTGTAAGATATTTCCTACGGAAGATTTTGAAATTGTGGGGTACATGGCAGATAGTCTTCGAACGCTAATTTCAGGATTTTCCTCAACTTCCATTAAAATAACATCTTCATGTTCTGCTGTTACATCATTATGTCTCCCTGTTTCATTATTTTTTGGGACCACTGAACCTGTTTCTCTTAATCGTTGATGAAGAGCTGTAAATGTTGAGTGAGTGGGATGCTGACGATTGGGAAATTTTTCAGCGTATCTACGTTGCGCCGCTCGAGCGTTACACCTCATTTCGCCATAAACTAAATGCATATCGGCGTATTCCTCATTAGTAAAAACCATTTTTTTATAAATTGAAATCGTTGTGTTTGAATAACACAAAGTAAAAAATGAAAAGATAAACTTCGCGAACTGACAACAATTTGACAATGAAAAACGTAGGTTTTACTTTTGTTGGCAGTTCAGAGCTAACTATTGCAAAAAATAAAAAATTGAACTTTAATGAAGAAAAAACGAAAAATTTACAAATCGATTTTTCTAGAAAACGGTGTATCCTACCGACTTAAAGTAAGAGTACATTTTAGTACTGGAATACCTGAAAATTTAATAATCTAGTGTCACAAATGCTTAAAAGTTAAAGACAAAAAAGTTATGCCTTAAAATAACCGTTGACCTACCCAAAACGGACGCCTATGACCGGTACTAGAAATTCGCAATTGATGGAATCGATTCATCTCTGGAGGATAAATAAGCATACCAGTTTTTGTTTTTCTAAATAGAAGCGTTCTGGAGGAATTTAAAAAAAAATAAATACAAGGCGCCATCTTCAAAGAACTCTAGCTCCCTTAGGAAGCATTTTCGGACTAGGTGAATTTGGGTTTAATTGTCTTAAAATTATCTGAGGAAACTCCGGTCTTCGTTTGTCAGGAGAGTTTCTGGACACCTGTATAAAAATGAATGTTTGTCTGTATGTCCTTTATAGAATCGTAAACTATGCATTTGATCATGTGATGATCTTTAGCAAAGTTGTTGTGCATGAGCCCACGAAGGTTTCTAAGTTGGTATGACCAATTTTCGACAGATGGCGCCACTGTCATTCCAATGAATTTCATATATTGCCGTGACAGTTCATGCTGATTTGAATTGAATTGAGTTGTGGGTGACATAAGTACGTGGACCGACATCCTTCCAAGATTTAAGAACAGTCAACGGTCAGCTGTGCGCCACTTATCGCCAAGCTTGCCAGGAACTAAATCTTCTTAAGAATGATGCACATTGGGACACTGCACTCGCTGATGCATCGAATACTGCTCGACCACAGCACATACGCACGTTATTTGCCATAATATTGACAACCTGCTTCCCATCTAATCCAAATGATCTTTGGGAAAAATAAAAGGACTACAAGAGTGAAGATATTCTACATCGATTGCGCGCTGCGAATCAAAATCCGGACATTCAATTCACACCAAACGTGTATAATGAGGCATTGATTTTGATTGAAGACATATGTTTGGCAATCGCTAACAAGGCACTGGTGCAACTGGGAATGCCTGCTCCGAACCGACCAGCGAACGACTTTTTCGATCGTAATTTGCAACGAGAAACACACTTTGATTCTGACGAACTGGGGACATTTGTTCAGACAAACCTTCCGCAGTTGGTTCCAGAACAACGCATTGTGTATGACAGAATTATGCGAGCAATCACAGAACAAAGCGGTGGACTATTTTTCATAGATGCGCCCGGTGGTACAGGCAAGACTTTTCTTCTTTAACTCATTTTGGCAACCATACGATCACAAAATAATATTGCACTGGCCATTGCATCATCTGGAATTGCGGCAACTCTTTTGGATGGTGGCCGAACAGCGCATTCATCATTGAAACTGCCGTTGAATTTGCAAAACACTGAGGCACCAACATGCAACATCAGCAAAAACTCTGGAATGGGCAAAGTACTCCAAACGTGTCAAATTATCATATGGGACGAATGTACAATGTCTCACAAGAAAGCATTGGAAGCGCTTGATCGTACACTGCGAGATTTGAGAGGAAACGCACGGATCTTCGGTGGCGCACTCATTTTATTGTCTGGTGATTTTCGACAAACACTGCCGGTTATACCACGTTCAACACCCGCTGATGAACTTAATGCATGTCTCAAATCATCAGTTTTATGGCGTCATTTACAGAAATTGACTTTGAAAACCAACATGCGTGTACAACTGCAACGGGATGCATCGGCTGGAAATTTTGTAAAACAATTAATGGATATTGTGAATGGGCGAATGTAAATTGATGAATCTACGCAATGTATCACCTTGCCAGCAAACTTCTGTAAGATCACAGAAAGTATAGACGAATTGGTGCAAAACGTTTTCCCAAACATTGCACAGAACTACAAAAATCATCAGTGGCTCAGTACGCGTGCTATATTAGCCGCCAAAAACATCGATGTCAATACCATCAACTTCACCATTCAGAATGGAATACCCGGCGAAACGACAACATATAAGTGCATCGATACTGTGGTGAATAAAGACGAAGTTGTCAACTATCCAACTGAATTCTTGAATTCGCTTGATTTGCCAGGCATGCCATCGCACGTTCTTACATTGAAAATTGGCGTACCCATCATTCTTCTTCGAAACATAAATCCACCACGACTTTGCAACGGAACCAGACTCTCAGTCAAGAAAATGATGAACAATGTTATCGAGGCAACAATTTTGACTGGAAAATTCAAAGGTGAAGACGTACTGTTGCCACGTATCCCAATGATCCCGACAGTTATGCCATTCGAATTCAAACGTTTGCAGTTCCCGGTGCGACTCGCTTTCGCAATGACTATCAACAAAGCACAAGTTGCACAAGCAATCGTTGCAAGTTTGCGGATTAAATTTGGAGAATCCATACTTCTCACATAGGCAGCTCTATGTGGCCTGCTCACGCGTCGGAAAACCTTCTGATTTATTCGTTTACGCACCAGATGGAAAAACAAGAAATATTGTGTATCCCACAGCACTTCAATAAATATCGAGTTGAAACGAAACGCTGCAATGTCACAATTTTTTCAAAATGAACAAAATCAATAAAATGACTCAAGATGAATTGAATATTTGTGTAATGTCTTTCCTTCAAATTTATTTTAGTTGGTGGCGTAGCAACGCGCCCAGGGTACAGCTAGTAGCAAATAAAAATGAAAAAAGCCTCGTCAATTTTCTCTGTTTTATTCGATTATTCGTTTTAAAATGAATACAAGTGGGATATCGAAAAATTTTCTAGATGAAGCTGATCGGGTGAAGAAGAATTTGATGCCACATAAGTTACTAAATCAACACGAATAAATTTGAATTATTCCTGTCAACAACTGACGTATAATTTTAAAGTACTTAAACTTTAATATTTTACTTTAAAGTACTACGACTTTAATGTTCCATTTTTTTGTACCATAAATAATCCTAAAAATGGCATTTTTGACATCAGTATGAAATAAACAAATTTATCGGATGCCAACATCGTTTTCAAATTTAATTGTTGGATGATTTCTTGAATATAATATTGTAAATATTTGCATCAAAATCCATTGTATTTATATTTAATTTACACGAAACATCGTTGAATAAAAAGCGTCTTATCACAATTGTTACTTAGAAATTGCATCAATACAGTGTCTTAAAGAAAGTCTTAAAGAAAGCCTGAAATATTTCTTCTAATTTGATCCGAAATTCAGTACACTAATGTAGAAAATACAAGTGAATGTGGAACGAATAAAACTGTATTAATTTTGAATCGAATCGTATGTTATCTGAACAAAGAAAATGAAAATTTAACGTTCGTATTTCGCCAAACTACAGATAGACATAATTTAATTCACTTATATCTGCTCAATTCAGAAAAGCTCTGTAGTTTTAAAATGCCATCTATTGTCAAATTAAAATGAGAATCAGACAAGTTTGTTTTCTAATAGCACTTCATGCATTTGTATGCGATTATAGTAATGTAAAAACCATCATGAATTTTATTTTAATTTCTGATTTCAGGCGTAAACAGAAAACACCTTTAATCAAAATAATTTCCTGTGGTAATGTATAATTTCTATGTTTACAACAAAACTCTTTATTCTTTTATTATTTAACAGGTATTTTTGGTCGTTCTAAGAGACATCCTCAACATTCTTTGCCATTAATACCGCTGAACAACAATACTTACGTAAGTCTCTTTAAAAGTTTTATTTACTAACAAAATGTTATAAGAATTTTATTGCGGTATTAGAAATTACATAAATTTGATTAAGATTTGATTAAACTTTACCTATGAATAAAACTATACTTATTTAATATAATTCATGATGTATAAGTTTAGAATTATAATATTTCCTAAACTATTCACATTTTTACAAGCATTATTGATATTTTATTGGGGAACTAACATCCATTGATAAGTAACACTAGTAATTAATTGGTTGGGTTAACAATTGGAATTCCAGAAATCCTTACCTATTTAGGAACAATATTTTTAGGGAGTGGCGGCTCTTTAATGAGAGGAAGCGAGCAATTGCACCCCCCTGGAATTATGAAACAAAACAAACCAAGCGGCGACTAATTATGAAAGTATTTATTTATTATGTATATTATGTATTCATAGTTATTGACGAGGAACTTGGCACGCTAACAACGTACATGCGCCGATCGTCGTCACAGATATAATGAGCAAAGCCCAACTGTTGCTCCTTTAAGCCATTAACATTACATTGAAGGTGGGGAGAACTGTATTTTGCCCTACTTCAATGTCGTATAATACATAGCGTCTGAGCAGGTGGTCCAGTCTGCTCACGGCCGTTGTAAAATGAATTCCGTCTCTGCTTTAGAGAACAACTCGTTTTCGCGGTTAACGTATGATGAAAAACTCGCAGTAAAAAATCTTAAACGGCCGATGCCTCAATTATGTTTAGAAAATAAACAATCTGTTAAAGGTAAAGACGTTATAAGAAAATTCAAAATGGATATTTATCAGAAAAATTACTGGATTTGTGGGTGTGAAATTAAAAATACTTTCTAACAAATCGGAGACTGTGGCTTATAAGTGAATAAAATAAAATTAAAAAACCCTTACCACAATAGAATCTATCTATAGAATCTATTGTGGTAAGGGGTTTTTTAATTTTATTTTATTTAAAAATACTTTTTTTTTGTTTTCCGTGACTTTTGTTTGGTGGTGAACCGTCTTGGTCAAAGAACGGAATAAGAGACTTAATTCATCTTAGTGCTAAAATTATTAAACATGAAACTTCCGAAGTGTATTTGAAAAATATATTTAGTCTAAGAATGTTAGGAAAAAATAACATTCAGAATGTTTTAGATTCATCATATAGAAAAGCAATTCAACAACACAATGAAAAGGTAACAAAAAATAGGCATGTGTTAAATTTAATAATAAATTGCATTAGATTTTGTGGCGCGTTTGAACTGGCACTTCGGGGTCATGATGAACAGCAAACGTCGAATAACAAGGGCATTTTTCGGGAATTGATAAACTTTACGGCAGAATTGGATAAATCGCTCAGAGATCACATCGAAGCAGCACCGGTTTTTAAGGGATTATCAAAAACAATACAGAATGAGCTGCATGATGCAATGTTGAACGGTGTATCACGAACAAGTTGCCAGTGAAATTAAAGCAACCGACTTCATATCTGTGATAGCTGACGAAACCACAGATGTGTCCAATCAGTTTCAGTTGGTGGTTGTTTTAAGATATATTGTGAACGCGAGACCGGTAGAAAGATTTTGGAAATTTCTTCTGCCTAGTGGACATGATGCTAATTCTCTATCTGCCGCCATCCTTAACTAAATTAGTTTGCTTGTTGATGACCCAGAAAAACTGATTGCGCAGAGCTATGATGGGGCAGCAGTCATGAGTGGTGCTATTAACGGCGTGCAAAAACATGTCCAAGACCAGTAGCCAAGGGCTCATTTTGTACATTGTTATGCACATGAGACAAATCTAATTATGTCACATGCTACATCGAGCAGTAGTAATTGCAGAATTTTTTTTGCCAATCTGACGGGATTATGTACATTTTCTCTACTTCACCACAACGAGCTGCAAGATTGGAAGAATTCCTTGAGAGAAAAAGCTTACCTCGTTCTTCAAAAATAAGATGGAACTTAAATTCTAGGACAGTGAATGCAATATATGAGCACCGAGAAGAAATAATTGAAGCTCTAGAACAGATCGAGGGAGAAGCTAGTTTACAAACTACCATTCATCAAGCTGCTGCCAATTTGCGAATTTTAGAGTAGGAAAATTTTATCTATTGGTTAACTTTCTTTCATAAAATTATGCCACATGTTGACATATTGTTTAATTAATTACAAAATGTCAATACAGATGCATTAAAAATCAAAAATAATTTAGATAATTTTGAACGCGCTATTGGAAAAATGAACCGAAATCGCTGACAGAGACAATCAGTTGGTTAAACAAAATGACCCAGAACTGACTTCTCGACCATCAAAGCGGCGAAGAGTAACTGATGGTAGCCAAAGAAGGAGGGAAACTATTGAAGTGTGCGATATTATTTTGCTAGAAATAAAAACTAGATTTCGGCATACAGGGCACTTAATATTAGCAAACTTAATTTCTTTTAAACAGTTCTCCTCTTTTAAAAAAAAATTTCCGGAAGATTGCCTCAAAGAAGCAGTAAAATTTTATCCATGCCTCAATGAAAACAGACTACGAACTGAATTAAGCGTTCTATATTCTAGAAGAATTTAGGCAAAATATAGAAGTCGGTGCTGTAGGTCTGCTAGGTCTTCTGCTCGATGGATTAAGCGACACCTTTAATGAAGTTGTTAAGCTTTTAAAAATTGTCATTACAATCCCAATGACAACGTCCGAAGCGGAACGCCAGTTTTCACGGCTGAAGAGCATAAAAACTTTCCTGAGAAATACAATGAAAGAAGAGAGATTAAATGCCCTTACTGTGTTATCTTGTGAAAAAGAATGTATAAATGATTTCCCAAACTTTAATGAAAAAGTGATAGAACTGTTCTGCAAGTCAAAGACACGTAAAATGGACTTCGTTTATCGTCAGTTGTAATTAAACTGAGTATTGTAATATTTACTATTCCCTCAAAACAAACTCTACAATGAACTGTCTGGAACAGTACGTCGGTGAAATTTATAAAGATTGGGTAACCGTTTTTGTATTACACTTTTTAATTTTGAAATTATGCACTCCCTATGTGAACCACCCCGAGCCGCCACTGTTTTCAGGAGATTTAATTTTATATTTAACGATTCATAAGTGTGTAATATTAAACTTTTAAGACATGTTTTTCTTTTCATTCTTTTAACGGCACATACTTTAGGTACTACACCCCTAGAAATCTATCAATGATGTAAAATTTTCAAACTGATTGTTTAACTTTATTCCACAGGATAAAATTGTATTAAACGATGGGGATTTTAAGAAAATGGTGAAAATTCAACAACTAGACCGCTACATTAAAAATAGCATAGAAAATGACGAGTTGTCAAAGCAATATAATGTAAGTACAACAATGTGAAAATCCTTTATTATAATTGTTGCAGAATATGTACTTTGTAAAGGGTTAAGTGCAGTTTATAATTTTGTTTCTCACAGTAGAATGTTCATAACATACGAGGGAACGGTTTTAAGTTCGCGGAGCGCTCTTTCATGTCGTAACGAAACGTGTCCAGTGACTCATTATTAGTATAAATATAAAATTTTATCAAAATTCTGTTAGTATTATTTGATCTGTTGTCGACCAAACAACTCAATCGTGAAGAAAGTGTGAAATATGGAGAAAATTGACTTAAAGTTCCTTACAAAGCAAGGAAAATCTGTTCCAGCCATACTGAAAGAAATGTAATTGATTTACTGCGATTCTTGTCTGGGAAAAACTATGACTTATAGTTCGCACAGTCTCTTTAAGCAAGGTAGGGAATTCTTTGACAACGATCCACGACCGGGACAGCCTATTAAAGTGACCACAGCACAACTTGTTCGAAAAGTCGAAAAATTATTAACAGAAGACGATCGGCTAAAGACGACACAACTCGCAGGAATTATCGAAGTATCAGATACAACCATGTTTACATTTTTTCATGATCATCTTGGCATGGCTAAGGTCAGCGCAAGATAAGGTCAGCGCAAGATAGGATGGAATGCCCACGCCTCCCAAATTTTTGTACACCTGCCAAATTTTCATATTGTTTTCATTTCTTATAAGAGTGCTATGGCAGCGCCGGAAGTGCCGTAAGGCGCCTACTGCTAGCGTTGACAAAAGAGGGAAAAAAAGACAGAAAAAAAAAACACGGCTTCGGGCCACTATGAGTACCCCATCTACCCGCTCCTGCCAACATCTAGCGGCCCATCCGGCCTCCTATGAAGCCTCCGTTCAGAGGTGGCGATACGATACCCAAAGATGCAAAAGAAAGGTGGAAAGCGCGCCACCGAATTTGACACCGCTAGACGCCGCAAACCCGGAAATTCTACTAAATAATGCCTGCACCAAAAGGTGGATATATGGCGCAACCAAGTCGTCCAAAAGCGACGACGTAAACAAAAGAAAAATTCGGGCAACAAGCTAAGTAACCAATCTTTATTTCGTAACACAATAGGTCAAGCAATCCGAGCAAAATAAGTAAAATAATAATAAAAGTTCAATATATTAATAGGGCTGAATAATAATTTCGCAACAAAAAAAAAAAGAAATGAAAAATACAATGTAAATAAAAATACTGAATCATCTCTACACAAAACCCCCGTCAAAATACGTTTTTATCCGGGTTCAAAAGCTGTGGGACTGAAGTTAAATACAAAACTAAAAGCCGGATCGATTGAGCAGACCCTGTATACGTCTAGAGGCTTATCTATAGCTATATAAAATTAAAATTTCCCCCAAATTGGCATAAATTTAACAAAACAAAATTTGACAATGGTTCTATAATATCTTTGAAAAAAATGAATTGATTATTGAAATTAAACAGAACAAGTGAAAGAGGAAATAAATCTAAATTTGAAGTTGTAAAATCTTAGCAAAAAGAAATTTTATTTTATCTTCTATGTGCAAGAAATTCGTGTCGTTGATCACTTGAACATTTTGGCAAATACACAAAAAAAGTCTGGAAAGAACACTTTATATTATATATATAAGCAAAGGTCGTTTGCTTTTAAAAATAAAAAAAATTACAAGAATGAAAATTTACGTTGTATTCCTATAAGTGGAATTATTTTAAATCTTGAAATATAGCAAAGGAAGAAAAAGTAATGTTGCTTTGATTTAATTTAAAATAAGATCGAGAATTAAATTACGTCGTATAAACGAAAAACAATTTGAACAAAATTGATTAACGTGTTAACTCAGAATAATTATAACTGATAAATACATTAAACCGTAATTTTTAACTCAAAGAATTTTAAACGTAGTATAAACGAAAAACAATTTGAACAAAATTGATTAACGTGTTAACTCAGAATAACTGATAAATACATTAAACGGTAATTTTTAACTCAAAGAATTTTAACGGATCTCGCGCAAGAAATTACGTGATCTTTTAAAACTGATTAGGAATTTAAATTGGCTAGTAAGAGTACTTAATATTTCAAATTATACAAAAAAAAAACAAAATAAAGAAAGTAATTCTTAGCTTTGGTCCTCTGATCGTCGGAAGCGGCGATCCTAATTTCCGGTAATTGATTGGTTGATGTAACCGGGTATCGATTGCATAGATTTTCGGCAAGCCGTAAAAACAGTGGGAGCTTCAGTAGCCCATGGGTAAAAAACACCTATTTAAGGGTGCAAACAAATGAATAAACCCAAAGAATTTTAACAGATCTTATGCAAGAAATTACGTGATCTTTTAAAACTGATTAGGAACTTAAATTGGCTAGTAAGAGTACTTAATATTTCAAATTATACAAAACAAAAACGAAATAAAGAAAGTAATTATTAGCTTTGGTCCTCTGATCGTCGGAAGCGGCGATCCTAATTTCCGGTAATTGATTGGTTGATGTACCAAGGAATCGATTGCATAGATTTTCGGCAAGCCGTAAAAACAGTGGGAGCTTCAGTAGCCCATGGGTAAAAAACACCTATTTAAGGGTGCAAGCAAATGAATAAACTCAAAGAATTTTAACAGATCTTATGCAAGAAATTAGGTGATCTTTTAAAACTGATTAGGAACTTAAATTGGCTAGTAAGAGTACTTAATATTTTAAATTATACAAAAAAAAAGAACAAAATAAAGAAACTAATTCTTAGCTTTGGTCCTCTGATCGTCGGAAGCGGCGATCCTAATTTCCGCTAATTGATTGGTTGATGTAGCCGGGAATCGATTTCATAGATTTTCGGCAAGCCGTAAAAACCGTGGGAGCTTCTGTAGCCCATGGGAAAAGAACACCTATTTAAGGATGCAAACAAATGAATAAACATTAAAAGAAATAAATTAACTTCAGAATTACATACGAGCATGTTACTAGTAGTTTTGATTACACACAACTTATTGGGTAATGGAAGACGAACCCCTTCTTGCCACCTTAAATCCATTAACAGGTAAATTGTCACTTCTAATAAAGTACCTGAAACTTGATTAAATCCCTTAATAGTAAGAGGGCATGGTATAAAAAAAGATACTTCTTAATAAGCGATCATAAAGCCCTAACTTCAAGAATCCACGCGGTGAGCGAAAGAGGGAATGGATGCCGGATATATATGCCGGTGTCGGCCTACGAACTGCGCGACCAAATACGCTAGATAAATTCGAAGAAATACGAACGGATACTAAGACGGCGCTAGTACAAAGAATAGAAGGACAAAATGGTAAAAAAGGAACTCTAATTTGTGACAAATAATTAAGTCTCTACGAATACGTAACAAGAGACAAAACAGAGTACCTAGTAAAAATTTCATTGCAATTGGTCGACTCTTTGTGGACGTTCGGAATTTTTTTGAAAATCAGTATATTAAAACATTGCACATATTAAAACAACCAACTCACTTTTCTCTTCTTAGTTTCAATACTCAAATTCTTTGTGAGTTAAACTAAAGCCACGGTAATCATTTTCTGTTTCTTATTTACCAATTTATTACGATACATATTCTATAATATTCTATTGAAATCAATATTGTATTGAAATTTTATTAAAAATGTATTTACAAGCTTGAACTCATTTCAGTTACTTCCACAACGTCCTATTAAACTTCACAATGATGGCAGTCAGTTACCGAATAGGGCTAAGAATAGACATCCAGCTTTAGTGGCATGTAATACATTAAATAATTATGTTAATGCAAAATTGTATTTCTTATATTTACTTTTAGACGATGCAAATAGAGTAAAACTTGATGTTATTGAAGGAGATGAATTTTCTGATTATATTAACGCAAGTTATATAAATGTAAGTACAAGGATGTTCTATATTTTACTATTATTAGGTCTGTGTATGGGATAAGTACAATTTAAATTTTAAAGTTTAGTTTTTAAAGAATAAGTTTTCATATTGCCAACGACTAACAAAGATGTCAATTCCAGAGGCTCGCAGACTTTCGCAATCGATGTTCATAATTGCTTCTGGAATTCCGTTCTGGAAATTTTAGTTCAGAATTCGAGAAGCAATTACATAAATAATATCCTAATGTTTGACTTATTAATCCGTTGTTCCTTCAATTTCTACATTATAATTCACGAAGGTCAAGGGATAATTTGAAGCTATTTAACAAAAATCCAATTGATTTTTGCGAAATATTTGTTACGGTTGATGAAACTTCACCAATATATTCCTAAATCAAAATATCAATCTTAACAGTAGACATATTATGATAACCCACCACCAAAGGGAGGTAGTCATGACTTCGATTTTCCTGGAGATTAAAATGAATAATAATGAGCCAAACCGTTAACAACCCATATTATGCCGCTCTCCTAGGCGAATTGTAGTAATTTGAAGATCTTGAAAAAGATAATTACATAAATGGCAAAATAGCAGGTGCATTGTTTAATTTTGAGTGTCATTTCCCATCAAACCATCGTCGTACACATGTTAAACCTCGCTTACTTCCAGAATTTTTTTCTTCCTTAAGTAAACAGGTCTCAACATATGGTCTCAAAGTTTTCAGAAAAATTTTCGATGATTAGTAGTTTGATTAAGTTGTCACTGGAAGTCATATGTCACAATTAACTTGTTTTAATTATGACAGTTTAGTTCTTGTGATCTGGTTCAGCAAAATGTCAAAATAAGCTAGATATTAGTAAACGAATTTACAATCTAGTTGGGCGAATGCCCAAGCGTGGTATCGTTGCCATTTATCGTGAACAAGATATTCCTTTATCAACAATTTATCAAACCAAAAAGGAATGTGAAGGAGGAATACCTTGCGATGATTTGCCCAAAAGTGATCGGCCAAGAATTTTGGGCCAAGTGAGGGAACAAAGAACGCTTGAAGCCGTTAAAGACAGAGTTTGAGTTTCACAACGAAAAATAGGTCGTAGATTCGACGTTTTGAAGATCACTATTTTTCGACCAATTTCCCGAAATAACGTGGTGTTTCGATAACTAAGGATAGCACCAAAATATACCGCGGTCCAGTTAGAAAGAATACTCAGGTGTTGTCGTCCGCCAAGGCGCATCCATTTTGCCAATAAACTGATTGTAATGGATGATGAGAAATATTTCACCTTGTCCCATTCATAGCTGAAAAAAAAACGACGGTTTTTATACCGACGACACAGAAAACACACAAGGCAATGTCGAATTCAAAGGTAAATCTAAATTTTAGGACAAAATTTTAGCGTGGTGTGCCATTTCCAAGGCCGGATTTATCTCACAGCCGTACATTGCTCGTATTCGAGAAAAAGCCTTAACTGCACAACTTTACATTCCAAGATGCCTTTCTAAACTGCTTCGGTTTTTAAATACACATCATGTCGATAACAATATCATGTTGTAACGATATCTAGCTTCATACCATTATGCTTGAGATACTAGAGACTGGTATAACGCAAGCAACAATAACTTTGTTCCTAAATTAGACAATCTTCTCAGTCTCTCTAGAGATACTAGAGACTAGTATAACGCAAACAACAATAACTTTGCTCCTAAATTAGAGAATCCTCCCGATGTAACTCAGGCTCGGACAATAGAGTAATTTTGGTCAATATTGACCAGAAAAGTGTATCAAAACTGATGGAAAGCTGCAAATGAAGATAAATTACGACGTCGAATTTTTCAAAATATGCGAGAAATTGATCCTGCTGTTGTCCAGAGGATGATGGTACAAATTCAGAAGAAAACTGAGGACCATCGAAGATAATAACCCCACTATCAGTAATTAGAAGATTATATATTTATTGTTAATTGTTTTAATATATAGTTTATAAAGTTTTGAGAAAATTATCAACATTTAGAATTTTTCCTATAACTTTGTGACCATAATTAATTTATAGTTTAAAAGTGAAGTAATATTTGCATTATTAATCTCAATTTTTCACTTTACAGGGTTATAACAAACAAAAGGCTTATATTGCAACTCAAACACCAACAGATAATACTTACGATGACTTTTGGCGTATGATCTGGCAAGAGGATGTAAAATATATTATAGTAGCAGCAGATTTAAATGAACACGAACAGGTCGGTACCTACTTAAATAAAAATATCACTGATTAAACGAATAAACCACCTCGAAAACTTATTTCTTATTTATTTTTTAGGAAAAAGGTTCCGGAATCTACTGGCCCAAAATAAACAATCATTTAAACTTTGGTAACATTAAGATATTATGTAAGAAAGTCGAAGCCATGGCCAACTACGAGATAAGACAATTCAAACTATTTTGCGGGAAAAAGGAAAAAAGTGTAGAGCAACTACACTTTTTCAGTATTCCAGAATATTCCAGAGTGCCTTTGTATATCCACAGCTTAGCGTCGTTTATTAAAAAGATCTTGAGCATACCAGAAGATAATTCACCAATTGTTGTGCACTGCAAGTAAGGATATTAATAGTTGTTATATCGCGTAAAGCGTGGATAGTAAATTACACTGAATTCTTGGTTAGAATTCATTTATCAAATTATATTGAATTCGCTTTAATAGTAGTTTTAACTACTTATTTGCAATTACTGCAAAACTTTCAGTATTTTTTCTGATTAATTAATTCTACTTTTTTCAGCTAATTAAGCACATATATATTACAAAGATACCTTTCGTCTGTCACTCCCTTTATCAAAATTAGTTTTATTGTGGTATTTGTCTAAAAATATTACTAGTAAATATGTTCAAACTTTAATAAGTTTATTCCATCCGGCTCGAAGGACCAATTGTATGTAGGGAACACAGCTCGAAGTTGAATTGTTTCAACTTCTAGTTATTAATCACAAATAATAATAACTGAAGTTATTGAATTGTTTCGCAAAAATTCAGCTTAGCGAATTTTGCCATCTGCGATTCGTAGATTTACATAAATATTATTGTTTACTTGCTTGGGGAAGATTAGTTTGAATTGATGACAAATGTTAATTTCTCCATGTTTAAAACATATCATACTGATATTTGTATTCTGTATACATATTGCGACAACAAATTTGTCATCTTCAGTAGGGTAAAACTAGAATTTGTTGAACATGGGCTCACAGTAAAACTAACATATGAGGATTATAAAACACTTTACTAAACGCCCAATCCTATATTATAAATTCTTCTAATTGTGTGTTTGACGCCAGCACATCCAGGCACTTGAAGAACAAAGTTGTCATCTTCAGTAGGGTACAACTAGAATTTGTTGGACATGAGCTCACAGTAAAATTAACATATAAAGATTGTAAAACACTTTACTAGACGCCCAATCCTATATTATAAATTCTTCTAATTTTGTGTTGGACGCCAGCACGTCCAGGCACTTGAACAACGCGCAAAGAAAAAAAAACATAATAGCTGATAGTCGGGTGGCTATTAAAGTAATTATAAATCCATTTTCTTGATAATATAAGATATATCACTCCCTTTATCAAAATTAGTTGCTATTGTGATGTTTGTCTAAAAATATTACTTGTCAATACGCCCAAGCTTTAATAAATTTATTCAATCCGGCTCGAAGGACCAATTGTATGAAGGGAACGCAGCTCGAGGTGCTCTTATTGAGTTGTTTAGCAAAAATCCACTACGTTAGTGAATTTGCTATCTACGATTCGTAGATCTACATAAATATTATTGTTTACTTGCTCGGGGACGGTTAGTTTGAATCGATGGCAAATATTAATTTGTCCATGTTGAAAACGTGGTGTAAAACCCCTTACCACATTAATATTTGTATCTTATATATATATTTCGATAACTAAGTCGTCATCTTCAGTAGTGAGTAACTACAATGTTTGTGAACATATACTCACAGTAAAGCTAACATACAAAGATTGTAAAACACTTTCCTAAGCGCTTGCGTCTATATTATTCATTGTTTATTGTTTATTGGTGCAGATATATGTGAAATATGCCATAGAATGAAGATATCATTGAGTCTGTGGGAACATACTATGGTTTTGAAGACTGAATTGTTTGTAGTCGCAGCCTGCGCTGAGGAAATTCGAGAAGCCGGCTGCGCAAACAAGAAAATCAACATAATGTCATAGTCAAGCTAATAGTCGGTGACATTCATCGCCACAAGACTGATTTAAACTGAGAGATCTATTGGGGGTGGTACAAAGAGACTATACTCAAATGGCTGGACTTACTAGTGTCCGTTCCAAAGAATTTGATAGATACATGGATAAAGCGACTAAATATTTAACGCACGTTGGTTGATTGATTTGTCAAGGAAGGACATTATAGTTAAAATTGCATACAATGTTGTACTAATGTTGAACGGAATCTAACAAAACGCATCTCGAAATTTCAAGGAAATCTACTATAGAAGATAACATATTTATAACTATTTATAAGTGTTTTATCTCTTGATAATACAAGATAGAAGGTCATTAATGATTTACCAATGTTTCATCTTCAGTAACAAAGCCGGTTGATGATTGAATCTTGTTCGTCTCCACAAAACGCCAAAAATTCGTATTTGGAAAATAGCGAAACCTTTCATTGAATCCTGCACCAACCTTGTGTCAAGATATCCACGTCGAATTCTGAGAACGACAGCTTCTGAAACTTCTTCTAAAATTGCTAATTGCTACTTCTTCAATGATTTTCCGTGATTTCTTGTACTAATGAACGGAATGGGAATTTTCTAGATTTACGACAGTACATAATAATTGTTGATTTTAATAAAAGGCAAAGTAAAAAATTATATGTTAAAGTAATATAATTGGTTTGCCCTATGTATAAATTTATAACATGCAATAACACGTCACAATTAATCTATCGATCTAGATGTCAGGTACCTTATTCTTATATTATTATATTAACATGAATTCATTGCATGATGCGCTGGTTATAAAAAGATTATATCACTAATAAGTTTACATATCGCCTATCCCCTATTAAATATGTAGAGACATTCAATTTTTATTATAAATCCTTTCCAGTGATGGAATGAGCTATACTGGGATGATGATCTTGTGCAACATATGCCTGAAGATGGCCATTTCAGAAGGACAAGTCGACGTCCTCTACCAATTACTTAAATTACGTAAACAAAGGATGAATATGATCAGCTGTGTTGAAGAGTATATAGTGGTGCATTTCGTATTACTTAGAATATTAGAACGCTTAAAAACAGCAGCCGAAACCAGCATTACCTGTGATAAAAACATGGAAGATGCAATAGAAAATATATTGACAACAAAAATAACAAAACAAATTAAATATCTCGAGGAATCTAGTTGGCAAGATGAAGCCATGCGTGACATAGATTTCCTCTACGAATGTATTGGAATCAATAAAGCATACGAACCAGGTAAGTTACTTGTTCAGATAAATAATAATGGCTACTTACCTTTAAAATATTGTTTTACAGATGAATCTCATAGCAAAGCTTGCCGATATTCGACCGTGGGCAACGAGTTTATTACTACAACCATAGTTGATAGTCTATTAACGCCATCCAAATTCATCGTAACACCTAACCCACTCCTTAGTACGTTAGGAGTATTTTGGCGGTTTATATTTGAAAAACATATACAAGTTATCGTGTGCCTTAATGAACTGTCTATAATAACTGATGTAAGTTGCAGTTTATTTATATATATATATATATATATTAAAATAATAAGCTTTTTTTTGGTTTAGCGACCTTTATTGAAATTCAATTTATTTATCTAACGACGTTTCGACTTTTTTGTGTATAATTAAGTCTTTTTCAAGTATAAATTTAGAACTAAAAAACAAAAAAATTACAAACGAAAGTCAAGAATTATATTACCATTATATGAATAAATTAAACTTAAGATAATGATTAGAGTAAAGAAAGTTAAAATTTAAATTTAAAATTTAAAAATTTAAAAATTTTTTAACGGATACAAAACTCACAAATTTATTTTGTGTTAAAACACATGGAACACATTGTAATGTATCTTTGAATAATTTTATCCATAGCAACTACAAATGTATGATATTAATATACTGTCATTTATATTTTATATTCCTTGAAAAAGGCATCATTTGCCGAAACATGTAGGATTGTTTTAAATATATATATTTTGAAGTAAAACCAGACCTTAAATCGCCAACAAATTGAGCTTACCATATATATATATATATATATATATATATATATATATATATATATATATATTGGTTGTTGGTAGTCTTATTAAACTAAACTAAACACTTGAAAATTACATTTTAAAACAAAACTAACACTGTATTATTTGAAACTTGAACCTTTTTCAGCTGCATGTCTGTATAATATGAATACATTAATTATACAGACATGCGGTTCAAAATAAGATTTTTCAATAATATAGAAAGGTCGAGTATATGCTAGTAACAAAACATCACCATAAAACCAATATAAATTGGTATAATGTGAATGAATTTTTTTAGCTAGAAAAGACATTCAATCCATCGCTAACACTGGAGGTTACATGTGTTGACCATATATTGAACGAGTACTTTGAAGTATACACCCTGTATGCTAATGAAACCTATAATAAAGTAAGTATGGTAAGGGCATATGCAAGTGCATATTTGCCCTTTTTTCAGCAAAATATTATTTTAAAACAGTATGTTCTTGTTAGTATAATTACACTTTTGCGATTTCTATTGTTTGTATGTATACCGGTTAATATTTCTGAAAACTTTTTAGCATAATTGTAAAATAACATCCATTAACTGAATACCAAACGCAAACAGATCCTTTATACCATACAATTAAATAATCTTCTAAACTATTAAATAGATAGGTGAAGTGAATAACAAGTTAAAGTTGGAAATACTATAAACAGTCAACACAATAGTTAATGCTTTGTAATTACAATTTGAATATATTAAGAGAATTGCCGGGGATTGCCCGGGTAATCGAACAACGAGAAATAAATATAGCAGGGATTTCCTTAATTTTACCAGGCCGTTTTACATTCCAACAATCTGGATTAGCTGTGTTAGTATTAGTGTGTTAGTTATAATAGTATTAACATCCAACAAGATTAAAGAAGTGTGTAAGTGCAATTTTAAGTCAATTTGTGAAGGATTATAATGATTTTACAACAGATGGTAGTCTGTTATTTTGTAAATACTGCAAAGTTCATGTTACGGCGACAAAAAAGCTTCAAGTCACTAAGGCATCTTCAAACTGGAAAACATGCAAGCAATAAAAATCGTAAAAGTGGAAATCGCATATACTCATTATTGTAGATTAGTTTCAGTTCATTTGTAATCACCCTTTTATTTTTTTTTCTTGTTCAAAACTTCATATTTATTTGCATAAGTGTCTGTTTTATTTTATTCTATTATTTTGAACAGAATTTGGTTTTATGATTTTGGATTACATTGTTAATATACGAGTTAATTGTTTTTGAGCCTTTTTTACCGTTGTTTATTTTGTTTATTCTCTCTTTAGCGAGTTGGAATGTGAACATTTATTTTCAGGTTGCAGATATCATTTGCAACATCTTGCCGTTTCGTCCTTGTATTTAGCGTTTGTATTTTTGTAGTCTGTATGCGCATACGCGTAAAATCGCGCAATTACTTTTCTCCGTTTTCAGACTGAGTTTCTGTAAGCAACACTGAGTGGCGCTACCTACTATCTTTTATTCTAGTCACTCACACCTGTCTCCACTGATTAAGGGCATACACGATGAATAGAAGCTCCCAGACTATTGTACGATACGACCGCTGGTTTTGTTTTGATTTTGACCATCTCCAGACGCCATCGCTATACCTGTGTGCGCCCTAGCTAGCAACTTATTACTATTATATCTAACTTAAATTTACAGGACGACAAAATAGAAGTGCATATTATTCACATATTGGGCTGGCCTCCAGATCTAATCCATCCGGAACACCCAAATAGTCTCATAATGGCATACGAAGAAATGAATCGACTGGAACAATCTGGAAAATCAATTCTGATAACCTGCCTGTAAGACACTTCAATTTATAACTGACCTAATGCTTATTTCAAAATTTTTATTTAGCGATGGTATCCATGCTTGCGGTTTATTCGTCGCCTTGTCTTTTCTAATTGAAAAAATTAGGACAGAACGTGTCTGTGATGTTTGTTTGGCCGTTAAAAGTGTCCGGCAAAGTAGGAAAGAATATGTTCATGAAGAAGAACAATTTAGATTTTTGTATTTGTGCGCGTTACAATATGTTTATTTGTTCAAGAATAATTTAGACTTCGAGTGATTATTTAAGTGATTAAGTTTTTCCGAAACAATATTTATTTACGCATGTATGTCTGTATACAGAATTGGCCAAAAGTAATGTATAGATTTAGTGATAGGTTTTCCGTCCACATCAATTATATTTTTATCGACAGTAAACTATGGATTTGCGATTTTAATTTTTGTAACTTTAAACATTCTTTTAGTTAGGTACGTTTAAGGAATTATATAAATATGAAGTAGATAATGTTACTGGTAATTAATAACGAATTTATCATTTATTATAAAAAAAAGAGTTTGATTAAAATATATATATATAATATTGAAATATTTCTGATGAATCTAAAGGTAATTGCAATAATTTCACACAAGTAACGATCGATTTTAATTAACCTTTTAGACAATGGTTGTACAGTTGCGGCCCTTGAAAACCCAGACACTTAAATACAAAAACATTTTAAGCGGTGTAAACTTTTTTTAAACTTTACTCAAACCAATCATTAGCACAGAATGCAAAATGTTTTGCAAAAATAGTAAATTTGAAAAAAAATTGTGAATAAAACTGCAGATAATGTCCTGCTCTACCTAAATTTCAAAAATATAATTCCGAATATAACGAGCCATCGAAAAAATTCATAATTGGAGTAGACTGTGAAATTGGGTTGGTACCTTAGCCACTTCCACATAATGACATTTATAATTTGACATTGAAACTATAAGTTTGTGTCAAATTTTTCAAAACTCTTATTAAGAAAATTAAATTTATTTAAAAAATGGTATTCAACATAGAACAAAAAGCAAAAATTATCGAATGTTACTTCCGTACAGGTGTGAAAGTAAATGGCGAGTTGCAGTATTCATTACGGAATGCATGGCTGATTTTAGTGAAGAACATCCTGAATTAGTGTTTGACTACAATGATTTTTACAATGTTTTGAGAAATTGTGTAAAGTTATTCAGAGAGACTGGTAGCGTCGGTCGAAAAACTGGAAGTGGACGGCCATCTAAACATACAGCTGATAATATTGAAACATCCATTTCAGTAGTGACCCAACAAACAAATTTATCTTATGGTACGTGCCAATTCATTCTTAAAAAAGTCTTACATTGTCATCCATACAAGCTGCAATGTTTTCATGAACTTTATCCAGTGGATTATTTAAGACGAGTGGAATTTTGTCAATGGTTTCAAAATAATCTACACAATCAGGATATCCTTAACACAGTTTTTTTCACGGATGAAGCCTGGTTTTATCTTTCTGAATATGTTAATTCACAGAATATGAGGTGTTGGTCCTCCGAAAATCCTCATTTTTTTGTTGAAAAAACATTGCATCCCCAAAAAGTTGGTGTTTAGGTTGGAATATGTCGAAGAAGATTGGTGGGTCCCATTTTTTTTTTGGAGGTACACTTACTGCTGCACGATATCGCAATGAGATACTCGGTTCATTCATAAATCAACTAGATGATGAATTACAAAATGGGTATTTCCAACAAGATGGTGCAACAGCACATATGACCAGAGAAACACTTCAATATCTCAGAGAATTTTTTGATAACAGAAAAGTAAGCAGGAACACTGAAATCCCATATCCAACTAGGTCTTGCGATTTAAACATATGTGATTTTTTCGTATGGCGATACATCAGAAATTCGATTTACTAAACGCCAATTCATAATCTGGAACAACTGAGAATTCGCATAACAGAAAAGTGTGAAGAGGTCAACAACTCACCGCAACTGCTGCATAAAGTTTTTGCTGGATTGCGGAGAAGAGTTGGTTTGTGTTTAGATGTAAATGGACAACATTTTCAACAACTTCTGTAGCTATATGTAAATTTTGATTATGATTTCGATATTAAATAAATTATTTGTTTTCTTTTTTGTTGTAGTATCATTTCAATGCCATAACCTTTTTTTACAATGAAACCAAATGAAACTGTCAAGCATCAAGTAATGTGTCATTATGTGGAAGTTGCTAAAGTACCAACCCAATTTCACAGTCTACTCCAATTATGATTTTTTTTCGATGGCTCGTTATAATACAAAACTTTACTTCAAAATTAGTACAGTTTTGATAATAGATTTTTGTAATTCTGACAATTGCGTCATTTTAAAAAATAAATTAACTATTTATGGATGTCACATTGTCATCTGAACGATTGATGAAAATTCGATTTACATATTACAAAATGTCTGACGTTCACCTCCAAATCAAGTGTCTAAGTTTTCAAGGCCCGCAACCATACCTATCTCAATAAAACTATTAAAAATATTTATTTATTTATTACTTTTGGTCGTCGCTGTATAAATATGTAAAGTAACTTATTTTATAATTACGAAATAAAATATGAAATATGGTTAAAGTTTGGACTTTTAGTTACCTTGACATTTGACTAGAAAAAGGCAGAAAGTATGTCGAATACCTTCATGGGAGACCCAAAACTTTTTATAACTCTTTTGGCGTACCACAAGGATCAAATCTTAGCCCAATATTATTTATAATTTTCATAAGCGACATCGTTGATCCCAGGGTTGATAAAAACCACGATTTTTTTGAAAAAATAAAAAATCGTAGATTTTTTTTGTACAAAATCATGATTTCTTTGATTATTTTAAATTTTAAATACTGATACTTTACAAAAACATTTTATTCTAGTTTCATATAAAAGTCATATATCTATAAGCCCTGCGTCATATATTTACAAGAGTAAGAAACATGTTTTTATAGACCAAAAACAAATTAGCATGCCCATGCGACAACTCACATCAACTCACGATATTCGTATTTTTCTTTTCCTGTAATAGCGTAGCTATTCGAGAAGAAACACTTTGCATCGACGTAGTCGGTTTTATCCGTCAGATGTTATGAGGTTATCCGGTGTCATCTGATAGAACAAACATGACCGCGAAGTGTACTACAGTCGTTTGTCTTCGTAAATCCTCCATTCATGAAGACAGAAACGCATGCGTCTGGTGGTTGAAGCAAACGCTGGTAAATACTTACTGTGTGTCCATGTATATACAGATACAAATTTGTTTTCATACAGATTTGTATTATTTTGTATGTTTTTATATGTCATACGTCACATTACACATGTTTTACTGACTGTTCTACTGGTGGTTGACTGACTGGTGGTTGAAGCAAACGCTGGTAAATACTTACTGTGTGTCCATGTATATACAGATACAAATTTGTTTTCATACAGATTTGTATTATTTTGTATGTTTTTATATGTCATACGTCACATTACACATGTTTTACTGACTGTTCTAGCGTCAAAGATTTTATAAATTTCTCTGGTTTAATGTCATTACTAGAGCAGACCAATTTCCGTGCGCGCCATGTGCGCCGATGTGAGGATGATTGTATTGCATCAGAACTAATAAAAAGCATTCAGTATGTGTTTGGTACTTGCTTAGACTGCATGTAAGTGTAAGCATACCTAATAAAATGTCGTCGACACATAAATCGAGAAAACGACCGTTGTCAGACGAAGTGAATAAGTTTATTATGGATTTCCCGGACTTAATATACGATGGCCCAAAAATTAAATGTTTAGTGTGTAATACATATCTAATGTGTTGGTCAAAAACACATTGTAAAGAACACGTAAGCAGTTCAAAGCACAATAATAACAAAATTAATCGACAACAGTTTATACATGAACTATGTGTAACTATGATTGTGTGTACACTGCCGTTTACCTTGTCAAGTAATGATTGATTTATTTCATTTTGGAATAAATACGCGAATCAAACATTACCGAGCACGACAACGTTACGAAGGCATTTACAATCGGTGCGTAAACAGGTTGAAAATAAAATCAAAGCCGAACTGAAAAATAAAAAACTGTGGTTATGTGTGGACGAAACAACTGACAGAAAAAATCAATCTGTAGTTAATGTGATGGCCCGTAATATGAAACCACATCAACCAACGTCTTCAATTTTATTAGCATCCAGACGACTAGAACAATGTAATGCCGAAAAAATTTCAGAGGTGCTATTAGATACTCTGGAAAAATTTGAACTTTCGAAAGACCAAGTATTAATGTTTATGACCGATGGTGCCGCAACCATGTGTTCTGTAGGCCGGTCTCTTAGAAAATATTGTGCTAACTTGTTACATATTACATGTAAATTCCATGCTCTACACCTTGTGGGTAGATGTTATCCAGAGGTAGATGCTTTAATATCGAGTACAAAGGCAGTATTCCTGAAATCTCCAAAACGTATTCGGAGGAAAGTGCAGCTATCAATACAAGCCAGAAAAAATTTAAGATGCCCAGATTAAAATGGATTTACAAAGTATTCGTGAGAATTACTTGGGACTAGAAGAAGCAATAACAAAATTAGAAAATTCGTTGCTGTCGTTAAGGGAATCACTGCAAATCGTTAAAGATGTTCACGCACAACTGTGTGCTGTAGAAGACGCAAAAAGTGAAAGTGTTCTAATTAAATTTGCAAGTGTTTTAGACAGAAATGCAGATTTTGACACCTTAACACGTATTTGTGAGGACACGATTACAGATGCGTTAAGTTGCTTAACAAAGTATTTTGATTATGCGAATATAACATCACTAGATGTAGAACGCTCGTTTTCCGAATATAAACATATTTTTTCCTCATGGCGAACATGTTTTTCAGAAATAATCTTAGAAACGCACCTGATGTTGAAAATATACAATCGAGTTTCTCCAGTTTGTCAATACTTGGAGGACGCTTAAAACGGTAAGTGTTTTTTAAATCCTCTGTCGTGCACACAATCACTGATTTCATACATTTTCCATTTTATTTATAGGTACATACAACGCTGCTATAATATGTGCTATTCTTATTTTTCGTGTGTTTATGCATATTACTTTAATAGCAGAAAACCAAATGTATATTTAATTATTTCTGATAGAATAAATGTCTCTACTTCTATACTTATATCGGTAACTCTATAAACTCGGTAATTCTATCGCATATTCTAATATATTACGAATTACACTCCCATACCGGCGCTCATGGCGTGCACGGAAATTGGTCTGCTCTAGTCATTACTATTGTCCGTTATAAATGTGTTTTTATTGCCAATGATTATATTTAACTTTGATTACGCAATCTAGAGGAATATCCACGGAATACCTTCTTAAGATATTCCATTGTATTATGATTATATTTGCTGTACTAACACGGAATTCTAATTTTATGAAGTCTAGTTATCATTAACCCATTGTACCATGAAATATAAGGACAATAAATCGCATAAGTGCCTTTATTGTCCTCTTCAATGATGTGTTTAACAGCAGTAATATTTTTGTCTGCTCCTTTTTAATGCTGAACAGAATTTCTTTCGCGTCAAAATTCCTTATACCATCGGTAAATTGTAGCCAAGAAAGGTGCTTGTTCACTAAAAACTTCTTGTTTTACGCTAATGCCATTGATGTTTACATTTCCTGTAAATTCGCTTTAATTAATCGTAAATTTTGCATATAAACGCGGTTCGTATATATTTCAATATTATTTTCCATAACGTCATCTGTTAATAGAGATTTATATAGTTAACAATTAATAAGTGTAAATTTATTGCTTGAAATTCGGTTAAAATGTAATGTTTTTTATTTTATTTTTTACCAACTCAAGCTAACCAAACTCAACAATTTCTTTGTAAAAATGTCGATAAGAAAAAGAAAGTTTAGAATATATTTGAACAGTAATATTTATATTTGTTACACATAAGTTGGCAGTTCTGTAGTAAAATTTTGTTGATGACATCGTTCCATTTGATAATCAATTTTTTAATGCAAAATTCGATTAATTAAAGCGAATATATACAAAACAAACATAAATGACATTAGTATAAATCAAGAATACCATGCAGTGCCGAAAAAAAATAGATATTTTATGTATATTCGGACGAAAACGTAAGGTAATAGCCTAGTAGTAATTTTGAACGTGTTTTATTTTTTCTATAGATTAAAGGTACCTTT
The DNA here is from genome assembly GCA_935421215.2 of Melolontha melolontha. Taxonomy (NCBI): domain Eukaryota; kingdom Metazoa; phylum Arthropoda; class Insecta; order Coleoptera; family Scarabaeidae; genus Melolontha; species Melolontha melolontha. The sequence goes on from OW285241.1 coordinate 8,248,876, forward strand.
GCGCCAAAAACTTTATTAGGATAAATGGATTCCTCAAAGGTCCTCTAAATGCCTCAGTAATTATTTTTAGGAAAATCGAATGCAGACATGAACTTCACTATACCCTTTTCTTGGCGGGTAGTTTTTATATATATATATATATATATATACATATATATAATATATTTCATATTTTAAAATAAATACACAGCATTATGATAATGACATTGAACAAGTTCCACGTAAATTTCTAAAATACGTGCTTATCCTACAAGATGGCTTCTATCAGGAACGTGGTATAGATTACTTTTTACTTCTTAATCGACGCGGATTGAAGGAAGACAATTAGTTCAAATTTTTGGGCAAATATTATTAGTAATCAAATTGATTCACCGGTTTTATTATCATCACATATTGACTTTCGAATATCGTGATTATCGTCAAGATTGACTGAAGCAATTTTTATAACTCTACTCTAAGAACAAATTTGCTTGTAGAGACTTCTTTAGTAAACTAGGCGAGGAACTTTATTTCTTTTGGCTTGGATGTGTTTATTTAGTGATAACAATTTAACCTCAATATTATTAAGTTTATTTTTTACATTCTTTTTCTATGTATTATAATTATTTTGTTATTTATTGTTCGTCTTTGAATTTCCGTTGGGCAATTTCATAAGTATTATTATTATTATTATTATCAAATCTGCGAACTATACATTCCAAGAAAAAAATTAAATATTCACAATCGACGTCTTAAATTCATAAAATTTAACAAAATAACACTTTTGCTTTCGACATTTACTCCTATATTAACAAAAGAACAACATAATATAACTATGTTTTTGTTGTTGAAAATCTATAAATGCGTTGAAAATAGCAAAATTGTAAATTCCTTTATTTAAATGAATCTTTAAATAACGTCATTTAATAGCAAAATTATTTAAATAGAAAAAAACAATTTCTCTACAATCTGCGTCATATATCTACGAGAGTAAGAAACTTGTTTTTATATGTCATACGTCACGTTATGCATTTTTTACCGACTGTTATAGCGTCAAAGATTTGGTAAATTTCGCTAGTTTAATGTAATTATTATTGTCCGTTATAAATGTGTTTTTATTGCCAAAGATGATATTTAACTTTAATTACGCAATCTAGAGGAATTTCCACGGTATACCTTCTTAATATATTCCATTAATACTTTATACTATAATTGTATTTGCCATACTAACACGCAATTCTAATTCTATCAACTCTAGTCATCATTAACCCATTGTAGTTATTGTACCATGAAATAAAAGATATTTTTGGTTATAATATAATTTTGAAAGCATTGAAAACAATATAAAAATATGTTAAGAAAAAGAAATATTAAGGTTACAAAGTTAATTCTATTTATTTATTTATTTATTTTATTTATTTTAAATTAATTAGTGAATAAATCGTCAGCATGAGGTAGTTTTGTGATGGTATTGTAAGCTCTAACCGAAGTCACCAGTGCTTTGCTACGCAGATGATATTGTGTTGATGGCTAGAAATAATAATAATAATAGCTAGAATTTATTCAAGAAGCAAGCACTATGTGACTTCGCATATATAAAAGGAAGTGTAAATGTATACAAATTTCGACGTTTCGACGTTCAAAGTACAAAACAATTTCGTGGAGGTCTTGACCTTTAAAGAGGTAGACAGATATTAATGTCAAAGTTATATAAGTTTGACATTAATATCTGTCATTTATGATCCTTTCATAAACGTAATACTTACCGAAACATGTAAGAGCTTATTTTAAAAATATACATATTAATGTAAAACAGACCTTCAATCGCCGAATATCTAAATCAATTATATATATATATATATATATATATATATATATATATATATAAATATATAAATCTAATCAATTTTATTGTCCGTTGTACGTCACTTTTATTAATTTTTTTCAACTCTACATTTTTATCTCCGGAAGAAGCAACAAAGTTGTTGCGAAATATAGAGATAATTAATAAATGAGTTTTTAATTGACAGACCGCTTGCCCGGTTTTAATTTATTTTATCCTATATATATATATATATATATATATATATATATATATATATATATATATATATATATATATATGTATGTGTTTATTTAATTAGTTGGCGATTTAATGTCTGGTTTTACTTAAAAATGCATATACTTAAAACAATCTTACATGTTTCGGAAAGTGATGCCTTTCTCAAAGAATTGAATATATAAATGATAGTATATTAATGTCTTACTTATACATTTGTAGTTGTCATGGATAAAATTATTCAAAGATACATCCAGTTTAATAATAATAAATTATGCTTTAGTATTAAAAAAATAGTTAGACAACAAAAACGGGGAATGGCAAGGCATGAGTTATTATTATGTATGCGCCCGTGGAGCGGATTAAGATGTTAAGCTGCCGGCATTCGCCTTAAACGAGATGGAAAACCACGAAAACCTACTCGGACAGCCAGTCAGGGATTAAAACACGGAACTGTCAGTATGATAAGCAAATATACAGATATTTAAATAAAACATAAGATATACATATATTTATATAACAGCAACATATATTATGATGGTAAATTGCAGATCGTTACATAATTAGATTGTAGTATATACTGCTAAAAATTTTGTATATCACTTCTGTTGTTAATTGAATTTTAGTTTATAAAAAATTCAACACTAATATTTGACGTGTTCTCCAAACTGACCAAAAAATCGAAAATTTCCGAAGGGGTACCCCTTCAAAAATTGTGAATTTTCATCATGTCACCGACTTCATTGTAATTTGGTATTTCTACGTACTTTTGCCCCCTAAAAACTATCCCGATATTTATATTCCAGTAAAACACATAGTTTACCCTAATGAGTCAGATATGGTTTTGTTCTAAACCCTACATTTCACCATATTATAAAAATTATTATCTACCAATCCGCACGTTATCGTTTTAACTCTAATTAATTATGTATATATTTTTCTGAAGAAACAATAAATAATAAATTGTGTTAAACAGTGTTTCATTATATTTAATTCAACAATAATCCGAATTTCCAAGAGTTTTTGGGATTTAATATATATATATATATATATAAATATAATAACTTCGTGACCTTGGTATGATATGGTAAACCTAATCAGTAGGTGATTAAAGGTCTGTATATTACTTCAAAATATATGTATTTAAAAAACTCTACATGTTTCGGCTGTATACGCCTTTATCAAGAGAATACAAAATATGAATGACTAATTAGGTTTACTATATATATATATATATATATATATATATATATATATATTAAATTAATGCAACGAATTAGAGCGGCATTGGCAGTAATGGGAGAATTTATTGATTATTAATTCTCATTAACATTACGTTTATCACAATTAGTATATATACACTTCGTATAGAAATGAAAGTCGTGTCTATTCCTGGATGTGGGTGCACCGATGATTGGTAAAACCATGAAACGCTGGCGTCTGCACATTCCAGGGTGGATACGACTTTCACACATTTTTTCATATATATATATATATATATATATAAATACATATACAGGGTCGCTATTATGTATGGAAACGGCGAAATATCTCTAGAATGGTTTGAGATATTAAATAATATTTTCTATACGGATATAAAGAAATGTTTGGATCTTTTTAGCTATATTCTCATTTTCATTTCTTATTGCATATTTGAAATCCAAAGCTTACTTGATTTTTTCAAATAGCAACAGTGCATGAATTTGACATCGTTGGAAAGATGATTTCTTTCTGAATTCCGCGATGTAAATAGAGTATGTCTATTTTCCAAAATATTTTTTACAAAAATCGATAAAAAATGTTTCAGTTTCTTTTACCAACTACATAAAAAAACGAAAATTGTAACGGGTGTTCAGAAACATTCGAAGTCAAGTGGGCTCTGAACAAAAGATCGTATATCTTTACTTAAGTATCTGATTTGTAATAATTATTAAATGTTAACTGTTGTTTGTCAAAAATAAATCTACCTCAGACATGACTTCATACTTTCAAGGACTACTTTGACTTCGAATGTTTCTGAACACCCGTTACATAGTTTTCAGTTGACCAGTATTATTAATGTTATGTCTAATAATCAAATTAATAAATAGTATTACTCTTCAAATGATAAATGTTTAATATTTTGGATTATGTAAGAAAAATCTAAATACCTATTTAGTCTTATTTTTTAAAATTTATTGCAATATGAATTTGTTATTAAACTAACAGTACAACGATAAGCCATAATTTTAAATAAAAAAGTCGTTAGATATATTTTGGTATTACCACAAGAATTTGGTTAAAGCACATAACATATTCGAAGAAAATTTAACGAAAGATTACACCATCGCAGGATATCAAACCAACCACAATTTAAAAATATGAGATAGGTATATTGGTTTCCGTACTGTTAATAAAATTAAAGATAACTGATTTACATGATGTGAACTGCGCATTATTCCGAATGAAATCCATTTCGACAAAAAATATATATAAACAATGATATGACGATTTACGATGCGGTGAATCATTCAGAAAAAAATTGAGATGAATATAGGATGAATAAACAAAGAAATCATGAAAGAAATGTAGAAAATACAGTGTTAGTAAAAAGTATGGAATGCATATCTCTGCAATGGTTCATTCATTTTAAATAAAATTGAATATATCTTTGTCAAAAGATTCAAGGATCCTAAAAATAATACCAGATTTTCTATGTCACTTCCGATTATATCGGAAATAGACATCCAATTTGTTATTTTAAATGAAACACCTGTACATTCTTACATTTTTGAATGCCTTGTTAACTTCTGGATACAGTAAACTTTCACATAGCTAATGAGATCAAAAACACAACTTCCTGGAAATCAGTTTTCATTAATATCATCATAAGTAGAGCAGACCAATTTCCGTGCGCGCCATGAGCGCCGGTATGAAAGTGTAATTCGTAATATATTAGAATATGCGATAGAATAGGGACGCAACATGAGCTTTTTACCGATATAAGTATAGAAGTAGAGACATTTATTCTATCAGAAATAATTAAATATACATTTGGTTTTCTGCTATTAAAGTAATATGCATAAACACACCAAAAATAAGAATAGTACATATTATAACAGCGTTGTATGTACCTATAAATAAAATGGAAAATGTATAAAATCAGTGATTGTGTGCACGACAGAGGATTTAAAAAGAACACTTACCGTTTTAAGCGTCTTCCAAGGATTGACAAACTGGAGAAACTCGATTGTATATTTTCAACATCAGGTGCGTTTCTAAGGTTATTTCTGAAAAACATGTCCGCCGTGATGAAAACATATGCTTATATTCGGAAAACGAGCGTTCTACATCTAGTGATGTTATATTCGCATAATCAAAATACTTTTTTAAGCAACTTAACGCATCTGTAGACGTGCCCTCACAAATACGTGTTAAGATGTCAAAATCTGTATTTCTGTCTAAAACACTTTCAAATTTAATTAGAACACTTTCACTTTTTGCGTCTTCTACAGCACACAGTTGTGCGTGAACATCTTTAACGATTTGCAGTGATTCCTCTAACTACAGCGCCGAATTTTCTAATTTTGTTATTGCTTCTTCTAGTCCCAAGTAATTCTTACGAATACTTTGTAAATCCATTTTAATCTGGGCATCTTGAAATTTTTTTTCTGGCTTGTATTGATAGCTGCACTTTCTTTCGGATCGAACGGTAAAACCACGTCCTTAATTTTTTCAAAATGTTCATTATAGTAAAACTCCGCCCGTAACCATGTACCCCAACGTGTCAGAATCGGCTGTGGTGGCTCAGGGGTACGGGGACACAATTCGTGAAATTTCCGAATACGTTTTGGAGATTTCTGGAATACTGCCTTTGTACTCGATATTAAAGCATCTACCTCTGGATAACATCTGCGAACCTGTTCTGCCACACGGTGTAGAGCATGGAGTTTACAAGTAATATGTAACAAGTTAGGACAATATTTTCCAAGAGACCGGCCTACAGAACACATGGTTGCGGCACCATCGGTCATAAACATTAATATTTGGTCTTTCGAAAGTAAAGTAAATTTTTCCAAAGTATCTAACAGCACCTCTGAAATTTTTCGGCATACATTGTTCTTAGTCGTCTGGATGCTAATAAAATTGAAGACGTTGGTTGATGTGGTTCCATATTACGCGCCATCACATTAACTACAGATTGTTTTTTGCTGTCAGTTGTTTCGTCCGCACATAACCACAGTTTTTTATTTTTCAGTTCGGCTTTGATTTTATTTTCAACCTGTTTACGCACCGATGGTAAATTCCTTCGTAACGTTGTCGTGCTAGGTAATGTTTAATTCGCGTATGAATCATTACTTAACAAGGTAAACGGCAGTGTACACACAATCATAGTTACACATAGTTCATGTATAAACTGTTGTCGATTAATTTTGTTATTATTGTGCTTCGAACTGCTTACGTGTTCTTTACAATGTGTTTTTGACCAACACATTAGATATCTATTGCACACTAAACATTTAATTTTTGAGCCATCGTATATTAAGTCCGGGAAATTCATAATAAACTTATTCACTTCGTCTGACAACGGTCGTTTTCTCGATTTATGTGTCGACGACATTTTATTACGTATGCTTACACTTACATGCAGTCTAAGCAAGTACCAAACACATACTGAATGCCTTTTATTAGTTCAATCATCCTCACATCGGCGCACATAGCGCGCACGGAAATTGGTCTGCTCTAATCATAAGCCATGAGTGAATTGGTAAAATAGTTAATTTCCAAAAACAAGTCTTCTTATAACAATTTATTTAATTTAGCAAGGAAAAAAACAATGATTTGCTGACTAGATTAAATGCTCAAAATTTTGCCGACGATATCCTAAATAGTCTTCAAATTCGCGCGAAGAATTTTGTAAAACTTCTTCCGACATTTGTAGTAATAAATTTCTTATGAGTTCCTCCAACTCATTTAAAATTACAGGTCTACTTTCAGGACGATTGCTGCAAAAAAATTGAAGAGTTAAGGTTCAAATTAGTACTGTACCCCCATATTCGTCAGACCTATCACGATCTGAATTTCGTCTATTTTTCATCTATTGTCTAAATTAATATTTTCTAGGAAGCAAAAAATTCTGCTCAAACGAAGAGCTAATTTCAATAATAGACGATTATTTTGCAGGGTTATAAGAAAATTACTTTCGAGACAGAATAAAGAATCTAGAACACAGATGGACTAAATGTATCGAATTAAGATGTAGAATAAAGTTCGTTTATCTAAATTATTGTAAAGTTTGTCTTTTCGGGTTCTTAAATAAAACTAACGGTAACTTTAGACACACGCTATATTAATAATAAAAACGAATAACAATATAAACACTAATTACTAACAATTAGCACATTTATGTTTTTATATTTATGTAAGTTCGCTTGGCGATAATACGGTATCGAATGAATCAATAATCCCTTCCTCGACGGCTTATACAGGATTATTCTACAGGTGAAAGTAATGTAAAAAAACTCAAATGTTGCTATCCGATTTTTATTTGTTTTCGAGCTATAGCGTAATTAAAAATAAACAAAATTTCATACATTGAAGTTTTTGTATTTTATTGGTATTATCGTTCTTTATAATATATTTTCAAAAATACCGCCATTCATTTCAAAACATTTTTTACATCGTCTACCAAGGGCGCTGGTTGCGTTCCTGATTGCGTCAAGTTGATGTTTGATATAGTCAGCAGCATTCATAATCCGTTGAATTAGTGCATAACAAGTGTCCACTTTTACTTGATGCACTTCATTTTTTAACTAGCCCCATAAACAATAATCGAGTGGCGTGAGGTCTGGAGACATAGGAGGCCAACCAATGTGACTACCACGTCCAATCCAACTCCCTGGAAACCTTTCAGCCAAATGTTGCCTGACTGCACGAGCGTAATGTGCAGGCGCTCCATCGTGCTGGTAGAAGATTTGGATTCTGATGTTTATGGGAACATCCTCTAGCAGTACGTGCAGTTCATTTTCTAAAAAAATGTATATAGGTGTCTCCCGTGAGGCGATTCTCAAAAATGTAAGGACCAATTAAAAAACCATCGATCATACCACACCACACGTTTACCGAAAATTTATGTTGAAAGTTACTTTCGACTGTTGCGTGTGGATTTTCGTCTAACCATACATGCTGGTTATGACAATTATTAATACCGTCACGGGTAAATGTCGCTTCATCCGTAAACAGTATACGCGGTACAAAACGAGGATTATCATTTATCCATCGACAAAATTCCATACGTCTACGATTATCATCTCGTTGTGGGTGCTGTACTCTTTGTACATGGTACGGACGTAAGCCATGCTCGTGGAGTGTTTTTATCACCCTTGTTTGTGGAATGCCCAATTGAATACTAATTCTCCGTGAGCTGGTAGTTGCGTCTTCTTCTACTACATCCAGAATATCTTCTACTTCTTGTAATTGTTGTCGACTGCCTCGTTCAGATCTTATGTTTACACTGGGAAGCTTTCCGGTCGCGCACAATGTGTTGAATACACTAATAAATACAGTTTTATTAGGATGTCTATGATGTGGAAACCGTTGACGATATTCATTAGCAGCAGCTGTAGCATTCCCATCACAAAATCCATAAACAAACACCATATTAGCATATTCTAAATTAGAATAAGTGTGTGGCATTTTAGTTTGTTACAGTATAGTCGTACAAACGTCAAGTCAATGTCACAATACCCGAACACAATGTTATAATTTACTCCAAGGTATAGGGAACATTTTTTATGATGGCAGCGCCCTCACTATATCAACGATGAACTAGAGGTAGTGACATTAGACGCATTAGTCATACAAACCACTCCACACTATTTCTCGACTGCTTTCAATGTCACTACCGCTAGTTCGGAAAACCACGAACAGGTAGCGCTTCAGCTAGGAAGACTTCCCTATAATGAATTGCTACCGGGGTTTCACTGTTTTTACGAATACATACATAAACATGGTATACTAAATCTACATTTTTAATTACGCTATAACTCGAAAACAAATAAAAATCGGATAACAACATTTGAGTTTTTTTACATTACTTTCACCAGTAGAATACACTCCTTGAGTTTGATCGATTCCTCACGACTCACCCTGTATATCGCTGTGGAATTCTCTTCTCAAACTTTCTATTCTCGTTCAGTCCTTTTCTATATCTATCGAGAATACACCAGAGGTGTGTTATGTATCGTTGGATGACGTATCGTTGACGTATCTTTGGATGAGTCATCACATTATTATAATCTAATAAATGAAGCTAAAAAACTTATTTACTGGTCTCGCAGGTCATTTAATTTCTTCTAATTCTTTTCTAAGATACGTATAAATTTATCCTTATTTACCTTGCATTTTTAATTTATTGTATTCAAACGTTTTTTAGAAACTTAATATCCAACAAATTTTTGAAATATTTTAGATAATAAATTTATATCGCAAGTAAACCTAATCTCATTTTTGTGGTCCTTCGTATGTAAATTTATCGCAAAGCAACCGTCAGGATTTCCTAAGTAAATGACTTCACCATAATTATTAAGGAAAATACGTTAGATTTCCCTACAATAAATTAGTCATACAAAAACAACAGAATAAGTTAATATTCGTCATTCAGTAAACTAATACTAACGTGTAAAGACGAAACTTGGCAATTTAAGTGAATACTTGAGTGTAATATTGGTTGATTTATTGTGAAATAAAAGAAAATAAATATGTGGTAAGTCGTTAACATATTTTTGAATCGGTATCTTAGTTCAAAACAATAGCTATAATTCACTATCGAATGTAATTACCTGCATCTACTGTTGACCAAGATAAATTACACTATCCAATCTAAATACTTTTAAAAGGTTAATTTTTGATTTTTTAAGGAATTGTTATTTAGAAGAATGATTTAATTATATTAAACGTAATTACTTAAAAACTAAATATAACCTGTTAAATTTCTATATAAACTTCTTATTCAAATGTTCTAACTTCGGTTTCAAATTGAAATATTGTCCATATCTGCAAATTAATTGCGTTTTCGCGATGTAATGTAATTGTAAATATTCTTTCTACACTCACTTTCTACACTTTCTACACACTTTCTACACAAAATACCGTCGTAAAGTGTAGAAAGAATATTTACAATTGTTCATATCTATTCAATTTTAGTATTTTTCTCGCAAATTAGCTCCATTAGCATTTGCTTTATTTATTGTAAATCTTTATTGATTCTTAATAGTTTCTTTTTGAATCGAAGTAGAATTTACTTCATGAAAATTCATATTCAATAAAGTGGAAATTAAGAGATATTCTATCTTCACTTTTATTTGTAGTTCCTCTTTACATTAGAAGTCTTGCAATTCTTGTCAAATCTATTTTATAATACAACATGTAATAAAAACATAGTATTTCTTCTTTATATTATATATGTTACTTTAACTTGTAAACTTTTTAATATCGGGTACTAGTTTTTAATGAAGATTCCGTCCAATAATATTTTAAATATCGATGTTTTTAAAATTATCGATTTGTACTCGCATATTTCGCGGCCTTTCTCGTTGCTATCAAAAATCAGTAACGTCCTCATCCTGCTTTCTTCCCAGCTGCTTTATTTTTTTAACACAAATTTCATAATACCACCTTTCACAACGACAATCTTATGACATATTTTTTACATCTTTCTGACATTTGGCATATATACATTATTCACAATTCACATTCAAAACAGTTCATTTAAAATTAAATCCAAATTAATATACTTCTTAATTAAGATTTCATAACAATATATATATATATATATATATATATATATATATATATATATATATATATATATATATATATAGGCTGATTCATTTTCGGCCCTCACCATGGGGATCTCGCTTATTATTGGAGATAGAGTATAGGTTTAAATTTGGCAAAGTTGTTAAATTTTGTGTTTGTTATAAATCCGTAAAGAATATAGACCTGTGACAAATGACCTTCGTTATTTAAAAAAAAAACGAGAAAACCCCATTTTCTTCCTTTACCTGTAGTACCGACATTTGGCCTTGTAGAGAAAAATAAAAACACATCCTAGTGGCTATTTCTAAACCTCTACCCAGTGGTGTACTCTAAATTTTTATACGACGTTTCGTTTCTTTCTGGCCATCATCAACTATCTAATTTCTTATAGGCGCCATATTGGATTTAGACATATTCAGAAAGAGTTTTTTTTTCTGATTTCAACTATGTACCACATGCTGACTATAGTTTTTGACATTAGGTTTTATTTGAAAGAATAAATTATAAGATGTCAAACATTTCATTTATTGTTCATTAATAATACAAAAATGTCATACACTAACGAAGAGAAACGAGATATCATAAGTATTTTTTATTCTTCGAAACGAAATTCAACAGTAGCGAGTACAAGATAACAAAAACATTAATAAAAATACATAGAAAAGTAAACAATAAACAATTACAGTAAATGTTCAATTATCTGGCCATCTTCGGTAATGCACAATTGGGCACGACTTCTGGCATTTTGTACTGCCTTTTGTATAGTTCTTCTAGGAACTGCATCGAAGGCATTCTGAAGTCTGTCTCGTAATTCTTCAATGTTTTGTGGCGCATCTACTTTATAAATATTATTTTTAACATATCCCCATAAAAAAAAATCTAGCGGACTTAAATCAGGTGATCTCGCAGGCCATTCAACAACTCCCCTATTTTCAATCCAACGGTTTGCAAACTCTTGATTTAAGAAATTTCTAACAACAGCTGCATTGTGTGCTGGTGCGCCATCTTGTTGCCACCATAAATATTGTAATTGATTTAATGGGATATTGTCGTCAAGATAGTCAGATACGTATGTACGTAAAATGTTTAAATATCTTTCTCCATTTAAATGTTCTTCATACATAACTGGTCCTAAGAGACGATTTGCCAAAATACCCATCCAAACGTTTATTCCAAAACGATGTTGTGGTCTTCTAGCCCTGTTTTGTCGGGGATTTTGTACTGCCCAATAGTTCAAAGATACGTTCCAATAATAATAATAAATCATGCCTTAGTATTCCAAAAAATAGATAGCAAGGTGTGAACATATGTGTTATTCGCTGCTAGCAGATTGTGTCTCTTTCTGGGTATGAATTTGTGTGTTGGTTGCTGCTGGCAGCTTGCATCTCTCTCTGGGTGTGTGGTTTTGTATTTGTGTGAGCGCGTAAGTGTAGGGTTTTGTATGTTGGTGCGCTCGTGTGTGTGTTTAGGACCGGTCGCGTAAATTTAGAGAGATCGGATAACCAGCCGTTGCGTAAGGCCGCCAACCCTTTCCCGGCAACTTCTTTACTTTTCCGTGCAGTACTTCGACCCCGACCCCCGCCCCAACGAGGCAAGGCGCAGACCAGCGAAGCGCACCCTGCACGGGGTTGCTCATCGCCAACCGAGGGAACACTCTTAGTGGCTACCTCAGTCGACGACGGTCACACTTTGGGCCATCTTAACGATTTCCACAAAAGCGGGGGCAATGCATACACGTCGAACGTGTAATCGCGGAAATCGTTAAGATGGCACAAAGTGTGACCGTCGTCGACTGAGGTAGCCACTAAGAGTGTTCCCTCGGTTGGCGATGAGCAACCCCGTGCAGGGTGCGCTTCGCTGGTCTGCGCCTTGCCTCGTTGGGGCGAGGGTCGGGCCGTCGAAGTACTGCACGGAAAAGTAAAGAAGTTGCCGGAAAAGGGTTGGCGGCCCTACGCAACGGCTGGTTATCCGATCTCTCTAAATTTACGCGACCGGTCACTAAACACACGCACGAGCGCACCAACATTCAAAACCCTACACTTACGCGCTCACACAAATACAAAACCACACACCCAGAGAGAGACGCAAGCTGCCAGCAGCAACCAACACACAAATTCATACCCAGAAAGAGACACAAGCTGCTAGCAGCGAACAACACATATGTTCATACCTTGCTATCTATTTTTTGGAATACTAAGGCATGATTTATTATTATTATTGGAATGTATCTTTGAATAATTTAAACCATAGCAACTCAATTATTTGACATTTATATTCTTTATATATTATATCATTTATATTTTTATATCCTTGACAAAGGCATCATTGCCGAAACATGTAGGGTTGTTTTAAATATATATACTTTGAAGTAATAAACCAGACCTTTAATCGCCGACTTATTAAGTTTACCCTATCATACCAAGGTCACGAAAATATTATATATATATATATATATATATATGTTGTAACTGGATTCCGGGTTTTCTTCCGCGTTTCCATTGTTTGGTCTTTGTAAAGACCGGTGCTGGTTTCTTGACGACGTTTCGGCAAAATCACATTTGCCATCTTCAGCTCTGCAATAACTGTCTGCTTCTGCTTCTGGTTACTCGTAAACTCGAAACGCGGAAGAAAACCCGGAATCCAGTTACAACACATACTACTACCCGCGGAAACCTGAAAGAAAACATATATATATATATATATATATATATATATATATATATATATATATGTATATATATATATATATATAATTATAGAAAATTTCTTGGCCGTATTAATATAAATTCACTAATATTTGGGTTATCGGTCTGTTTACATTAAAACTCAAATGTTCTAACTCAATATTTCGCCAATTTATTAATGAATTCATCAGGAGAAGCTATAAAATTGCAATATACACTTTACTCTTACACTAATATATTCAAAAAAGAAAATTTACAGCTAGAGTTTAGCGTTGGCAGTCTTATTAATTAATTTACACATAATTGTCACCAGCAACTCACAAATAAAACATGAAAATTATATTTTTAAACAACAACTATAACTGTAAAATCTTTTTTAAAACTAGACCTTTTTTGCCCGAATGTCTGTATAATATGTATGTGAAAACAAATCTATTATAATTTCTACGTTGGGTCCTTATACGGTTGTAAAAACTGGGGTGTTAAGAAAAGAGGTGGATATACAAAAATCTATCTACATACATTATGTTATTGTACCTAAAATAAATTCCCTGGTTACAGTGTTATGCACACGTATTTTTAATGTCGTGTACATAACACCGTAACATAACATGCATTTTTGTCAAAATTTGTTTTGCTATTTTTACATGTATTTAATCCGAGCTTTATTTATATATTAAATTAGGGAAATAATCGAACAATTATAGTTTTTATAATGATTATATGTTTAGAACAATTCTAAGACAAAGTTTCTTGATTGTACTATATTTTTTAGGTCCGGACTGTGGATTTTTGTATATATGGTACATCTACACTTCCAACAAAATTGTATGGCACAAGATAAATGTCCTGATGATGGTAAGATCTCGTAAATTTACTATGGATTTTAATAATTATTTTAGAGTAATCCAGATCTGTGTAATTTTTACGCAAAACAATTATGTACATAAAATGTTGAAAGTCTTCACCTCAGTAAAAACTTAAAAAATGTCAAACTCCATACCACATTAATATTTGTATCGTAAATACATATTTTGACAGCTAAGTTTTCATTTTCAACGGAAAGAAATAACAGTGTTGAACATGAGTCATAGTAAACTGACACACCAAGATCCTGAAACATTTTACTGTCCGATGTTCAACATTGCTTTTTCTTCCCATTAAAGATAACGACTTAGTTGTTAAAATACTTAATTTACACACAAATATTATAGAGTGTATGTAATAATAATAATAAGATGTTTTATATCTTTTTAAATATACCGTGTTCTTACTTAAAATACCACGTTATCATTGCTACCATCTTTGTTACACTTATTCATGATTTAAATAAATTATTTACTTTGCAATAAAATGTATTTAATTTAAGATTCATGTATGAATAAAAATTCAGAAATATTTGGCGTAAAAAAAATATTTTTTTCTTTCCATAACAAATTAATTTCAGAATTAAGCTATAGGTAAATCCTTCACTGGTGTATAACTGGTTGCCTACTATGTCGCTTATGTTTAATATGTGCAATTTTACTTTTTGAAAATAATATCTTTTAACAATCCTCAAAGAAAAGATTATTCGATAAATTGTCTTAGTTGGTAATTGTATTATAGAATAGAAATATAAAGGGTGTTACAAAAATTTAGGGCTCGCTATACATAGACGGTTCCTACAACTAAAAATAAGCAAAAAAGTTTAAATAAATTTGTGTCCTATAATGTTTCGTTACTGAATTACGGCCACTTGAAGTTTTTCGTATTTCATGTCCGACACGTGTGTATCTCGTCACACATTATCGCGCAGACGCGAAGCGTTCGTATTGCATGTTTGAACAAGTCGCCGACAAGTGAGTAACTTATGTTAATCATATTCAGTAGGCAGTCCGTGTTTTTTGCTGTCAGTCGTGAAAGTTGATTAAGTCATTTGTGATTAGTACTGTTTTCTAATTAATAGTATAAAATGGCAGATTATTCTTTCGAAGAGATGTCCGACATGCATTTAATGTATGGTTTGGCACATTGCAACAGAGCAGAAGCAAGAAGACTTTACGCAGAATATTTCCCAAACCGACGTTTACCAAATGAAAAAACTTTCGAAAGGCTTCATATTAGATTAAGAGAAACAGGATCATTCAAACCAGTAGTCCGAGATCGCGGCAGACCACGAACCACAAGAAATTTGGAATTGGAAGAACGTTTGTTGGATCGTGTTGAAGAAAATGCAGGTGCTAGTACTCGAAGAATGGCATTGGCGGAAGATGTCGATCATGTGAGTGTATGGCGTATTTTAAGAACTAATCAGCTTTTTCCTTACCACCTGCAAAGAGTACAGGGACTTAGTGAGAATGATTTCCCATCACGAGAAGCTTACTGTGTATGGTTGTTACGGACATGCGCCGCCGATCATCTCTTTCTGTCGTGTGTGCTCTTTAGTGATGAAGCTGGCTTTACAAGAGATGGTATCGTCAATTTTCATAATTTACAAGAAAACCCTCATGCTATTATTCAGTCCAGACATCAAGCGCAGTTTTCATTTAGTGTGTGGGCCGGAATTATTAACGAATTTGTGATTGGTCCTTTTGTACTTCCACCACGACTTACTGGGCAGAATTATCGCTATTTTTTAGAAAACGACTTACCAGGTTTGCTGGACGATGTTCCACTAAATGTTAGAGGACGCATGTGGTTCATGCACGACGGTGCACCGGCTCACTTCAGTCACACAGCACGCGAATTTTTAAATGCCGTATATCCTGGAAGATGGATTGGTCGCGGTGGACCTGTAGCATGGCCTGCACGGTCTCCAGATTTAAATTAAATAGATTTTTACGTATAGGGAAAATTAAAGTCTATGGTATATTCTACTCCAATTCAAAATATTGAAGATCTTCAACGGAGAGTGGAAGATGGATGCAACCAAATTCGAAATACACCAGGAATTTTTCAGCGCGTGAGGCAGTCCATGATACGACGAGCTGAAGCTTGTGTTGCTTCCCGTGTAGGTCATTTTGAACATTTACTATAAGAAACATAAGAAACTCCCGTTTTCTGTAAACATTTCTAAAATAAAAATAAAAAAACTTCAATTGGCCGTAACTCAGTAACGAACCATTTTAGGACATAAATTTATTTAAACTTTTGTGCTTATTTTTAGTTGTAGAAACCGTCTATGTATAGCCAGCCCTACATTTTTGTAACACCCTGTATATATATATTTTTAGTTATTTGATTTAAATGACAAAGAACGTTTTTTAAAATTTCTAATATAAAAAATTTCTGTAACTGGGAATTTTGTACGCTTGGGATATCAAGGGCATATTTTTTGTTACATGTGAGTGCGCACGTAGTAGATTTTCATCGCGTTGCCAAACTTTATACAGTCTGTTTCTCTGGGGAGAAATTAAAAAGCATCTTTGTAATTTATTAGTTTTAATTTTGTTCGGCTGTCACTAAGGATTTTTTATCGTATGCTGTCACTTCCATACGATATTTTTACCTTAATAATGACACATATGATACATACATATCTAAAAGTTAATTTAAAATTATTTCAAACAAATTACCTACTTATTTCGTTTACATAAAAAGAAAAAAATTGTTTTTTTAATTTTAGGCAGTGCCCCCGGGTTACGTATGTTGAACGCTACAAGCATACAATTTTTTTTTTCGAAATATACCACAAATGGTAAAATAGGTTACTTGGTAAGTTGTCTAAGAGTATATTTAACAAAAATCGATATATATTTTCTTTTGATAGCGTCGAAATAGTTTGGGATGTCTTGACCAGAAAAACATTGCAAATACGAAAGAGACGAAAACCGTTACACAATCCACTATTATTAATGATTTACTTCCATATTCTCTTTATGATGCTACAATATCCTATCGCAAAAATGGAGCGGACTGTCTGAAGTCAACAATATTCAATACCACTACTTTAGGTAACTTCTAAAATAACTTCTTTAGGTCTATGCTATACTTCAAAAATCATGGAATTATATATATATATATATATATATATATATATATATACAGGGTGTATAAATTGGCGGACCCACTACACGCGGCGATGTTCTTCGTTAAATTCGGAGTCCAAAATCCTAATACGAAAATGTTGTACCATGCTCCATATCTTTGCAGGAGGTTCCTAAAGTCTTGAAATAAGCATTATTACTCGATATTTGTTGACAGAAAGAGCTACAATTTAGAAGAAATAAGAATTGTTGTTATTATCCTTTCGTTAAAGTTTTCTTTTTGATTTTAAAGTTTGTTTTTAATATTTGTTTATTAACTTATTTTGACGAAAAACACATCTGACAACGTTGTAAAACAATAAGTAGGCAGCATAATGTTGTTCTAGTCAAATACATTACTACTGTCAAATTCATTCTGAAGACAAAGGAAGCCACATCGTTTTAGGACTTTTAACTCAAAATTTGACCAAGAATGTCGCCACGTGTAGTGGGTCCGCCAATTTATACACACCTTGTATATATATATATGACGATAAACGTACTGTTAATGAGAGTTCATAATTATTGAATTCTCATATTACATGCCATTGCCGCTCTAATCGTTGCATCAATCTCTACACATGACAGAATCGCATTTGTCTAAGAATGTAGCCGCAACGTGTCACGGCGCCAACCGTCCAGGTTGTCCGGGAAAATGAAAAAATGTGTGTGAAAGCCGTATTCATCCGGGATGTGCAGACGTCGACGTTTCATAGTTATTACTAATTGTCAATACACCTTACCCAGCAATAGATACGACTTTCATTTCTATACTGCCAATTAGTAATAACTATGAAACGTCGACGTCTGCACATCCCGGATGAATACGGCTTTCACACACATTTTTTCATTTTCCCGGACAACCTGGACGGTTGGCGCCGTGACACGTTGCGGCTACATTCTTAGACAAATGCGATTTTGTCATGTGTAGAGATTGATGCAACGATTAGAGCGGCAATGACATAAATAAATTTTAATTCTTATTAACACTAAATATATATATATATATATATATATATATATATATATATAGTGTTAATAAGAATTAAAATTTATTTCGTATTTATTTTATTGTCCTTGTCATAATATTAAAATAATAGACTTTTTCTTGGTTTAGCAACCTTTAATGAATTTCAATTTTTTACTACTTCAAAAAATAAACAACACACTAATTAAAAAATGGGAAAATAAACAAATCATCTCACCAAAAACAGCCAACAAATTAAAGATACATAATGCACTACCACCCAAAATATATGGCTTACCAAAACTACATAAAAATAATATCCCATTAAGACCGATCGTATCTTGCATTCAAAGCCCGTTTTATGAACTATCAAAATATCTAACAAAAACACTAACCAATGTCATAGGTCAAAATAAATATTATATTAAAAATACTTTCGAATTCAAACAATACATCGATAAAATCAAAACAAATAACAACGAAAAACTTGTTTCCTTGGATGTAGAATCAATGTACACCGATATACCTTTAACACTAGCAAAAAAAGTAATTACAGAAAAATGGGACTCCAAAAATTTCACAGACTTACCATTAATAGATTTCCTTGAAGCAATAGAATTAACTTTAACTTCCACATATTTTCAATTCGACAATAAATATTTCAAACAAATTGAAGGACTAGCAATGGGAGCACCTATATCGAGCGTAGTAGCTCAATTAGTATTAGAACACATCGAAGAAAATGTTATAAAATCCCTGAAAATCAAACCAACTTTTTCAAAAGATATGTCGATGACTGCATAATGATGTTACCAGAAAAGGAAATAAGCAATGTACAAAATAGCTTCAACAACTTCCATCCAAATTTAAACTTTACCATTGAAATAGAAAAAAACAACTCCATAAACTAGTTAGACTTAACACTAATAAAAACAAACAACAACATACAAACAAAATGGTACACTAAACCAATCACATCCGGCAGATACGTAAACTTTTATTCAAACCAACCCCTGTCCCACAAAAAAAATATTGTAACAGCGTTAGTGGACAGGGCTTTAAATTTCACCATTCCAGTTTTCAGACCAACAGTACTGAATAAAGTAAAAACAATTTTAACAGAAAACAATTATCCACCACAATTTATACAAAACATTATAAAACAGAGACTTAATAAAATATAAACAAAACTAAGTGCCTAAATATAAATAAAACAACCAATGAATTAACATATATCCCTACACCCTATATAACTGGATTATCCGAAAAACTAAACAATATATTTAAACCATTTAATTTTAAAATAGCACATCAAAGCGGAAAAAAACCTAAAATTCCTACACACGAAACTAAAAGACTCAACACCAACACTTAAACAATCACATACAATATATAAAATACCCCGCAAAGACTGTGACAAAGTATACATAGGCCAAACAAAACAGTTACTACAGGAAAGATTAAAAGGACACAAATACGCAAAAAATCAGACAGCTTTAAAAAAACACCAGATAACATTAAAACATAATTTTGATTTTGAAAATACAAAAATAATAACCAAGCCAAAAAATACAAAGGCTAAGGAGGTCTTAGAAATGATTCATATTTTCAAAAACAACAAAACAATCAATGATCGTAATGAGATTGATGGACTTTCTAAACTTTATTATGCGCTCATTAAACAATAGAAGACAACCCCACCCACACTAAAAAATTTTGTTTTCTCCCATTGTAAATATACTGTATTTTCCCAAACACATGGCCTGACCGAACTAATTTTAAAACGAAATAAACAATTTCACTTCTGCACAAAGACATTTAGTTACACTAAATATTCCAAGAAACGCAGTCGACCCTATAAAAAAAGTTCGACATGTCTGACCATACATATTACACAAAATATGTGTTTTGACACGAAATAAATTGGTGAGTTTTGTATCCTTTAATTTTCCTTACTTTAATTATTATTTTAATTTTAATTCATTCATACAAATGTAAATATATTTCTTACCTTTCTTTGTATTAATTTTTTAGTTCTAATCACTTGAAAATGACTTAATAATAAAAAAAGTCGAAACGTCGTAGTAAAAGATTGAAATTCATTAAAGGTCGTTAAACCAAGAAAAAGTCTATTATTATAATATATATGTATATATATATATATATATATATATATATATATATATATATATGATAAACGTAATGTTAATGAGAATTAATAATCACTAAATTCTCACATTACTGCCAATGCCGCTCTAATTCGTTGCATTGATTTCTACACCCGACAAAATCACATTTGCCTAAGAATGTAGCTGCAACGCGTCGCGGCGCCAACTGACCGGGTTGTACGGGAAAATGAAAAAATGTGTGAAAGTCGTATCCACCCCGGAATGCGCAGACGCCAGCGTTTCATGGTTTTACCAATCATCGGTGCACCCACATCCAGAAATAGACACGACTTTCATTTCTATACTGCGTGTATATATATTAATTATGATAAACGTAATGTTAATGAGAATCAATAATCATTAAATTCTCACCGATGATTGGTAAAACCATGAAACGCTGGCGTCTGCGCATTCCGGGGTGGATACGACTTTCACACATGTTTTCATTTTCCCGTACAACCCGGTCAGTTGGCGCCGCGACGCGTTGCAGCTACATTCTTAGGCAAATGTGATTTTGTCGGGTGTAGAAATCAATGCAACGAATTAGAGCGGCATTGGCAGTAATGTGAGAATTTAGTGATTATTAATTCTCATTAACATTACGTTTATCATAATTAGTATATATACACGCAGTATAGAAATGAAAGTCGTGTCTATTTCTGGATGTGGGTGCACCGATGATTGGTAAAACCATGAAACGCTGGCGTCTGCACATTCCAGGGTGGATACGACTTTCACACATTTTTTCATATATATATATATATATATATATATATATATATATATGAAAAAATGTGTGAAAAAATGTGTGAAAGTCGTATCCACCCTGGAATGTGCAGACGCCAGCGTTTCATGGTTTTACCAATCATCGGTGCACCTACATCCAGGAATAGACACGACTTTCATTTCTATACGAAGTGTATATATACTAATTGTGATAAACGTAATGTTAATGAGAATTAATAATCAATAAATAGAGCGGCATTGGCAGTAATGTGAGAATTTATTGATTATTAATTCTCATTAACATTACGTTTATCATATATATATATATATATATAACAATTGATAAATTATTGGAGTTTTTCGGCTTTTATATGATATCAAATTATAATGTATGTAATTGCAGTGTAAGTGGGGATGTAAACATTGCTGTCTACAAATTACAAAGCAAATCATACGAATTTTTTTTTTTTTTAATTGAAAAATATGGTCTACGTTGGGCCTCGAACCCAAGTCTACAGCTTGGCGGGCTGTCGCTTTTACCACTAAGCCACAATAGATCCAGGTTCAAGCTATTTAGAAATGCATTATAAAGTAACAGTGTTAATGAATCAGATGTCAGTTATTGAATGTAGATGTCAAGTTGAAAGCAGAAGTCAGTTTTGAAAGCTCATGTCAGTTTTGATAGCAGATGTCAGTTAGTGAAAGCAAATGTCAGTTAATGAAAGCAGATGTCTGATTGAAAGCAGGTGTCAGTTATGAAAGCAAACGTCAGATTAGATAGAAAGCAAATGCCTATTTTGAAAGTAGATGTGAGTTCTTAGACCATATTTTTCAAATAAAAAAAAAATTCGTATGATTTGCTTTGTAATTTGTAGACAGCAATGTTTACATCCCCACTTACTCTGCAATTACATACATTCTAATTTGATATTTGTAAATATTTCATATAAAAGCCGAAAAACTCCGATAATTTATCAATTGTTATATTTAATAAACGGCTAAGAAATTATCTAAACACTTATATATATATATATATATATATATATATATATATATATATATATATATATATATATATATATATATTTATCAATTGATAAATTCTTGGAGTTTTTCGGCTTTTATATGAAATATTTACAAATATTATCATATTAGTATGTAATTGCGAAGTAAATGTGAATGTAAACATTACTGTCTACAAATTACAAAGCACACTATACGAAATGATTTGTTTTGTAATTTGTAGACAGTAATGTTTACATCCTTGTTTATATCCTTACGCGTCAGCGCGTTCTCCAGATATTAATCCGGCAGATTATTGGCTATTGGGTATCTTAAAGAAAAGTTTTCTTTTAAGTCACAGAATATCTGAAACCTCACCAGTTTTGTACAAAACTGTTGAGGTTTTAGCCACTCATGAATGTTAAAATATTCTGTTACATTACGCATGCGGTTATCCCGTAAGGAGTTGTAAAGGCACATAAGTACAGTTTCCAGAGATACGGCAGTGCCATCTAATGGGAAACACTTTGCTAATTTGGCAGTTATTGTGTGGACAGGGCGTAGGTACTTCGATTATTTGCTAATATGCAGCACTGAATGTATTCTACGCTCGGTCTTAATAATTTCTGTGAGCTAGCGAAGTTGTTCTTTTTTGTGAATATGTCTGAATATATCCTTCCTCAGCGGGGACGTACTGACGAATTTGTAGAAAGATGAAATACATATCTGCGTCTCTGGAAGACGTTCAGATACGTTCACAAAAATATTAGTAATGAACTTGTATTCTGTTCTTCACACCAGATTTTTAATAATATTTTATATTATTAAAATTACTTTTTTAAGTCATCCTACTACTATCCAGCAAAGAATAAATTTCACAACAAGTGGCAGCTATTCCAGTTAATTTACTCCACAGTGTTGTCCACAGTATAAAAGAAAGGCTGTTTCTTGTTGAAGAACAAAATAGCGGACGTATTCAAGTTTTGATTTGCTTTGTAATAAACTCGATTGTTTTACCAATAAAAACCAGTTTGTAATTTGTATATACTTTACTTTATAAGGAAACTACAGCAGTTTCAAAATGTAACTTACTTTTGAATAACCCTAATTTCATATAGTGAATACGTTGCTAAAAGATAAACTAAAATGTACAACCATTAATACATTATTTCTTCAAATCTTTCAGATGCACTCGGTAATGAAGAAAAACCCATAATATCTCACAAATATAACGCAACGGATGTAACGGTTTCAATTAGATGGCCCTGTGAACATTTAGGAGGTCCGATTTTATACAAGATCGATGTTACTTGTATTAGCCGCGATTGTAATCAAGAACATACTCCATATGTTAAAAACGAAACGGAATTTGCAATTGATATTAATTTTAAATTAAATACGTCAACAACAAAAAACTTGGTAACATTCAATTACTGGCGCGGTAAGGACAGTCGAGTTGAAAAATACGAGGTTTTCCTTAATTTTCAAGGTAAGACAATATTTATATCTGGCTTGCAGATTTCTGCGCCATATTTCCATAACTTCTTCTCAATTTTTGAGAATAAAATAGCGTGATTGGCACAGATAATTTAAATTTCAATACAGTAATGTCAACAATAGTAAGTAATAGACTTGAAGATGTCATTTACGTAGAAATGTCAGGAGAAAAGGTAGCAGTGTCAAACAGGCGGTTCTAGCTCGGAAATCGAGAAGTAACACTATTTTCTCTTATCTACGACTCGATACAATACGTCAGTAATATACAGTCTGTCTCAGAATTGATGTTACAACAGGGGCGATAAACTTTTTTTTAATTTTAATTTGAGATCGTGGTATTAAGTCCTGCTTGATTCGAAAATAATTTTAAGAATATTTTCAGTTTCTCAGAAACAATTCGACCGTGACAGAGAAGCGAAAACTATTTTCCTTTCAAATAAAGTACTATTTTTGTTGATGATATTGGAAAATTTTACTAAGAAAAGTTGTCCAGAATGATTAATACAGTCCTGTACAATATTTCAGGGAGATCTATATATTTTCATTATACCGTCACTTTTAAAGATTAAACAAAGTAAATTTTATTTTAAACATGTATAAAAGCCCTTATCACATTAATATTCGTATCGTAAATACATATTTCGACAACTAACTTGTCATCTTGAATAGGCAAAAATCGCCAAAACACTTTACAAGACGGATTCACTTACCCCTCTTTAGAAATTACACACCTCTCTTTTAGTATCTATTCTGAGGAATCGTACATGCAGGTACATGGAATTGGCCCTTATCTGCGTTGTGTTACTTTGGTTATTAATTAAACACAGGCTTTCTTTCATTAATGTCTAATTTCATTGGATTGTTCATATTTTTAAATAGTTTTAAGCAATCTAACGTAATAATATGATTGGTTTCTAACAAATAGCGGCTAATACTCGATTTTTCCAGTCTATTAATTTTTATATTTATTAAGTCTATTGAATGTTATTTTTGCCTACTGAGGATGACAATTTAGATGTTGAAATATTTATTTATGATACTAATGTTAATGTGGTAATAGGTTTTATACCGTTTTTTAAGTTTTTACTTAGCCACAGCCTTCGTAGAACGAATTTTTTTAATTTTATTCACTAACAATTTTATTTGTAGAAGATTGAACAAAGCAAATAATACTTACAATAAATATAACTAACAAAACATAAATAACATTGATCTACAATAAATTATTTATTCAGCATTACTGCCAGGAGACTATGATCAAATAATCGTTGACTACTCTAAAATGCTGTCAGATCACGATTTGCAGTTGTCTTAGTTGAAATTTCAATCACTCCTGAATAATTTGTAGACATTTGTAGACATTTGGTCATCATAAAATATTGCATTTGGCCGAGAAAGGTCGTAAATTAAATCTTTTAGAGGCACTAGAAATTTTTAAAAGCCGAAACAACACAATAGATATTGTTTTGAACGACCAGTTGGATCACCTCTTTTCCAATGTTGTATATAATAGTTAAGTATATAGTAGTAATTTTAAATAACATCATAAACCACCCCCATATATTTTTGTGTCATTTTGTGTCATAAGATCTATGTAGGCTTGTAACTTTTGCAGTTTGATAATGACATTGTATGTCGAAACCGCGGTCACTATTATATGTGAATAAAGTGGTATAACAAAGTTATTGTTTTATTTTATTATTTTCAAAATGAATTACCACAAAGTTACGGCTACCAGTATTAACTCCTGAATAATGTTATCGTTACAGTAGAGAATGTACGATCTTTAGTGTTATGCGATCTTTAGTGTTATGAGAAATGGGGCAGTTGAACGAGAGATTTTCCTATATCAATGTTACGCGTATGATAGAAATAAATACAATACAAAGAGAGGGCATGTTGTCATTAGGAATCCTTTTTTAGGATATTGTGCGCTACCATGCAGCAGCACAAACCCTAGATTACGGACTTGGGACCGAGAGACTAACATTTATTGGCCAGAATGAAATAGTGGTTGGGAAAGCAGAGGTTCAGTATTAATGAGGACCTGAAAATATGTGTACAAAAGAAGAATTTTTTTGTAACTGTTTAATGATTGTTTAATCAAAGTAAATAGATCTTCCTCAAATTATAGTTTATCATTCTGAACAACTTTTTTTAGTAAAATTTTGCTGTATCGTCAAAAAAAAAGGATAAAAGAAAATAGTTTTCGATTCCCTGTCAATTCCGAATTATTTTACAAAATCGGAAAATATTCTTAAAATTCTTTTCAAATCAAGCAGGACTTAATTCCACAACCTTCAAATAAAATCTAAAAATTCTTATTCCATCGCGCCTGTTGTAACATTAATCCTGGAACACTCTGTATAACAATCAACACGAATAGCTAGCTGTATTTCGTTGATGCAAGTATAAACTCTATTTTGTTTACAGAACCAGGTAAAGTCCAGGATATAAAAGCGTATAATATAAACGAGACATCCATTAGTTTAAAATGGTTACCACCACCTAATAGTAATGTAGAACTCTACGAAGTTTCATATTACCACGATGTTGAAGATGAAAAAGTAATCAAAGTAGATGGACAATCGAAATGTCAAATATGGCGGGATTATATATGCCATACAATAAACGGCGATTTTTTAAAACAACCATACAATTTTGAGGTAACCTTCACATTAATTTCCAGTTAAAATCTATTTAGACATGAAGACGCGATACATAATTATTTGTCACAAAATCCATAGAAATATAGAGACAAACTAGATAAATTTAAATGAAGTCACTCTGACAAATCTAAATTCGAAGTGTTGTATCTTTATGTTGAGAATGGCCAACAGACTTTGGACTTTGTTAAATAATTCTCTTCGCTGGAAACAATTTCTTGAAGCCATCTTGCATCTGTAATCGTGAAATTAGCTTATATTATAAAGTATACAGGGTGAGTTTTTTTGAATGTTTAGCATTGGGATCTCAGAAACTACTGGAGATAGAAAAACGCTTAAATGGGGAAAGATGCGCAGTTTTACTAATTTGATTTAAAACTGCTTTTCTTTCTCCGATAACTTTCATGGCTTATTAGATATTCAAAGAAAACTAAATTTTACGATTTTCTTTAAACATGCTTAGCATCGTTAATAGTAATTTTAGAGAAAAAGTGTTCAGACATAAGTTTTAGATAATTTTACGCCAAATAAAACTATGTAGCTAATATTTTTTTTTCGTTCACCATTATCGAGTTATGACACAAACTTGTGTTTTTTTAAATGGAAACCATAGTTGGTTTTGACATTACTAAAAAGCTTATTTTTTGCTGATTACAATGATATAAGGTTTGATGGTTATTTTAAAAAATAAAGAGGATATAGACATTTCTATGATTGTTCACTTTATAAGATAAAAACTTTAAAAAAATGTTTGGTGTTTTGTAATTCAAAAAACGGAAAATCTGAGTTACAATAGTGTTCGTTGGAGCAGTCGAGATAAATATACTAACATTGCTTCACGTTGAGTCACAGAAGTGAGAGCTGTTAATTTTTACTTTTCAGTCAAGTTAATTGTCAAACATTCACAATTAACTATTAATTAATTTAATTGTAACTTAACTATAAGCGGTGCAAACGGCCGTTAATCATAAGTTTGCATTGGCTATGGAATTTTCTAACGTAGAAAAGCGTGATATGGTTGAATTACATTCAGTGCCAGAAAAATTCTACTAGAGCTGCTGAAGTTTATTTTGAAAATTGTTTTGATCGACGTCGTTCGTCGCTACCTACTTTTAAGAGATTATGGGATAATTTAGCAAATTATGGTTCGTTCGTTAAACCAAAACCAAAAAAAGGGATGGATGAAGATAGAGAAATAAACATATTAGCAAGTGTCGCTCAGAATCCATCTACATCGACCCGACAAATTTCAACAGAAATGGGCTCCTCTCAACGCACTATTGTCAGAGTGTTGAAGAAGCATAAATTTCGTCCCTACAAATTATCAGTATCACAAACTTTACATGTGAAGGTGATAACATCAGACGAATAGCTTTTTGTAGATGGTTTAAAGATCAGTGTCAAAACGATCCACACTTTTCAATGAAAATATTATGGACTGATGAATCTCGTTTCACAAATTGTGGAATGTTTAATAGGCACAATGAGCACATATTGTCTCAAAAAATCCACTTCACGTTGAACATAGGAGACCACAAATTAAATTTGGGTTTAATGTTTGGTGTGGTGTTATAGGAGTAACTGTTCTTCCTCCTTTAATTTTTGATGGATCACTAACTGGCAATCGTTATCTTAATTTTTTACAACAAGATTTCGAGGAAATGTTAGATAATTTAAATTTAAGAACCCGAGCAATGCTGCAATGGTTTCAACATGACGGAGCGCCTCCGCACAATCAACTGAATGTTAGAAATTATTTAAATTTGAACTTCCCTAATCAATGGAAAGGACGAAATGCACCCATTGAATGGCCGGCTAGATCCCCTGATTTATCAATTTTGGATTTTTTCTTGTGGGGTGTACTAAAGGACATAGTATACAAAAGAACATATGAAACAATCGACGAATTAAGAGAAGCTGTCTTAGTTGCTTTTAATAGCATCGATAGGCGTAAAGTCCGCAATGCTACAAATTCTGTTGTGAAGAGATGCAATTTGTGTATTAATAATAATGGAGGTATCTTTGAACATTAATAATGTTGTGTGCCCTTAATAAAAGTTCTTATAGTTTTCATTTCATTACTACATAAGATTTCAAAATAAGTTTTCGTTTGGTTTGTATTTTATCAGTTCGAAATTCAATTATTTTCCATAAAAACCATAAAAATGTCTATATCCTCTTTATTTTTTAAAATAACCATATCAAACCTTATATCATTGTAATCAGCAAAAAATAAGCTTTCTAATGATGTCAAAACCAACTATGGTTTCCATTTAAAAAAACACAAGTTTGTGTCATAACTCGATAATGGTGAACGAACAAAAATATTAGCTACATAGTTTTATTTGGCGTAATATTATCTAAATCTTTTGTCTGAACACTTTTTCTGTATAATTACTTTTAACGATGCTAAGCATGTTTAAAGAAAATCGTAGAATTTAGTTTTCTTTGAATATCTAATAAGCCATGAAAGTTATCGAAGAAACAAAAGCAGTTTTAAATCAAACTCGTAACACTGCGCATCTTTCCCAATTTCAGCGTATTTCTATCTCCAGTAGTTTCTGAGATCCCAATGCTAAACATTCAAAAAAACTCACCCTGTATATAAAGTCAACGGGGGCAGTTTTCAATCGGAAACATAGTTACATCTTCACCTTTAACTTCAAAACACAAAAAATACAAATTATAATTTTAAAATTAGGTGTTATACTGTATTGTTATAGTATCAGCTAAAACTTTGCTCACGAGTCACTTAACCATTTACAACACAATTACCCTTTCTTTCAAGAATATCCTAATATAATAGAAACGCGGAAATTTTGAATAACATTGCTTTTTTTGCAGATTAAGGCAAAGAATCATTACGTTAAGAAATTTGGTACCACTAAATTTTATGGTGCGAGTTCTGACAGAGAAAGAGGTAAGAAAATGCAGCATAGCTGTGTTCCATGTAATTAAATGTAGTTGCATTACTAAACAGGTGATATATAGGGTGAACTAGAGGTAAAAAATAATGACTAAATAATTATTAGAATCTGATAAGGAAGACTTTTGTATTATCTACTTAGCCATGAAAGAATTAAGTAACCATAGCAAGCTTCCTCTGTTAAATAGTTGTCATATATGGATTTATACCGATCAAGTTTAATCCAAATCCAGAGAATCTTGGTACTTTTACTGTTACTCTTCCTGGTTTGGAGGAATTTTCGCAGTTTTGTTGACCGAAATACAAGTTTGAAATAATGTAATAGTTTGAATTAACACTAATATATTTACAAGTTAATCGTTAATAAACTGAATCTTGGAGTTTCCATAATTTAATACAAATGTATGCATCTGGCCTTAAATTGTAAAGACCGAGAAACTGGCTAATACATAAATATATTCCTGAAGGGAGATCGCTTAAATCTGGGTTGAAATCGATTTTTATTTTAACTTATTTTTGCAATGTTTTGTCCTAGCCAGTTACAAGGGAGGGAGGAAACAACTAAAATAATTATAATGAAATTACGCTGCAAATATTATACCCTTCTTCAAGGAAAGGTAGATGATGTAGTTTACCAACGTCATAAACGGATTAAAATAAACAATATGCACATGAACTATTAATTATAATACTGGCAAGTAAAATAAATACTAAATATAATCAATACAGTTGTTACAGGTATTTAATGGCAATGTACCGAGTACGTAAATTACAATAAACTGCAAGTGGGCTAGATAAGGAACAGTATTCCAAGAATACAGAAAAAGTGCAATTAAACCGAAATCTCTAAACCTTATCGTAAAATATGAATACATTGTAACATTCAATATAATAAATACAATAAATGAAATATAACAATAAAACTTATGCTATTATATAGGTTTACATCCGCAAATAAACGAATTTACAAGAACGATTATACCTGTATTAAGTAGAGTTTTATGGCTGTAGAAAACAAGACAATATACCGGGTGGTCCATTTATCGTGCCCCCCCCCCAAATTTGGAAGCAGTCAGTTTTATGAAAAAAAGTTTCAAGTAAAAGTTTTACTACAAGAAGTGTCCTATCTGATGGTTAAGCAGTCGTACACCAAGCAGAACGCATGAAGGTCATACGAAGGTCAAGTTTTTTTTTTAAATAGAACATGGCATTATTTTTTACAAATTCTGAAAAAAGATGTAATTGCGAGTAGAAAAGTACTAAAACTCATGTGACCTAAAATTAAGATTCAGCAAAATATTCAAGAAAAACAAAATATAAATTGGAAACAATACATGAAAAACATAGTATTTTCAAAGCAATAATGTGGACGTATTACAAAATAATTAATAACAGATTTACATAACAGATAAGTCATATTTGAAATAGCGGTTGTAGGTAATTAGAAAGTAATTACCTACGTATAAGTTTGTTCTTTATAATTGGATATTAATAGGTCGTATGAATTAGTTGCTTGTTGTAATAATGGATTATTTGTTGCCCCTTAATCCGAGAATACCATCGAAAAAGCCAATTAACTTTCTATTTGTAATCCCTTGCAGCTGCATAAATATGGGTATAAGTTTGTTCTTTATAATTGGATATTAATAGGTCGTATGAATTAGTTGCTTGTTGTAATAATGGGTTATTTGTTGCCCCTTAATCCGGGAATACCATCGCAAAAGCCTATTAACTTTCTATTCGTAATCCCTTGAAGCTGCATAAATACCTCACAAGCTAGGTAACAGACTTAGTGTTACTTGTATCGTTGTGATAAAACTACCAGTGTTTGAATATCAAGAATTGATCCAGCAACACGTGCAAAAATTGATATGATTTTCATTTATGGTGAAGCGGGAAGAAATATTCGCGCAGCGTGTCGCTTGTATGCTGTAAGATACCCTGATAGACACCAGCCGAGTCGTACGACCTTTCGTCGTGTTGTACAACAGTTCACTACCACAGGAAGTATTGTGAAGAAGAAAAAAATTCGAAAAGAGTGTTACCGATGAAAACACGCAAATTGCTGTTCTAGCGGCAGTAGCTTATTATCCACACGTCAGTAAAATCTTAAACGGCCGATGACTCAATTATGTTTAGAAAATAAACAATCTGTTAAAGGTAAAGACGTTATAAGAAAATTCAAAATAAATATTTATCAGAAAAAGACTGGATTTGTGGGTGTGACATTAAAAATACTTTGTTTTGTTTTCCGTGTCTTTTGTTTGGTGGTGAACCGTCTTGGTTAAAGAACGGAATAAGAGACTTATTCATCTTAGTGCTAAAATTAGTAAACATGAAAATTGCGAAGGGCATTTGAAAAATATATTTAGTCTAAGAATGTTAGGAAAAAATAACATTCAGAATGTTTTAGATTCATCATATAGAAAAGCAATTCAATAACACAATGAAAAGGTAACAAAAAAAGAGGCATGTGTTAAATTTAATACTAAATTGCATTAGAGTTTGTGGCGCATTTGAACTGGCACTTCCGGGTCATGATGAACAGCAAACGTCGAATAACAAGGGCATTTTTCGGGAATTGATAAATTTTACGGCAGAATTGGATAAATCGCTCAGAGATCACATCGAAGCAGCACCGGTTTTTAAGGGATTATCAAAAACGATACAGAATGAGCTGCTTGATGCAATGTTGAACGTGTATCATGAACAAGTTGCCAGTGAAATTAAAGCAACCGACTTCATATCTGTGATAGCTGATGAAACCACAGATGTGTCCAATCAGTTCCAGTTGGTGGTTGTTTTAAGATATATTGTGAACGCGAGACCGGTCGAAAGATTTTGGAAATTTCTTCTGCCTAGTGGACATGATACTAATTCTTTATCTGCCTCCATCCTTAACGAAATTAGTTTGCACCAGAAAAACTGATTGCACAGAACTATGATGGGGCAGTAGTCAGGAGTGGTGCTATTAACGGCGTGCAAAGACATGTCCAAGACCAGTATCCAATGGCTAATTTTGTACATTGTTATGCACATCAGACAAATCTAATTATGTCACATGCTACATCGAGCAGTAGTAATTGCAGAATTTTTTTGCCAATCTGACGGGATTATGTACATTTTTCTCCACTTCACCACAACGAGCTGCAAGATTGGAAGAATTCCTTCAGAGAAAAAGCTTACTTCGTTCTTCAAAAATAAGATGGAACTTCAATTCTAGGACAGTGAATACAATATATGAGCACCGAGAAGAAATAATTGAAGCTCTAGAACAAATCGAGGGAGAAGCTAGTTTACAAACTACCATTCATCAAGCTGGTGCCAATTTGCGAATTTTAGAGGAGGAAAATTTTATCTATTGGTTAACTTTCTTTCATAAAATTATGCCACATGTGGACACATTGTTTAATCAATTACAAAATGTCAATACAGATGCATTAAAAATCAAGAATAATTTAGATAATTTTGAACGCGCTATTGGAAATATTCGAACCGAAATCGCTGACACAGATAATGAGTTGGTTAAACAAAATGACCCAGAACTGACTCCTCGACCATCAAAGCGGCGAAGAATAACTGATGGTAGCCAAACACGGAGGGAAACTATTGAAGTGTGCGATATTATTTTGCTAGAAATAAAAACTAGATTTCGGTATACAGGGCACTTAATATGAGCAAACTTAATTTCTTTTAAACAGTTCTCCTCTTTTCAAAAAAAATTTCCGGAAGATTGCCTTAAAGAAGCAGTAAAATTTTATCCATGCCTCAATGAAAGCAGACTGCGAACTGAATTAAGCGTTCTATATTCTAGAGAAGAATTTAGGCAAAATATAGAAGTCGGTAGGTCTAGGTCTTCTGCTGGATGGATTAAGCGACACCTTTAATGAAGTTGTTACGCTTTTAAAAATTGTCATTACAATCCCAATGACAACGTCCGAAGCGGAACGCCAGTTTTCACGGCTGAAGAGAATAAAAACTTTCCTGAGAAATACAATGAAAGAAGAGAGATTAAATGCCCTTACTATGTTATCTTGTGAAAAAGAATGTATAAATGATTTCCCAAATTTTAATGAAAAAGTGATAGAACTGTTCTGCAAGTCAAAGACACGTAAAATGGACTTCGTTTATCGTCAGATGTAATTAAACTGTGTAGTGTAATATTTACTATTCCCTCAAAACAAACTCTACAATGAACAGTACCTGTCTGGAACAGTACTTCGGTGAAATTTATAAGGATTGCGTAAGCGTTTTTGTATTACACTTTTTAATTTTGAAATTATGCACTCCCTATGTGAACCACCCCGAGCCGCCACTGGCTTTGACATAGAAATAATTAATAAATAATTAGAAAAACGAATTTAAAAAAGACAATCCGCGAATTACAAGTTTGATATCTCAACGTAATTAGCAGAAAAAGTCCATTTGTTTACCATACCATCCAGTCACGAAAAACATTCATAGAGTTGTTAAAGAACAAAGTCTCCAAGTTGCTTTTCGGACCGAGTCTCCTAGGTAATACCAAAGATAAAGTTAATTTGAATTTGAAATCAAAATGAATTGCGACGATTGTAATTTAAAATATATACACTGCTCAAAATTGTACAGGGATATTTACAGAATTAAGAGAAAAAGATTATTATATATTTTTAAGCAACTTTATTGTCCAGATTTTTATATTTACAGCGTAATTCAACAAAAAAAGTATAAAACTAAAAGTAAATTCAAGAAGTTTTAATAAACTTGAGTTTGCAAACATGAATGTTGTTTACAACGATGCAATCTTAAATCTTAAAGATGTTTAAATTTAGAAAACAATCCTAAACATATCATCAAAAGCAACTTCTAGTAATTAGTATAACCTCTACTATTGCTTATTACTGCCCTAATACGGTTACCAATTGTTAAAATAATTGTCAATCTCTTTCTGTGGTATTTCTCTCCATACTCTTTGAAGAACTGTAAAAAGGTCTCGGGGACCATTATTGTCATCATTTGAATTTGTAACCCTCCTTTGTAACTTATTCCACTGACCGAGCTGGCCACTCTAACAACGAAATGTGTTGCTGTTCTAACACATTCATTACAATTCGAGCCACATGTGGAGGCGCATTATCTTGCATGAAATTGAAATTTTCTCCTACTGCTCCTGCATATGGCACAACAACAGGTAAAATGACCTGTTCCACATAAACTTGAGCTGTCATTTTACGTTCAATCAAAACGAGATCTGTTCTTCCACCAATACTTATGCCAGACCATACCATGATTGTACCACCTCTGAAAGAATGGACTTCTTGGACTGCATTCAAACGATTTACGCGCCCTAGCTGCCTCCAAACTCGAATTCTTCTTGAATCATTGTACATACCAAATCTAAACTCATCAGAGAACGTTACATATGACCATTGTTCGTTTGTCGAACTTCGGTGATCCTGTGCCCATAAAAGACGTTCTCCGCGATTACCTCCTGATAGAGGTGGAACTCTTAAGGCTCGTCGAAATCTTAAATGTACCTCATGTAACCTATTGCGAAGAGTTTTGTCACTAATCAGTGCGCCATATGTTTGGTTAAACTGATTTTGTATCTGGCGAGCAGTGCAGGTTTGATTACGTCGGGCAATAATTTGGACGTAACGTCTTGTGCTGACGTTGTAATCTGACCGTTACCACGATGTTGACTACGTACCTCAACAGTATCCCTATAGTGGCGCCATAAATGACTTATGACTAGAGCTGAGGATGTTTGCGGTATAATCATGGTTATATCATGTAACCATAGTAAATTACTATGGTTACATGATATAACCATGGTTATACCGCAAACATCCTCAGCTCTACTTATGACGCTTTATGTAACTTGAAATTCGTCAACATGTCAATAGCACGTAACATTTCTTCCCGCGGTAAATGACACCTTTCCATTAATAAAACTACTCAAATTATACACAAAATTTAAAGTTTTTAAACTCTGCAGCAAGAAATGACATTACAATGTAGTTAAACGGAAAGTGACAAATAATGCCGTTATGACAACTAATAAATAGATGTTGCAAACAAAACACAATCGCTCCATTGTTAGCAAGATAATACGATAAATGATAAACCTTTGCGCATATTATTTTTCAATACGATATTCTGTTTTTACATCTTATTTTTAAAAATATCCCTGTACGATTTTGAGCAGTGTAGGTCAAACAAAACGCTCAATAATAAACCGTTTTAAAAACACATATTAAATTTGATAGATCAAAAAAATCGAACGTCGCAAACCATGCATTGGCCACGGATCATAACGTCTCGGTAAAAGGGTTAAAACTTGTCAAAAACAACAACCTCAGAGGTCTCGATGTTGTTAAAAACAAATTTAATACGTTGAACTCGGACAACGGTCCTATCCCATACAGTTGTCTTTTTTCATTCTCAGAAAAGAGGTGGAAAGGTATACGTAGACGTCTTGTAACGTTGTGCGCGATTTTGTGTGTTAGTTTTACTGTGTCTCATGTTCAACACTTTGGTTAGTGATTTTACCTACTGATGATGACAACTTAGTTGTCGAAATACGTATTTAAGGTACGATTATTAATTGTGGTAAGGGGCTTTATACCTTTTTGAGTTTTTACTTAAACACAATCTCCAAATTTCTGCTATCGGAGAAAGATATAATATTTACTCAGGCGCGGCTCGTGATGACGTTTTGGCAGGGCGCGTACAATGATACGAGTGCCTCGTGTGTTTTCGGTGTTTACTAAGAAAACGCTACAGTTACTACACGAGAATACACGAAGCACTCGCATCATTGTACGCGCCCTCCCAAATACGTCATCACGAGCCGCGCCTGTAATTACTAAACATTAGGTACAGCAGACCGATTTTCATGTGGCCGGTTAGAAGTACCGCCCTCGAGATGCGCACGAAATTCATAGGTAGGGGAACCTCTGGCATTCAGTGTTTTACATCGTTTTAAGCGATAAACACAGTAGTACAGTGCCGTATTAAGGTAGCGAGTAATGGAGTTTAAAAGACGAAGTTACAGACCAGTTCATTATTAATTTGGGTGAAGACTCTGAATCGGAGAGCGAAGAGGAAGTCAGTGATAGTGATTCTGCATAACTTTTTATATAATTATATGTATAATTTACCGTAATTTTTTTGAAACTTAGTTATTGTTCATTATTGTTTTCTCCTATAATTATTTTTGAGTATTTATGTATTATTTCTTATTGTAATTATTATTTCCATTGTTATTTCCAATAATATTAGTATTAATAATATTCTTTTCTCCACGACTATTAAATAATGTTATTACAACACTCGCCTACGCTCGTTGAAGAATATACTGTTCTTTTGTACATATAGAAAGTTTACAATGTGATTATAATGAGAAAGAGATTAGCATAAACATTATTTGCCAATAATTCAGTTAATTATCCAAATTAGTTTTACTTAATCCTAAGCCTTTCTACCGTTAAGTGTAGCTAACAATCTTATTCAGTCATCCCCTTAATGTGATGTTAGTACGCTATTAGCTAGTAGGTAAGGTAAGACATTTTAATTAAACATGTTACACGAAACTATGCGTTTTATTTTACTTCTATTTGCCTTAATTTAGTGAAATACAAACCATTATAAACATGTTCAACAATGTGATTTTCTGAATTTATCCCTTACTACGTCCCAATGCACGACTCGCACAAAGAGTTTGCATTTCATTTTTCCGAATACTGTCTCTATCTAACACTGACCTTTACTTGACGCACGTACAAATTTTCCCACCGGCCACATGAAAATCGGTCTGCTGTACTACTGGTTTTATAAACAATTTCGTAATCGTGAAATAAATACCTCTGCCTCTCTCCCTGTTATATCATTCAGGAATTCTGAGAAATTAAAAGTATGACAGAGTAAAATCTCTTAATAAAAGTATATTAAATTAAATACACTTTTAATTTCAAATTATATTGAAGTTTTTAGGTCCAGTTTTAAATTTAATACTAATTTTTCAGTGCCATCTCCACCAATAAATATTAATTACGTTTGGAATGACGATCGAACTTCTACAATAACGTGGCAACATCCAGATGTCCCAAATGGAAAAATTCTTGAATTTTATATTGGTCTTAATAACGAATTCAGTTTATCTTTTAAAGTAACGAAAGAAAGTCTGAATTATACTTACAAGGTAAGTAAACCGGCAATCGATTTTATTATGCGATTATGTATTTTTATGCCATTTGCGAGGATGATACTAAAAGTAAAGTACGTTTTGATCTGACCGCCCCCGTGTCATTAACCATCGTATTCATTCACGATAGTTTCACGCTAGCAGTAAGCTACTATTCTCGTTTATAACTTATTTATGCGACTTTAGAATATATGACAAAATTCGGGATCCCGCCAAGTGCGAGATTTGTAGTGTTCTAAAATTTACAGTCAGATAACTGAGGTTTATAGCAATATGATAGATAAAGCTTCAGTTCGAAAATGTTGTCTCATTCATAATGGCGGACAGACGAATATTCAAAATTAAGAAGACCTTCGTTTGTGACTGACGAATCAAGGCTTGAGGAAAAAATTCAACCGGATACTCGTTTCACTATAGATAGACTGCGTTTGTCTTTTGGGTCTTTGGTAATTTTGGCCTACAGAAAAGTGTGTGTCAAGTGGGTTTCTCAAGTTTGGACGAATGAAAACAAACAAAATCGAATGAGAGCTGCACAGACGAGAAGAAAATATATTGACGAAATATTGAGTTTTAACTAAAACAGACCGATAACACAAATAGTTGTGAATTTATATTAGTACGGGCAAGAAATTTCCTAAAATTATATATATATACCTATATATATATATATATATATAATTAATTTAAATTCGGGTAAGCGGTCTGTCAATTAAAAAACTCCTTTATTAAATAACCCTATATTTCGCAACAGAATTTGTTGCTTCTTCTGGGGAAACTACAAGATTAATGAGAAAAATAACAAAAAATAAATAAGAGTATAAAACTGTAGTAAAAATACTTACAAAATGTAGAGTTGAAAAATAATAAAATTGACGTACAAAAAAATAAAATGATTAGATTTAAAAAATACAGTAACTATAGAAACAAGCCTTAAGAACTTTTAAAAAACATGTTTATATTGCATTATATTTTTTATTTTTCATGTTTTAACTTTTGTTAAAACATGAAAAATAAAAAATATAATGCAATATAAATTTAACAAAATATGGACAAAATAACAAAACGATTTAAGATGGTCAACTGTCAACTAACAGTGAAACCCAGTATATTCAAATAAATTATACTAAGACCATTAGTATAAGATCTATAATTTATGTTATTTGTGTCTCTGTTAATGTGGACCATTTCTAAAAAGGTTCTTTTTTTAAGGTTATTTTCAACGTCTAAGATCTTAACGTCAACAAAATTGAAAGTATGGTCACGATCAAGTGCATGGTCCACCAATGCACAAGATCTCTTACCAATACGGACATCACTTTTATGCTGAGTGATGCGCTGTTTTAGCCACTGTGGAGTGTGACCTATATAAACGCCAAAACAATCCGAACATGCTATCCTGTAGACAACATGACTATTTAAAAAGAAAGTTGTTATGTCTTTGATCTTACTATACAACTTCTTCAAGGTATGGGTGTTGTATTTAGCTATTTTAATGTTATTAAATTGTTTAAAATGTGACGCAATTGTATGAGTAAGACCACCAATGTATGGAATTTTTTTGTAAATCACACTGTCTGCAGGAATGTCCTCAGTAGGGCCATCAAAAAAGTTTGAGCTAAATATCAATTTATTAAGTATGTGCTTAGGATAGCCATTGTTGACGAAGATGTTGAAAAGTTCTTTAAGATTGTCATTTAGAAAGGTTTCATGACAAATATGTGATATTCGGTTTCTTATACCTATAATGGTGTTATACTTCTGATTGAGAGGATGATGAGACTGATAATTAATGAACCGATCAGATGAAGTTGGTTTTCTATACCAATTCAAAATGATACAATTATTATCGTCACGAATTACTAAAACGTCCAAGAAGGGCACGCTATTGTTATTTTCTTTTTCCACAGTAAATTGTAAATGTTTGTTGTAGCTAATAACATTAAATAGCTAAATACAACACCCATACCTTGAAGAAGTTGTATAGTAAGATCAAAGACATAACACCTTTCTTTTATATCTCTTAAATAGTCACGTTGTCTACAGGATAGCATGTTCGGATTGTTGTGGCGTTTATATAGGTAAGACATCACAGTGGCTAAAACAGCGCATCACTCAGTATAAAAGTGATGTCCGTATTGGTAAGAGATCTTGTGCATTGGTGGACCATGCACTTGATCGTGACCATACTTTCAATTTTGTTGACGTTAAGATCTTAGACGTTGAAAATAACCTTAAAAAAAGAAGCTTTTTATAAATGATCCACATTAACAGAGACACAAATAACATAAATTATAGATCTGATGGTCTTAGTATAATTTATTTTAATATACTGGGTTTCACTGTTAGTTAACCATCTTAAATCGTTTTGTTATTTGGTCCATATGCTGTTTTAATTTATATTGCATTATATTTTTTATTTTTCATGTTTTAACTTTTCATATATATGTTTTTTAAAAGTTCTTAAGGCTTGTTTCTATAGTTACTTTATTTTTTATATCTAATCATTTTTATATTTTGTACGTCAACTTTATTATTTTTTAACTCCACATTTTGTAAGTATTCTTACTACTGTTTTATACTCTTATTTATTTTTTGTTATTTTTCTCATTACTCTTGTAGTTACCCCAGAAGAAGCGACAAAGTGTTGCGAAATATAGGGTAATTTAATAAAGGAGTTTTTTAATTGACCGCTTACCCAAATTTAAATAAATTTTTGATTATATATATATATATATAACATTTGATAAATTATTGGAGTTTTTCGGCTTTTTTTATATGAAATATTTACAAATATCAAATTAGAATGTATGTAATTGCAGAGTAAGTGGGGATGTAAACATTGCTGTCTACAAATTACAAAGCAAATAATACGAAATTTCGTATGATTTGCTTTGTAATTTGTAGACAGCAATGTCTAATTTGATATTTGTAAATATTTCATATAAAAAAAGCCGAAAAACTTCAATAATTTATCAAATGTTATATTTAATGAACGGCTAAGAAATTATCTCAACACTTATATACCAGGTGATTCAGTTTGGTATTCGCCCACCTGTAACTTTTTTACCTTTAGAAAAAAGTATAATAAACCATATATATTCGTAAATCCGATGGCAAAGCCTATTGGATGGGATCAACAATTTATCTTTGCAATGACATCTGTAAAAAAAAGTGATTTTAAATTTTTTTTTTTCAAATGACACCCTGTATATTTCTTTGCACCATTTAATAGGTATTTTATTTCTAATTCCAAATATGTATCACTATGATAAAATAATAAAAAACAATCACAAAAATAATAAAAGTTTATTCAGATGCGTAACAAGTAGATGACGATGAAAGCAATTGTTAGGAAAATTTATTTAATAATTTTAGCAAAAAAACTTAGTTCATCATATGCTTAAAATGTGCACCGTTCATCTCAAGACACATTTCAGCCCTATGTAATACCTCCTGAGTACAGACACGCAAAAGAACTTCTTGAATCAATTGACGACATTCATGTTTTATTCTATTCTGCAGATCTTCCAAATCAACTACAGGTGTTGTATAAACCCTCCCCTTAAGATATGGCCACAGAAAGAAATCAAGTGGCGTGAGATCCGGAGATCTGGGGGGCCACTTTACTTCCACACTACGATTTCCAATCCATCTCCCAGTATAAACTTCATTTAAATAATTGGTGACAAATCTACCGTCATGAGCTGGTACGCCGTCTTGTTGTAATATCAGATTTGACCGTATTTGTAACGAAACATCGTCCATATATTCGTATAATTCCTCCCTTAAAAATTGTAGATACCTTTCCGCCGTGAGTGTGCCTTCATAAAATTTTAGTCCAATAATTTTTCCATTAAGGATGACACACCACACATTTATTCCCCAAACATTTTGAAAATTGGTTTCTCGAAGCCAGTAAGGATTATGTTCTGACCAATAGTTCCATTGTTATGAAATCGAGATTCGTCTGACCACATGATAAGATGTAAAATCCCAACTTCGTGGGCATAGTTCAGCCAGGCTATAAAGTTTACCCGTTCGTCGTAATCTCGAGGAAGCAAAGCTTAATGTACTTGAATTTTAAATGGATGCAGTTTATTATCTTTCAAAATCCGTTGAATTGACGAAAAATAAATATCAGTTTCATCGGCTATTTGCCGAATGGATATGTGGGGATCAACATTTACTCGAGCTAAAACTACAATTGCATTGTCTTCATTTCTTGTAGTCCTTGGTCTAAAAGCACTTCTCTTCTTCTTGAAACTCCCAAATGCACCCAAATTTCTTGCTAGTTTTGCAAATAATTTGTCAGATGGCAATGATCTCTCTGGATACCGTTGTTGGTATATTCGTCTAGCGACCTTACTATTTTTTTGGCATTCCCCATAGATTAAAATCATATCTAACTTCTCTTGGTTTGAATACACAGCCATTTTTTAAAGAAATTACAACTAAGTGACGCGCCGTGATATTTGTTGTTGACAGTTAAAAGTGAATTGAAATTATTTTCATGGGTAAATATTTTTTTCCTAGAACTTACAATATCTCCACGATTTTAGTGATTAATTCTGTTACTCTATCCAAAAGTA
Organism: Melolontha melolontha; assembly: GCA_935421215.2. NCBI lineage: Eukaryota > Metazoa > Arthropoda > Insecta > Coleoptera > Scarabaeidae > Melolontha > Melolontha melolontha. The sequence continues at coordinate 8,291,130 of OW285241.1, forward strand.
AAGAGTGTGATACATATTTTGAATTAGAAATAAAATACCTATTAAATGTTGCAAAAAAATATACAGGGTGTCATTTGAAAAAAAAAGTTGACAGTCGCTTTTTTGACAGATGTCATCGTAAAGATAAATTGATCATCCTATCCGATAGGTTTTACCATCGGATTTACGAATATATATGGTTTATTATACTTTTTTCTAAAGGTAAAAAAGTTACAGGTGGGCGAATACCAAACTGAATCACCTGGTATATATATATATATATATATATATATATATATATATATATATATATAATATGCCGTATGTGTTAAATATCATTAGGCATAGAGAATCAACGTATGAGTACATACAATGTATACGTACATGAGAAAGCCAGTCCAATGCCAGCGAAGACCGCGACGACTGACGATTGTCCCCGATACCGATTGACTGGAAATTTTGCATTCAGTCTAGCTGCGGCCGTTACAGTTTGAAAGCGTACAATAAAATTAATGTATAATGGCTCTTTATACACACACTGAAAAGCTTCAGTTAGTAAAATGGTTTTATGCTGGAGTGGATGAATTTGTTTGCGCTGAGTTTTGCAGACCGTTCTGTACCTTGCAGGCAAACAATTTATAATATTATAAATAAATTCAAAACTTGTTTCTGTCTCAATAAATGTATGAAATGCAAACCAAGAGAGGTATCACCACAAAAAATTGAGGAAAGAGAACGGCGGGATGTATTAATTTGTAGTATTGTGGAAATTGATAACACGAGATCTACTAGAAGTGCTGCCGAGGAATTGGGTACAAGTAACACAACTATTTCACGTATTTGGAAACGTAATGGTTTAAAATGTTTCAAATATTCGAAAACTCAAGAAATATTTCCCGAGGACAATTTCCGGAGAATGGAGTTTTGTCAAGACGTTATGGAAAAGATACATCGAGATGAAAATTTCGTTAAAAATATTCTCTTCACCGATGAATCAACTTTTCCGTTACACGGAAAGCACAATGTCTCTGTTCTTTGATATTGGGCTTCGGAAAATCAACACCGGCATTTTGCAAATCGCACTCAATATCCTCAAAAAATCTATCCTCAATATCCTCAAACGTTTGGGCAGGTATTTTAGGTGACCATTCTATAGGTCCCTATTTTATTGATGGTATATTAAATGCCGACAAGTATCTCGAATTACTGAAAAATCAAATACTTCCCGCCATTCAAAACATTGGAATAAATCAGGAAATCGTTTGGTTTCAACATGATGGCTGACCAGCACATAATGCTGTGAGGGTAAAGGAATTTCTATGAAATTATTTTCCTGACCGTCTTATTACTGGAACAGGAAACATTAAATGGCCCCCGCGATCTCCTGATCTATCTCCAAATGATTTCTTTTTGTGGGGATATCTAAAAAATATTGTTTATACTCATGAAGTTGGTAGAGCAGAAAATCTAGTTGCCTTGAGAGAAAAAATAACTGAGCTGATGTTAGCAAATGTAAGAGCTAATTTCTACGACCGCCTAGGACAATGTCTTGCTGAGGAAGGAGGAATTTTTGAACCTCTTGTATAATTCATTATAATTTTTAGAATCCTTTTTTATTTGTTTTATTAGGATTATTCTTTAATTTTATTACAATTACGCTTTTGTTTATGCGACGCACCGCAGCTTAAAAATTTCCTGCATCTACTGAAAGAAATAAGAAAAGCAAATCCCTTGAAATTCGTAAATGTTATTTTAGAATGCATTACAAGTACCTATGTCGATGGTCAAATGATTACTGCTAACTTGTATTTGCGAAACAATCGGAGACAATCGTTGCCGGGCATCGCGGTCTTCGCCGGCATTGGATCGGCTTTTCCATATACATATACATCGTATGTACTCATGCGTATTCCCTATGCCTAATGATATTTGACACATGCGGTATATGCTTTACGTATTTCTCTTCTTCGTCAAGCCTTCGACAGAGTCACTGCTGTCATTTGCAAGACTTGCTAGATTGCGACAGTGATATCCGTACAGTTTCCTAACGCCTACGGAACATTGATCGAGGAGGGGTCGAACTGTATCACTTTTCAAGATTTTCTCTTCTCTCATATTTTAAGTTTATCAATCAATTTAGATCTGATGTTGTTTCATACCATTAGAATAACGTTTTAGATAAAATTACAAAGTCTTTCAGGAAAGAAATAATTATTGTTAATGTTTCTAGATAAATGTAAACGATTACAAAATAAAATCCAAGAAATTACTTGTTGAAATGGTCGCCTTGAACGAAATAGGGAACTCGACGAAAGGCCTAAGCTGGTATAAAAAACTGCATTTTTCGGAACCTCCAGAAATAGAAAACATAACTAATTCAAAATTCGATATTAGAATACCGACTGTTCTTGATGTAGAAGGCGATGTTAGGTAACTATTTGAATTCTTGATAAACTTCCAGATTAACAAGGCATTAAATGTATATCTGTTTTCAGTAAAATGTACGTCGTCATCACAGACACTGAATCTCCCAGACAGAATGCTAAATTACATCCACGGGAACTAAACTTATTCAATGAAATCGAAGTGGAGAAGGAATATTCCTGGACGATTGGAGAATATGATTTGACAAACATTACCACGGTAACTGTTGGGGATAATACGAGGAACGTGTCAAGACTTGATAGCAGTTGGATGTTTAATAATAACATTTTAAAGATAGATCATTTGTACGACGTTACTATAGTATTGCGTGATACATTGTTTAAAACTACCAAAATCGAAACATATACCTTAAGTTGTAATACGTCAGCTGTTGTAAATACCGCCAGTGGTTATTCCAATAATGGTTTTGGATTTATCTTCAGTTTATTCTTAATACCCGTTGTTTTCAATAAATTTTAAAAATTTCTAGTAAAATATTATTACTATGACCGAAATATTTATTTTAAGATATTTATTTTTAATTTTGTTAAGTCTTTATAATAAATTTATTTCCTACATGTACATACTTATTTGGCATAAATATAAGTGGTTATGACATTTCTTGGAACATTCTGCTAGATATAATCCTGAAATATTGTCTTCCTTAACCTTCCCTTTACTTTCTGATGATAATATTTCAACTTTCATATTAATAGTGAACTGAAATATTCTTGACCTGACACATAGATGACGATGAGAGTATCGAAGAGAGTGAACCCACGTCCATGGCTTGCCGGACCATCGCTCTAACCAACTGAGCTACCAGGACTTTTTTCAAGTTCATTGGAAATGCCTTATAAGGAACAGATATTAATATTCTATCGGTAGGAAATTGCTAAATTTCCATCATTAGCTATTTAATAACTATTTCTTAGCCGTTTATTTAATACAGTGAAAGCTCCCTTAACGGGCAGCTCTAATAAGCGACCATCTCCCTTAAACGACCAAATTGTTCGGAACCGATTTTCGCCCTATCTTTTAATACATAAGACACCTTCCCATAAGCGAGCGCTCCTATAAACAGGCGCGGGCAACATTTTTTTAGCCAAAGCTAGAAAATATCTCCCATAAGCGACCACGAAGCTCCAACAACCGGGCGAATTAAGATTTTAACACGCATTACACATTTCTAGACTCGGTGATTCCCTTAGGGGATTTACCGTTTACAGCTGGTCGTTGGTTCTTTGTGCTTTAGTTGTGATAGAGAATCGGGTGTGTGCATTTTTAACAATGCCTCCACAAAAAAGAATGTTAACACGAAAATAAAAAATGGAAATAGTGAATATAATTGATAAAGAAAAACTATCTACTCGGGCTACAGCACCGCAATTTTCGATAGGAAAGACGCAAGCTACGATGATAGCAAAAAATAAAGAGGACATTAGACGTTTATGGCTGTCAGGTGTAAATGTGCATCAAAAAAATGTTTTTTCAGAACTGAAGGTTCCAACATCGATAAAGAATGTTATCAGTGGTTCGTGAATGCTAGAGATCGGAAGATACCCATTTCTGGAGGGCTTCTAAAAGAAAAAGCAACACAAATTGCAGAAAAATTCGGCTACACCAGTTTCAGTACATCCGATGGGTGGCTACAAAAGTGGCGTAAAAGACATAATGTAAGCTTTAAATGCATTTCTGGTGAAGCAGCTGATGTAAACCAAGAGACAGTTGATGCATTCATAGAAAAACTTCCTTCACTATTACTCGGATACCAATGCGAAGACATTTACAACGCCGACGAAAGTGGCCTTTTTTTCGCGCGCTTCCCAATAAGACCCTTTCCTTAAAATCTGAAAAGTGTGTAGGTGGGAAATTGGCCAAAGAAAGACTTACAGTGTTGTTTTGTGCAAGTATGACAGGGCAGAAAGAAAAACTACTAGTGATTGGAAAATCGGCTCGTCCTAGAGCAATGAAAAACATAAGCATTAAGGATTTACCTGTCAAGTGGATGTCAAGCCGGAAAGCCTGGATGACAGGCGAAATAATGGGTGAATGGTTAATCGAGCTTGATCGAAAAATGGGAATTGAAAAGAGAAAAATTTTACTGTTTTTAGATAACGCTGCTTCACATCCTCGAGAATTACACCTCAAAAATTTGAAATTAATTTTTTTGCCTCCCAATACAACCTCTGTTTGCCAGCCACTAGACCAAGGCATCATTCAGAATTTCAAGCTTTATTACCGCAACCAGATTATACAACATATTTTATCAAACATAGATTCTTCTAAATCATCATCTGAATTATCAAAAAAAATTAATATTTTAGAGGCATTATATTTTATCAAAACGGCATGGGAAAAGGTCACTCCATCAACAATACAAAATTGTTTCAGAAAGGCTGTGTTCAGAAAAACGGATGCGACGGTTCCTCAGTTTGACTCTGAGGATGAGGATGACTTATCGTTGTCTGTTTTTGCGACAATGGGGATGATGAGGAGAGCTGCAGAAGATTTAAATATTACCAGTGACCAGAACCTAGACGAATTTATAAAAATTGATGATAAGACACCAACAGAAGATGATGATTTTGAAAACCAGACTACTACATCCAGTCAAGTTAGTGAAGCGAACGAGACCGATGACGAAATAGAAGATGTTCAAGAACAAAAAGAAGAAGAAAAGAAGTGCTTTGATGGAGCTTTAAATTGCATCAGGGAACTGAAAAAGTTTTCTACAGATGACTATGTGGCTTTGAACATATCAAAAATCTGGAATGTCATTTTCAGAAGTGCCGTATGGAAGAACAGCAAAGGAAAATAGCAGTCATCCATTTTAAGATATTTTCCAGCTGTTCCTAAATAACTTGTTTGTGTCTATGTCATTACACATTATGTACATACATATATGTACCTATATAGCAGTTACATGTTACATTATACGACTTCTGTTTGATTTCTCAGAGTTTTCTTTTAAGCGGGCACCTCCCATAAGCGGGCAAAAATCCTGGAACCGTGACTGCCCGCCTATGAGAGCTTTCACTGTATATCATTTGATAAATTCTTGGAGTTTCGGCTTTATATTAAATATTTTAAATTAGTATGTTATTTACCGTGATATTTGTAGACAGCAACGTTTACATTCACATTTACAAAATAACATACTAATTTGAAAATATTTAAAATATTAAATATAAAAGTAAAAAATTCCAAGAATGAATTAATTGATATTAAAAGATTTAAAGATTTTAAAATTTATCTCTTTCTTCAATCAGGTAATTATGTAGCAATTTGTAATGTATTTCCAGATGTCGCGGAGAGCATAAGATTAAATAAGAATTATCTAAATATACTTATCTCAGGATTACTGTCGGTAAATACACCAAATATAGCTGCAATAGTGACCTATAAGATTATTAAAAATATTTACTTCAATGAGCATGAATAAAAAACTACTACTTTTGTATTTTATAGTCAAAATTATTTATTTAATTAAAGAAATCTGTAGACATATAGGTAGCTGTTTTGGTCCTATCTGTAGATTGATGATTTAGATATATATGCTTAAATAATGGTTTCTACTATCAATTGTAGGGTTATGAAAATCAATAAGTTAAATTAAATGGTGTAAACAATTGAGGTAAGTTTGATTTTACTTGTTTTAAATAAATATTCTCTATATCTAAGCTATATTTTAATTATATTAATAATAATTATTTTCTATATCTTGGTTTTAAATTTAAATTTAATTTTGAGTAATTTGTGAACGTGAAATATTTAGAATAAGGTCAATTGATGTTTATATTACAAAAGACCTGTGATTGTAGGTATATTCTCTGGACAGGATGCAGGTATCGTCAGCCTTAGACTCAGTGTATGGCCAGGGAAAATAAAGGTTAGGATATTTTACAACTTGGTCATATAGGAAGACGGTTATTCGAAGTTTTGAATTGTATTTATTAATTATGGCATTTTGAATAAGTTTTCCAGGTACGATTTGGATTTATTTCTTCGTAAACATTCGGTCACTAGGTAGAGCGCCCTCTAATGAACCTTTGCTTGATATCTTGCAGAAAAACAATTTTTGATAGTTTTATATATGTCTAAAAGACGATTATAATATATAGGTACTTTTATGAATAACAATTATTTCGATATTATGGTTTTTAATTGAAATTTAATGAAAATATAAAGAGCATGTAAAATTCCGATGTGAACGGTATCAAATTTCGAAGAAGACGCCAGTTATCCTTTGTTTATTTTAAAGCCTTATATTAAGCAAATTATCTTGATTTTTATCATAATAGTATATTAAAAAACAAGCAGGGTAATAGGACTTAGCATTTCGAATTTTTGTAGCCAAGAAAGGAATATGTTATTTGATATATATACCAAACCAGTTTTTAGTGAAAATAACGAAGAAACTAGTGATTGGTTTACGGTAAATAAAGACGATATGCACTCGAGAAATGTAATCAAAGATTGCATTTATACTCCTGTTACCTACATGTTCCTTTACCATAAAAAAGAAGATAACGAATCTTGCTGTGCTTCTAGAAAATTTAATTACGCAGAAGTCACCATACAAGAAACAAAATCTCCAAATAAATCCGTGGATTATCACGATGAAAACGAAGTTTTTGATATACTTAGCAGCTTGTCTGTGTCAATCAATAATGCCCAACCTGAAACAGTAATACAAGCCCTTTACAAGAAGCACCAAAGTGCCTTAAGAATACTGACGCTAACTGGTTGTATTTTATCTCTCCTGGGACTTTTGGGAACTGTTCTAACGTTGGTAACCATCAGGAAATGGTACGAAAAGCGAATGCACACTTTACAATTGAAAATCACCATGACTTTTCAAACACTTATATTCTTGTCTAACAGCGACATCTCTTATATAACTTACATTATACTGTACTATTTCATTTTATCACAATTCTCCTGGATGATGCTAATAGGTTACAGCCAGTATTTAAAATTCGTGAAGGTTTTTAATGATAATTCAACAAATATAACGAGGCCTTTACTAATAGGTTGGTTAATACCAGCTTTGGTAATCGTGATACTAATTTTTCTTTACCCAGATTCTCTATTTTGCGAATTCTGTTCGGCAGAACGCGAAATATTAATATATTTTGTCATAATCCCGACATCTTTAATAATCCTAATTAATATTAGTATATACTTGTTAGTTATGGCGAGTATATCTAATAGCAAAGCTCAAGAATATGGCGCTGATATTAAGAAAAAGCATGTTAGAATCGGTATACTATTACCTTTCATGTTAGGAGTTACGTGGATATTTGTTTTTGCGTTGGTAGCACCTTGGCGTTGGTTTTCATTAGCTGGTTCTTATTTATTCCACCTAATTGCTCCTATCCAAGCATTCGTCTTGTTTATTTTTGTTGTTGTTCTTGACAAAAAGACCAGACTTGTTTGGAAAACTCGGTGGATATGTTTGGTTGATAAGTTAATTGGAAATAAGACTGCAATGAGGACTAATACAAACATACAAACAATTTTTACCATAAAACGTAGTAACAATGATTCTATGAGATGATTAATTCTTTCCGTCATACCTATCTGGTATTTTGATTTATTTTTATCGTCTCCATGACTATGATGTCATCAATAACGGTCTAGGGCGTTATAATAACAACCACGGACGTTATACAAGTATTAATAATAAATTGTTTTTATGTACTATCGAGTTATAATAGTATATTAAAAAACAAGTTTCATAAGCCACCATTTTGCCGCACGAGATCAGTTTAGAAAACGAGCCGCGATAGCGGCGAGTTTTCTAAAGAGCGAGTGCGGCAAAAGGCCTTATGAAACGAGTTTTTTATACTATTTTTTCTATTTTGCGTTTTTTACATTAATAAATTGCTTAAATTGGAATTATTTAATTTGAAAGTTCAGAGTTTAATTTTTATATAAAGCATGCAGTTGGTCACATTGATACTTGACATTTTCAAATTTAAATCTTGCTGTCCGCGAAGTATATTATATTACATATTATTTACTAATTTTCGTTAACATTACTTGATACTTCATTTAAAAATATAAACATGAGTGACATAAAAACATATATATGTTGTTGTCAATTGTATACAACATACGTTATTTGTGTAAAATACGGACATATATCATATCTGTCAAATGTACATAAATTCCTAAAATCAAATGACAGCAATGATATTTATTTCTGTATTCGAACAACGCCAACATTGAAAAATGAAAAAAAGCGTATCGAAATGAAGCACATTTCGATACTGTTTTGGGTTTCATAATGAGTTCATTTCGAACGCAAAATAGAAAATAGTTATTTACGATACAAGTGTTAAAAGTGCGATTTTATTTCACGAGCAAAAGTTTGCGACACGAGCGTTAGCGAGTGTCGCAATTTACGAGTGAAATAAAATAGCATTTTTAACATGTGTATCGTACAATATTTTTTCTACAAACACATTTTTTATTATAAAATATAAAGAAACTACACTGACCAAATTTGACAGCTCATGAATACGTTTTGACACAACTGGACGCAGCCGTTAAATTACGTCAAATTAAGTCACAATTCATACAAAAGATTGAGTACGTATTTTAATAAAGAAAATGAAGTAATAGCGAGAATAATAATTCTGAAAGTACTGCAACACAGGAAATAAATATCTCGAATTACACAAACTGTACATTTAATATTAATTATCCAAGAAATATGTAATTTTCAATCATTTTAATATATGTTGTCATTTTTGACAAACTGTCATGTCAATTTACTTTTAACACTAGTGTTAAAAGTATAGCAAGCGCCAATTAAGATGGCGCGAGTAGGGGGTGCGCAGAAGCCGTTTTTAAAAACATTCACCCCCACTACTCAAGTAATTGTCAGAATACATTTGTTATTGACGTTTGACGGAACATAATGTCTTTGCTAGGGGATCAAAAAGTGATACACGCTCAGAGGTTAGAATTATCTGACATTTGATGTAAAACCAAATACAAATCTCCCCACTACTTTTAATCCTGCGCGAACTTACCCCTTCTCGCGCCAACTTAATTGGCGTTTGCTATACTACTTTTAACTCGCTACGCTATAAAATCGCATTTTTAATTGAAGTTAGCCGTATATAACAAAATAATTTGTAACATACATGAGTGGGTAAAAACCACACCAATTTGTATAATGCAAAAGTATTTTTAATAATATAATTCGGCCGCTATTATGTGGACAGCGCTGAATATTCTTTCACGCTCTGTCTTAGTTATTTCTGGTTGATAGCAAGGTAGTTGTGTTTGGTTGAATGTATCTCTTCTCCAGCAGGGGCGTACCGGCGATCCTGTAGAAAGGTGAAATACGTATCTGCGTCTCTGGAGAGGAGATACATTCACAAATATATAACTTGTATTGTGTTCTTAACACCCCATTTTTAATAATAAGTTAGCGGTGTCAAAATGTCAACTTTTAACTGTTTGTAGAAAAAATAAATTATTATTTAAATTGAATTTTGAATATAAAAATCATTTAATTAGGTTTATAAAATTATTTTAAGAATTTACAAATGTTTATGAATGTACTTTTAACAGCTGATTATGGGCGCTGCGCGTATTACACATTGATTGATTAGCGCACTTTTTCTGTTTAAAAGGTGGGCGTGTGTAAATTAATGTCTATACAAATTTGAATATTAATAAATTAAATATCTTTTTATTCGCGTCATTGAATTTAATGAATAATGGGAAGGCGAAAAATAAATTTTAATTGAATATAATTATGTGCAAAGTACCAAATACACAGGCCTGCATTTTTCAACTCTTTGAATGTTGATTTAAAAATTTTAACTGTTTTCTAGTAATTGGGTAGCGCTGATTTCAAATCTGCTTTTTTTTTTGTATCACGTAAGGTTATTTTCAAACCAGTAAAATCAAAAAATATAGAAAAAACACGATTTACTTCATTTATAAGCTAGTTGTATATTATATTTAAAAAAATACAAAAATATACACATAGAAACTATTAAAAATAGTTATTTATTCTTTATGCTTCTTAAAAAAACGTTTTCGTTTTTCAGAAAAGCTTCGTTTGGTTGTTTTTCTGTCGTATTCAGCTAAAGGAAGATCTGAAGGTAGTTTCTGGGGCAAGCAAATTTTTTTGTTTCAACCTAGACCCGAGTACTTCAGAAAGATCTTTTGAAAGTCCCAAATCTCTTACTAAATCCTTCAGTTCGGCTTGTGAAAATAGCTGAGGTTGGTTTTGACCTGAGGTTGATGGTTCAAAATCACTATCCATCTGTACGGAGCCGGAAGTTGAAGAGGTTTCAATATCTTCTTGTAGTACTTTGGGGGGTATAGGTATAGGTACATGATCACTGTGAGGAACTGGTCTAATAGCTGATTTAATATTGTTTGGGTACAAAATATGTTTCAAAGTTTTTCTATTATGCCCCTTAATATCACAAAGACAAAAGTAGCAATCTTCATGATGATTTTGCGGTTCTCTCCAAACCATCGGTATTCCAAAAGGAAGGCTTTTTCTATTCCCTTTGGTCCAATGTCGTAAACCTTCTTCACATACCATACAAACAACGTGCGGTGCCCAATCTTTATCTTGATCTCCTAATTTGATTTTGAAATAAGCATAATATGCATTTTTCACAAATTCACCAATTGGTCTCTTAAACTTTTTCAAGACGAAATATCCACAAATATAACAGAAATCATCTGGTTTGTTTTTGCAACACCGGCTAGACATATTTTTAAGCAATGTTTATTTATCAAATACCAGGCACTACACTAAAGACAAATTAATTTTACTTGTTTACTGATCGACACTCAGAGCTATAATGAAGTAAATGACATTAAAATATACATTTTGTTTGGAGTGATAAACTTGAAATCCTTCTTCGCAGTACTAATAAAGTGAAAGCATAATAAATAGGATTTAGCAGGTAAAAATTCCCGGAAATCTTGTCCAAAATTAATACATGTAATAAAAGATTTACATAAGTTAATGAGAGCCTATTTAACAAATTTCTTTAAAACCACAACAGAAAATCATTTCTGGGTTAATACCTAGAATTTGAAGTAGTGCATTAATTTTAAAATGTATTAAAACGCCTATTATAAGATTTTTTTAATATTTTTTTCTTTTTCTTGCGTGCAAAAAAAAAACCGTGGGTGGTAGAGACCAACTGTATTTATATTAGTTATTGCTATATAAAAACTGAGCTTAACAAACAAATATCACGTCATCACAAATTTTATGCAGGCCTGTGATATTGTCGGGATATTAATTTAATTAATATAAGCCATTAATTTTTACATGTTTACGTCCATATAGGTACAGCTATATTCCCCATTTACCTTTGTGCTTAGTTTCTCGATCCTAGGAACCGTCTGTATACGCGTATGTAGAACGATAATATATATATATATATATATATATATATAAATATAATAAATATATATATATAAATATAATAAATATATATATATATATATATATATATATATATATATATATATATATATATATATATACCGATAGGTCCAACTCGCAACGGGCCATAGGCAACAATATACGTATGGAACGTAATGCGACGTGGCAACGTGTGTACGATGCCTATATTGAGTGACTTTCTTAAAATTTAAATTTTACCTATTTTTACCTAATTTTTATCTATTCATTTTAACAAATTTAACAACGATTGACAAATTCAATTTCATGACAATACAATTGAATGAATATTCGTTTCAATGTATACTGTCTTTGTTTACACTTTTATGGTATACTATTTTTCATATAAAGTAATTTTAAGTAATAAAAAAACAATAACGTTTTCTAAAAGATAAAAGTAAAAAAATCAATAATTCTGCAAAATAAATTTAAATTTTAAGAAAGTCACTCAATATAGGCATCGTACACACGTTGCCACGTCGCATTACGTTCCATACGTATATTGTTGCCTATGGCCCGTTGCAAGTTGGACCTATCGGTATATGTGTGTGTGTGTGTGTGTGTCGCGTATCGTTATGTTCAAATTTTAGGAGTGTAAAGTAGACTAAAGTATCCATTTTTATTTGTTTCAAAGTTACAAATCTAAGAATGTGATTGTCAGATCATGAAAAAAAATGTAATCCTAAAGTCAATAAAAGTGATTTTATTTTAAAAAAGTCAATTAATATTTTCGAAATGTCCACCTCCTTGTTGAATGCAGGCTTGTGCCCGTAAGCCAACAGAAGAAGTACTTATCCGAATTTCATACTTGTTTTGTAGGATTTGCTCGGCAGCCAGGTGAATACGATCCAACAACTCTTCTCTTGTGTTCGAAACTTGCGCGTAGACTAAATTTTTCATGTACCCCCATAAATAAAAGTCAAGGGGATTAAGATCGGGTGATCTGGGTGGCCATGCAATAGGACCACCTCGACCAATCCATCTTAGATTAGTGACGTTAACACAATTTCGGACAGCAATTCCGAAATGTGGTGGTGCCCCATCCATGTGAAACCACATATCTCGTCGAACATTCAGTGGGGCATCCCCTAAAAGACCTGGCAGTTCGTCAATAAGAAATTGAAGGTAATTGCAGGAAGAACGACAGGACCAATCAACAAGTCATCGATTAGGGCCGTGCAGACGTTAATAGAACATTCATGTTGAAATATAGATGGGCGTATAGCTTTGGGATTATCTTATGACCACCTGTGCAGGTTTCTCAGATTTGTAACACCACTTCTCGTGAACGTAGATTCATCTGTTCAGAGGACTGTTCTGGAGAAATTAAAATGAAGCCGGGACTGTCTCAATATCCAGGTAGAATAAACTAGACGAGCATAGTGGTCTGCCTCAAACAAACCGTGTCCCCTGCGATAGTGATATGGATATAAGCCCTGACGTTTTAAAATTCGCCAAACTGTCGTTCGTGGCACTCCTAGTTGTCTAGCGATTCGACGTACACTGAGAGTTGGATCACTTGTAACAATAGCTACTTCTTCTTCCTCTAAGTCTGCTGGCAAATTTACTCCTCGGTCGAAAAGATAATCACGCAGTCCGCATTCCCGAAATTGTCTGTGTACTTCCAGAAACGTTTTGTAATGAGGAATGCGCCTATCGGAAAACCGATGTCAGTATTCAATAACTGCTTGACGTGCACTGTCGTTACAGTAGCCTACACAAAATGCATGTCCGCATACTCTTGAGAAGAAAATCGGTAAAGCGTTTTGAATAAAGAAAACGTGTCCACTCACTAATAATCTATTGTATGAACTGAAACGTAATGTAATCCTTTATTAAAAAATTCAACGTTAACAGTCATCTGAACATTTGTTTATTGTATGATATTCATGGTTCAGCACTTACGAAATAAGTAAGAACCTTCTTTATCATAAATCAATTTCCAGTACTCTTTTTTGTAGATCTCCAAGAAATTACTGTATGCACTACGACACGTGTATTTATTTTAGGATAACATTTTATTATGCGACGTTAACAATCACAGGCCAGTTATTGAATCGTATAACTTCTTTTAAATAAAATCAGTTTGTATTGAGTTTAGAATTACATTTCTTTTCATGATCTGACAATCACATTCATAGATCTGTAACTTTGAAACAAATAAAAATGGATATACAAGTTTTGTGTTTTTGTTACTTGAAATGAAATCTACTTTACATTCCAAAAATTTGAACATAACGATACGGGACACTTGTATATATATATGATAGTTATTGTAATAATAAAGGTCATATCTTGGTGCCAATTTACCGTTTACATATATTTCCTTTGATTTTTACAACCAAAAGTTTTTTTCGAAAATAAAATCAAACATAGGTATTAATATTTCTTTTGAGGTAATTTTAACACATCATTCTTTATTATTTGTTGTTTTTATGTATAAATTTATTGTAGTTGCAACACCTTAAAACAATAAACAACAAGTTATAAGATATCGATTGAAATATTTCAATCACCTACGCAATAACTTGCATTATACTCTATTTTTAAAGTAGAGAGACGAATTTCTGAACAGACCACTTTGACAGTGAAAGCAAGGCCAAATTGCTTTCAACCAATGAGATTTCACTGTCAAAGTGGTCTGTTCAGAAATTCGTCTCTCTACTTTAAAAATAGAGTATAGTATATATTTACCGCTTCTGGCTTGAACAAAAATTATTAAAGTATGATGAGCTGTATCATTTCCCAAACGTCTAGGAATGTCTTGAAACACAATCTAAGCTTTTATAATAATAAATATTGTAAAAAAACAAACGTGAAAGTAAAAAATAATGATTTTATTAGATATGTATATTACCGTCACATATGACAACAAAACATAGGTTCTACTTTAAAATTTCAAAATTTATCCTTTGTAAATTGCACTCAGATTACAGCGCCATCTGCTCTTTACTTAGATTGAACGGGATATTAATAATTATTATTGTTTTTTGGAGGTAGTATTAACGAGTAGGAAACGACGAAAAATAAAACAAAAATTATTTTTTTAACAATTCTATATATTTAAAATCGTTATTTAAAAAAATCTTAGCAAAACATGAAGAAATTATAATTTTATACTATGAACAGCGTTAATAAATGCCTCAACTGCTTCTTCAGACATATCTGGGTAGATCCCATGTCCCAAATTAACAATATAATTATTGGTACCAAATTCCTCAACCATATCTTTAACGTAATCTTTTATTTTGTCGACAGGCGCGTATAAAGCACACGGATCTAGATTTCCCTGTACAACAACATCATTTCCCAGTATATTTCTCGCAACTTTAGGCGAAATCGTCCAATCTATCCCAATAACATCATACCCTAACGATTTTTGCCTCTCCAAAGCATAATGAGCACCCTTAGCAAAGATAACCTACAATTTAAATTCTTGAAGAACAAGAAATTGTACATTATCCGATTAGTATACCATAGGAACAGAGGGTAAATGTAAGTCTTTAACTTTTTTCTTAACTTCCGCAGATATCCTTCGTAAATATGGTATGCAGAACGTCTCAAACAGGTATTCATTTAAAAATTCAGCACTGCTCTCGAAAACTTGTAGTATCTGCGCGCCTGCGCGAGCTTGCAACACTAGATAGTCTACAATGACATCAGTTAATATGGTTAATAATTGGTGAGCTTCCTTTTCGTGAGAATACAACCATCGTTTCGCTTTAGAATATGTTTTAGAACCACTACCCTCAACCATATATCCCATCAAAGTCCACTAAAATCGATAAAATCCCAGAAAATACAAAAAAAAATGTAGTAAAAACAAGTTTCATGAAAAAAATTACTTCAATTTTAAGTAAAAAAATTATTAAACGGGCTGGGAAGTTGTGTGTGGATTTATTTATACACCGTGTCCAATTGCAAGTGCACCGGGTTGGCAACACAAAAATCCCTGCTACGAAGGAAAATAGTTCAGTTTTATATCTATATGTTGGACAGGTTTACGTTAACCCGTCCCACTGCTGTCAGTTTTCAGTCATTATTGTATTTATGTTTTTGTTAGTAATTCTATCAGCTTTTGCATTTATTTCTTTAATCGGTACCCTTTAATCTGTTGTCTGTAATTATTATACAAACCATCTTTTTCAAGACAATGCCGTTTACATTACAGCAAGATACATTTATTGTGATGGCGCATTTTCGAAGTGCGACATTAACCGAAAATGGAAACTGGGAATATTCACTACCCTCATGCTTTCAACAGTTCCATAATGAGTATCCTGATGTGATGATAGCTTATGAAACATTTAAGTGTCATCGTAATAGACTGATAAAGAGGTTTATGGAAACTGGTAGCGTTACAAAACGGAGGGCTGATCAAGCACCATCTGTGCTGACAGAAGATAGAGTGGATGATATCAGGCAAAGAATAGATGTTAGTCCTTACAAATCTGTTAGAAAATTGGCACTGCAAACAGGTACCCCTGTAATTCAGAGAATATTCCTTTTTCATATTTATCAAATTGTAGGTATTTCTCGTGGAAGTGCACATATGGCTGTAAGGAAGAAATTGCATATGCATCCCTACAAAATTCTAGTTATGCAACATTTACGTGTGCAAGATTTTGAAGAACGACAAAATTTCTGTCGCTGGTTTAATGAAACTCTAGGAGATGATGATTTAGATCGCAGCTTTTTTTCTGATGAAGCCTGGTTCCATTTGTCAGGATACGTAAACTCTCAAAATTATCGTACATGGTCAGCAGAAAATCCACATGTTTTTGTAGAAACTAATCTCCACCCTATTAAAGTTGGCGTTTGGATCGCCATGTCAAGAAGGCGAATTATAGGACCAATCTTTTTTCACGACACAATAAATGCAGTGCGATATAGAGAAATGCTACTAGAACCGTTTATAAATAGCTTAGACGATGAAGAACTAACTCGTGGATATTTCCAACAAGATGGAGCCCCAGCGCATACTGCACGTACTACATTAAATTATCTAGAAGAATTTTATGAAGATAGATTGATAAGTTACAATTGCTGGCCTGCATATTCACCGAATTTGACTCCTCTGGATTTTTTCCTGTTTGGTTATCTGAAGAATAAAGTTTACAGCAATCGGCTTCACAATTTAGATGAGCTACAAGCTGCAATAACACATGAAGTGCAAAATATTACAGAAGAAATGCTGCAGAATGTGTTCAATAATATGAGAAGACGAGTAAATTTATGTTTGCAACATAATGGTGCACATTTTGAAAATCATTTGTAATTTATTTTAACCATATGTCCCCTCAAGTCTTTTGCTTCTTACAATTGTAGAATTTTATTTTTTTAACGTATTGCGACTTTATTGTACTGCTTTTTCTTCTTTGTGAAAAACTTATAAAAATAAATTTCTTATACTTATTTGCAATTTCTAATTTTCTCAATTGTATGGTTAGTATTTATCTATCTATCTATCTAGGTATATCAAGTTAGTAAATTTAATGATCATCAGTATTTCGTTTTTCTTAAAAAAAAGTTATCAATTCAGCGATGGAATTGAATACAATACATGAAATTTAATTATAAAGGTTATGAATACAAACTATGCTAACATAACCTTTACATAAGATATTCATTTTTGACAACTAAACATAATAAGAATGAAGTTACCAAGTCAAGGCAGGCAATATTACAGTCTTACCAAATTAAATCTGGCGTTGCCAACCTGGTGCACTTGACCTTGGACACGCGGTATAATATCTAAGTCAAGGAGCTTTTACACTATGCGAGCCAAAATAACTGAATAGTTGGCAGCATTGATTTTAGTGTTAAAGTTGGTGGTGATCTGTCAACTACTTCACTGTGATATTTAAAAACAATGCGCAAAAAATCTCTGCAAAAATTATCATTATGAACGGCTAGTGACAATGTTTGCTCACAGTTTCCAGTGAATATAAACAAATAAGTAAATTTGTAGAGTTATCACTGCTTTGTAAAAACTTTCTACAAAGCAGTAATAAAACAATTTCATATGTACAGTCATGGCCAGATAAATGTAGTACAACCTTAAATTTCATATATGTCATAAATTTGATATATTATTATTGTAAGAGGAGCTTCAGCTTAAGCTACTTGTCATAATAAAATCAAATGTCAGATCATACTGGAATATATTTACTTTATTATTGTTTGAGTTAAGAAATATAAGTTAAAAGTATAATAATAAGTTAAATTTAAAATTAATTTAATATACGAACTTTATCAGTTGTGGTTAGCTTTCGTGCCATCGTAAAAATATGTTTGACGTTTAATAAAATTTAAAATGATTTGATATATAATTGTCAAAATAGTAACTTACACCATAAAAATTTATTAAGAAAAGCTTGTACTACATTTATCTGGCCACGACTGTACCCACAATTCTGAAAATAATGTGTTGGATTTAATGTTTTTTTACGGACTTAAGCATTATTCCATGTATATGACAATATATTCAAGCTTACGAGAACTGGGGAAACTGAAAACCTCTCAAATAAATCAAGATGTATTAAAAAATGATTTTTAATAAGAAATAAAATTTCAAAAAATATATCCCACGAAAAATTTAAAAAAATAGCTAAAAAATTTATTCTATTTCCATGCTAATTAAATTTCAATATATAACATAAAATATGTTCGTTTTTACTTACTGGAGCACCAGAAAATCCAAATAATGGCACTTTTCCATCCAATTTTTTCCTTGTCAAAGTTATAGCTTCACCAACATAATACAAACGATCTGCAGCTCCTTTGATTTGTAATTCACTCATATTTTCTGGAGTGACAACATCTTTAATAACCGGCCCCTAAGACACTTACTTATATAACAAATCAATTTAAAATATCAAGACCATACAATCCCCTCTTTCATTTCAACTGTTAAACCTAATGCTTGCGGTATGACTAATATGTCACTAAAAATTATCGCAGCATCTAAATTAAACCTGTCTATTGGAAATAAGGTAACTTCACATGCTAAATTAGGTGTCTGACATATCTCAAAGAAACTGTGCTGTTTTCGGAATTCTCTGAATTCTACAAGATGAATCCAACTTTGTTGTGTTTAATGTGACAAAAATGAATACGTACTTGGCATATACCTTCCAGCTTGTCTCATGATCCATATAGGCAATTTATCGGGTTTTTCTCCCTTAATAACACGAAGTATTCTATCATTTTTTAATTCTGGAAAAATATCCTAAAAACATTTAATAAGGTTATAATTAAGTACTTAATTTCTGTGGAAAATTATATGAGACGGGAATTAAAATGAGTGTAATAAATATAGTAATTACTTGGTTATTGATTTCCGACATTTTATAAGGATTTTTTGCCAGTCACACTTATTTAGATAAATAAAAATGTAAATAATATCGGTTAATATAGCGGGTGTTCAGAAACATTTGAAGTCAAGTGGGCTCTGAAAAAAAAATCGTATATCTTTACTTAAATATCTGATTTGTAATAATTATTAAATGTCAACTGTTGTCTGTCAAAAAATCAATCTATCTTAGACATGACTTCATATTTTCAAGGACTATTTTGACTTCGAATGTTTCTGAACACCCGTTATTTGCCATTGACTTGGATGACATCTATAATTGAATATAAAAAGAAATAGATTATTTCTGTTAAGGTTATCTGCAAGATTTTGTGGTGAAATTATTCGTGACTCGGGCGACATCTCTGATTAAGCGTAAATAGAATGTTCGTACAGTTACCTAGAAAATGTAACCGAAAATTATCAAAATTTTTTTAAAAATCTTCCATAAATATATTGTATTACATCTTAAAACTAGACAACATATTTTTTTGGTACTTTATAACTTCAAGATATTCATTACGTCTAGTTAACAATGGTTCCAAAGAATTACATATGAATAATTTATGAATTACCTATACCTATCAACAAAATCATTAAAATTGATTTATTTGACAAATTTTTTAAACTTGTGTGTACAAATATATCTAATATTGAACCTAAATTAAATTTGATTTAGTTCTGAGATACCTATTCAAATAGAAGATATAATATAAAACTAATAAGTATTGAATATTTTTCAATTAGCTATTTTGGGGTTTAGTTTTTGCAAAATTAAGTAAGGGCAAAGGACAAAAGATGGAGCTTTTATCAAAACTTACTTTCAAATCACTTCTTAGCATTAGCGGATTACACGACAAGTTTTGTTTATTTTTTTGTAATACCATCATAATTCAAATAAGTATTTTTACATATTTAACTAAATGAATTGACAAATTAGTTCCTGATATTTTTGAATTAAGGATAGTTTTATATTTCTTGGATAATAACATAATTCTCCAAAAGAATTAAGTAATACAAAGTCCTAGCATAGCATTGTAAAAGTGCTTTTAATTTTCCTTAAGGAGGATCTCACTGGAATCTATAACTTCCTAGAGAACATCTCTAAATAATAATAACACAATATAGAACACTTGCCTAAATATATTTCACACATTCACCTTATATTAACTAACCAAATTGTTTGTTCAGTTTTAAGTGTTTGTCGGTGTATTTTTATTTTGCAAATTACCTATGATTAGATGTAAACCTTGAGACTTGTGAGAGTTAGTAGTGAATGTTATGATCATATTTCATTGTAAACAAACTAAATTTTTTTACCTTGATTTGTGTTTCGATATACCTACCTAAAACTTTATATACAAGTTGATATGTTAATTTAATTATATTTACGTCTACTAAAATTTAAGTATTAATGTTTGGAAATGAAATATTTTTTGTGTGTGTTATTCACATTAAACCAATGTATTGGGATATTTGGAGGTAGTATTGTAAGTACCTTAAGTAAGATACAATTTTTTTACAACGCGGTTAATTAAAATTAATATTTCTTTTTTATGAATTGCAAATATTTTTTGCCTGTAAGATATTTTTCATTATACATTATGCAAATATTCATAAGTTATTCTTAATTAATTTATTCATAAACCTATATTTACTGATTGAAATATTCAACGTTTTTGTTAGCCAAGAAAAGTATTTATCATTACGTTTAAATATTTTTATTTATTTCTTCAAAATAAAATCGAAACATTTACGTGAACCTAGATTTTCCGCAACTAACCTAGAATAATTAACATTTCTTGTCCAAAAGAAATGAAATTTCATTATTCCAAGAACAGATACACCTACTATTTCCTTTAATAATGTAAATTGGAAATACCAAAATAATATCTAATCCGTAATTAGATTATATTTAGTATTATTTTTGTTAAAAATATTTAAAAGCTCTGTAACTTTTATGTAATTTTATCTTCCTATGCAATTTGAAAGTGATTTTTAAAAGTCATTGAACTTATTTCTTGCATATTGTATGTTTAGGTTATGTGTCACTGAACCGATTTAGTATACAATGCGATCAAAAATAACTGATTGCATTGGTAGACTTGAAAAAATGGTATTAAATTGAAAATTAAATAACAGACAATGTTTGACAATAGACACAGTGTTGTAAATTTAAAAAGGTAGAAATCTCTGGTTCCGAATTGTCGACTTAAGCAGCTTTTTTGATCGTACTGAAGATAATATGTTTATCTACTTTTTTCTGTTTGTTTAAAAACGCTAAACAGAAGGTGAAAAAGAGCATTAAGATATTGTTTCTCTAATAATATTTTTGTAATAAATTGGCTGCAATTTTGTTTTTATTCCTAAAAAGTATTTTCAAAGATTTTCGTAATGAAACTTCATACCAAGTGATTATAAATGATTGAAATAAATATTTAATTTAGCAAGCCTGAGAAATTGGCTTGCCTGATCACAAATAATACAATTATATATAAAGAAAATGCAACATAAAGTTGTAGAATTGTTGCCAGCTAAAGAAAAGAGTTTTCAATCATTTGTAGGTCACTTATTGTTATCTCGTTACCTCTGCAAATTAATAAATTAAAACACTTACATATTATATTATTTTATTGCAGTTAGTGGAAGGCGATGTAATTCATCGAAGTACATTCAATCAATATTGTGAAACAGATTCCACGTATGCAGGAAATCGTAAATTAACATGGAACAAGACACCAGTTGGTACTTCCGCTTACCCAAATGAATTTTGCACGGACAAAAACGGTATCATTCCGCATAGAGATTGCATAGTAACTAACCAAACAACCCCTGGAAAATGGCTGGAAGTAACCGGCAATTGCACTGATAAAATACCAACATCCAATCTTACAAATATTTTGCATCAAATCATGATCAAATACGCTCAAAATGGAATTTGGGATTTCAATTTGTTGTTAGAATTATCAACCAGAACTGATGAGTTCAAGTGTATAGACTTGTACCTATTATCCAAAGCTCTATATTATACGACTATTGAAGAATACCTTTCAGTTTTAATAGATTATTTTGGACAAACCATGGATAACACTTTAGAAATATATACTAGACTTAACGAACACTGTCAAAACTACAACGTCGGCCCTTACATCATGGGTGCAATTAATGTCTTCTGTAACAGCATAAACGAAGAACTCAACGATTTAAAGAGGATTGTAGGTCGAAATTTTGTATTTCAAATTTCGAATCCTTTCTTGGACGATATTACTGGTTTGGCATTGTACAGATATAAAGAAGATTCTTTTAAGGACTATGAGATTAGGTCAATATACGTAGGAGAGACATACGAAGATGTATCGTCAGAAAGTTTGGAATTAGCAGGGTATGTTCCAGAGGATCTAATCAGTACTATATCGGCAACTTGGAACGAAGAAAATAAAAAGGATTTTAGGATTATTATAGTGGCGTTTCGCAATAACAAACTATTCGATTTAGGGAACGATACTAATATTGTAAGCAGGGTATTAGGACTTAGCATTTCGAATTTTTGTAGCCAAGAAAGGAATATGTTATTTGATATATATACCAAACCAGTTTTTAGTGCAAATAACGAAGAAACTAGTGATTGGTTTACGGTAAATAAAGACGATATGCACTCGAGAAATGTAATCAAAGATTGCATTTATACTCCTGTTACCTACATGTTCCTTTACCATAAAAAAGAAGATAACGAATCTTGCTGTGCTTCTAGAAAATTTAATTACGCAGAAGTCACCATACAAGAAACAAAATCTCCAAATAAATCCGTGGATTATCACGATGAAAACGAAGTTTTTGATATACTTAGCAGCTTGTCTGTGTCAATCAATAATGCCCAACCTGAAACAGTAATACAAGCCCTTTACAAGAAGCACCAAAGTGCCTTAAGAATACTGACGCTAACTGGTTGTATTTTATCTCTCCTGGGACTTTTGGGAACTGTTCTAACGTTGGTAACCATCAGGAAATGGTACGAAAAGCGAATGCACACTTTACAATTGAAAATCACCATGACTTTTCAAACACTTATATTCTTGTCTAACAGCGACATCTCTTATATAACTTACATTATACTGTACTATTTCATTTTATCACAATTCTCCTGGATGATGCTAATAGGTTACAGCCAGTATTTAAAATTCGTGAAGGTTTTTAATGATAATTCAACAAATATAACGAGGCCTTTACTAATAGGTTGGTTAATACCAGCTTTAGTAATCGTGATACTAATTTTTCTTTACCCAGATTGTCTATTTTGCGAATTCTGTTCGGCAGAACGCGAAATATTAATATATTTTGTCATAATCCCGACATCTTTAATAATCCTAATTAATATTAGTATATACTTGTTAGTTATGGTGAGTATATCTAATAGCAAAGCTCAAGAATATGGCGCTGATATTAAGAAAAAGCATGTTAGAATCGGTATACTATTACCTTTCATGTTAGGAGTTACGTGGATATTTGTTTTTGCGTTGGTAGCACCTTGGCGTTGGTTTTCATTAGCTGGTTCTTATTTATTCCACCTAATTGCTCCTATCCAAGCATTCGTCTTGTTTATTTTTGTTGTTGTTCTTGACAAAAAGACCAGACTTGTTTGGAAAACTCGGTGGATATGTTTGGTTGATAAGTTAATTGGAAAGAAGACTGTGATGAGGACTAATACAAACATACAAACAATTTTTACCATAAAACGTAGTAACAATGATTCTATGAGATGATTAATTCTTTCCGTCATACCTATCTGTTATTTTGATTTATTTGTATCGTCTCCATGACTATGATGTCATCAATAACGGTCTAGGGCGTTATAATAACAACCACGGACGTTATACAAGTATTAATAATAAATTATTTTTATGTACTATCGAGTTATAATAGTATATTAAAAAACAAGTTTCATAAGGCACCATTTTGCCGCACGAGATCAGTTTAGAAAACGAGCCGCGATAGCGGCGAGTTTTCTAAAGAGCGAGTGCGGCAAAAGGCCTTATGAAACGAGTTTTTTATACTATTTTTTCTATTTTGCGTTTTTTACATTAATAAATTGCTTAAATTGGAATTATTTAATTTGAAAGTTCAGTGTTTAATTTTTATATAAAGCATGCAGTTGGTCACATTGATACTTGACATTTTCAAATTTAAATCTTGCTATCCGCGAAGTATATTATATTACAAATTAGTTACTAATTTTCGTTAACATTACTTGATACTTCATTTAAAAATATAAACATGAGTGACATAGAAACATATATATGTTGTTGTCAATTGTATACAACATACGTTGTTTGTGTAAAATACGGACATATATCATATAAGACAAATGTACATAAATTCTTAAAATCAAATGACAGCAATGATATTTATTTCTGTATTCGAAAAACGCCAACATTGAAAAATGAAAAAAAGTGTATCGAAATGAAGCTCATTTCGATACTGTTTTGGGTTTCATAATGAGTTCATTTCGAACGCAAAATAGAAAAAGTACATTTTATGTGCCCACTGATAACTTTAGCGCCCGTGGGCGGTAAACTAGATTTTGCGGGCGATCAACTAGATTTTCACCGTTTATAATAAATAAAAACATTATACATTAAACATATATTAATAAAAACAGATTTATTACGTATAATAATGTGTATTTAACATGTATAGTATTTAACAGATAAATTAGAACACTAGACAACAAAAATTACATAAATTACATAATTTTTCCACTTACAATTTTATATTAATAGTACAACATTCTGAACTTACAGCAAATGAGAATTAATGAATATTAAATCTCATTCTTACATGTAAATGTCGCCTTATGTGCTGCGTTGATGGACGTGGCTTAAGCAAGTTTTAATTATCTTAATTATCCTAATTACCAGGAAGGTCGTAGTCGCGACGAGGTGTGTTCTGCATACTGGTACAAACGTGGTTTGTCGGATTGTAGTTATGAACGCATCACATAAGGCGACATTTACATGTAAGAATGAGATTTAATATTCATTAATTCTCATTTGCAGTAAGTTCAGAATGTTAACTATACAGGGTGAGTCGCGAGGAATCGACCAAACTGTAGGAGTGTATTCTACAGGTGAAAGTAATGTAAAAAAAACTCAAATGTTGCTATCCGATTTTTATTTGTTTTCGAGTTATAGCGTAATTAAAAATAAACAAAATTTCATACATTTAAGTTTTTGTATTTTATTGGTATTACCGTTCTTTATAATATATTTTCAAAAATACCGCCATTCATTTCAAAACATTTTTTACATCGTCTACCAAGGGCGCTGGTTGCGTTCCTGATTGCGTCAGGTTGATGTTTGATATTGTTAGCAGCATTCATAATCCGTTGAATTAGTGCATCACGAGTGTCCACTTTTACTTGATACACTTCATTTTTTAACCAGCCCCTGTAACGTTTGGCTATTTTTTAATCCTTTGCAAATAATAATAATGAATGGGGATACCAATTTGCATGTTACTTTAAGAGTTAAAATAGTAATATGAGAGATAGATATGCAGTTTATCATTGATTTAAAATGATTACTTTGCCTATTGTTTGGACGCCACAGGAAAATAATCGTTCCTGACGATATAAAGTTGATTAAGTATATGCCCGGTGATTCACTAACTCTAGCAATGGGACGCTTCAATTATACTATTAAAATTGATATATATTTTGTACTAATAATCTCAGGTCGTGTGATATACGAAAGGTGTGTGTATGTATCCCCTGTATTATAGCAATAAATAGAGCACTGTCATTATTTATTATAAGAATATTTACATAAGCAAATATCGGCTTTGTAAATGTATCTATAAATATATGGGTAAGTAATTAATAAAATATCAGATTACATATAAAACATATATATATATTGAATTTAACACATAGGGACTTTTTACATCAATTGAATAGTGTACAGATAACTAAATATGAATATGGTATTGCTATAGGTACCTTGCAAATGTTTTTTATAAAGTTCGTTTGATTCTTTTACTAAAATGTCTAGGCCTTTCTTTCTGATATCAGTATGTTTATCTTTTGCTATCGATAAACTTAAGGACATAAACTCCTACCTTGTGGTGATACCGGAGCTCAGAGGAGTTTCACAAAACAAACGCACAATTAACTTTGCACTATAAGGATTCTTTGTTGTAATCCAAATGATTTAAAGCGGGCACAGGTAACTTTATTACAGTGTTGATTCACCCTTTGCGAGTGCTATCAAAACTAGCGTATTTAGTCTTGTTAGGTCCGACGTTTTTTTTATTTACGTCGTACTAGACCTAAGTAAATCAGCCGTCCGCTATTTCTCGCAGGGCTTGATTGACTGATGCTTTTTTCTGTGCTATTTCTTCCTCCTTCCCCTTTCATGCGAAAGAATGTTTCCAGAATATATATATAAATGTA
Source organism: Melolontha melolontha (assembly GCA_935421215.2). Classification (NCBI taxonomy): domain Eukaryota; kingdom Metazoa; phylum Arthropoda; class Insecta; order Coleoptera; family Scarabaeidae; genus Melolontha; species Melolontha melolontha. Next base: position 8,317,797 of record OW285241.1, read on the forward strand.
TTATTGCTGACAAAGCATATCCTTATACCAAATATATGTTGACTCTCATTTATATATATATATATACATATGGGGAAATATACGTTACATATTTAATACAACGGACAAAGAGAAGTGATCTCATACTGAGATACTGTTTTCGTTATTGAATGTGCGTCCGGGGAAGAACCCGTTTTAATGCAGAAGTAAGTTCAGAATGTTAACTATATATACACAAAGTGAAAAGTCATATCCGTCTTCGAGATACCGTACATTGATAAGCTCCAATAAGAGCGAAAAGCGTCTGTACGTTCCGTTGATGGACGTGGCTAAAGCAAGTTTTAATTATATTAATAAAACAATTTGGAATTTATGGAAACTGTAGGATTTGCTGTCTTGTTTTGTTGTAATTGGCAGAGACCGGACGCATCAGGCCGAAATTACTATGGACCATATAAATAGCCTATAACATCGTTAAGTACAACATGCAGTTATTGAATAACACAATTCATTCGGTTAACCGGACATCTGTTTTTTGTCGTTGAATTGTGGCGCAATTACTTCAATATTATAGTGAAATTACTTTCTTCATGGGCGTAAATAGAAGCTGGAGGAGTTTTTAGAATTTAAATTTAATTTTTAATTTAAATATTATTTATTAGTTTATATTTCGTAAGATAAATAAAGTACGGTGAGTTAGTTACTTTTTTTCATTATTTTAACTGTAAATTACATACTTCGTAATTTTTGTAATAGATCCTGTTTAATATCGTTCCATCGAATCTACTTCTCCCAATTATTTTGACGTAAGTGTTCAGTGAATTTCGTTGAGTTTCAATAACTTACTGATACATTTTTAATTTTATTTATTTAGATCTAGAAGTTACTTTTTGAGATATGATATGGAACAACGTCGAGAATGGTATCGTGAAACAATGACTTAAAAAAATTAATTCCAACAACAATAACCTATTGCTTTGATTGCCGTTCAAAGGGCTGGACATTTCAAATATAAATACAATGAATGTAACATCTTTTTTAACAATATTTACTTATTATGATGATTATATTTATAAATATTGTTAAAAAAGATGTTATGGCAAGCCATACTTCATGGAGGTTGATAACAGACTGACTTCTGACTAGAGAATACAATCCCGAACATGTTTTTCAATCCCGGGATTACGGGATTTTTGAAGCGTAATCCCGGAATTAGACTATGTGGTTCCTAATTGGGCTCAAATGAAACAAAAACTTAAGTAATTTCTTGAAAATTATTTATTAATATTGTTGTATAACACAATACACAATATACTAAAATAAGGAACAAAAACGACAATACAAAAAACTATTTAGAATTTCGAAAATACAATCGCAGAAATATCAAAGCATCCAATGTTTAACTTCCAAGCCTGCTTCGTAGTTTATTGCCAACATAAGCAGCAGCTGAAAACGCTCGCTGAGGTTCTACACTGGTTGGAGGAATAGACAATAGAAATTTATATGCTAATTCTAAGTCATATCCACGAATTCCTCCATTTTCGAACAGGCTCATTTCACGTTTAATACTATTTACCAACCCCGATTCATTTTGTACTTCAGGATCTGAGTATTCCATGCTCTTATTAATTTCCAGCTGTAACTTTTCCTTTAGTGTCGATTGGGGTTGGGAGGCTTGTTGCCTTGGCTCATCATCTGTTTATGATCCTGACCTTTCTTCCTCTTCCGTGTCATATCGACTATTTAGTCTTTTAACAATACTCATTATTTGCGCCCCTCACTAAACCCCTGTGTAGGAACTGGAAATAAATCAAGCCATTCCAAATCCGATAATAACTGATTTTCATCATCTTTTCGTGGATTTTGTAAATAATTCAACACACTAGTTAAAACATCATTTCATCGTTGCTTTATACGTTCCACTAAAGATTTTTCATTTTATTGGCGAGTGCTGAGTTTTTGCTAGACATTTGTTTTATAAGAAATTTCAAAGCGGCATCAGCTGTGCATAAATTAGCATCTCGTCGACAGATTGCTTCTACTGTTAATTTAATTGGGGTCAGAACATCAACAATTTTATTTACCAAGTCAAAATCAGCATCTTCTAAACGGATTGAATGATTGAGATCTATAAGAGCTTTTTGAATGCAGATTTTTAAAAGAGAAAATCAATCCAGCATGGTTAAAAGACTATTCCATCTGGTTTTACAGTCCAAAAGAAGTGACAGCTCTTTTTCATGTTCAATCTTCACATATTTTTGAAGTACTGTTTCATTTTTCAATGGTGATCTTTTGAAATACACTACAATTATGCGGATTTTCTTTTTCAGCTCATTAATGTTTCAACTCTCGTTAACTCTGGTATGTGTTCTCGCGCAATTTAATTTTGTGTAATTAAGATTAAATCTGATTCTGGACAGTCTAAGTCTTCTAAATTGTCATCATCATCGCTATCGTTCATATAATCAGCAGTCACAGCTGGTTCATTTATAGTTTCATCTGAGTCTGAGGTAGGGCTGTCTTGCCTGCCTTGAAAATAATTCTTTAGTTTATAAAGCACATCACAGATTGCCAAATTGATACCATGTGCGAGACACAGTTGTTGTTCAGTGCAAACAAGCTGTCCTACTTTTATCATAACGTTTGGTCCATCGGTTACAGTAGCCACGATATCAGTTTCCAAGGAAATATCAAATTTACTTAGACACTCTTTCAATATACGAAGACAATTTTCAGCCGTCATACTTCCATGAATAGGAACGAGTCCTAAGCTCCAAATTTTTTTATATAAATGAACGTTGACAGCGATGTATCGTTTATTGGACGTTGATGTCCACTCGTCGAAAGATAGACTGAATCTTTCACCTGCACTTTTCAAATGTTTTAATTCTGCAGTTACTTGCTTTCTGATTTTTTTACTGTAATTCATAACACGCTTTCGAATTGTGACGGCTGACTTTGGTAAATCCGTGTATTTCGCTAAGAGCAATTTTCTCAAATCGTCGGAAGTTATAAATACACTGAATGAAAATCCATCTAATGCAATCATTCTTGCCAAAACATCATCCAGGCTATATCGGCACGTTTAGTAAAATAATCTTCTAACTTTCGTTTAGCTGGTGGCGGTGTTGCGTTCAGATTTTGAGAATCTTGACTTGTTGAGGCTGTTAAAAGATTAACGTCAGCTAAAATCTTAATGTTATGTTTTGATGATAAATGTGTATGTAATCCCTTAGTCGATCCACCCAAAGCCTTGAGAATGGCACGACATCGCTTACATTTAGCACTATTCCCGTCTTTCGCAACTAAAAAATAACTCCACGCTGAAAACGTATCACTATTTTCTTTTATGTTGAACAAAGTCTCCCGCCATTTAAAATAACTTTTTCAGACAATTGACTTTTAAATTTAAATGACATAACCTGCGTATCCCTGTCGCTGGTAGAATAATAAATGAACAAAGTAAATCCTAATAAGCGTATTTATACTTTTGTACAGGGAATCCCCGACGGGAAATCCTTCGCAACAATATATGATATACCATATGAGATGATCGGGTGATTCCCCTGTTGGCCCGTTGTGGAATTACGTTAACAGTATTGTATTGAAGTATGCCGGGCGGGGAAGTCCCTTCTAAGTTACATATTATTTGGGCTGTACCTGTGTAGTTCTTTTATCGTACGGCGTACCTAAGGTTGATTTTTTGCCTTTATGTAATAAGTGCCCTTAAAATAATCTAGGTAAGGTCATTGTCAAGGCGCGACGGATTAAGGAATGCAAACTGGCAATCCCAAGATTAGCTAAGTACAGTCCCGGAATTTACGGGATCAAAACCCGGCCGGGATCCCGATATCCCGGGATTCGGGATTGTATTCTCTACTTCTGACATACAGTATACATCATTGCATCTACAACACCCACCTTCAGTAGGGGTAGCGCTGCAGCTGTAAAGGTGGCACTTCGGCTGTAAAGGAATACTACATTTACCGGAGTCGTATTGAGCCTAGCTCATTTATTAAATATTTTTTTCTTTGATCTCGTTCGAGATAGAGTTTTCGTATATTAGCATTTTATGCTTAATATTATTACAGCTATTACATTTTAAAGTACGCACGCATATTTCGTTTACGCCCGGTATATGTATTTTAAATATGTTACTCTAATTTAAAGAACTTTAAACAATTTTTGAGATTTTTTGATAATACTTCTTATTAAGTCCCAGGAGCTTGAGGCAAAATCAAGAAGTACATTTCATTTCTTTAGAAAAATAAATGTTATAATGAACTTTTTATCGTATATTTTATAAATGCGTATTCGATCAAGTGATAATGCCTTGAATTAACAAAACAAAAGAATAAATTATTATCTGTCAAATGTTTTTGTGAGCAGATTTTAGTTGTAAATAGGTTCATTCAATTTTACTTAAGATTACATTTAAGAGAACGTCAATTGTAACCCCATATATAAATAAAGTTTAATGCTCCTTGTGTTAGAATTACATTGAGGGTTATTACATTTACATATATATTATTAACAAATCAGTGCAAATACATAGATCCCCTAACCTCAAATATTGACAGTACTACCTGTCATATTTACCAGGGGGGACTTTGATACTTATAATAGGATGAATATAATTCCAATTGAATATTTATACACTAAAATTTATGAACAAGTCGAATATTAAAGAGATTTTCGTAAAAATAAAGGTAAAATGTTATATAATCTGATTGATTTTGCGTATTTAACACCCATATTTTTTTATTATGAGTGATAGGAAAACTAATTAATAAGTGAAAGTATTCCACATTTGAATTCTTAATATTGTTACAGATTAAGAGGTGTAAAAGACACAAAAACAAGATTACTATCGTGAAACTTATTTATTTTTTTAATAAATATGACAGGTGTATAAGAAGCAAATTGGTAATTCAATTAACAGAATGCTATGAATAAAGTTTTGATACTGATTCTAATTTTTCAATTAGAATGAATATTTTTTTACGAAATCGTAGCATAAATTGGAAGAAATATGGGTACTTAAATTGAGTTTTAAAGATTGCCAATTATGGGTTATATAAATATGTAGTTAAATAAGCAACGCTGTATAAAAATTGCAGCATTTAATGGAGATGATTATATTTCGATAATGTGTAGAGTTGATAAAGACGGGTGAATAATGGTTCTTCAGTTGAGGTTAATGCCGTCGCCTTGGGAGTTTGTATTCTTACTAACATACTTAGATCTACGTCAATATAATACAATATTCAATCATAATAGAAAAATACTGGACTTTGTATTTTCTTCTTATCACATATTTGATGTAGGAACTAGCGATTACTATCTTGTTACTCTGATTTGCATCATCTTCCTGTATTAATACATTATCCGTGTTATGGTTTATATCAAGTTAACGAAGGATTAATGATCTTGTTGTATCCGGCTCGACGGACCAATGATTGGGGGGTGGAATCAAATGCTTGCAACGACTCCGGTTTCTGGCGGTGATACTTTAACACTGATTACTAGAATCACGACCCCAATGTTTGCTTCATCGTGAACAGGTTGTAAGGCTGTATACACTTTACATTTTAAATCTTCGGTGACTGTTAAATGAATAAATGTACTTTCATCTAAATTATATTTATTAACATTATATACATTTATTTTTGGATTTAAAACAACTTATACTAGCATAAAAGTGCTGTTGAGACTGGTGTCCCTTGTCAAAGTATGATTGATATGTTGACGGTTAATCTAAGACGGTGTTTTGATGTTAATATGCGACTGTTCTGTTCTGTTGTTGAGTTGATACTGTGTTAAGAGTAGATAAAAATATACTAAATCTCCTACAAACTATTACATAATTAAATACGCGTATTGGTTGAACAGTGTATTGGTTGGCGTCATAACGGGGAAATTTCTAAGATAAATTCGTCGAAATGGTACCTACGGGCTACAATTCCAAAGTTTACGATAGGATCCTAAAATTCTAATCTTACTAATAAATACTAATTTCTACAATATTAGGATTAATATGCTTGCATTTATATACTTTAACTTTTGAACGGACCTGTACGAAAATAATAAGCAAGTACGCTATACTATTAAACTTTATACTTTTCTCGTTTTAATTATGCGTGCAAAATCATATTCGTTACGTAAACTAGTCAAAAGAATCAGTAGAATTCCCACTTTGTTCCAATTATAATCAACCTAACCTGTATCATTTCGTATTACCATGTAACTGGTCAGAAGCCTTGAGCTGTTGTGTCGCTATACTTCGGAAGTAATATTGTTTATGATGCGTGAAGATTTGAGTATGTGTATATTTAGTTTTCGATTTTACGATATTGTAAATCACATACGAAAATGACTTGTTTACGCGAAGAAGAATAATTGAAAATAAAAAGTTTAGCGCCATGAAACAATATTTATTGTGTTTGGTTCTTGTGTTATGCAAGTTCATGGTTATATTTACTTTCGACATAGTGAGTAGAATGTTTTAAATTTAACCTAAAGTGTCTATCAAATAATTTAAAATTTTTTTTAGTGGGTGAATTGTTTTAAAGTTTTCATTTGCTTAACTTGATGTTAATGTTATTTCTATATTTTATATTTAATTATTGAAAGATAATCTTGTGTTGCTTGCATAAACTTTCTAAATTATAGATGTAGACTTAAAAGTTTTGCTTTTAATACATCGATGTACAGTTAATAGAAGAAAGATACCGTTTTGAAATTTCATTATATACCAATTCCCTGTTATAATGTAATAATTAAAGTTCGGATTTGATGTAAAAAAACATATTGTTTATTATTAGGAATATTATCTCAATATTGTGGATATATCCATTCTACACTGAAATTATGCGATTAACGGTATAAAATGATTGCATATTTTGCATAAAATTAAGCCTTACTTCATATTTTTAGTTTGTGTGCATAAAGTGAATATTTTTTTATAATTTTCAACATAAAATCGCATATTTTTGATGAAACAACCGATGTTCGTGTAAATATTAGTTGGTGTTCTTAACCAAAATATTTTGTGAAAATCTTTTCTCATCAGTACGAGAGAGTTACAGAAAACTAATAGGGTAGAAATTCCTCGCTTTGTTAATGAAAGTTTGCTCCAGATATTCTGCCGACTCACAAAATTCTTCTTTTTGTCACGTTGACGTATATTAAAGCCCATTATAATTATTTAAGGGGCTTAATTAAACAATTAGAAACTCGCCAAATAACTTTATTAGAGTCAATTTCTATTGTAGAACATTGTGAAAATTTATGGACAAATTTTCCAGGTAGAACTGGTAAAGTTACACTAGATAAATTTTATAGTGTTACAACAAAGAATGGCGGTTTTCAAATGTTAACAGAAATATCAAAGATTTTATCATTATCATTAAGTTCGACTGTTAAAAATAATAATTCACATTTAGACCCTGAACTTCTGACGTCATTAAAATATGCACCTATCACTTCAGTTGAAGACGAAAGAATGTTTTCAACATTATATTTTAAGCCATAGAAGACAACATTTTAATGTCGAAAATCTAGAAAAGCACCTAATTATTAATTGGTACAATAATAAATTAAGTAGCTCTCATTGCGACAGTGAATAGTTATTAATAATAACTATATATATAATTCTATGGATGTTACTTAATAAGTCTAGAGAACGCATGCAATTTCCATAAAACGCAATCGGCAATTGGAATTGTGTATAACGTCGCTGAGTACATCCCGGCGTAATTCAATGAAGTATTTGTTTGACTTACTCGTCCACCTGGTCTCGCAGCGATAACAATGGACAAGCCACCTATTGTATTCGGAGAATATAGTGTTTTTTATAGTGTTTTCATGAGCGTAGATAGAAGCGGGGTTTTTATAATGTATTTTATTTATTAGTTTATATTTCGTAAGATAAATAAAGTGCTGTGAGTAAGTTTCTTGTTTTCATAGCTTTAACTGTTAATTACATCGTAATTTTTGTGATAGATCCTGTTTAATATCGTTTGATTGAATCTATTTCTACCAATTATTTCGACGCAAGTGTGCATTGAATTTCGTTCAGTTTCAATAACTTACGCACACATTTTTAGTTTTCATTTATTTAGATCTAGAGCATTGTTTAAGTTACTTTTTCAGACATGATATGGAAGAATGTCGAGAACGGCATTGTAAAACAATGGCGAGTTGGATTGACGGTCATACTGATTGTATGTTCATTGTCAGTGATTCCGAAATTTATTACAAAATCCGTAAAATATCGTCAAAAATTCGTCACTTAGGATCGCAAACACATCTGAACTCTGTAAAACTTTTATGGCGGCTAATATTCCATTAAATAAACTTAGCAATCCCACTTTAAAAATATTTCTGAAAAATATACTGGTCGAAATGTTCCTGATGAATCAACTTTACGCAAATATTATGTTTCTAGGTGCTATACGAGAACAGTAGAACGCATTAGAAGCCATCTTTTAAATCAATACATATGGATAAGCGCCGACGAAACGGTGGATATGTTAGGACGCTGTGTGGTAAATGTTGTAGCTGGTGTACTACATCCAACTATTCCCTATAACTCATATGTAATAGCAACAAGTGTTATAAACAGAGTTGATGCGGAAACAGTTGTTGGAACCATTAAGGAGAATATGTAAAAAATGCTTCATTCGGACGCCACATACAAAGAAAAAATACTTTTATTTGTCAGTGATAGTGCTGCGTATATGTTAAAAACAGGCAGACTATTGAAGAAAACATATCCTAATATGCTGCATATTACTTGTGTAGCACATGCTCTCCACAGAATCTGTGAATATGTCAGAGACACTTTTCCGGAAGTTGATAGACTTGTATCAGCTTTTAAAAAAGCTTTCAGAAAAGCACCATTGAGAGTAGCTCTTTTCAGGGAAAAATTTCCATCTCTGTCACTGCCTCCCACTTCAGTAATAACTAGATGGGGAACATGGCTGGAAGTTACTAGTTATTATGCTGAGAATTTCGATAGTCTAAAACATTTCGTAACACTGCTAAAGGAGGATGCTAGAAGTATTGGTGAGTGCAAGGAGCTCACACAAATCCCAAATTTAAAAAATCAGTTGTACTTTCTTCACGAACACTTTGGAAAATTGCCAAAACTAATCACTTATTTTGAAAATCGAAATCTCAAATTAAATGACGGATTAACCACATTAGATGTGGCTGTTAATAATTTGAAAAGTATTCCAAGTGACTTCGGATGTGGCCTTCGGCAAAAGTTTGGAGCAATTCTTAATTAAAATCCAGATTTAATTACATTGCAGCAATTATGTATGGAGACAATTCCACAAAATCTAACGGCTAAATATGAAGAAATAAAAGAATATTTCCAGTGTGCACCTATAACCAGTTGCGATGTAGAAAGGACGTTTTCTATTTATAAGGCTGTACTTAATTCAAAGAGAACAAAATTGACAGAACAAAACCTTGAGAAACTATTGCTAATCAATATTAATACTCCTTTACTCAATTTTAACGACAAAATGAACAAATAAAAATGTTCCAATTAGAGAACTCTTCAACAAATACATATGTATTTCGTAATTTTATAGATCACCACCCGTTTGTTTTCCAATTATATAAATAAAATGAATTAATAAATATGTATTTCGTAATTTTAGATAGATAGATCACCACCCGTATGTCTTCCAATTATATAAATAAAATTAAAAACTTCATAAATACAACTTTTCAACAAATAAATATGTATTTCGTAATTTTATAGATCGCCACCCGTTCGTTTTCCAATTATATAAATAAAATTAAATATTTTAGAAATACAGCCTTTCGCCAGTACTGCACTGGGCTTTGCGTCAGGTGGTAAGCGTGTCCGTTCTCTATAACATAATAAGTTATTATGTAATTATGTAACATCCATAGAATTATATGTATTATATTAATTGTAATCTTTTTCCATATAATTATGCAATGTTCTTATTGTAAAATACCTGTCTTTCTGGGATCTTAAATAAATCTAACGGTAATTTAAACACACACTATATTAACAATAAAAACTAATATCTAACAATAAGAATGTATTTATATAAGATCTCTCGACCATGATTTGGTGTGGAATGAATTAAATTCCTCTTGAGTGCTATTTATATTTAAGGAATTCTTAAAGAATTCTCGTATGTTCGATCTCTCGATTCATCCGCATCGACATTTTTCTAGACGGTGCCTGATGAATCGTCGGATGACTCATCACAAGTATCTCTGTTGTTGTTGTTGAACAAAAGGGAGCCAATTATTGCTGAACTTCCAAAGTAGAGCTCTATTGAAATTCGTAAAAATGTTTTATTTAAAATAGTAAAGTTAACATCGTTTCCGGCTAAATCGGAAGTCTAATTCGGATATAAATATACTCATCGAATCCCCGATTTGCATTTAATTAATTGTGAAAGGTCTTAATAGCCATATCAAAGATATTCGAATATATTTACTTATACAAGCACTTATACAATTTTATTTGTATTTTTTTAACTCGTTATCATTCATCATAATATTTTCACTACAAATGTTACAAGTTTGCATAAAATATATCTGTGTCTTACACACTGATATACCCTACGTATTTACCAGCGTTCACTTCAACCATAAACGTATGCGTTTCTGTTTCACGAGTTCGTCAATGGGGGTTTATTAAGTAATGGCAACGATTCATTTTTGGTCAAGTAGTTTGTCCTATCAAATGACACCAGATAATCTCGTGACATCTGACGGACAAAAGAGACTATGTCGATAAAAGCGGTTTCTTCTTGAATAACAAAGCTATTACAGAAGAAGAAAGAAATACGCATATTAGTGTAGTCTATTAACAATGTTGCCAGATTGGGCACTACGCCACTGATCTCATGACTTTGTTTATACACTTCTTATAACAATAATAATTGTCTCCATAACTAGTCTTGCAGCCCTTTAGGGTAGTAACATTGGTAGCCTTGTTACAACTTGAGCCGTTCGGGTGATAACGTGGCTAGCGCTACACACCGACCGCATATTATTACCCCAGAGTTTTACCCCCAGGTAATCATTTTTGTCAGCCTGAACTGAGGTGTGGACATTTGAACTCGGTTCATGAGATCATAGTCTAGTGACCTACTAGACCAACAAGGTGCCACAGCTCTTATACAAGGCTGTCCCGTATCGTTATGTTCAATTTTTAGGAGTGTAAAGTAGACTTCATTTCAAGTAACAAAAACGCAAAACTTGTATATACGTTTTTATTTGTTTCAAAGTTACAGATCTATGAATGTGATTGTCAGATCATGAAAAAAAATGTAATCCTAAAGTCAATACAAACTGATTTAATTCAAAAAAAAGTTCAATTAATAATATCTTCGAAATGTCCACCTCCTTGTTGAATGCAGGCTTGTGCCCGCAAGCCAACAGAAGAAGTACTTATCCGAATTTCATACTTGTTTTGTCGGATTTGCTCGGCAGCCAGGTGAATACGATTCAATAACTCTTCTCTTGTATTCGAAACTTGCGCGTAGACTAAATTTTTCATGTACACCCATAAATAAAAGTCTAGGGGATTAAGATCGGGTGATCTGGGTGGCCATACAACAGGACCACCTCGACCAATCCATGTTGGATAATTGACGTTAACCCAATTTCCAGCAGCAATTCCGAAATGTGGTGGTGCCCTATTCATGTGAAACCACATGTCTCGTCGAACATTCAGTGTGGCATCCTCTAAAGGACCTGGCAGTTCCGTCAATAAGAAATTGTAGGTAATTGTCCGCATTTAACCTCCCAGGAAGAACGACAAGACCAATCAACAAGTCATCGATTAGGGCCGCCCAAACGTTAATAGAGAATTCATGTTGAAATTTAGATGGGCGTATAGCTTTGGGATTTTCTGATGACCAGTGCAGGTTTCTCAGATTTGTAACACCATTTCTCGTGAACGTAGATTCATCTGTCCAGAGGACTGTTCTGCAGAAATTAAAATGAAGCCGTGACTGTCTTAATATCCAGGTAGAATTAACTAGACGAGCATAGTGGTCTGCCTCAAGCAAACCGTGCCCCTGCGATAGTGATATGGATATAAGTCCTCACGTTTTGAAATTCGCCAAACTGTCGTTCGTGGCACTCCTAGTTGTCTAGCGATTCGACGTACACTGAGAGTTGGATCCCTTGTAACAATAGCTACTCCTTCTTCCTCTAAGTCTGCTGGGAAATTTACTCCTCGGTCGAAAAGATAATCACGCAGTCCGCATTCCCGAAATTGTCTGTGTACTTCCAGAAACTTTCTGTAATGTGAAATGCGCCTATCGGGAAACCGATGTCGGTATTCAATAACTGCTTGACGTGCACTGCCGTTACAGTAGCCATACACAAAATGCATGTCCGCATACTCTTGAGAAGAAAATCGGTAAGGCATTTTGAATAAAGAAAACGTGTCCACTCACTAATAAGCTGTTGTATGAACTGAAACGTAATGTAATCCTTTATTAAAAAAGACAACGTTAACGAATATGTATTTGTTTATTGTATGATATTCATGGTTCAGCACTTACGAAATAGGTAAGAACCTTCTTTATCATAAATCATTTCCAGTACTCTGTTTTGTAGATCTCCAAGAAATTACTGTATGCACTACGGCACGTGGTTATTTATTTTAGGATAACATTTTCTTATGCGACGTTAACAATCACAGGCCCGTTATTGAATCGTATAAATTTTTTTATATAAAATCAATTTGTATTGACTTTAGGATTGCATTTTCTTTCATGATCTGACAATCACATTCATAGATCTGTATCAGAATAATTGAAACATACATGAGTAGGTAAACCCCACCAGTTTTGTATAATACAAAGGTATTTTTAATAATATAAAATATTATTAAAAATCTGGTGTGAAGAACACAAATGCAGGTTCACTATTAATATTTTCTGTGAACGTGTCCGAATATATCCCATCCCCAGAGACGTAGATACGTATTTCACCTTTCTACAGGCTCATCGGTACGCCCCTGCTGGAGAAAGGATATTCCCAGACACATTCACAGAAAAGAACCACATCGCCCTATCACCGTAATTACTCAGACCGAGCGCAGAAGTAAATTCGGCGCTGCCTGTTGTCAGACAGCCGAAGTACCTCGCATACCGTCCACATACTTAATGTGAAGTAACGACGTCCTTCCCAAGGTTGGCACAGCCAATCTCTCTAGAAAACTGCATTTTGTTTGTGTCTTCACTCATACTACGGCTTAACCGCATGCTTATGTGGACGGTATGCGAGGAACTTCGGCTGTCTGACAACAGGCAGCGCCGAATTTACTTCTGCGCTCGGTCTGAGTAATTACGGTGATAGGGCGATGTGGTTCTTTTCTGTGAATGTGTCTAGGAATATCCTTTCTCCAGTAGGGGCGTACCGATGAGCCTGTAGAAAGGTGAAATACGTATCTACGTCTCTGGGGATGGGATATATTCGGACACGTTCACAGCAAATATTAATAGTGAACCTGCATTTGTGTTCTTCACACCAGATTTTTAATAATATTTTATATTATTAAAAATACCTTTGTATCATAGTCTTAGATCTGTAACTCTGAAACAAATAAAAATGGATATTCAAGTTTTGCGTTTTTGTTACTTGAAATGAAGTCTACTTTACACTCCTAAAATTTCCTTTTTTTTCATTATCTGACAATCACATTCATAGATCTGTAACTTTGAAACAAATAAAAATGTCTACTTTACACTCCTAAAATTTGAACATAACGATACGGGACACTTGTATAATATTTAATTGATATTTCTTTTTGAGAAATGTTAGTTTTTGTGCATGTATTTTGTCTAATATATTACTTGCTTGTTACAGGTACCAGATACCATCCCAACAACAAGTAGATATTGCCCAGACAGCACAACCATTATAGGCAATCGCACACTAACATGGAAACGATCACCAATCAGTGCACAGGGTTACCCAAACGAATACTGCGCCGACAAGAATGGTATAATACCCCACAGAGACTGCTACGGTGGTGCTATCAATGAGGCGATCTGGACGGGAGTATATGGCGATTGTTCCGGTAATTTTCCAACGTCCAATGTCACTGATAAACTCCATCAACTGATGATGCTCTATTTACTCAATAGCGCCTTCAATTACGCCTTGTTGGCTGAGATGTCCTTCGAAGAAGAATTTCAAAAATGGGAATGTGTGGATTTGTACCTGCTATCCAAAGGATTGTATTATATGGCTATTGAAGAGAATTTTTTAGATCTATTGGGACACTTTTGGGAAACTCTGGATAACACTTTGAAAATATTCTCGAAATTCGAAGGGAGGTGTCCGAAACTATTCGATTCATCGCGGTATATATTGGGGGCTATAAACGCATTTTTTAATCGGATAACTGAAAAGAAAAACGATATAAAAAGGATTATAAAACCCAACTTTATATTCCAAATATCGTCTCCATTCTCAGATAATATAATCGGTCTTAGCTTGTATAAGGAGGAAGATCTTGTAGATAATTCTTTCGAAAATTACACCATAAAAGAGATACTTTTAGAGGAATCCTATGAGGGAATATCGACTGATAATTTGCAATTAGCAGCGTATGTACCTACTGAACTTATAAACACTTTATCAAACAATTTAAACGAAGAAGAAAAAAGTATTTTTAAAATTATAATCATTTCATTACGCGATGATAAATTATTCGATTTAGATGATGATACCAACATTGTTAGTGAAATAATAGGCATCAGTATATCAGGATATTGCAATCAAAATAAAGAAGGAAGATTATTTGATACATATTCTAAACCTTTAATACCTTTAAACGGTAATACCAGAAGTGAATGGTTTACTGTTAACACTAACGATATATATTCAAACAATGCGGTCAAGAAATGCGATTATCCCCCTGTAAGTTACATGTTTCTGTACGATAAAGAAGATCAACAGAATCAAACTTGTAAGAAGCCGGATCAGTATCCATACGCTGAACTAATCGTACAGCAAAGCGAATCCAGTTCGTTAAAAATCCACAATGAAACTCCTAATTTTGACATCCTTTCAAGTCTATCGATGTCGATAAATTACGCCCAACCTCAGACGGTTATAGAAGCGATTTACCAGAGACATCATTTTATATTGAAGACTGTGATGTTTATAGGTTGTACTTTTTCATTATTTGGTCTTGTGGCCACGGTTTTAACGCTAATATTGATCAAGAAATGGTACGAGAAGAGAATGTACAGTTTACAATTGCAGATCGCGATGGGTTTCGAAACGTTTTTATTTTTAATCGACAGCGATATATCCTATATCACTTATATAGTATTGTATTATTTCATTTTATCACAGTTCGCTTGGATGATGCTAATTGGTCACACGCAATATCTAAAGTTTGTCAAAGTCTTCACCGATGGTTCAACAAAGATGATAAAACCTCTAGTTATTGGTTGGGTAGCACCTGTCTTAATAATCGTCATACCAATTGCTGTTTACCCAGAGTGTCTATACTGCGAATTTTGTTCAGCTAAACGCAATATTCTCATATTTTTTGTTATAGTTCCCACTTCAATAATAATACTAGTAAACATTTGTATTTACCTGATAGTCATGCTAAAAATCTCTAAGAGCAAAGCACAAAAATACGCAAGCAGAGAGCAAGAAGCGAAGCTTGGCAGGAAGACAACAAGGATCGGCATATTATTACCTTTCATGTTAGGAATAACTTGGGTCTTCGTTTTTGCAATGGTTTCGCCTTGGAGCTGGTTTGCTTTGACTGGTTCGTATCTATTTCATTTAATAGCACCGGCACAAGCTTTCGTCTTATTCATATTTATCGTGGTGTTGGATAAGGATACTAAAAGTGAATGGGGGAAGCAGTGTATTTCGTTAAAAAGTAAACTGTGTTGTAGCAGTAATTCACCAACTCCAACGAATAACCCTTTTACCATAAGCTGAAATTATAAATTAATTTTTCTAATAAACTTCTGTGATATTTATGTGTAATTTAGTAAAATTTAGTATTATTTTGTTTTAATAAATGAATTTATCTGTTAGCATAGACGTTTCTTTTTGTATTTTTGTCTACTGTTCAGTTCCAGTGCTGCTTTTCCAACGTAACTGGTAACTTCTATAAAACCCCAACTAATTAAAAACAGATTTGATTCATAAATACAAGTAAAATGTAGTAAACTGTGAAAAACAATAATACAATGCAGTGGCGGCTCGGGGTGGTTCACATAGGGAGTGGATAATTTAAAAATTAAAAAGTGTAATGCAAAAACGCTTACCCAATCCTTATAAATTTCACCGACGTACTGTTCCAGACAGGTACTGTTCATTGTAGAGTTTGTTTTGAGGGATTAGTAAATATTACAGTACACAGTTTAATTACATCTGACGATAAACAAGTCCATTTTACGTGTCTTTGACTTGCAGAACAGTTCTATCACTTTTTCAATAAAGTTTGGGAAATCATTTATACATTCTTTTTCACAAGCTAACATAGTAAGGGCATTTAATCTCTCTTCTTTCATAGTATTTCTCAGAAAAGTTTTTATTCTCTTCAGCCGTGAAAACTGGCGTTCCGCTTAGGCCGTTGTCATTGGGATTGTAATGACAATATTTAAAAGCGTAACAACTTCATTAAAGGTGTCGCTTAATCCATCCAGCAGAAGACCTAGCAGACCTACAGCACCGACATCTATATTTTGCCTAAATTCTTCTCCAGAATATAGAACGCTTAATTCAGTTCGTAGTCTGCTTTCATTGAGGCATGGATAAAATTTTACTGCTTCTTTAAGGCAATCTTCCGGAAATTTTTTTTGAAAAGAGGAGAACTGTTTAAAAGAAATTAAGTTTGCTAATATTAAGTGCCCTGTATACCGAAATCTAGTTTTTATTTCTAGCAAAATAATATCGCACACTTCAATAGTTTCCCTCCTTCTTTGGCTACCATCAGTTACTCTTCGCCGCTTTGATGGTCGAGGAGTCAGTTCTGGGTCATTTTGTTTAACCAACTGATTATCTGTGTCAGCGATTTCGGTTCGAATTTTTCCAATAGCGCGTTCAAAATTATCTAAATTATTCTTGATTTTTAATGCATCTGTATTGACATTTTGTAATTGATTAAACAATATGTCCACATGTGGCATAATGTTATGAAAGAATGTTAACCAATAGATAAAAATTTTGTAAACTAGCTTCTCCCTCGACTTGTTCTTGAGCTTCAATTATTTCTTCTCGGTGCTCATATATTGTATTCACTGTCCTAGAATTGAAGTTCCATCTTATTTTTGAAGAACGATGTAAGCTTTTTCTCTGAAGGAATTCTTCCAATCTTGCAGCTCGTTGTGGTGAAGTGGAAAAAAATGTACATAATCCCGTCAGATTGGCAAAAAAAAATCTGCAATTACTACTGCTCGATGTAGCATGTGACATAATTAGATTTGTCTGATGTGCATAACAATGTACAAAATTAGCCCTTGGATACTGGTCTTGGACATGTCTTTGCACGCCGTTAATAGCACCACTCATGACTGCTGCCCCATCATAGCTCTGTGCAATCAGTTTTTCTGGGTCATTAACAAGCAAACTAATTTCGTTAAGGATGGCGGCAGATAAAGAATTATCATCATGTCCACTAGGCAGAAGAAATTTCCAAAATCTTTCGACCGGTCTCGCGTTCACAATATATCTTAAAACAACCACCAACTGAAACTGATTGGACACATCTGTGGTTTCATCAGCCATCACAGATATGAAGTCGGTTGCTTTAATTTCACTGGCAACTTGTTCATGATACACGTTCAACATTGCATCAAGCAGCTCATTCTGTATCGTTTTTGATAATCCCTTAAAAACCGGTGCTGCTTCGATGTGATTTCTGAGCGATTTATCCAATTCTGCCGTAAAATGTATCAATTCCCGAAAAATGCCCTTGTTATTCGACGTTTGCTGTTCATCATGACCCCGAAGTGCCAGTTCAAACGCGCCACAAAATCTAATGCAATTTATTATTAAATTTAACACATGCCTATTTTTTGTTACCTTTTCATTGTGTTGTTGAATTGCTTTTTCTTTATGATGAATCTAAAACATTCTGAATGTTATTTTTTCCTAACATTCTTAGACTAAATATATTTTTCAAATGCCCATCGGAATTTTCATGTTTACTAATTTTAGCCCTAAGATGAATTAAGTCTCTTATTCCGTTCTTTGACCAAGACGGTTCACCACCAAACAAAAGACACGGAAAACAAAACAAAGTATTTTTAATTTCACACCCACAAATCCAGTCATTTTTCTAATAAATATCCATTTTGAATTTTCTTATAACGTCTTTACCTTTAACAGATTGTTTATTTTCTAAACATAATTGAGGCATCGGCCGTTTAAGATTTTTTACTGCGATTTTTTCATCATACGTTAACCGCGAAAACGCGTTGTTCTCTAAAGCAGAGACGAAATTCATTTTACAACGGCCGTGAGCAGACTGGACCACTTGCTCAGACGCTATGTATTATACGACATTGAAGTACGGCAAAATACAGTTCTCCCCACCTTCAATGTAATGTTAATGGCTTAAAGGAGCAACAGTTGGGCTTTGCTCATTATATCTGTGACGACGATCGGTGCATGTACGTTGTTAGCGTGCCACGTTCCTCGTCAATAACTATGAATACATAATAAATAAATACTTTCACAGTTAGTCGCCGCTTGGTTTGTTTGGTTTCATAATTCCAGGGGGGCGCAGTTCCTCACTTGCTCTCATTAAAGAGCCGCCACTCCCTGAAAATATTGTTCCTAAATAATATTTTAGTTGCAATTAAGTATGGCTGGTATGAAGTTGTCGGATGAAGAATACCAACAACTACATTTAACACATATCGTCCCATTACACCCGTTGCTTCGTCTGCACTTACCCAAAGATAATGACCAGATAGGTTGGTTCGTATTTGTTCAATGGTTCTCAAATAACATTTTGGTAAGTGGTATTTACGTAAAGTAGACTCATCTGGTATATGATAATCAGTAAGTATATTTTGTAAGAAACTTCTTGAGGGCTGGATTGTTAAGCTTTTTGAATGGAACATTGGCCGCCATGAAAGCTTCACACAGTTCTTCGTTAAAAGTGTCAGGTGCAGATGGACATATGTTATCTTGATGAGTTTTCGAAGAAACATCTCTTTGCAAATTACACTTTTGTGAACGCCTTAAACATAATGAACCTATCTCGGTATCATTACGAATATGCATCCAATCTGTATGGCCTCTAATCCATCCTACCATGGTTACCCTACGAGAATTCTCCATAGTTAATGAAAATAAAGAGAAATTCCAAAAACAGAAAGAAATGGAATAAAAAGGAGAAACAAGAACTACTCCAAAAATGAGGTAGTAAAATAAACTTAATATTTATAAAAAATTATAAGTTAAATATACAATATAACAACATAAAACGGACAAACACATTACAGCCATTTATAGAGGAATTACATGATGACGAACTTAGGAATGGGTATTTTCAGCAAGATAACGCACCACACTAATTCGAGTATGGAGTTTTTGCAACAATTTTACGATAAAAGACTTAATCAGTAGAGGAATCTGGCCACCACGCTCACCCGATTATTTGACACCATTAGATTTCTTTTTGTTCGGATATTTGAAAAATAAAATTTTTGAAAATACATAATTTAGAAGAATTGCAAGATGCTGTTGTTAGAGAAATAAGAAATATCAATGCGAATACTTTGACAGCTTTATTTGAAAATATGAAAAGACGTGTAAATTTGTGTTTAGCAAGTGATGGTGGTCATTTTGAACATTTATTATAATATTGTTTTAACATAAGATTATGCGGTTTATGTAAGAATAAAATAAATTTCTTATTACTTCCCGATTTTTCATGTTTAATGTATTTTGATTGTACTAAGTGTTATTTATTTGTATTTTTTATCAATAAAAAGTGTTTGTTTAATGCTAATAATTTCAAACTTTTACACTCTTGTAATAAGGGTAAAAGGCTTGACTTCTTAGAAATTTTAGAAATTAAAAAAGCCATAAATCTCAACAGACAGGTCACAAACACGCAGTTGGATTTTTCAAATACCCCCACAATAGATGCTGTAATAAACCTTTTAAAAAATAACTCATAAATATTGGTAGGAGTATACTTTTTACTTAGTTTACATGACTCTTCGAGAATGACTGAATAAGTCGAAACATATGTCAGAGATATTTTAAATACATTTTGTGAAACAAATATACCAAGTGTTTTATTTAGTAAATTATTCATTATGTTTCACCAAGAGCCAACCGTGAATTCTATACATTATAATAAAAAGTATGTTAGATCATAGAATTTTTCCAGGTGTGTTATAAAATCTTAGCAGATTAAATATTTTCTAAATATTATACTTTTAACACCTCTTTAAAAATGTTCATTGAGACGCTTATGAGTTTACGACAGGTTGGGCAATTTAAAAGAATTAAAAACTGGCGGGAAATTCAACTTGTCATTCTTTGTATTTCCCCATCACTGTATATTACTTACTATTAAAAAACAATTTACTGCCAATAAATTTATATAAAAGATAATTTAAATAAATTAATACTTAAAAAATCGTTTATTATAAGTTAATTACAAAAAGTTATTAATAAAAATGAGTTTATATAATGCAATGTAAACTAAATGGCTTATATAATTAACGAGAAATATTAAATATTGTAAAAATATATCAAAAATGGACAGTATGAGCTGTGTAATTTTAATATTTCAGTCTCTTTTAGTAAAATAACTGACCGTAACGTTTTCACTATCAGAAGTATAAAGCACTTCACTCCTAGTAGATTTTTCGTAGGGTTTCTTCGATTTCGGTGTAATTTTAAACAGGTCACCCCACGAATCCATAGTACCTTTGTCCAATAGTACGTTAAAAATGAATAAAACGAATCCTTGAAGCGAACCCAAGATGCAGAATATGTAGAGGCAAGCTAACATAAACCAACTCCACGGTAGCAATTCACCGATCAATCCGAAGATCCACGTTATCCCTAGCATAAAGAATAGCATTATCCCCAAGCGAATTTGTACTTTTTGCATGTTAACACCGTAATCTTGGGCTTTACTTCTAGAGACGCTAATTAATATCGAGACGAAAATGGCTGTATTTAATAAAATTATGATGCAAGCTGGTAGGATTAAGAAGAAGTAGAGAGCGTAGTCTTTGGCGTAGCAGAAATTTAAATTTCCCGCTTCGTAATTTTTTGGGAAAATTAACAAAGCCAAAATTACTGGAATAATTGGTAATAACCAACCAATTAAGGAATGAATAATTATATGACCTTTGACTTGCATGCTTTCGAATATTTTGACAAATTTTAAATATTGAATTCGAGCTATTATTAGCATCCAGACAAATTTCGACAACACTATGTAATGGAGTATGGCCCCCACTGCTAAGCACGCTGGTCCTTCGACGATTACATCTAAATCAGCCACAAACAATATAATTATTTCTAATAACATTACTATAGCTAATTGTATTGAATTCAATCTTTTCTTGTACCAGTCCTTGAATAAAATAGCCGATATTAAAATTCCTAGAATTCCAATCAAAGATAAACCACAACCAATCAAAGTTATTAATGTTAAAGCTAAGTCATGAGCGTCTAAAGGATTTATAATTGTAATTACTCCATCTTCATCGGTGATTCTAATGATATTTTCGCTTAAGACTAGCAAAGCAAAATGAGTTAGATGTGTAAAAGAACATTGTATTAAAGATTCATTGTCGAATGATCCTAAGTATTGTCCACCAGTTGTTGACCACTGTCCATGTTTTTGCATGCCATAATCCCAATAGACGCATCCAGGATCTGTAAAATTGAGGATTGGACGGAAGAGTAAAGGAATTGGTATGTCAAAATTATCACCAAAACCTGGTATGTTAACGTTTACAATCCTACTCCCTGCAGATCGATTAACTGCTTCAACTTCGTTGAATAATCCGTCATTGTAGAAAATGGTGGTGATAATTTTAAAATTTGCTTTTTCTTCATCAGTCATATCACCGGTTAAATTATAAATAAGTTCACTAGGTACATAGACAGCAAGTTCCAATTTTTCTAAGTTTAATTTTTCGAATGTCTCATCTAAATGTATACTGACGATATCATAAGTTGTAAAATCATTATTACCATTGTTATAGATTGCTAATCCTATTACGTTACTTATAAAAGGGTAACTAATTTGGGTTAAAACGTTTGGGTATATAGTGATGGAGAAGTCGGCAATTTCCACCGCTACATTTTCCACGAATCCATCAATCGAATCCAAGATTTTATCAGTTGAATTTAGCTGTTCCTGGGAGTCTCTCAGCACAGTATAGTTGACACGCATAATATTACTGATGCTATGGAAGAAATCCGTTTTAAAAGTTCGCGTATTCCTCACCATGGACATAGTCGATAACCCGGCGGAAAATAAATTGACATCCACCGGTGTGAAATCTTCGAAATCATTGGTTTCGGCTGAGATGTTCGTAAAAACTTCTGTGATAGATGTTTCGGCTACCAAACGGTGAAGGCGATATGTTCTTTCGGGGATGTAAACGGTTGGTGAGCAATCCGCGGAAGGTTCCTCCCAAAATGCTCCGGAAAAGAAATCTCCTTCACACCGTCTGGTCACTTGCATTCCATTTTCGTCCAGGCAGAGTTCTAAAGAAGTTGTGGCAGTATTAACAAGGGTCTGGTTCCAAGTCAACACCATTCCATCAGTAGATGAGGTGTTTTCTGGTGAGCAATACTCAATATTTCTTAGATAATCAATAGTTGGGATATCCTCGTCTGAGTTTACGTTTTTCATCATCTCTTTTATAATTTCTTCAATATATCCAACCTCTCTAAAGTGTTTATCTTGCAAAAAATAATAAATCGAGTTGTCCTGCTTCTTCATTAGTTTGCATTGGTTAAATTGTTGCGAATAGCAATATTTTGTCAGCTCAAATCGGAAATAATCAAAAGAAGCTATGTTAGTAGGCACAGAAGATATTTTCGAAATGTATCTGCTCCAAGATGAGTTTCCATAAGCAACCACTTCGTCAGTTCTGGTTCGAATGTATAACATAGGAGCCGAAATATCGCAGAAATATATATTTGGTTCTTGGGTTATGTTCAAAACGTAAATTTGGAGAAATTCTCTCGTTCTTTTAGTTGAATACGTTCTGCGTATTTTAATCTCACGTAACGTGTCGAAATCCCTGGCGTAACACTGAATAAATTTTTTCTCAATATCCATCGAAGTCCTTAGAGTCACTTTGCTTTTCATTCTGTTAAATTGTAAATCTAGGATTCGTACTTTGCTTCCCGTTGAGAAAAAGTCGATCATTTGAAAACTGCAATTAGGGTAAAACGGCAATCTGCTTCTAGCATTAGGCATATTATCTTCGTTTGGTTGTTCTTCTGTATCTTCTTCTGTATATTCCTCTGTATCTTCTTCACTGGAATTCCTTCTGGTCAACAAAATCTTTGAAGTAATTTTATCACGATTGTAATCTATGCCATATGTTAAGTCTGCGATGTTTGGGCAAAATGCAGAAGTTGCGAAACATTCTGTATACATTTGGACAAACGTCTCAGGGCAAGAGAAAATGAACGTACAATATTTTTTTGAGGTACATTCGATTATGTTGTAATTGAAGTCCAAGCATATTCCTCCAGTTGGATAAGTAGGAAATTGGCAGTTTGCCTGTAATAGAAAATATTTTATTAGCTTGCGTTTCAACATAGCTTTCATATATTAAATAAAAGGAAATAAAAACGTCTTAGAGAGAAAGAAAGAATTAGGATAACAATTTCTTACTTTTGATCTACGGGGTCTTTTTATTCCATTGATTGTAATATACAAGATGTCTGTAAAAGGTACAAAAACTTACTACATATTCCTTACAACAGAATGAAAACTCAAGTTACAACTCAAAAATGCTACAAAACTCCTTACTATAATTAATAATCGTATACCAAGTACGTATTTCGGCAACTAGGTTGTCATCATCAGTAGGTAAAACACTAATCAAAGTGTTAAGATATTAATTTTGTTTTTAACGATATGAATGCTTTCGTATGCATCAAGATCTCTGTGGTTGTTGATATTTTTGACAAGTTTCAGCGACATTATGATCCGCGTCCAGTGCATGGTTTGCGATGCTCGATTTTTCTGGTTTATTAAATTGAATATGTGATATGTGTTCGTTAAAACGGGTTATTATTGAGCGTTTCGTTTGACCTACAGTGGAATCCACCTATAATGAACTCGCTTATAATGGAAACCCTGCTATAATGTACCTACACTTTTTTAAAGTCCCGGCACAAACACGTGTAAAATCCTCGGTTGCAATGAACTGGCTTATAATAGACTTTCGCTTATAATGAACCTAAATTCGTTATTATGTCCATTACAAGCGGAGCGATTGGGTACTTCCCGAATTATATGACGCAATCGAACAGAAGCTGAGACGCGCGAACTGATGTCGCTCTTGCAGTGTATGTTAGGGGATTGACAAGTGTGCCTCGCTGCAAAGATTTGGTCGTGAAAATGTCTGAAAAAGGTAAAAACGTGCCTTTACAATGCATGAAAAGTTTACGATAATAAGTGAAATTGAGAAAGGAATGACCCAAGCAGATATTTGTACGACCATGAAGCTGAAGAAATCTACTGTTTCGAACATATGGAAGAACCGCGACAAAATAAAAAATTGTAATTGGAAAATCAATGATAAGAAGAAGAAAATGCGGTCTTCTACACACCCGCAAGTAGATGACTTGTTATTTCAATGGTTCTTGCAAACAAGAGCGAATAATTTTCCCGTAAGTGGCCCAATGCTACAAATGAAAGCTAAGGAATTCGGAAGAATGATTCAAGATGATTTTAAATGCAGTTCAGGGTGGCTGGATATATTTAAAAAAAGACACAATATTGTTTTTGGAAAAGTTTGTGGTCAGCTTCAGTGGACAGAAATGTAACTGATAATTGGATTTCTAAAGTTTGGCCTGCTATAAGTAAAGATTACTCCTTGGACGACGTTTTTAATGCTGATGAAACAGGGATTTTCTACGGAATGATGCCAGATAAGACCTATAAAATAAAAGGGGAAACCTGTGCAGGGGGTAAAATGTCAAAAGAAAGGATAACAGCGATGGTTTGTGCTAATGCTTCCGGTACTGAAAAACGAAAACTATTTATTATTGGTAAGTGTATAGGTCTTTTTACAATAATGTAACCTGTACCTACTTCATACCTGTCTGTTCTCTTTTAGGAAAGTTTCTAAACCCTAGATGTTTTAAAAATGTAAAAACATTACCTGTAGATTATTGTGCTAATAAAAAAGCATGGATGACTTCACAAATCTTTATTGATTATTTGAAGAAATGGGACAGAGAGCTTACACAACAAAGACGCAAAATATTATTGCTGGTTGATAACTGTCCTGCTCATCCAAATGTTGAACTTCATAACATTAAGCTACATTTCTTTCCATCTAATGCTACGTCAGTGTTGCAACCTATGGACCAAGGTGTCATTCGGTCTCTGAAATAAGTTTATAGAAAACAAATGTTGACGCAAATTATGGCACTTCAGGAAAAAGGTGTTACAAGAGCTGTAACTCTTTTAGATGCTGTGAATTTGTTAAGCGTTGCATGGGAAAGTGTTTCTTCAGAAACAATTAGGAACTGCTATCGTCATGCTGGTCTAGTAAATTATAATCCTGAAGCAATGGATTTCGATGCAGAAGATGATATACCCTTGAGTGAACTAGTCAACATCAATAACCTAATGGTTCTAAGCAAGTTTGACGAATATGTGAGCACTGATGAAAATTTAGAAGTTACGGAACAATTATCGGATGTTGATTTAGTTTAGCAAGCAATGGAGGAACCACAGGAGGAAGAACATATGGAAGATGATGAAGGACTAGAAGCGGAGGAAACTGCGATAACAACTAAAGACGCAATAACTTCTATTAGAAAATTGCAGCGTTATTTTCAGCAAAAAGAGAATAACACTGACACTATATCAATACTAAATAAAGTTGAACTTATTCTAAATAAAGATTATCTGGACAAACCGTGGATTCAAACAAAACTGACCAACTTTTTTCAAAACATGTAATGTTAAATATGTACAATATGTAAACATATGTGTACGTACATAGATACCTACTACTATGTATGTAACATACATGTACATATTACAATAAGTCTTTTGTTTGTATTTTCGTAATAATGTATTATATACAAATTATGTAGGTCAGAGTTATCTTATATAGAAATATGTATATCCTATAGAATTATCTTTTTTTAATAAAAACGTGGAAATACATAAATTTTATTATGTAGTAATTATTCTGATGAGATGAACACTCGCCTATAATGGACTGTTTTGCTTAGTCCCCTGAAATCCATTATAAGCGGATTCTACTGTATATATTTCCAATCATAATCGTCGCAATTAATTTCGTATATACCTGATTTCAAATTCAAATTAACTTTATTGATGATACAGATGTCGTAATAATTCCACCTAATGTCGATGAATTAACAGACGAGGAAGACATTTATGACACAGAAATGTGTGCACCTGATAGTATTCCTAATGATATCACAGGTACATTTGAAGTAATGAATATAGGCGACGGCGCTGCATGTACAGAATTAGCGTCGGTATCAACAACAAGTCGCGCTCACTCTTCAAAACATCAAGCTGTAAAGTGGCAGAAAACATACGTTCCAGAGCAAAAAACCAGCCAAATAATGTAGAGGAAAAGACCGTAAGAGAATTACAAGAACAGTTTGGTAATTATAGCCCTTTCGAATTGTTTTCCTTGTTCTTTGATGACACTGTCCTCAATGCAATAATAAATTATTCAAAGAAATATGCATGCAGCAAAAACCGACACAATTTTCACATCGATATGAATGACTTACGTAAATGGTTAGTGCCATTGGTAAGAAAAACAATGTCCCGAAATCGTTTTCGAGACATCAAACAAAATATTTATTTGTCAGATAATACAAATTTACAAAAAGAAGATAAATTTGCGAAAGTACGGCCTTTATTCGACCTTTTGAATGAGCAATTTTTACAATTTGGAATTTTTTCACATAATTTATCAATAGATGAACAAATGGTCCCCTACTTTGGAAGACATTCGGCAAAGATGTTTATAAGAGGCAAACCTGTTCGATTTGGATTTAAAATTTGGTGTCTTACATCTTCTGCCGGATACCTATATAAATGCTTTCCTTACGGTGGAAAATTAAAAGAAAATCCACAACTAGGTTTAGGAGCTCAGACGGTTATTGATTTGTTGCAGGTAGTAAAACCTTCAAATAATCATAAAGTGTATTTTGATATTTTTTTACGAGCTACCTTCTGCTTTCATTACTGGATGAAAAAGGGTTTTATGCAACAGGTACCATACGAGACAATAGAACCGCCAAATGTTTATTGGAAACGACAAAGCAAATCGCTAAAAGAGATCGAGGATGGTTTGATGCTGCATATGACAAAAATTCTTCAATCAGAATGGTGCGTTGGAACGACAATGCTGTTGTTACCGTAGCGTCTAATATAGACGAAATAGAGCCAATTGGAAATATCAAACGATATAGCCGTAAAGAAAAGAGGGAAGTACAAGAAAAACAACCAAACATAATTGAAAAATATAATAGCCACATGGGGGGAGTCGACTTGCATGATAATGCAATAGCAAATTATAGAATTCGAATAAGAGGTAAGAAGTGGTGGTGGCCACTATTTATGAACCTAATAGGGTGTGCATTGGTAAATGCATGGAAATTACATAGACTTTGTAATGAGTCCAAAATGACACAACTAAACTTTCGTAGTAATGTAGTTATGTAGTTATTGAAAAATGAAAAACCATCAAATGTTTTACTAGGACACTCATCCACGTCAACTTCTGATGCCCGTTACGACAATGTAGGGCACGTAATTGAAAAATCTGCTACAGAACAAAGAAGAAGATGCCGAATTTGCCATAGTACTACAGTTTTTATGTGTATCAAGTGTAACGTATGTACATCTACATACCAAATGTTTTAATCGGTACCACCGAAAGTAAAAAAGACTATGATCTCGCCAGCATTTTTTTATATGTTACTGTGTAAATATATCAATAAAATTTTGTAAGTGGCCTTATTTTACCCTCATTAGTTAGTTTAACAAAAAAAAATGCAATTTTTTAATTATTTTTATATGCGGCGGTTAATGGGTTAATTGTTGTAAGGGATTTTGTACCTTTTTTGAGTTTTTACATAACCACAGTGTCCAATGAAAGACTTTTCACTGAAGTTACACTTCTGAAATCGTTTTTTTATGATAAATATGAAACGGCTCACGCGATTTTGCTGAAATTTGGTACATGGACATAGTTTTATGAGACAAAAAATCCATATCAAAATTTTAAGTAACATCATCATTACATCATTACATAGGTGTAGACCTTGGGTTTTTTAATAATTGCGCATTTCAAATTTCTTCGGTTTTTTTTGTCCCATTAAACTAAATATAGGAGAATATATCTTGATTAGTTCATGCATTTTCCTTCAAGAATAAAATGCAAAGATTTTGGTATATGTAGATAGCTACATAAAAGGCTGCATTTTTTTCTTGAATCGATTGTGGGGTAACTTGAAAAGAAAGACAAGATATGAGACACAAACTTCGAAATCGCTTTACATGCCTTAAAACGCTTTTGCACCTACCGAAAACAATATCTTACGAGATATGGCTATAAAATAACAAGACTGATTGAGTAGTTGTTTATAACGAGCCATCGAAAAAATTCATAATTGGAGTAGACTGTGAGATTGGGTTGATACTTTAACCACATCCATATAATGACACATTACTTGATGCTTGACAGTTTCATTTGGTTTCATTGTAAAAAAAGGTTATGGCATTGAAATGATATTACAACAAAAAAGAAAACAAATAATTTATTTAATATCGAAATCATAATCAAAATTTACAAAAAGCTACAGAAGTTGTTGAAAATGTTGTCCATTTACATCTAAACACAAACCAACTCTTCTCCGCAATCCAGCAAAAACTTTATGCAGCATTTGCGGTGAGTTGTTGATCTCTTCACACTTTTCTGTTATGCGAATTCTCAGTTGTTCCGGATTATGAATTGGCGTTGAATAAATCGAATTTTTTATGTATGGCCATACGAAAAAATCACATATAGTTGGATATGGGATTTCAGTGTTCCTGCTTATTATTCTCTGAGATATTGAAGTGTTTTTCTGGTCGTATGTGCTGTTGCACCATCTTGTTGGAAATACACATTTTGTAATTACTCATCATCCAGTTGATTTATGAATGAGCCGAGTATCTCATTGCGATAGCGTGCAGCAGTAAGTGTACCTTCAAAAAAATGGGACCCACCAATCTTCTTAGACATATTCCAACCCAAACACCAACAACTTTTTGGGGATGCAATGTTTTTTTCAACAAAAAACTGAGGATTTTCGGAGGACCAACACCTCATATTCTGTGAATTAACATATCCAGAAAGATAAAACCATTCCTCATCCGTGAAAAAAACTGTGTTAAGGATATCCTGAGTGTGTAGATTATTTTGAAACATTGACAAAATTCCACTCCTCTTAAATAATCCACTGGATAAAGTTCATGAAAACATTGCAGCTTGTATGGATGACAATGTAAGACTTTTTTAAGAATGAATTGGCACGTACCATAAGATAAATTTGTTTGTTTGGTCACTACTGAAATGGATGTTTTTGGATTTTTATCAATAATATGCTGAAGGCCTTCAATATTATCAGCTGTACGTTTAGATGGCCGTCCACTTTCAGTTTTTCGACCGACGCTACCAGTCCCTCTGAATAACTTTACACAATTTGTCAAAACATTGTAAAAATCATTGTAGTCAAACACTAATTCAGGATGTTCTTCACTAAAATCAGCCATGCATTCCGTAATTGAATACTGCCACTCGCCACTTACTTTCACACCTGTACGGAAGTAACATTCGATAATTTTTGCTATTTGTTCTATGTTGAATACCATTTTTTAAATAAATTTAATTTTCTTAATAAGAGTTTTGAAAAATTTGACACAAACTTATAGTTTCAATGTCAAATAATAAATGTCATTATGTAGAAGTGGTTAAAGTACCAACCCAATTTCACAGTCTACTCCAATTATGAATTTTTTCGATGGCTCGTTACTATTTGCATCGTTTGTGGGAGTTGAATAATCTGACGTTTCGGCAGTTAATCTACCGTCGTCTTCAGGGTAGTCTTGAGAAAGGCTGGTTATTGCCAAATTCATGTCTAATATATATATATGTCATCCCAATTTTTTATTGCGTAATGTACTCGCGTGATATTCGAACCAGGTCTGAAATTCGAAAGCTTTAGCTAAATCAAAGCACATTAACCACTACGCTATTTGAGAACAGAATATTATTTCTTAAAAGCTCTATTTAAGCTACAGGCTACAGCTTTTTTTATGTTCTACATTGCTTTACTGTGCCGTGTTCTGTGCGCCTTGGGTAATCTTGTCTATTCTGTGTCTGATACCGTGATTGTCCGTCTTCTCTGTATATTTTTCCAAATGTGTAGATCACGCTATTTTTTCGTATAGTTGACGAAAATATTGCTTATTTAAAAAAAAAAAATTATGACAGTGTTGAAGAATAATCATATTTTATCAAGGTATGTCGAGCTTTTGTTGACATAGTAACAAAACATATGAGCAACAAAATAATTTGTGAAAAAAAATTCATCTAAAATAAGTCACTCAAACGAGAATAATTAAGAAATTTTATAATTGGTATCAGAAGCAGAGTCAAGTTTATTACCTAAAAAGTCCAAAGCAAAGTACAAGAAAACTTACCAACAGTTATGTGGCTAGTAAAATGAAAAAAATATGCAAGGGGCAAATGAAGATATTCTAATTGCTTACTTTTTTGAAAAGGTTTGTTTTATTATACGATTTATTAGCACTGATTTTTAAATGTTCTTATGTGAAATCTTCAGCACATGGTTAGTGTATTCGTTGCTGAGAAATATTCTACAAATAAATGGAAATGTGGATATTTCTGCATATAAAAAATTAATGGTTACCTGTCAATGTCAAAATGACGGTTATGTGGCAAAAAAATCGAATTTTATCCATGGATAATGTAAAGCAGTTTTTAGAAAAATGACGGTAGTGTTGATAATTGCGTTGCACAGAGTCTGTCGGGCGGAAGAATTACATTCACTAAAAGTGGACGATGTAGAAGTTTGCGGGTATATTTTGGTCATAACATTACATGACACGGAAATAAAGAAAAAACGAGTCTTTACAGTTACATTGGAAGATGGAGTAAACGGAATCGAGCTTTACAGAAAGTACTTGAATTTGAGGCCGAAAAATGTGGACCATCGCTGACTATTTATATTTTATAGACAGGGCAAGTATACAAAGGCAACCAATTGGGATATACAAATTCTACAATTTATCAAAGAAGATTGCTGTGTACTTAGCAAACAGATTAACAAGCCATTGTTTTTGGCCGACAGTGGAACCGACATCCAAGTTTTCAAGAGACACGGACGACGGCTTGCGTAGTAATGCTGTTGCAGAAGTCTATGTCGAGGGTAGCATCGAAAATAAGGTAAAAATTTCAAAAAAATTTTTAGTAGTTTGACTGAAGGGCAATCTTCGACCTCTAAAGCGTCAACATCAACAGCGGTAGCAAGCGAAGTAATAAACTTTAATTTGTCAGCGTCTGTGTTGCGGTCAGTTTTCTCATCTTCTGGTGTAATATTTAATAATTTAACAAATTGTTCATTTACAATTTACGCTAATAAATAAAGTGAATGAAAAAAAGTGTTGCTAACTGAAATCGCGAGAAAAAGTGTTGCTAAAGAGAAAAGTCACACTTTTTTCACGGTTTTTGGTTAAACAATTTGTTACTAAGAAGAAATTGGAAAAGCAGATTTTTGTACAAAATCATCATCTTCTACGGTTAAGGACGATATATTTTCGACGATAAACGCGAATTCATCCTCTGCGTCGAATGAGTTACTTTTTCTTCCTCTTCTATTTATTTACTTGAATATTTAACTGGTGTGACATTTAAGAATTTAAGTAACTGTTGTATCAACATATACACTATGTCTCACTAAGTTGGAACCATATGGAAAACTTTTTTATTATTAATTTTAGGAAAAAAAGTTATTCTTCATAAAAAGTTCTGCATTTTCTAAAATCTAAAATGCAATCATCAGATATTAAATTTTTTCAGTCGTATACGCTGTTTGTCAAAAAATATGAATTTTACTCAAGAGTAAAGTACCTTTATATTTGACAATATTGAAAATTGTTATAAATAAAAGATAATTAGAACTAAAAACTATGTTCAAATATGCAATTACATTCATTTGCATTGAAAAAATTATTTTTTCTTTTTTGCTACAATATCAATGCAAATTTAACTGTTGTTACATGTAATCTAGGATGCATTGACATACAAATGATTTGTTGATAGCAATAAATGTTTGACAGTGAGTTTCAAAACGCGTTAGAATTTATGACACATAAAAATGGTAGCGTTAACTTGTCAAGAGGAAATAGAAATAGTTTTGATTGTGGGAGAAAATTATAAAACACATAGGGAACCAGCTATTATTTTTAATAGTAGACATCCCAATAAAAATATTAATAATTCAACTGTTACGAAAATAGTAAATAAATTTAAGAGTACTGGAAGTACTAAAACTAATTTTAATGGAAAACGCCAAAAGCTGGTTGCCGATGAGAATACGCAGTTTGAAGTCATGCTGTCTGTGGTAGAAAATCCAAAACTGTCATTGCGCAAAAGGAAATCGTTGATGCAACAAAATGTAAGTAAAGATATAGTGGCAAGAATTTTAAAATTAAATAAATGCAAACCTTTCAAACCAAAAGCCATTCACACATTGAAAGAAAGGGATTATGATAGGCGCTTTGATTTTTGCTGTCTCATCCAAGGAGAGTTAGAAGAGGACCCTTTTTTTACGAGGCATATAATTTTTTCCGATGAAGCAACGTTTTCCTCAAATGGAACTGTCTCGTCACAACATTGTCGCTGGTGGTCTGACAATAATCCAAATTTTACAATAGAGGCTCATGACCAATATTCATTTAAGACGAACGTGTGGTGTGGCATTTATAAGAACAGAGTAATAGGACCTTTTTTTTTCGACAATCTATGAATGCCAAATGTTATTTACAGTTTTTACAAACTCACATCAATGACTACATAGACGAACTACCCATAAAAGAACGTCAATGTATTTGGTTCCAACAAGACGGTGCCACATGCCATAGTACATTGAATGTTAGGGAATATCTTGAACATATTGCTGTGAACTGTGAGTTTGCTTATAAGGTCAGCCCACAACAAAAGTCGGGACTAATTCAGACGGAAATACTTCTTGCTTGAAACTTCTAGCACCAGGGTTTTCCCTCTTTTTCTCGAGTGAAAAATGTGGACAAATAAAAGAGTCAAAAAAAAGTCACATTTATACTTAACTAATTTATTAAAAAATAAAAAGAAAAAAAAATCTCTTTTCAAAGTGTAAAGAGAGCTAAAGCATGATTAACAATAGCTTGGAGGAAAAAGTCTGTGTGATAACATAACACGCACACAAAGAAAAGCCTCCTGTGAAACGCGAGCAAAAAATATATGTCTAATAGATTCACGATGAAAAAAGAACACTTGGTTATATGTTTCACTAAATTTTATTTACATAAAATAAAACAATTGTTTCGGACTCTGCAGTCCATTTTCAATTAACATAAGAATAAATTTTCTAAAGTATAAATAGATGTATGTAACTACAAAATAGAAAGGGGGATAACGTTACTAACAAATTTTCGTGCAAGTGGAAAAGGGGGTATTTTAAGATACAATATAATTATTCAATAGCTCATTAAATTCAAATAACTGCCCTCATTATCGGCGAAAGGCTAAACTCTGTTTGCTCGTTTACAATGTTTAACGACTTATTTTTTGCCTTTGAAATTTCTAATATTTCCAGGAGGTTGAATCTTAATCCTTTTGAAGAAGTGTAATTCATGAACAACATTTTACCAGATCTTTTACAACTTAAATTTAAATATAGCATAAAAAACTCTTTAGATCTAGTGAAGAAATTAGATTCAGGTGGTCTACCAAGTAACTTTAAATTGGTTTCATTTGATGTCTGTAGCTTATATCCCTCCATCCCTATTAACGAACTAAATATAATTCTAAATGATTTAATAGCCAAGAGTATATTAACAGGTGACAGTAAGGTAGAACTACGTAATATTCTAAATGTTTGTATTAAACAAAATTACTTTAGGTTTAACAACTCCTTTTACAGTCAAAAAGATGGCCTAGCAATGGGCTCTCCATTGTCTTGCTTCTTAGCGGAAATTTTTTTGTCAAATTTTGAAGATAATTTGTTTAATTCAAATATCCCATATTTAC
Organism: Melolontha melolontha; assembly: GCA_935421215.2. Lineage (NCBI taxonomy): Eukaryota > Metazoa > Arthropoda > Insecta > Coleoptera > Scarabaeidae > Melolontha > Melolontha melolontha. The sequence goes on from OW285241.1 coordinate 8,352,374, forward strand.
GTCACATTCACAAATGGTTTAGATACGTAGATGACATTATATGTGTTTGGACAGGTACAAATAGACAGTTAGATCTTTTCTTCAATCATTTAAATAATATCAATAATAAAATACAATTTACAATAGAAAAAGAGAAGGTTAACTGCTTAAACTTCTTAGATCTCACGTTAAAGAAACTGAATAATAAATTAGATTATAGCATTTATAGAAAATATACTTTCACAGATACCCTTATTTCAGCAGATAGCAATCAGTCAAACAGTATAAAAATATCTTCGTTTAACAGCTTTATACACAGACTTTTACATTTACCTCTATCTAAACCAAATTATGATAAAGAAGTCAATACCCTGAAGTATTTGGCTATAAATAATGGCTTCACCCCAGACATAATAGACAATATTATCAAAAAGAAAAAACGTCAACAAATTAATAGTTTTTTGTATGCTTCTTCTCAAAAAGAATCTCCTAAACATAGGTTCATAAATTATGTAGGTAGGACCTCGAATAAAATCACTAATAGATTAACAAAAAACAACATAAAAACTATTTCCGTAAATAAATTTAATTTAGGTAAATTGGGCCAACAATAAAGATATATTTGAAAAAACACAAAAAATTGGAATATACAAAGTCAATTGCATGACCTGTGATGCGTTTTACATCGGGCAAACAGGTAGAGGTTTTCACACTCGTATTACTGAACACAGAAAAGCCATTTTAAATTTTAGGAAATGCTCAGGGATTTCAGAACACTGCATAGATAACAACCATATGATCTCATCGGACAATTTTAATATATTACACCCTTCTTCAAAAGGATTAAGATGAAATCTTCTGGAAATATTAGAAATTTCAAAGGCAAAAAATAAGTCGTTAAACATTGTAAACGAGCAAACAGAGTTTAGCCTTTCGCCGATAATGAGGGCAGTTATTTGAATTTAATGAGCTATTGAATAATTATATTGTATCTTAAAATACCCCCTTTTCCACTTGCACGAAAATTTGTTAGTAACGTTATCCCCCTTTCTATTTTGTAGTTACATACATTTATTTATACTTTAGAAAATTTATTCTTATGTTAATTGAAAATGGACTGCAGAGTCCGAAACAATTGTTTTATTTTATGTAAATAAAATTTAGTGAAACATATAACCAAGTGTTCTTTTTTCATCGTGAATTTATCAAGATGTTTCACCAAGTGCCAAGCGAGAGTTCAATCAATTTAATCTAATAGATTGTTAAGAAAATTCTCAAATTCAAAATCTAATTTATAAGCCCCAAAATCAATTCGAAAATTGACTAAACGTCAACTCGTAATTTACTTTACTCGTGCGCAATAAACACAAGGACAAATCTCCCCTCCAACCTGACTTTCAAAAATCTTTTAGACCCTGTGACAAAAAACTCCCTCATTCCAAAAAAATATGGTAATTTTCTTAGCTTTCTATATTATAAGCTAATATAAAATAATTCAAAATTACAAATAAGCATAAATATCAACGAATTATCGTGAAATAGAATTTATATAAATCAAACATAAAAAAGTACTTACGTACGCAACACTTTTGATACAGAAAAAACTAAAGCGAGAGATATCAAGCATAATTAACTTTTAAATAAAAATACGAGATCACCACCACTCGTAAAAACGTATTTGAAATTTAAATGCACATCAAAAACACTCCAAACAAAAATAAACCGAATTTAAATCAAATATACTGGAACGTTTTTTACTCCCAACTGTACAATGCAACGAACTTGATACCTCTATCTATCATAGGCCGGAAAAGATCGGACAACGTGCGACAAAGCTACAAAATAAGACCGCAAGACGGACTACATCCTATACAAAATTACTATACAGTCCCGGTCATTATAATAATTCAAAAATATAAACATTTTTAAAATATAAATCAATAATTAAATAAATGTGCATGTTTAATAAATGTAATAAAATCACTGTTTGTTATTTTTCTTCGGGGAAAAGTTCATTGCAATATGTTCCATGGAAAAGTTATTCACAGATATTCTGATCTTTTTTGGCCTGCTAGATCCCCTGACTTAACCCCCCTTGATTACTTCTTATGGGGTACTTGAAGCAAAAAGTTTACCAGAAAGGGCCGTTACAAGATGTTAACCATTTGGAGAGGATAATTTTAGAAACATGCCAGGAAATTTCTCCACAAATGAGAAGGAATGTATTACGTGAATTTACTAATAGAATTATTGAATGTATTGAACGAGAGGGTGTATATGTCGAGGCATTAGTGGAATGAGTGAAAAATAAATTTCTATTTATTTCTATATTAAACACAACTTAGTATTTGTATGTATTTTCTTATTTGCAAAATAAATGCATATGCATTAATTACCTGTTTAAATTGCAAAATTGTTAGAAAACATTTAGAAACGAAAAAGTTATGTGTTTCATAATCACAAGAGATAAATGTTCGTTGAAAATGAAAAGATTGGTAAAAAAATAACAAAACCAAATTTTTCAATGTAAATAGATGTAATTGCATATTTAAACATAGATTTTAGTTCTGATTAACTTTTCCTTATAACAATTTTCGATATTGTCAAACATAAAGGTACTTTACTCTTGAGTAAAATTAATATTTTTTGACAAACCGTGTATACGACTGAAAAAATTTAATATCTGATGATTGCATTTTAGATTTTAGAACATGCAGAACTTTTTATGAAGAATAACTTTTTTTCCTAAAATTAACAATAAAAAAGTTTTCCATATGGTTCCAACTTAGTGAGACATAGTGTATAATAATAAATCAAAAAAATGTGAAAACTCAAAAAAGGAATAAAAACTTTATACCTTTTTTTGAGTTTTTACTTAACCACAGTCTCCATAGGAAGACTCAAAAATACAGATTGTACCTAAATCTGTATTTTTGATTTTTTAACATTCCCACACTAGTGAGGAAATTGGTTATTTCCCGCACTCAATTTGCGTGTGGGAATGTTGAATTTCTTAACGATTGTAGAAAAACAAAGTTAAAACATTTATGTCGTTGTTAACTGGAAAAACTTACATAGCAACAAAAAAAATAATCCATAGATGTACAGGGTGACTTACGGGAAACTGACGTTTTTAAAATAGATAATATAAAGGCGTTAGTGGTGGGAGGAAGAAGGTGGAGGGATCGTACGCGTCGGCATGACTTACCACTTCAGTTACAATGGAGCAGTGGACAGCGCCGCATATTCGCGTACGATACTTTTGTCAAAAATGGCGAATCAGTTATCATAACACAACGAATTTTCCGCGGGCATTTCAATATCCGCCGGAATAGCGCGGTTCCAAGCCGCAATACAATCCTGAAATGGGTGCAAACGTTGAGAACAACAGGGAATATTGCAAAGAAGAAGCCGCCAGGCCCTGCAAGAACAGCGAGAACGCCCGAAAACATCGAGGCAATGAACAGGAGCCCAAGTCGATCTGCACGGCGACATGCACGTGAGTTGCAGTTAAGCCGTGATTCTGTGAGAAGAATTTTGCGTTTGGATTTTAAATTTCACCCATATAAAATGCAGGTTGTTCAAAAGCTCAACGAGAGGGACTATGTTGAACGCGAAGACTTCGCCGTACGTATGCAAGTGTTGTTTGAGGAAAACCCAATAGTGATAATGAGCGATGAAGCTCATTTTAGCTTGGATGGCTCAGTAAATAAACAAAACTTTCGTTACTGGGCCCCACAAAATCCTCGCATTACCCGTGAAAGGCCTCTTCACTCCGCGCGTGTAACCGTATGGTGCGCGGTTGCGGCTTTTGGTGTTATTGGACCGTATTTTTTTGATAAGAATGGCGTTACGGTGACCGTGAATTCGGAGCGTTACATTCATATGTTAAATACGTTTTTTCTACCTGAACTACGAAGAAGACAGATAAACCTGAGAAATGTTTATTTTCAGCAGGATGGTGCCACAGTACACACTGCAAATGCATCAATGGAAGTTTTGAGAAACATGTTTCCTGGGCGCCTCATTTCTCGTTTCGGTGACGTGCCGTGGCCCCCAAGATCGCCGGACTTGTCGTCTTGTGACTTTTTCTTGTTGGGGTACTTGAAAGAACGTGTTTATGTTCACAAACCCCGTACTTTAAATGCGTTGCAAGATATTATTACAGAAGAGGTGCATGCGATTGACCAAGAGCTATTGGCACGAGTTGTGAATGAATTTTGGCAGAGACTTGAAATCTGTATTCAAGTGGACGGCCGTCACTTGAGTGTTATAATTTTCCATAAATGACAATGTTATATTAAATGGTAAATATTAATCTTTCGTTTTGTAAAAATAAACTTCTTCTTTATTGAAAAACAATTGAGTAATGTTCATTTGCAAACCGTAAGTCACCCTGTATAAAAAGTTGCTTAACTTTTCAGTCGACATGAAGTACTTTAAAACCATTCAACTTTCCAATAAGGCGTTACCAGAACAAAAAAAACTAAAAAAATTCTTCCATTTATTAACCTCCATTACCGCAAAGATTTTGTCGGTTGAGTTCAGACGGATCCAGTGCGATTTTTCTAGGTTTCATATGAAATTTGACAACAATTCGTTGCTCTATTAATACACTTATAATTTTTCTGGCAAAACAACAAAATAGATTATTATGCAGACAGAACACGACTAGACTATCATGTCTAGAGACACGGAAGGGGCGGCAATCGAAAGAGAAGGATTCACGATACACAGTTGTCGGGCCGTAGAACATTCGCACATGCGTAAGTTCATCTGTCGTTGCATATGTCCCGTTATTTTACAGCCACACCACATATATAGTTTTTATAAGGCTACTTAACTGCCACGTTTTATTCAAATCGATGTCACTGGCTTAAGAGACTTTCCTTGTCAGGTCAATTTGTCAATTTTCACATTGTCGTAATTTCAAATTAGGTTCTGAAAGAACTGACACGCCTTGTATATATGCGAAGTTCTATCTGATCAAAACAGCTTGAATATTAACTTACCTCTTGTGTGTAAAAATGTTCAATCCAGAAAAGAGCACTTAACATTAAAATATGTAAAAAAGACATGATATTTCACTATGTTCATCTCTAATACTTTTTATATTATAACCTTTATTTTCATTTTGAATAATAATCGAGTTCTCACCAATAATGTTCAAATAGTACACTAAGAAAAGATAAGCGTTAATACGTTTAGAATACCTTACTGTAGCTATATTTAGAGATAAGATAAATAATTTAATTTCGATTCGGATATTTACCGAATGATGAGTAAATTGAAACTGTTATCGGAAATTTATTTAACTTTTCCTTGTAATATTGATGTTGCAAAATTCGTGAAATGTATGATTTTTCAAATTTCGTTCTTTTATGTAATAATTATTCTAAATAGATAAATACACAAGTAGATTTAATAAAGATAGTTTATAGACAACCTTGAATAGAAGTATTCTGTAATTGTACGTAGGTCAAGAGTTATTTTACGTGTACAAATAAACATTATAAAGTATAAATCTTTTATACCGATATAGAAAATTGATTAAATGAGAGAAAATATACCCGGTAAGCTCATTTAAAGAAGAATATGCGAGGGGGAATTGATATATATGACCTTCAAACGCCATTGTGTGAGTAGCGTGGGGATAGTTTCATTTTTCTGTGTTCCATCGTGATCGTTCACTAGCTATTAACCTCTTCAAGGACATATACACATATGTGTACGTTTGGACCATTGCAGCATAAACCCATATTGTAAAGATATTCTTCAATGCTCAATGGCCCCGTATGTTGCCAATATATTATAGAACCTATGTACCTGCGCATAAGGTGTATGACCGAGCCATAATAAAATTACGTTAGTTTATTAGTGTTTATGTGTGGCTAGGTTATGTTAGTTACCTTACTTCAAGTTGCAGTATTATTTCTAAGTATCTCTTCGAATTTGTGAGAAATAAAAATCAGTAAGTAATGTGACCTTCTTTTACATGCATGTATTTTTCTATAATTTTGAAATATTTCACATTTGTTTGCAAATGTGATGAAGTTTTTATATGTACACATTTGTGTACAAAGTGTGAAAGTAGATATTACTTCATTTTATTCTTTTTGCTACATTTTATAACTGTTTCAGTTATTCGGAAATGTCTACTCCAATTTCCTGTGGATTATTTTATGGCAAAAGAGATGACGCATCAACCATAACTATACTGGATAAATTAGCAAATCCAAATAATTCAGATTTAGAAGATCTTGATATTATAGATTCCAACGAAGAAGAGTTTGATGAAGATGGACGTACAAACAACGACGGGTTGGACCAACTCAGTACGTCGAGAATATCGGATGATGAAAATGAAATTCATGAAAATGAATGTACGGAAAGCGAAGATTTTGATAGTGAAGATGAATTGCCATTGAGGGAAATAAAACGTCGAATAGAAACCAGTCAGCCGACTAGGTCTCGAATATGGTATGTTGAGAAGGACAACGATCTTACTCACAATCCACCACCATTTTTATCCTCCCGTGAAATTTAAATTCAAGGTGAAACTCCGCTTTCATTTTTTATGGAAATCTTTCCTGAAGAACTATTTCAGCATATTAGAACAGAAACTATCAGGTATGCAGTCCAATCAGGCAGAGATATAAATATCACTACTGCAGATATAAAACGGCTTATTGCGGTAAATATAATGATGACATACATAAAATATCCTTCATACCGGATGTATTGGTCATCCAATCAAGGCCTACGTTTAGATATTATCGCTGATAGCATGCCGCTGAAAAAGTATGAAGAAATAAAAAGATTTCTACATTTTACAAATAATCAAGACATACCGCACGACAACAATGATTCTTTTATAAAAATAAGACCATTATTGAATAGATTGGCCGAAGCATTTGCCAATGCTTGTACGCCAACTGAATATATGGCAATAGACAAAATGATCATACCATTCAAAGGAAGAAGCAAATGTAAACAATATATAAAATCAAAACCTCATAAATGGGGTTTCAAGGTTTGGGTCCGTGCAGCGGCTGATGGATACGTGTCAAAATTTGAAATGTACCAGAGTCGCAAAACAGAGTCAAAACCTAAGTTAGGTGTTATAGGGGACACCGTTGCAAGACTATGTTCCGACATTGAAGGAAAAAACCACAAGATATTTATAGACAACCTTTTTACGTCTCTTGATACAATATCATTTTTGAAGAGTAGAGATATTTATGTTGTCGGAACAATACGATCAAATAGAATTGCAGGTGCAAGTGAGAAACTAGTATGCGAAAAAGATTTGAAAAAAAGAGGAAGAGGATCAAGTTCAGTTACCACTTCATCCGATAACATTAGTGTGATTCGGTGGTTAGACAATAATATAGTAGTACATATGGTTTCATCTTTCGTTGGTAAAGAACCGCAAGATACTGTAAGAAGATGGGACAAAACTAAAAAAAGCCACGTCAACATTCCGCGACCACAAGCAGTAATCCAATACAATAAATTTATGGGTGGTGTTGATATGGCAGATAGAATGGTTGCCCACTATCCTCATGCAACGAAAAATAAGAAATTTTACGTAAGAATCGCATTCCACTTTATAAATGTCGCTATCATAAATTCGTGGATCCTCTACCGCGAAGCTAAACATTGTAGCATCTCTTTGGTTGAGTATAAGGCATATATTGTCCATGCCCTTCTTAGAATGAATACAAACCAAAAAGGAAGACCGGCACATGGAAATACACCACCAACGAAAAAGAAGGCATGGACAAGAGCTTTGCGTGAAGTGCGATTGGATGGAATAGGACACTACCCCGAAAAGCAAGAATTAAAAAATCCTCCTAGATGTCATTATCAAAACTGCGTAAAACGTACTCGATATACGTGCAAGAAATGTAAGGAACCAGTGTGCCCTGAGTGTCTTGAATCTTTTCATCAATGAACTTTGGCAACATGCGTGGACAGATATTTCTTCTTATTTTTTACGTTCACAGGTTACTAAAAATTTCAAAACTATGTATTTTTCAATTTCTAAGATCAATAAAAGTTGAATAAAATTTATGATTTGCTTTTTCACGTGTTGTGAAAAACCTGTCCCTGAAGAGGTTAATGATCACGAGTTCAATTTTTGAGATGGGTACCAAGCAACGATACATTATTTTCGTGCTGAAAGGTTGCGCGTCCATAAAATTTTATAGATGTATAAGAGCTGTTTATGGTAATAGTTGTGTGGATGTGAAGAATGTTCGTTAGTGGGTTCGAAGTGCAAAATTCTGTCATAGTAAAATGAAGGAGTTTGACGAAAAGTGATCAAGTGGATCAATATCAGTGACGGATGAGAAGAATCCAAGGCTTGGTTCTCGAAACTCAAGACGAATATGGACTACCAAATGCTTTAATACTGTCCTCCTTCTAGTCTGTGTGGGGGGGGGGTTAAACAATCTCTTATCTGATCAATCGTCCTATAGATCTGATCGCATCGACGCTGCGATTAGGCGGGATTTCTGGTCGTCTCTTCAAGGCAAATACAACGCCTTTTGACTGAGGCCACCGAGTATCTCCATCCGAATAACATACGCTGGCTGCCTCCACACACATTAAGGCTCTCTTCAAACAAAAGAGGTTTTCCCAAAGAATAACCAGAAGAACCTGGGCCCTTTGAATACATTGTCTCCTTAAAAGGACCATCCGGGGGTTTAGATATGATTGTATTACAAGATCGGCACTTTGTCAACGGTTAGTCTTGGACGATGTCGAAGGCTCTTCGCCGTAACAAGATAATTTTGGTTTCGCTCCAATGGAAGGGATGGCCTTGTATAATCGTATCAGGATAAGACCAATGTCCACGCAGAACAGTTCAAATTTTAGGAGTGTAAAGTAGACTTCATTTCAAGTAACAAAAACGCAAAACTTGTAGATCCATTTTTATTTGTTTCGAAATTACAGATCTATAAATGTGATTGTCAGATCATGAAAAAAAATGTAATCCTCTGATTTTCTCTGATTTTATTTAAAAAAAGTTATACGATTCAATAACAGATCTGTGATTGTTAACGTCGCATAATAAAATGTTATCCTAAAATAAATAAACACATGTTGTAGGGCATACAGTAATTTCTTGAAGATCTACAAAAAAGAGTACTGGAAATTGATTTATGATAAAGAAGGTTCTTACTTATTTCGTAACTGCTGAACCATGAATATCATACAATAAACAAATGTTCAGATGACTGTTAGCGTTGCATTTTTTAATAAAGGATTACATTACGTTTCAGTTCATACAACAGCTCATTAGTGAGTGTACACGTTTTCATTATTCAAAATGCTTTACCGATTTCCTTCTCGGACATGCATTTTGTGTGTGGCTACTGTAACGGCAGTGCACGTCAAGCAGTTATTGAATACCGACATCGGTTTCCCGATAGGCGCATTCCTCATTACAAAACGTTTCTGGAAGTACGCAGACAATTTCGGGAATGCGGACTGCGTGATTATCTTTTCGACCGAGAAGTAAATTTGCCAGCAGACTTGGAAGAAGAAGCAGTAGCTATTGTTACAACAGATCCAACTCTCAGTGTACGTCGAATCGCTAGACAACTAGGAGTGTCACGAACGACAGTTTGGCGAATTTTAAAACGTGAGGGCTTATATCCATATCACTATCGCAGAGGACACGGTTTGCTTGAGGCAGACCACTATGCTCGTCTAGTTTATTCTACCTTGATATTAAGACAGTCACGGCTTCATTTTAATTTCTGCAGAACAATCCTCTGGACAGATGAATCTACGTTCACGAGAAGTGGTGTTACAAATCTGAGAAACCTGCGCAGGTGGTCATCAGAAAATCCCAAAGCTATACGCCCATCTAAATTTCAACATGAATTTTCTATTAACGTTTGGGCGGCCCTAATCGATGACATGTTGATTGGTCCTGCCGTTCTTCCTGGGAGGTCAAATGCGGACAATTACCTTCAATTTCTTATCGACCAACTGCCAGGTCTTTTAGAAGATGTCCCACTGAATGATCGACGAGACATGTGGTTTCACATAGATGAGGCACCACCACATTTTGGAATTGCTGTCCGAAATTGAGTTAACGTCAATTATCCAAGATGGATTGGTCGAGGTGGTCCTGTTGCATGGTCACCCAGATAACCCGATCTTAATCTCCTTGACTTTTATTTATGGGGGTACATGATTGAAAATTTAGTCTACGCTCAAGTTTCGAACACAAGAGAAGAGTTGTTGGATCGTATTCACCTGGCTGCCGAGTAAATCCGACAAAATAAGTATGAAATTCGGATAAGTACTTCTTCTATTGGCTTACGGGCACAAGCCTGCATTCAACAAGGAGGTGGACATTTCGAAAATATTATTAATTGAACTTTTTTAAATAAAATCAGTTTTTATTGACTTTAGGATTACATTTTTTTCATGATCTGACAATCACATTCATAGATCTGTAACTTTGAAACAAATAAAAATGGATATACAGGTTTTGCGCTTTTGTTACTTGAAATGAAGTCTACTTTACACTCCTAAAATTTGAACATAACGAAACGGGATACTTGTATATATATATATATATATATATGTCAGCCTTCATTAGTAGTTTAAAATAACATTAATTATTTAATTGTAACTTCTCTAATATTTATTTCCAGTTGTGATGCCAATTTCTTTTTATAATATATATTTCGAAACAAATTTGTATTAAAAGCAATTTTGTTCATACACATTCTAGTAAACTGGCGGATAAAGAAACTGTCCAGCTCATTTATATTTTGTAGATTAATATGCAGATCTCAGAACTTTCTACAAATAAATAATACTTGGCTCAAATTTTGTTATTTCATGTATAAAAATATTGTAGTAACTGATATTTAGTATTTTTATTTACAATTATGTTATTTTGGAATAAACCGCTTAAATATCTTGACATAGTTTCAAAATGGCGACAGTGTAAACAATAGCTTTAAGGTCATGAAAAATTAACTATAAAATATCAAAGGCATCGCGGATTTTGTCCTTTCTGTTATTCTGTGCTATTATTCACCAGGGTGAAATCACCCGTCTCAATAATAGTCATTATATGCGAGTTTGTCCACAACTGTTAGGTATTTATTAAAATATTTTTATTAAGGCAAATATTTTTGGAACATTATTTTTATTATTTATAACATATGACATATATGACATATGAAAAATAATATTAACATTAACTTATAACATTACAATTCAACATTAATTATATAAGTTAATAATTATATTTGAACAATTTTCTAGGTTAATTGCAAGAATAGAATTAACGTCTAAATTAATATTCTGATTAATTATTTGAGGAAACATATGCGTTATGAATATTTTATACAATTGTCGTGGACAGAATATATATATATATATATATATATATATATATATATATATATATATATATATGGTAAACCTAATCAGTAGGCGATTAAAGGTCTGTATACTACTTCAAAATATATGTATTTAAAAAACTCTACATGTTTCGGCTGTATACGCCTTTTTCAAGAGAATACAAAATATGAATGACAGGATATAAATGCCAAGTATCCTGTCATTCATATTTTGTATTCTCTTGAAAAAGGCGTATACAGCCGAAACATGTAGAGTTTTTTAAATACATATATTTTGAAGTAATATACAGACCTTTAATCGCCTACTGATTAGGTTTACCATATCATACCAAGGTCACGAAGTTATTATATATATATATATATATATATATATATATATATATAAATATAATATTTTCGTGACCTTGGTATGATAAGGTAAACTTAATAAGTCGGCGATTAAAGGTCTGGTTCATTACTTCAAAGTATATATATTTAAAACAACTCTACATGTTTCGGCAATGATGCCTTTGTCAAGGAAATAAAAAATAAAAACATATTTTTTATTCGCTTGACAAAGGCATCATTGCCGAAACATGTAGAGTTGTTTTAAATATATGTATATACTTTGAAGTAATGAACCAGACCTTTAATCGCCGACTTATTAAGTTTACCTTATATATATATTGATATAATAGCGATTGGTCGTTATGTAGAATAATTATAATAATGAATGATATGTAATGTTGTAAATGTTGAATTTTCAAATAATGGGCGCCAGTGATTAAATTAATCACAAATATGACTACGTCCTCTGTGTACATACAAATGCACTAACAGCAGTCGGAAAGCATGGTTGTAAAATAGAGTAGATAATAAAATACCTCAGGTTCAAGTCGGTCTGTGAATTATCTCCCTAATTGTAGTTAGGTGTCTATATAATATGTTTAACTCAACAACTAAATGCTAACAAATAAAACAGTTTAAAGTGATAAAAATAAAATATATTGAAACAAAAATTAGAGAACTGTAACAATTATCATAACATAGACATGTGTCTATAAAGAGAATTACTGTCTAAACATGTGTAAATATAATATTACTAAATATAGTGTTGGTGAACAAAGAAAACTAAGTTACAGAATATATTGGATTATTTATACTAATTTGGTAAGTACTACGGTGTTATATGGATGTTAAATTATGCTTGTATTTATTAAGCTAGGGTAAACGATACATAGATAATGAATACCGAAGTTTTATTAAAGTTTATATAGGTTATTATGAACTTGTTTATTGATATGTAAATTTTATAGGCAATGAAATTATAAATGGGTCATTCAAGAACTTGTGTTCCAAGATTTTGCGTGTTGGCTCAAGCTGGAAGCGTTGTAGTCGAGCAGCAGCAAGTTCGGCGTTAGAATTCTGGATATGGGTTTGGCGTCGTTTGATCGTCCAAATGGCCCACGCGTTGCAGTTTGGATACTTGTAATGATGCTATCGTCAATATTCGGCGTATCTTCGATGATGAGAGGCTGGTTTTTACTTAAAAAGGTTGGCTAATTTTCTGCGTTTCAAATATAGATATTTTCGATGAGATCTGTTAAGTTTGATTATGGTAATTTAATTTTTAACTTGGATAAATGCACAAGCGCGGCCATATATTGTAAAATTCTTTTTCGGCGTCCTTCTACGTTCATTTATTTTTCATGGCCTATTTTTATATTGGCAAATAGCCTCGAAACTTTATTATCATAACATCGCTGGTGTTTTGAATTAAATTGATATTACATTTCTAATCATATTTTTCAAGATTTTTTATTCAGAACCGAACGAAGAATGTCGCTACGTGTAGCTTTTGCGACAATTTATACACACCCTGTATATGTACAGGGTGAGTCGTGAGAAATCGACCAAACTGTAGGAGTGTATTATTCTACAGGTGAAAGTAATGTAAAAAAACTCAAATGTTGCTATCCGATTTTTATTTGTTTTCGAGTTATAGCGTAATTAAAAATAAACAAAATTTCATACATTGAAGTTTTTGTATTTTATTGGTATTATCGTTCTTTATAATATACATATTTTCAAAAATACCGCCATTCATTTCAAAACATTTTTTACATCGTCTACCAAGGGCGCTGGTTGCGTTCTTGATTGCGTCAGGTTGATGTTTGATATTGTCAGCAGCATTCATAATCCGTTGAATTAGTGCATTACGAGTGTCCACTTTTACTTGATACACTTCATTTTTTAACCAGCCCCATAAACAATAATCGAGTGGCGTGAGGTCTGGAGACCTAGGAGGCCAACCAATGTGACTACCACGTCCAATTCAACTCCCTGGAAACCTTTCAGCCAAATGTTGCCTGACTGCACGAGCGTAATGTGCAGGCGCTCCATCGTGTTGGTAGAAGATTTGGATTCTGATGTTTATGGGAACATCCTCTAGCAGTCCGTGCAGTTCATTTTCTAAAAAATGTAAATAGGTGTCTCCCGTGAGGCGATTCTCAAAAATGTAAGGACCAATTAAAAAACCATCGATCATACCACACCACACGTTTACCGAAAATTTATGTTAAAAGTTACTTTCGACTGTTGCGTGTGGATTTTCGTCTGACCATACATGCTGGTTATGACAATTATTAATACCGTTACGGGTGAATGTCGCTTCATCCGTAAACAGTATACGCGATACAAAACGAGGATTATCATTTATCCATCGACGAAATTCCATACGTCTACGATTATCATCTCGTTGTAGGTGCTGTACTCTTTGTACATGGTACGGACGTAAGTCATGCTCGTGGAGTGTTTTATCACTCTTGTTTGTGGAATGCCCAATTGAATACTAATTCTCCGTGAGCTGGTAGTTGCGTCTTCTTCTACTACATCCAGAATATCTTCTACTTCTTGTAATTGTTGTCGACTGCCTCGTTCAGATATTATGTTTACACTGGGAAGCTTTCCGGTCGCGCACAATGTGTTGAATACACTAATAAATACAGTTTTATTAGGATGTCTGTGATGTGGAAACCATTGACGACATTCATTAGCAGCAGCTGTAGCATTCCCATCACAAAATCCATAAGCAAACACCATATTAGCATATTCTAAATTAGAATAAGTGTGTGGCATTTTAGTTTGTTACACTATAGTCGTACAAACGTCAAGTCAATGTCACAATACCCGAACATAATGTTATAATTTACTCCAAGGTATAGGGAACATTTTGTATGATGGCAGCGCCCTCACTATATCAACGATGAACTAGAGGTAGTGACATTAGACGCATTAGGCATACAAACCACTGTACACTATTTCTCGGCTGCTTTCAATGTCACTACCGCTAGTTCGGAAAACCACGAACAGGTAGCGCTTCAGCTAGGAAGACTTCCCTATACTGAATTGCTACCGGGGTTTCACTGTTTTTACGAATACATACATAAACATGGTATACTAAATCTACATTTTTAATTACGCTATAACTCGAAAACAAATAAAAATCGGATAACAACATTTGAGTTTTTTTACATTACTTTCACCAGTAGAATATACTCCTTGAGTTTGGTCGATTCCTCACGACTCACCCTGAATATATACATATACATATATATATATATATATATATATATATATATATATATATATAATATATATATATATATATATATATATATTCTGCGGAGTTGTTACAATATTAAGTAAATCTTCTTGGATTTCTTTTAAAACTGGTCTTGATTAAGGACAGGAAGTACAGGATAATAAATTTTCTACTTTAAGTTCCAAAATAAGGTAATCTTCTTGATGAAACGTATTTTAAATCTTAATATCGGTAGTCGCCATCTTGAATTTATAAATTTGAAATGATACTTTTGATGATAAATTATTTAATCACTGGTGTACGCCGTTCAAATGACTTATAATTAATTAATTAAACGTTAAGCTATCTTTTGAATATAATTTTAAACACTTTAAGTCTTTGTAATTTTCTAAATCTCTATTCTAGTAAAATGCGGACTAAGGACAACGCTGATATTTTTCGAAAAATGGCGTCTGTATCTCATGGGCTTTATACAACGACTCCCCGGAATAGACGCCGATAATAAACAAAAGCGTACCCTTGAAATCTTCTACACATCTTCCTTCCCATAGGTTTGTTTGAACAACGGAAATGATGTGGAAATTTTATAATTTGAATTAATGTTCAAATTTGTATCTATTACAATTTCCTTCAGAATTAAATACATATTTTAAATTTTGATATTAAAACTATTCATAATACTATATTTATATTTCCTTTGATTATTTTTAGTGTAAAAAAAAGTATATAATAATATTTTTTTAAATTTTTCAAAATTTTATTTATATTTAAAATTAACTAAATTAAAATATATTGTTGGAGGTAATTTGCCTCACAACAATATATACCGGGTGTATTATGAAAAACCTTTCGTGCTGTAACTTTTTTATTTTTTATCCGAATGTAATAAATTATACGTCGAACTAAATCGTTTTAAAAACACTGTAACGTGATCCGCTTTGAATTTTTTTTTACACTTTGTTTTTGACAGACAGCTGCAAACTGTGTTTTTTTTAAATTGCACTATACTTTTTTTTCCTTATTCAAATATATTACTTTTTCTGAATATGAAACTGTAAACAACGATATCCTTGTATGAAAAAAAATCGAGAAATTGAAGGTTTTTTTTTTAGTTCGATTTATTCTGGTTTTTCCGAACACAGAGATTTCTTAAATGCATTTTAAATATATACTCTATTTCATTTTATTACCAGCAAATGTGTGTACCTTTTAAAATCACTTACATTCAATACTATATAGCCCATAAAGGATTACAAACCAATGTTATCAGTGAGCGGTGGGTCAACAACAACATTTACAGTGTTTATTTTAAAAATTTAAAAATCAAGCAGTCATATTGAACGATAAAAGTGCATTCCAAATTTTCGAAGAGAGCTGTGACATCTGTCAGTCACACATTCATTATAACATTTCCAACGATTTATTTCTAAATTTTGTTATTGAAATGGATAATGGCGAATGTGTGGATGCGATTCAAGCATATTTTGAATGCGGAAAAAATTTTGCAGCTGCTTTGCGACTTTATGGAAATCGTTTTCCCGACAGACTGTCCAAGTGCCGATAAGTTTGGAAGGCTCGTGCGAAATTTACGAAAGTTTGGATCATTCAAAAAACCGAAAATAAACGCACGTGTAATTCAAGATCAAAATTTAGAATTCAGTGTCTTGCTCTATGTGGAAGAAAACCCTAATACGTCTACGCGAGAAATTGCTCACTACATGCAGGTATCACATTCTACAGTTCAGTACATTCTGAAGAAGCACAAGTTCTTTCCTTATAAACCACGGAAGGTGCATGCTCTCGGTGAAAACGACCCTCAACGAAGGGTTCAATTCTGCACGGTTTTCATGAATAAACTAAGGGAAGATCCAATTTTTTATCGTCGTGTGTTGTGGTCAGATGAATGCACTTTTGGGAAAAATGGTGTATTCAACAGAAATAATCATCGCCATTGGAGCACTGAAAATAACCATGTTGTGATGCAACACAATTTTCAAAATCGGTTAAGTGTAAATGTATGGTGTGGCATTTTTGGCGATAGAGTAGTAGGGCCTTTTTTTGTGGAGGGTAATCTAAACCAAGAAAAGTATAATAATTTGTTACGCAATGAATTAGGCGATTATTTAGATGAGTTGCCACTTGCTGAGTTAAACAGGGTGGTGTTCCAACAGGACGGTGCCACACCCCATAATGCACGAATGAATACTGATTTTCTAAATAATTATTTTGGCGTCAGATGGATGGGCACTTACGGACCTATTCGATGGCCTGCTAGATCGCCAGATCTGAATCCACTGGATTTCTTTCTGTGGTCTTACATTCAAGATCATGTCTATTTGACTCCACCTGATACCAGAGATGATTTAATAAGAAGGATAGTACAAGTATGTCATGAAATACCACCAAATCTTATATTAAATGCAGCAGTTGGAGTTAATAGAAGGTGTCAAATGTGTCTGGAACAAAATGGGGCCAATTTCTAACATTTGATTCATTAAAATATATGATAGCTTGATTTCTGTAAATTTCGTAGTTTTTTTTTAATAATAATAAATTTGTCACTCAATTTAATGGAGGTGTCTTCAGGAAATAAATGTTTGTTAGAATAAGTAAAAAAAAATATGTAGTACAACTTCATAAAAAAAATTTACTGCTGTCTGTCAAAAACGAAATGTCAAACAAATTTTTTTTTAAAAAACAGGTTACAGTGCATTAAAATCAGATAAAATATAAGGAAGCTACAGCCCCAAAGGTTTTTCATAATACACCCGGTATATACAAAATAAACAGTTATATATGTAAATATGCTTTCTACACTCTACGACGCTATTTTATTCGAATTTTTCATAAAAAGAAATTCACCCTTAAGTAGGATTCGAAGTTCGAACCCACGTTCTCTGGCTTGCCAGACCATCGCTGTACCACTACGCTATTTAAGGCTGTACGTATGGTCCGGAAAGCTAGAGGACGAGGGTTCGAATCTTACTTCAGGAGAAATTTTTTTCAATGAAAAATTCGAATAAAATGGCGTCGTGAAGTGTAGAAATGCAATAAATTTGAAGCAATTATATAATGATTTATTACACTATTTACATTAAAACTTAATCTATAGAACATACAACATTATAGATATGTAAAGATTTTTTTAAGCGTACAGGTGAAGAATTGCATAGATTTACATCGATTAATCTCCTTTATGTTACATATTATAATAACAAAATTTGAAATCTTTTTAAACGCAATGCTATGGAATATATAATGCGACGTTTCCAAAACACATTGGCTTGGAACAAGTAAAATGCGATAACTTAGGGTAAAAGGTGAAAAACATTTATAACATTATGTTGAATATGGGCTCACAATAAAGCTAGCACACAAAGATCGCAAAACATTGTTAGCCTTGCTGCGAGCATTCAACACCGTAATAACTTCGTATTGAAGATGACAACTTAGATATTAAATTACGTATATAGGATACAAATATTAATGTAGTATGGATTTTTTTACTTGTTCAAGTTTTTACGTAGCCACAATCACCAAAGAAAGACTTTAAATTGCGATAATTTTTGAAATATGGTTGCTATAACTCTGTATTATCAGTAAACCTGGACAAATACATGTAACAATTTAAATAAATATATATTATTGTCACAAATAAAATTTCTGTAAAATACCGCTTTGAAATTGAATAATGATATTGTGTTGTGATATATTAATATTCGGACACTCTATTTAATATTAACTCACATTACAAACCGAAATATTATTATATAACCACTCAATAGCACACTACTTCACAGATATTTTATTTTTAAGAAGAAATATATATATGACAACGATTCGTAAAGTAAGTTCCGGTTCAGCCTAGCGAGCAGAGCAGTGGGAATATCAGCGCAATCGCAGCGCTGCTGTGTAGTCTGGTTTAGTGTCTGGCAGTGCTAGTGAGAGAATCGTTCGAACATTCTTTCGTGCTATTTTGGTCGGTTAAAATGGCTGGTGTAATTGAAAATCCCACCTACTGTGAATTGCGTGCTGTTATCCGATTTCTGTGTGCAAAGAACGTGAAGGCTACTGAGATTCACCGCGAACTTTGTTCGGTTTATGGTGAAATTGTCATGAGTGACAGTATGGTTAGAAGGTGGCGATGTATCTTTTGAGAAGGACTAACCAATAAGTGATAATAATAGAAACTTTTGATTTTTGGGATAGGGTAATTTTCTCTAATGATTCAAGTTTTCAATCTTATCCCAACTTAAGACGCAGAGTGTATGGACCTAGATACACTCGCTATCATTCAAATTACATACTAGAACAAAAGCGCGGTGGCAGATATGCTGTAAATGTATAAGCAAGGATAGGTGCTGGAACTGGAGTTATTTGGTGGATTGAGAACAAACTAAACAGTTCGCAATATTGAAATATATTAGAGTAGTGTCAATTTGGGAAGACACTGACGCAGAAACCAATTTGGAACTTATAAAGAAAAGTGTACCCCAAACGAGAGAGAAAGACATAGTTCTTGCATGTATAGACAGGCCGAATAACATTGACTGTAATATTCTCCAGTTGTCTTCTAGCGTCCGTAAGGTTTCGATCGTGTTCTTTGAGTTAATTTTATTACAAAATCAGTTGTTTGAGTTTATTTTATTACAAAATCAGTTGTTTGAGTTTATTTTATTACAAAATCAGTTGTTTTTACAACTATTTGGAATAGAAGGCCTTTAAATCTGTAGGTATTACATTATTTTTCATGAATTTTTAATAGGATTTGTTGAAACATGTACTTTATTTGTTATAGATTATTATGTTTAGTTTACCGTCCACATCTGGATGTCGTGATCCAGCAGATGTTGAAATACCAGTGAAAAAAAGACAAATAATAGCAGAACAATCACGGGAAATCATTCATAACGTGTACAATTTTATCAAAAAGAGAAATATGAATGGTAAATTATGTTTTACTCTTTAAACTGTCATAATGTAATTTTTGTCGTATATTGCAAGCAATGTTGAAATATAACTTATTTATATGTGTAGTTATCTTTGTATTTATGTCATTAGTAACTAAGGGTATTTATGTATAATTATGTAGTAATAAAAGACGACGTGTAAACAACAAATTATTGTTACTCCGAAAGAATATTCATAAATTTACAAATATAATGAATAAAATCTTGGTAAAAGAAGAAAAACTGTGATATATGTAAATGTTTAAATTATAATGAAAATAAATAATTGAACCAGAAATTGTTGGTTGTATCTCTGTTAAAAATCCCACTTAAAAATAAATAAAATAATAACGCTTTATTATTCATTCAGACAATAGAATGTGTTTATGAAATTATGTTTCATGGCAAACGAACATAATAAATGAAATATATTATTTCCGCTGCACACGAAATAAAAATATAAAACGTTTTACGTAAAATTCGAATTTTAAATTGCGCGCTAATTTAGACCCAGCCCGACCTATGTTTTTGAGGGCGTTAATACCCAGGTTGCGCGATTCGCTCGCGCAGATTGGTGTCTTCCCAAAGCGATTTTACTCTATCTAATGTAATGTTGCCACCAGTAAATCTGATATTTGATAACAATTTTGTGTTTCACAAGACAATCGTGCAGTGCATAGATCTAATTTAATTCGACTGTGGCTGGCAACTGCTAATGTTGAAATTTTGGCATGGCTTCCTCCGAACAGTATTGATTTAAATCCAATTGAGAATGTTTAGGGAACAATAAAGAGAGATGGTTCAAAAGATTGTATTTGCCAAACTTCTGACGAATTATGGGAGAAAGTCGTCGTAAGAAATGACGGGTTTTTACGCAACTGGTAACAGTGAGTTTGTTAGATCAGCGTTTCTCAACCTTTTTTGCATTTGCGACCCAATTTTCAATCACAATTTTCATCGCCCCCCCCCCCCTCTCATTTCACTGAAATCGTAATTGTAATCTTAGTTTCTATTTAATTTAATTATATTTTGACGCTAAAGCCATCGTACGATCTTGTTAAACCTTAAAAATTACCATAAATGGGTAAATTTATTGATAGTTGGCAACACCGATCCGCTGCATTGATAAAATCAGAATCGATTGCTCTCTGTCTCGCGTACACCATATCGGACATCCTTGCTGCTTCGCGAGAAGTTCCGATTTGTCTCGAACATTCTAGACTGCCTGCGCGGCATGCATAAATGCTATATCTCGTTCCACCCAGTCTCAGTCGAGTCGATTCTTCTATCTGTACCGCTACCGTGAATGCGCTTGTTGTGATTTGCGTGTTATCTGCAATTTAGGATATTCAAGTTCAAGTAGCAGTAGAATTATATAGTGTATGTATATGCAGAATCATGGATAAATTTTTAAGTGGGCGTAAGCAAGCATTAGACGATAGTGAAGCATCAACAAGTGCACAGACGAAAATGGTTCCGAAGATAAAATCAAGAAAATATTCTCAAGAATATTTAAATTTTGGGTTTATCAGCACTGAAGTAAATGAAGAAGAACAGCCCCTGTGTGTCATTTGCTCAAAAATTTTGGCAACAGACAGCATGAAACCGAACAAACTTAAACGGCATTTGGAAACGCTTCATAATGAGTACGTTGGCAAACCCCGAGAATTCTTCGAATTAAAATTAAAATCGTATGAAAAGCAAAAATCATTTTTAAAATACACTTTGTCTGTAAATGAAAAAGCTTTACTTGCCTCTTACAAAGTTTCATATCAGATAGCCAGAAGCAAAAATCCTCACACTATTGGTGAAGAGGTTATCCTACCAGCTGCAATTGAGATTGTAGAAACTATGTTTGGAGATAGTTTTGCCAAACAGTTGCAGTCCATACCTCTATCAAATGATACTGTTGCCCGTCGAATTGATAATATAGCTGAAGATATGCAACACCAGCTTTTTGGGAAATTGCGTGACAAACTTTTTTCAATTCAGCTTGATGAGGCCACAGATAGCAATAAAGACGCTCATTTAATTGCCTATGTTCGATTTTGTGATGGTCTGTCAGTAGTGGAAGAACTATTATTCTGCAAACCAATAGAACTCAAAGCAACAGCACTTGCATTATATTCTATCTTAAATGATTTCCTAAATGAGGCAAACATAGAGTGGAAAAATTGCGTCGGAATATGCACTGATGGTGCTCGTACAATGTCTGGAAGATTCCAAAGTGTACAAGCACTTGTGAAACAAAAATCTCCGAAGTGTATCTTGACACATTGCATGATCCACAGAGAAGCTCTGGCTTCCAAAGAAATGAGTCCTGGTCTGAATTTTGTGCTAACGACAGTGGTAACCGTAGTAAATTATATAAAAATGAGACCACTAAAATCAAGAATCTTTTCTGCACTTTGTAAAGGCATGGGTGCAGTACATTCAGCGTTACTGTTTTATTGCGAGGCAAGATGGTTATCACGTGGGGCATTTTTGCAACGAGTTTATGAATTAAGAGATGAAATCGCCATTTTTCTAGAAGAGGAAAACCGACCGGAAGCCGAGAACTTTCGCGATGATTTATTTGTGATGAAATTGAGCTATTTGGTCGACATATTCGAGAAATTAAATACCTTGAATCTTCAACTCCAAGGAGCAAACACACATGTGTTGGATACGAGTGACAAAGTTAATGCTTTTTGTAGAAAACTCGAATTGTGGAGTAGAAATGTAAACCAAAAAAAAACCTAGAAATGATTGCAAATTTGGATGAATGTGTCAAATCTTACAAGGCTGGCGAGCAACATATAGCAGTTATTTTGGTAACCATTGAAAATCATGTAACCATGCTGGCAAAGAATTTTAAAAAGTATTTTCTTGCTGACCTCAACTTGATAGCAAGTTACGAATGGGTTAGGGACCCATTTGAAAATACTCCCGGAGGTCTCTCAACTGCCGAAGAAGAAATCTTTATAGACTTCACGGCAAGTGGCGAAATAAAAAGTAATAAATTACTCTTTGAATTTTGGGCAGGGTTGGATGATGAGTTTTCTGCACTAAAATCAAGAGCACTGCGTATACTATTACCATTTTCCACATCCTACCTTTGCGAAACCGGATTTTCTACGGTGGCTGCTTTGAAGACAAAATATAGATCACAGCTAAATATAGCAAAAGAGCTTAGAGTGTCAATTTCTAATATTAAACCTTCTTTCGAAAAACTTTGCTCTGCGAGACAGGCCCAAGGAAGTCACTAATAATTATTAATCCTGTTTTAAATTTAATATTTTTAAGTTAATTAATAAATACGTTGTATTTATTTATCTATTTATAAGTACATTATATATAAGTGTTAACGTGCAATTTGTTTTTTATTATATCAGAATGTATTTTCCTTTTCTTTGAGTAAATTGAGTGATCTTTTTACTAATGTTTTTCTTATTTCTTCTCGCCTTGCTCGCGCCCCCCTTTACTTTTATCACGCCCCCCTGCGGGGGCGCGCCCCACAGGTTGAAAAACACTGTTAGATGAATTTTTTTTTTATTTTTAACAATAGAAAAAAGATATTGTAAAAAGTATTTTTAATGTGTAATTCTTGGTCGTTTTTTTTTTATTATTTTTTTTTAATTAATTTTTTAATTTCTATTTTCAATCATGTTAATAAAAACAGATTAATTTATAAATTATTTTGTATATTCATCCGCGAAACAACTACGAAACAGAAAAAAGAACAAACATTTCTGTATACTAATATACTTTTTTTCTATAAGAATATAACAAGAATCAAAGACAGAAGAATCTGTTCTTATACCTATATTTCTAGTAAGGGATATTGAGTATTTACACTATAATGGAAATATTGAATAAACATACTCGCGTATAGTTTATTTCAAATTATAAGAATATAACTTTGAACGGCTCTAATGCTTTTATTTCACCACCTGCGGCAATAACTACCTGGCCGCTCAATATGATTATCTTTTACGCGAACAAACTGCTGAGGTCCGTAATGACAAAATTTAAGTAAATTGTAATTACTGCAATTTAGATGAAATAAAATTTAATAATAATATAAGTACCAACAGTTGTTAATTTGAATATATAGTTATTATATATAGTTAAATAGTCATTAAATTACAATTTAGATGAAATAAGTGTTCTTCACACCAGATTTTTAATAATATTTTATATTATTAAAAATACCTTTGTATTATACAAAACTGGTGGGGTTTACCTACTCATGTATGTTTCAATTATTCTGATGAAATAAGTGCTTATATTTATTAAACAAAATATAAGTAAATATAGTTAGGAGAGTTGGTATATATTACATCTAATATTGAGTCTATTTATCATTTATTGTTAATCTTTACTGCTGTATACTTATTTGATATTTCTCTCTTTACTTAACGAACATGTGGCGACCTTTTGCTGAAAGTGTTAGTGATTATGATGTGAATAGTGATAATACTGTTGGAGCACGACAGAGAAAGCATATATCAGAAAATTCAAAAGAAATAATTTGCAATGTCTATCGTACCCTGATGGAAGAAAATAACTAACTACAAACCCAGAACATTCAACGAACGTCGTAATTAACCAAGGTGCCTTTTGAAACAATATATAAAATAATTAAGAATAACGCAGGGCCTCGAAAACAAGAAAGTGACAAAGGAGCACCGAGAAGAGTATGAAATTGATACTATTAGGCAGCAAGTATACTCCTTCTACAGAGGAAATGTTGTATCTACACTTAACTGCTTTACATAAAAGAATCAGTGATGAGCCTATAAATATTCTAAAGCAACCTTGTGGCGGACGCTAAAGAAAGCTGGTTTTAAGTTTGGCACTATAGACAAACGTCGCACAATTGGAAAGCCCGAGGTTACAGAAACTTCGATATGAATACTTAATGGCAATTAGAAGGTATAGACAAGAAGGACGATTCATATGTTATTTAGACGAGACGTGGTATGGCACCCATGACACAATATGCAAAGGTTGGGTAAATAGTTCAAGTATGTGTCAGTTAGACGCGCCGGTTTCGAGAGGGAAGAGAATAATCATTCTTCATGCTGGGTCAGAAAAAGGATGGATCGGACAGTCGCTATTATCTGCTAAAAATGTTAAATCTTCAAGTTTAGATTACCATGAAGATATGACCTCATCTTTATTTGAAAAATGGTTTTGTGACACTTTGCTGCCAAATTTACCAAAAGATAGTGTGATAGTGACGGACAACGCTCCGTATCATTCTCGACAGAAAACCAAAGTTCCTACAAAATGTAATAATAAGAAAGATATTAAAACATTTTTATAAGCAAATGATTTATATATATATATATATATATATATATATATATATATATAATATTTTCGTGACCTTGGTATGATATGGTAAACCCAATAAGTCGGCGATTAAAGGTCTGGTTTATTACTTCAAAGTATATATATTTAAAACAACCCTACATGTTTCGGCAATGATGCCTTTGTCAAGGATATAAAAAATATAAATGTCAAATAATTGAGTTGCTATGGTTTAAATTATTCAAAGATACATTCCAATAATAATAATAAATCATGCCTTAGTATTCCAAAAAATAGATAGCAAGGTGTGAACATATGTGTTGTTCGCTGCTAGCAGCTTGTCTTTTTCTGGGTATGAATTTGTGTGTTGGTTGCTACTGGCAGCTTGCGTCTCTCTCTGGGAGTGTGGTTTTGTATTTGTGTGAGCGCGTAAGTGTAGGGTTTTGTATGTTGGTGCGCTCGTGCGTGTGTTTAGTGACCGGTCGCGTAAATTTAGAGAGATCGGATAACCAGCCGTTGCGTAGGGCCGCCAACTCTTTCCCGGCAACTTCTTTACTTTTCCGTGCAGTACTTCGACGGCCCGACCCCCGCCCCAACGAGGCAAGGCGCAGACCAGCGAAGCGCACCCTGCACGGGGTTGCTCATCGCCAACCGAGGGAACACTCTTAGTGGCTACCTCAGTCGACGACGGTTACACTTTGTGCCATCTTAACGATTTCCGCAAAAGCGGGGGCAATGCACACACGTCGAACGTGTGTGTGCTGTTAACGGCAGCCTAGCCAGGTTGCCGCCCAGGACCGGTCCTAGTGGTGTGTGCATTGCGCGGCGCCGTGATTTGCGCCGCGTAGCTTGGTTCCTCACTCCTGCTGGAAAGGCGGAATGGCACCTGACTGCCAATCGTTAAGATGGCATACTATATATATATATTGAAGTCGGCCAAAAGGTCTTATTAGATTTACAAAATTTAATGATTTTATGTTGGAGCTGATCTGTTAATTTTTGTAAAAATGTATTATAAATCTCTATTTAAATAAGGTCGTGAATATTACATATAGATGGAGTGTTGTGCAATATTTAATATGTTGCATGTGCATAATTCAATGATGCATAAACGTTAATAACAAAGCATACTTAACCTCAACATGTTTACATGTGAATATCTTTTGATCGTTTACCTTTTGGTGGGCTCAGGTTTATGTTATGTGTCCGGCTAATGAGAACAATTAGACTCTTGTGTCGTGCATAATAAATACACTGATAATGTAGGTTCGGTGTTCCAATCAGAATACATACAATATTAAATGGTAAACAAACTCGATGGATGATGGAAATTTTTATAATGCAAATTCTACGAAATGAAACTAGTGAGTAAAGGAGTAATGTAAATGCTTTAATGAACGTGTTGTTTCACAGGTAAGTGAGAGATATCATAAAATTAGGATTAATTGAAATGCATCATGTCACGTGATAATCGCTACAGAAAATAAATTCTAGGTTAAACAAATTAATTAGACAAAATTGAATTTAATCACTAACAAACATAGATGCTTCTCTCAAAATTTAGCATTTGTAAAAAAATAAAGGGGGAACTGTATTCTTCTGGCCTTAAATTACATAATACTTAATACTAAATTTACCCATAAGTTATATCTATTCAAAACAAAAACTTTAATAAAGGTTATACTGAATTAAATGAATTGATACAACATTTTCAAAATTTTATAGGAGATTTCAAAATACTTATGTTACAAATGGACGAGGATTGGTTATTCTGGAGTCTTCCCGTTTCCAAAAATGCAGGAGACAGGTTTAGGCGGTTTATCGGACGGCGTCACAAGGTTCGCTTCGGGTTTCGCTCGATGTTGCCCCCGGAGAAATGCAATTTTCGTTTTATCAGGAACTGGTGGATGTATGGATGCACAAAAGGCGTTAAAATGGAGCTGGATCAACAGGTAATATTTTTATGTGTTTGTTGTATAGTTTTCTAATATAAAAACATGGTTTTTCTATTTATTTTCAGAGAGGCACTTAATAAAACGTCGGCGTGGTTTTTAGAATTTTCAATATCGTGACGCCAACTATCGTTTGTTTTTAATCATCGTTTCTTATTCGTTCAATTTGTATTTATTAATTTAATCTCGCTACTTTTTTTTAATGAAAATGACAATTTAATTATTTTAACCAAATGGCTACTTTACAAAAATTATATACATTGTTCTCGTGAATAAATAGTTGTTATTTGTACATACAAGTCTTATTTATATGCTGATTTATAGTCGAGATATTTCCCGCGGTTATTAATTTGAAAGTGTACAGCTTTCTCTAAAAAATATGTCATCGATAATCGATCAATTAAGTTGAAATGTTTTCGGTAATACATGATATATGAATAAACTGACTAATGCAAAAGAAGAGATGAACATAAATGAAAATTCAAATTAATTTTTAACAATAAGAACGCGAAATCAACTTTATTGATATGACAGATGAAGAATTGAGTTCCAAAAACTTCTTATTTCCTAATATTTACATTTTAACTAAATTAATCTGTATCTTACAAAACTATAGTATTCTTATGTGTAGGCTTGACCTACCACAATATATATATAGGATCATTATACAAAAAAACAATTAATAGAGGTGATGAAGACAAAAGAATATTTAAAGGATTATTATGTGGATAACAGAGCCAAAGAAGCAGGACATACAATTTTGCGTTTATCACCATACCATTGCATTTTCAATCCCATTGAATTGACTGAAAAATACCATAAGACGAACAAATCAAACACCGAAATTTAGTGAAAGCAGTGTAACACACATAACAAATGCTATGGAACATATAAGTGCTGTAAATTGGAAAAATGCTGTTAAACACGCAATAGTAAAAGAGAACGAATATATGCGCATGTACAAAATAGTAGGACCTTTGATTATAAATTTGCAATACGATTCAGACACAGACACAGATTTGCAAGACGACTCAATCACAGATGATTTATGAAATGCGGTGACACATAAAATTTTTATTGTGTATTACAAATAAATTAACTTTATATATCTACATGTATCCACTACACATGTTGCCACACGACTTGTAATTTTTTCTTTGTATATAAACCCAATGTACAGATATTTTTTATTATATACTTGAAATTAACAGCGTTTTATTATTATATTATAGGGCCCTAATTTATAGTCAATACGGCCCCTAGATTCATACGTTGCAAATAGGTAAACCGTACCCGTTCAATAAGGAGACCAGGTATAATAATTATCATCACAGAAGGTGGTGCAATAAAAGCATTAGAGCCGTTCAAAGTTATATTCTTATAATTTGAAATAAACTATACGTATCGCTTTATTAATCAATGAATCAAGCCTGTGCGCAAAAGTTAAATGCCGTCTAAATGATCTCGGCACCTGTTGGTTGTAAGAACTGTATCTGCAAAGCCCAACAACTATAAAACAAGAAAAACTTATATTGAATAAATTCTATCCGGAAACATACATATTTGAATACTTTTATTCATTGTTTCTTTCCCTAAGTAAATATGCTAAAGACAAGACGGAAGAATCAGTTCACATTTCTATTTACGTATTTTCGGTAAGGGATATTGGGTGTTTATATTTAAACAAACATATATTTACTAAGCAAACGTGTGAACTGTTCGCTTTATCAATGAACGAAGCCTGTGCGTAAAAGTGAAAGGCTGTCCTAAATGAGAGCGGCTCTTGTAGATTGTCAACCTTTTTGTTAATATGACTATACTTATTATAAGTAAAATGTTTATAACAAATGATTTTATCTCATAAAATTATTGTTTAGGCTATTTTGCGACGCCCCTTTAATATCATGTCATGTTGAAAGCGATGTACAAGAATCAATATTTTTAAAATAAGTTACTTAAAAAATATATAAAAATTAAGAACTAAGGGTTTTCTGTAGTAAAAAAAAATATACAAATTAAAGTATAATTTTATTAAGCGACTTTCACGTTTTACAATTAATATTACTTAAACTTCAAATTATATTTAATTATAATATTAAGTCTAAATGTACATGTATTTAAAGAAAAATATGAACACTTACACAATATACATTATTCACAGTATCTATAATTCATTCTGTGATGTGCGCTTGTCGTGGTTAGACGTGTCCTAGAGTGCTCCTATAATATTATACCTTTCTAATTACATATTGGTAAGATGACAGACCGTTATACACTTAGGAACAGACTAGGTAATATCACTGATGAGAACTTCGTGGAATCTCTTGCACAAAAAATATTGGATAAATTGATTGAATCTGATGAGTTTCTCGTCAAATTTTGTGAAAAGGTTGGTGAGAATTTATCATCGATTATAAATACGAAGATCAATGCACTTAGCCAAGAGGTAGTACAACTTAAAACTGAATTAGAAGTAGTTAATAATAAGATGGAGCAGCTCGAACAGTACTCAAGAATAAATAATTTGCGTGTGTTCGGTGTGAAAGAACAACCAAATGAGGATGTTTCTAAAGTGTTTACAGACATATGTAAAAATAAATTAAATATTGATATTCTGTCGTCTGATATAGAAGTTATTCACCGGCTTAAGGGAAGAGAAGGTGGTGTCAGACCCATTATTGTCCATTTCGTAAAAAGAACTGTGAAGCAGGAAATATTTAAGAATAAAAGCAAATTAAAAGGAACAAAGACCGTAATAAAGGAAGATCTGACGCCGTATCGTTTGTCTTTGATGAAAAAATTATCTACACATGTTCCGCCTAATACGTATTGGACAAATGATTGCAAGATTTTCTGTAAGTCAGGTAACACGCTATTTCATATTAAATCTTTCAAAGATATCCATGATCGATGGGGCACGACAGCTGGAATACATAGCGAATCGTCTTAAAATAACGTCCTGAATTTTATATATTTTGTGTATTTGTATATTTTTTATCGATAAGAGATTTTCTTTTTGTTTTTTCTGTTTTTTTACTATTATTTCTTTAGATAGCAAATATTTCTTGCGATTTGTAAAGTAAACTTTTTTGGGTGTCATTCGTAGTATACAGTATGCCTTTAATGAAATAATTAATTGTGCTTTGTTGACTGTTATGAATGGGATGATTGACTTGGGTTATTAAGGAATATGTCTTGGGAACTTAATGTTGCGCATTTGAACGTTCGCTCATTGTATCCTAAATTAGGCGAGGTGTTTGATATACTTACAGAGGGGAATATTCATGTACTTTGTTTGTCTGAAACGTGGTTGTCACCCGAAATTAGTGATACCATGATTAAGTTAGAAGGTTATAATTTTTTTCGTAGGGATAGGGATGGGCGCGGCGGTGGAGTTGGGATTTATGTGCGAGATGTTGTGGACTGCTGCTTCTTGGATTCTTTCAGTGTTACTTTTGAGCAGGTATGGGTTCAGGCCTTTGACGGCCGCAGAAAATTTAGTTTTGGAAGTTTTTACAGACCGCCCACAACCAATACACTTGCTTTTGTAGACGAGATAGAGGAACAATTACTTCAACGGAATTTGGATTCCGATTATGTTCTTTGTTTGGGTGACGTCAATCTTGATATGCTGAATGGCGAATGTAGCGGTTCTAACAGATTAACTATTGCCCTTGAATCCTTGGATATGACCGAATTAATAGCGGAGCCTACTCGTGTTACTCGAACTTCAGCTACATTATTAGATGTTATTATTGTTTCTAGTGGCTTAACTGTGCGCGCGTCGGACGTTAGGGATGTTGACTTTTCGGATCATGATCTTGTTTATTGCCGTGTTGAGTGTGTGTATCCTCCAGCTAAACTGCTCTATTATACATTCAGAGATATTTCTAATTTTGACCATGTTGATTTTAATAATGATTTGCGTAATATCCCTTTTAATTTGATATTTAGAATGGAGTTATATGATAAAATAAGCTTCTTGAATCAAGCAATTTTGAACATATTTAATTATCATGCTCCAACTAAAACAATTAGAATAACTAAAATCAGAAAACCATGGTTGACTGATACCATTAAACTGATGCAACGAATGCGGGATAGAGCAAAGGCGAGGTTTGGGCGGACACGGTTAGAGACGCATTGGAATTATTATAAGCAGATGCGCAACGTAACGACTGCGGCGATTCGTAGTGAAAAGAGGGGATATTTCGAATTTCTGCATAAAAATAATGGCGGAAGACGTGTTTGGCATGAACTCAGAAACCTACATATATTACCTAAAAAGCGCCATGAAATTCCATCACATCTAGCTAATGCTGATGATATCAATCACCCTTTCATTAATGCTGTCCCAGCTGTTGCCTCTGCAAATTTAAACGAAACGTGTGATTTTTATTTGAGCTCCACTCATGCCAATGTTCGTGATACATTCCGATTCCATACGGTTGACTGTAATACTGTCCTGCATCATTTATTGAATATTAAAAGTAAAGCTGTGGGAGAGGATGGAATTGGCATTCATATGCTCAAATTGATTGTCCGTGCGCTCTTCCGTACATTACACATATAATTAATTACTGCATCGAGTGTAGTATTGTTCCTTCCCAATGGAAATCTGCTATTGTACTTCCTCTGCCAAAAACGAACGCGCCCGCAGATTTTAAAGATTTGCGACCGATTAGTATTCTCCCCGCATTGAGTAAGGTATTCGAGAGAATTCTGTGCGAACAATTACGCGAACATCTCAATTTAAACAATCTTATGCCTGACAGTCAGTCAGGATTTACGCGCGGTCACAGCTGTGCTACGGCATTGTTAAGGGTAACCGATGACATACTGCAAGCTCGCGATAAAGGCGAATTAACTTTGCTTGTCTTGCTGGATTTCAGCAAGGCATTTGATACCGTCACTCATGAGATTTTGCTGTCTATACTGCATTATTTGGGTTGCGATGCATCAGCTGTGGAGATGCTGAAGTCTTACTTGCAGGGACGATCGCAGACTGTTCGTCTGGGTAGCAGTGTTTTGCGGCCTCTACCAGTTAATCGTGGCGTGCCTCAGGGCTCGATCCTGGGGCCGCTCTTGTTCTGCGTCTATACACACTTATTGCCAGAATGTGTAAAATTCTCGAATGTACAAATGTATGCAGATGATACGCAAATTTATCATTCGTTTCAGTCGGCAAATATCCAGTCTGCTTTACATAAACTTAATTCTGACTTAGATAATATTAATACTTTCGCGACGCGTCATTCTTTGTATCTTAACCCTGGCAAGAGTAGCGCGATTTTGTTTGGGGGTTTGTTGGAGGTTGAAAGGTGTGTGCAGCAAGGTGCAGTACGAATCTCAGATGAAAATATACCTGTTGTTAGGGAGGTGAGGAATCTTGGGCTAATTATGGATAACACATTTAGATATAGAGCACATGTGTCTAATGTTATAGGAAGGGCTCACTATCAACTTAAATCTCTGTATCCGCATCGTTCGATATTTACTAACAAATTAAAAGCGTCCTTGTGTCAGACACTGGTCCTGTCACTTTTCAATTACTGTTTGGTTGTTTATGGTCCCTGTTTGGATTTTGTGGAGGCTGGGTAGGGTGCAGAGGGTGCAGAATGCTTGTATAAGATATATTTTTGGCATAAGAAAATATGAGCATGTTTCACATAAACTAAAGGATTTGAATTGGTTAAACATGCGTGGGAGAGTAGCTCTGCATTCGCTTAATCTTTATCATAAAATATTGTATCATAGAAAACCACCCTACCTTTTGGATAGGATTACTTTCAGAACGGATGTCCACAACATCAATATAAGAAATAAGAATCTTATTACACCGCCTGCTCATAGGACGGCATTGTTTGAACGATCGTTCTCTTATAATATCTACTTATTATATAACTCTGTGCCGGGTGAACTAAAAACGAAAAATGTTGCGACGTTTGGGCGTTTAATGTACAATCACCTCATTCTGCGTCAATGAATTCTTTACTACAAGCGAATGATACGTAGGCATCTTTTGTTTTTTTGTATTAAGTTGCTTATGCGGTTGTATTATATATTTGTTACATGATTTGTATCTTTGATATATACTTCTTTCATTGTCATTTGACATCACACACAGAATTAGATTAGGTTAGGTTAGTTATCTTACTAGGCATTTAATTAGAATTAGAAGAATCTTCTTCATTTGTTATTAAAGTAAGGGTTCAGTGGAAGAGCAGTTAATAACATTGTTATTTTGCTGAACTGCCCCTTAAGGTTTTCCCAACTTCCTTCTTGATTATTTAATTTTAATACTTTGATTTTAATTTTTATTCCTGTTATTTGTTTATTCTATTATCACCGGTTTCTGTATTATTATTGTTCGATATACGATATACGAAAATGTATTGTTTGGGAAAATAAAGGCATGATTATTATTATTATTATTATAATTACGTGCTACCCAGAAATTCCCGAAATCTGTATTTGATTTAGTTCAAGATAAAAAGAGTAGTAATATAATAATAAATAAAACTCCAGGTTCCCAGGTACCAGCTAGAAAATAGTCTTACAGTAATAAATATACAATGCACAGAGATAACCTAATGTTCGCAGAATCGTATCGAACCGAAACCACTATTATAATAATATATAACAGGAAATATGTACAATAAAACTTATTCTATTATAATTATGCTTATTCAAATACATTATTTACCTAATGGATGCAAAGGGTTGTGCCTGTAATAAAAATAAATAGTTTTTATGATTGTAGAAAATAGGACAATGAAGAAATGTAATACCTGACCAGTCCTAAAGTAATTAACAATATTAAAGATATCTCAGAACTCCAAGACCTTTTCTATATATATTTTCTATATAATATATAATATTTCCAATTTAAAAACTAGAATTAAATACATAAATTACACCTACATCTAAATAAAACTAACAATACAAAATTAAATCTATTTTGCCCGAACAATAATTCTCATTTTAAAAATCCAATAAATGTTTTCTATTGTTGTGTTTAATAACTAGCAGTTTAACTTGATCACATATCACTTGATTTTTGATGTAATATTGTTTTGGTTTTGCCTGCTTTTTCAATTCATATTTAAATTTGAATTTCGGCGTATATTTAAGCATATCCTTCCATAAATTTACAGTATTTTCGTTTAATATCACAACAAACACGAATATAACAAATCCCTGAATGGATCCGAGTATACAAAACGAATAAATGCAAATAAACTTGAACAAGTTCCAAGGCAAAATTTCCGCAAAAAATCCAATACCCCACGTGATTCCTAACATAAACAGCAACATTATGGCAAGACGAATTTGCCGTACTTGCTTCCTTGTGTTGCTTTTAAAAACGCTGATTATTATTTTAATATAAATTATAAAATTTAGTAAAATAATTACAACGACTGGTAAACATAACAAATACGTGAACGTTACATCTTTTGCGTAACAGATATTTAAACCGCTCGAGTTATAGTCATCTAAAAATATTGCAGAGATAACTATTGGAAGAAGAGGTAACAGCCAACCGATTAAGTTATGTTGCCACGTATTGGGTTCTGGTTGTACATTTTTGTAACTATTTACAAATTTTAAATACTGTGTATGGGATATTAAAAGCATCCATACAAATTTTGCCAATACGATATCATGTAAAATCGCGCCAAATACTTTGCAAGCCGTCCTATTTGTTAAAATATATGGATCAGCTATTAATAACAGTATACATTCAAACAGCATTATAACAGAAAGGGATATTGTATCCATTCTTTTCGTATACCATTTCTTAAACTTACATGCTGAGAATAATATTCCAATAATACCTATTATTGATAGGCTGCAACCTATAAAAGTTATTAGAGTTAACGAAAACGTGTGAACGCCCAGTTTATCTTCCTTTATAGTTATATATTCGTGCATTTGTTTAACGAAAATACTCTCCTCACTCAGAACGAGCAAGGCAAAATTAGTTAGGTGGTTGTAAGAACACTGCTTCAAGAAATGCTTTTGTGAATGGAACAAATTGTAATCTAAATAAGTTCCTCCGTATGTAGACCATTTTCCATATTTTTGTTGACCATAATCCCAATATACGCAATCGGGCTCTTCAATCTTCTTAGAACTTGGACGAATTAATATTGGAATCGTTGTATTAAATTTATTTGGATACCCTGGAATCTTGACGTTTATAATTTTACCACTTGTAACTTGTAACACTTTACAATTTTCATGAATTTCATTAAAGAGACGATCATCCTGGAAGATAGTGTTGATTATTTTAAAATTTCTTTTCTCTTCATTAGTCAAATTACTCGTTAGACTTTCTATAAGTTCGTCAGGTACGTAAACGGCGACTTCTAAATTTTCTAAATTCAAAGAATCGAATGTCTGGCTTCGGTATATATTAACAATTTCAGATTTTAAAAAATTGTCACCAGTATACACCGCCAATCCAGTTATATTGCTAACAAAAGGGTAAGTAATTTGAGTCAATACATTCTCATGTTTAATCATTGAATAGAAATTATTAGCAAAATTAAGAGCAAAATTATCTATGGAATCCAAAATTTTATCAGTAGAATTTAATTTTTCTTGAGATTCTTTCAAAACATCTGCATTAATTTTTAACATATTGTTTATTGAACCGAAAAGCTTTTCTTCCGAATAACTCGCATTTTGTTCCTTGGAGATAGTTTTAATCGTGTCAGCTAGCAAGTTAACATCCGTCACTGTTAATTCCGAGAACTTGACACTTTCGGTAGTAATGTTCGACAAAACTTCGCCAATTTTCTCAGGCTTTTCTTCAGAAATCTGACGTAGATCGTGTAAATATCTTGTTCTATTTGGAACAATACCTATTGAGCAATTTCCTGATGGTTCCAACCAATATGCACCAGTTAAAATATTCCCAACGCATTTTCTGGTTATTTGCGTACCGTCTTCGTGCAAGCACAATTCGAAAGGTGTAGTCACAGTTCCAACTAATGTTTCACTCCAATGTATATTAGTTCCATCATCGCTTACAGTTGTTTCTGGCAGACACAAATCAATACTTCTCAGATATTCGATTGCCCAGTTATCCAGGTAAAAGAGAACATTCTTAAATTCTATAGGTTCTGGATTAGTCATAACCGTGATTATTGTTTCATTAATCAAATTGATGGCACTGTAGTTAGCCCCTTGAATAAAGAAATAGGTTGCATTGTGCGTTTCGTGGAATCGTCTACATTCTTCGAAACCAAGGTCCTCAAATACGGAAAGCAAATAAGATGGTAGCAATGACGATATCGGTTGTAAATCACCTTGATGAGATAGTTTTAAAATATATTTATTAAGCGATGTGTCTGTGTAACCAAGCATTTCCATTGTTCTAACAGGGATATATATGGAAGGTGCGTGGATGTAGCAAAAATACGTTTGAGCTTCAGCATCTATATCCAATTTATAATAATTGGAGTTACTAACCCCATGATGATTAATGGAAGAAACGTTTACTTTTCGATGCGCCCGCGCATAGCAACTAATATACTCTAGAGGGACACCATCCGTTTCTAATAACAACTCGCGATGTACTATGTCAAAATGAAGATGTATTTTTTCAACTTTCGTCCCTGCTGCAAAGAAATCATTCAAGTGATAGTCGCATGTCCGAAATGTTGAATACGTTTGATTATTGGCAACGCTCGGATCAATGTCAGAAAAATCTTGTTGTGGTAAATCGAGCTCCTTGTCAAAGGTACCTTCTATATACTCCAATTGATAGTTTATGTTGGTTATGCTCGGACATAATTGGGCATTTTCCAATCGACAGTTTTGATCCATTTGTATAAAACCAGTTGAGCACAAAAACGTGAAGGTACACATGAACATTGAAACGCATGGGACTGGATGGAAATTGAAATCCAAACAGGAACCGTATAAACCATCCAAACATGTTTCCTGAAAAAGAAGGGCATTTTAATTTTGCACTTTCCTAAAACCCATAATAACGTTGTTACATAGATAGGAAAATATTAAGAAGTACAATATTTTTTACTTGCTCCTTGGATCTACCATTCTGTAGTAGAGCCCTACCTTAAAAAGTATTATTTACAGAATTTTTTAAATATTTCATTTCAAAATATATTCGGCTTTTATAAATTGAAAGTTAGTGCCTTTACCCTATTGTAAATAATATTAATAGCTCTGGTGTTTATATGAAGGGTGATCCCTTTGCTCGGCCCTTACCCATTTATAAACCAAAACAATGATTTATCTTCACATCGCATTGTAACCTGCTATGTATAGACTAACACTAGAAATTTACAAGTCTGAGCATGTTAAAGGGTGCTTACAGTAGATACCCGAGATCGAAAGAGTCACATATCAGGATCAAAATGAATCGTGTCGAGCAACGAGCGGTGATTAAATAATTACGTTTAAACTCAACTCAAATTCAACAAGATTTTATGGATACATTAGGGGAATCTGCAGTATCATATGACATAGTTAAAATGTGGTGTCGTGAGTTTAAATGTGGTAGAAGTCACGTACAGATGAACATGCAGGTGGAGCGCCCCACCCAAGAAACTGTTAAAAAGATTCATGATCTCTGCTGCAAGATCGACGTGTAACTATTAGGCAAATAGTTGACGATACTGGTCTCTCATACCAAGTGGTATATAATATAATTACAGCCGAATTGAACAAAATTGTTTACAATATGGGTACCACGAATGTTAGCAGATGCACATTAGCAAACTCGAAAAGAGATTTGCAGTCGTCTTTTAACGCAGTATAGACACGACAAAGAAATTTATTTTGCAAAATTAGTGACAATGGATGAGCTCTGGATCCATCATTATGATATAGAGACCAAAATACAGAATAAGACACATCGAGGTTCACCACCGCCGAAAAAATTAAAGATGCGACCTTCAAAAAAAAAGGTCATGTTATTCGTATTAATTGGTAATTTTAGTAGATTTCCTGCAGAAAGAGGCTACAATTATAGGGACTTATTATGCCAATTTAATTCTTAAATTACGTGACTTGATAAAAGAAAAACGTTGGGGGAAGTTGCGTACAAGTATTCTCTTGCATCAGGATAACGCACCCAGTCACAGGTCCGCGATTACAACAGCTGCTAAAACGATTTCCATCAGATATTGGCGTAATATGTGCGGCAATCAGTGGTTTGCAGTGGTTGAACAATCATTTTTCGGAAAGCTTTGGAAATGCTATAACATCGTTGGGAAAAATGTGTTAACCTTAATGGAGACTATGTTGCAAAATAAAAGTAAGATATTTGCCAAATTTTTATTGTAAGTGGATCAGGGGTGGAGCAAAAGGATCCACCCTTGTATTACTGATATTTCTGAAAAGGAAGTTTTGGTGCAGCTTCAGAAGTCTAAAGACAATTTTTCGAATGGAATTGATAAGGTGCCCAATTTTATCGTGAAAGATTTTGTTCAAGTCTTTGTTAAACCACCTCACTACATAGTCTGGCTTGTAGGTTTCCACGGTCGTTGTCCATTATTGCGTAGATTTATTCTTTATACATTTGATAATCTTAAGTTCTCGATTATGATTTATGTTTTGATTATCAAATCTATAAAGAATAAATCTACTCATAATCCGCTAGTTTTTACTCGAGCGGATAAAGAGAAAACGGTTGTAGCAATGAACAGAGTAGATTATTTGAATAAAACGAATGAGTTTTTAGTACCGAATAAATTTGAAATAATTAAGAGGGATCCTACAGAAAAATTTCAACAAACTCTAAAAACAGTTATAAGAATTTCTGCTAATCTTTTTAGTGAAAAGGAACAAAATAGTTTAATTATTATGAACCCTGAACCCCAAAAAATTATATTCCCTTATTAAATTACATAAAGAAAATTACCCGATTCGTCCGGTTGTTTCATATGTGACAGCTCCGTCCTACAAACTCTCGAAAAGGCTTATAGATATCATTATTAAATATACAGGATTTAAACCTAAATTAAGCGAAAAAACTCATATGTACTAATAAACAAAATCAAAGACTTTACTTTAACGTCTAACACAAAACTCATTTCCTTTGACGTTCAAAATTGATTCCCTAGTATCCCTCCAGAAAAAAATGGTTATTTTAGTAAAAGATCTTCTCCATAAAAATAATGTAAATCCAATAATTATTACTGAAATTCTTGATTTACTAAACATATGCATAAAACAAAATTACCTTCAATTTAATGAGAACATAAACACTTGCAAAGAAGGTTTAATCATGGGTAATCCCCTAAGTCCGTTATTAGCTGAGATTTTTATGGATCATCTTGAAAATTCTATTTAAAAAAATCCTCTTTTTCAAAATGTATTATTTTGGTACAAATACGTAGATGATATATTACTAGGTTTCACAGGAACAAAGAGACAATTAAATTTATTATTTGATTATATTAATACATTGCATCACAATATTAAGTTTACAATGGAACAGGAAACAAATAATAGTATTAACTTTCTCGATTTAACGATTACTAGAATTAACAACAAATGTAACTTTGCAATATACCACAAACCGTCAATGACAGATATAGCTATTCATAACACTTCTTGCCATCCGATACAACACAAATTAGCGGCTTATCACAGTCTTATACATAGATTAATCAATACTCCGTTGAACCAACCAAATTTCTAGAAAGGGTTTAATTCAAACAAATAGCTATCAACAATGGATATAAAAGTAATATAATAAATAACATTTTAAATAAAAAACTCCTTACAAAAGCCATATCACAACTTTACCCAATATTAAATAATAATAACACCCAAAAATTTAAAATGATCACGTTTATAGGTTCTTCAAGCACAAAAATTTGTAAATATTTAAGAAAGTATGACATTAATACAGCGTAAAGAACTAACAACAATTTATTCAATTGATAAAAAACAATAAAGATTTAACAAACAACAATAAAAAGTCAGGAGTATATGAGTTAACCTGCTGTAGTTGCCCTATGACGTATATCGGACAGACAGGCAGATCGTTTGAAATACGCATCAGAGAACATTTTTCTTCATTTAGAAATAATAAAAGTGACTCTTCATATGCGTCTCATATTAATTCAACGAACCACAATTTTAACAAAGAATTAAAAATATTACACGTAGAAAATAAGGGCAAGAAACTTAACTTATTAGAGTCGATTAAGAATTTCTGAAAAAGTCGACATTTACATGTCGACATTTACATGTAAGAATGAGATTTAATATTCATTAATTTTCACTTGCAGTAAGTTCCAAATGTTATTAGAGTCGCTTGAAATTAATGAATTAAAGAAAACCGACAAGATACTAAATGATCAATTAGAAACAAATAATTCCCCCTTACTCAATTTATTTATTGATATTCAGACAGTCACATATTGTATTTTTCCATAGAATTCCTTTACCTCCCTGTAACATAATGTAAACCCCTAGTTTTATTACTTAAGAACAGTATTGTATAAACCGTAGTGAAAGTTTTGTGCATAGACATTTTAGTAATAAAAAGTACCCATTCGTTAAACTATTTAAAATAAAACATGTGTTTGTTACGGTATACATTTGTTAAAAAAAATAAAAAATTTGTACATAAGTTAGTTATATCAATGTCTGATGAAGTTCAGGTTGGAGCGAAACGATCGTTACAGTGTAAATTAAAAAGTGAAATTCATTAAAATTTGTTTTATTTTATCCTGATAATAATTTGTAAAATTATTTTCAATTTATTCTCACTCCCTTGTGGATATTTCCTCTGACAAATTTTCATATTAGGAAGTGATTGCAGTATAGGGATCGCATATCGCAGTTCAT
This sequence comes from Melolontha melolontha, assembly GCA_935421215.2. NCBI lineage: Eukaryota > Metazoa > Arthropoda > Insecta > Coleoptera > Scarabaeidae > Melolontha > Melolontha melolontha. Next base: position 8,393,373 of record OW285241.1, read on the forward strand.
ACTTATTTTTGCTTATCTATATTATATTAATATAACATAATTGATTTTCAACTCACATCTAGAGTATTGAGATGATTCCTAAATTGAGAACGGGACTCATAATGAGAGAAGTCGTAGTCAGAAGGATGCATCTTGTTGCAAGCTATCCGTTCATTTGTAACTAGTGCAGGAAGTAAACTTGAGCTAGAACTAAAATATGCATGTATTGATTTCTGAAAATAGTAACTTAGAAAACATTAACAAATATATACTTTGCCACACAATAAGTTTATAAAAAAACCATTCTGAAAAATTTTAATTACAAAAAAATTACATTTTTTAAGAAAATAATTTTATTGTCTTTCAATATAAATAATAGCTATATAACGTGCCTTCGAAAACTTTCCTCATTAGAGACGGAAATGCTCTTTGATAAGGGTTGGTGCACGTAATTTGTCACAAAAGTATTATTTTGAATGAGAATGGCCGTCTCTAATGATGAAAGTTTTTGACTGCACGTTATAGCGTACATATATTATAGAAGATTTCTTTTCTTAGCGATTTAATGTCTGTCATTATTAATTATTTATTTATTTAAGGTAATTTACCTCTGATATGTTTCAACAGCTATGGCCTTAATCAAAGAATTCTTAAAAAGATAATCGTGCAATAATAGAATATGACAGCATATTACAATTAGTACGGTCGTATTTTCATACATTATATTGTCATAGTTCCCTTAAAGTTAAAGTTATATTATTAAATACTTATTTGTTCTTGGATCTTGCGACAGAAATCCACTATTAGCATCAAGAATATATGCAGCGGAATATCCTAACTGTAGAACGCCGGATAACTTTGACAATTTGTTGGTAATGTTTCTTCGGTCGGACTCGGTGAATTACCCCAAACATCAAAGGACAAAAACTATGAAGTGACAGTCAATCAATTTGTTACAGAAAATTCGCACATGTTTGCAAGTTGTTACGTTTTAATTTCCATTTTTAGTTTTCCCTTATTTATTGTCAAGTCCCGGTATCTTAATTTGTTTGCTAATCATTTAAATACGTTCAACGCGTACGTATATCGCTATCTGTGTTTACAATTTGGTAAATGTATCATCCCCCTATCGTTTTCTATGCCAGCGGGTGATTGTGGGATTAGAGCTCCGACCTTCGTGGTAAGTTAAGTCTTGTAAAGTAGTGCAAATCTTCAGTAAAGAAAGCTATAGACACGGCTTTTCGATCGCATAAAGCGGATCAAGTCGAAAAAGTGATTAACATTATTAAGAATACCCAATTTTGTTTCAAGCGACTTTGGAAGTTTGGGGGAAATATTTATACCTTTAGCCGTAACAGAGAACACAGACTCTGCCGATAGTAAATTGAATAAAGTTAGGTAACTACGCGTATCGTTGTTATACCAAATAAAACAACCAAGTTCAAAACAATAACAATAAGGATTTATTGTAATCCAATCAACACAACAACCAAGGGATATTGTACCCAGAATGCCAAAATAAAACGGTTATACCAACTTGGCTAACCACGTCACAATGAAATATTTGAATGATTCAGAAAATATTTAAAGTTTAATGCATAAGAAACTATATTTAAAGTTGATCAAAGCGATAATGACATTAAAATAGTGATATCTATCTTTATAACAAAGTAAATTCTGGTCATGTATAAAAGACTCACCTAGTATAATATATGAATGAAATAATTTAAAGTGCTGACAAGAAATTGACTAATACGTGAAGTTAAACTATTTGCACATAAAAACATGTGTTTTATTTAGATAAATTACAAAAAAAAATAATAAGATCATCAGATTTTATAAAAAAAATGAAGGTCAAGCCTAAAATGATTTAACTAAATATGGAAAATAATTAAATTAACTAAGAATCTTAATCTAAGAATTGCATCATTAATTTATCAAAGATTTTTAATGAACCTTACATAGATATTGATACATACTGTATATGCAATAATTCCTTATATAACACACACACACACACAATTAATTATTTTAATTGCGTAAGTTCAAGTTGTAAAAATTTATACCAGAATAAATCTATTAAGAGTTGTCCACACTGTATATGCATAAATAAATTAATTATAGAAAATTGAACTGATCATTAACTTTAATGATAATTACAGAAATTATATTACTCAAATTAATTCTAAAATTTATGCTTCCACGCAGTATATGTAGAAATTATTCTTACGTAATAAAAAAATTGAATACTTGAATCGGTTACATATTTTCCACTAAGAAAAAGCAAAAGGAAAATTTATACTAAATTGAATGACACTAATGACGCAATACAGAAAAAAAATTAATTAATTTATAAGCTTATGTATGTATACAATTGCTTCATGTGACGCTGACGATTAATTATAACGTAGTCTCCAGAAATATACTTAAAATAAGTACTACCTTATACAATGCTTCTGCAGGAAGAAACAAAAACGCAACGGCGACCTCGTGGTCCACAGTAATGCAATTCACAAGAAAATTTTCAACATACCGGTCCTTCAATAATGTGCGGAAACTGATTACCTTAGTTTTACTCAAATTTTTGGGGATGGTAACACCTTATCAATCTTGCTCTCGTGTATTAGTTTAGTCATATAAAAACGGAAACCTCTAACCGCTCGGTCTGGAAAAAAACTATCTTTCCAATCCATGATTAATTCACGAAAATCAACTTAGGAACACCTCCACGTTGATTTACAAGGCGAAGTAAAATTAAAAAACGCTACTAGCGAACATTTGACCAATGTTTTAATTAAATTTTACTAAGCTAGATAATTTTAACACCAGAGTTACGAAGCTTTACCACTTTGCTGTAACGAGAGCTAATGAGAGAGAATCTGGCCCTCAGCGAAGTTTTTAAATTGACAGTGCGCCGTCATACCAGGAAAAAAACAATATTTGAAAGAATATTTCAAGTGTCTCATATTTAATTAATTTCACAAAGGAAATCGACCGCAAAGACAACCTACTACTAATTTACAACCTCTTTCCTTTTAAATTTCGCTAAATAATGGTAAAATTGACTAAATAACCCTTCATACTATATCAGAAATAAATACTAATAGATGGCGTGCTAATTCTCAAATCCCATGCGCAAAACAAATTAAAAGCCATAACTAACATCCTCAAAAATTCTCATAATTAACTAGGGTTCATTTTAATTAGGAATACTAAATTAAAACAACGTTTATTAATTTATAAAACAAAATGACATTGCAGAAATTAAGTAAATGCACACAGATGCAAATTCTATGTCCATATGAATCTAAATCGCATGTACGGCGCACGTACTATAAATGTTAAAAGCATATTATTTGAAAGATGTAAACAACACACAAAGCAAAGGGAAAAGATTTATTTAACTATGAAACCCATACAAAATTACGATTTTAGCAATGGTAAAATTAGAACACACTAATCTGCTTTTATTTTAATTAACATATTTACAGATAACCAACGCTAGATCGATTAATGGAAGAAAATTAATCATTAAGTAAACAATGCAAGAAGTCGTTATTAAGATCTAATAAAGGTGTTAAACCATTCCTACGAACAAAATTAGTGAACTTATTATATATACCGAGTTATACAAAAATAACTAACAACCAAAATCAAGATAAGGTATTTTCAATTTTAGGAATTCAATTAGTACGAAGAGTGGTATTTAAATATAGCAGAAACCTAGTATATATGCCATGTGGTTCAAAAATAACCGACAAACTAAAATGCAAAATAAGGTAATTCATTTTTAAGCAATACAAGTAGTACGATAAAGTAGCAATTAATCTAGCAGATACTAAAAATATACAAGGGTCGAAATTTGACGTATAACACGGGAGAATATATTTAAGAGATGCTAGGTACATCGAAGAAATTTTAGCAATTCAAGTGGTATCTTACGTCGATTACTTTGGACACGAATTGATTTTTATGCAAGATAATACTAGGGCGTACACCGCAAGAATCATTATACAAATCAGTTTTCGAGTTATGGATTGGCAAGCATGCAGTTCCGACCTTAATCCGATGGACCATGTATGGATGAGTTAAAATGAAGAATTCGTGCTGGATCTCAGAGCTTATTGCTGCAGTAGAAGAAGAGTGGGTTGATGTCCCAGAAGAAACAATATTGAACTTGATTAGATTTATGCTTAATCATATGAGAGATGTTATTAGGATAAGAGGGGGGCATATCAATTTTTAAAAATTAAGTGTTAATTTAGATAATTGTCAATAAATCATACTTCCTTAGGTAATAAAAAAAAGGTAATTCATTTAATTTATTAATTTAACAATTTTAAGTTTAAGAAGCCCAAACAAATTTTAATAAATAGCATACTAAATTTTCTTTCAAACAGCATATATGTTCTTTGATCCGTTAAATAGTACTGAGCCAATATCTATGCACACAATGTGTATTAATAAATATCATAAACATAAGATAAAATATTAAACTTAAATAAAACACCTTATATTTCACAAACAATAGTATATTAACTATATGTACATTTCATGTGCCCTGCACACATCGTCAGTAGTAACTAAATTTAAAAGTATTATTTTTTAAATACATGTATAGCAAAAATATCTATCTATTTTTTGGTTAGGGGTGTAAAAATTACAATTATAAATGGTCAACAAATGGTCAAAAAACATGCATATAAAAATATAAAACTAAAAATAAAACTAAAAAATTTGGTCGTATATTGTAATAGTGCCTGTTAAAATCTATTGGAATTCCAAGAAAGGACAAATTATGGGAAAGACCGTTACCTATGAAAAACAAGACAATGACTGTGTTTGGCATGTCGGGTTCTATTAAATAACAATATAGTAACGTGAAAAGGAAAATTAGTTATTAGATACTGTAGGTATACAATTTAAAAGTTTATTATTAATAGGTGAAATGTCATTGTTTAAGAGGTAATTCTTGTATTTTTTCATATGTATGGCCTCCCACATGTCTAAACTTTTGCTATTACATTTTTTAATTAATTTTACATTATCTAAGCTGAAATTATGTCCGGTATCTAAATGATGTAGAGCTAATGTTGATTTATCTACATTGTGAAGTTTTACATGAGCTAAATGTTCTTTGAAACGGGTTTGAATATTTCTTCTTGTTTGGCCGATATATAATTTTGGGCAGGAATTACAGTTAATTCTGTAAATACCTGATTCTTTCAGTGGGTCTGTGTTAACTAACTTTGTTTGAAGATGTTGTTGTAACTTATGAGTGTTGGAAAATGCAGGAGTTAGATTATATTTTTTTAACAATTTAGTTACGTTATTCTGCCAACTTTTGTGAAAAGTAATTTTGCAATATTTTTTGGTATTACTCTTTGTATTTGGAGTTAATCTGGTTTTAAAAGTTTTTAGCTTCTTCTTTTCTAGTTTGTTTTTGATTTTATCCACCAATTGTTTATCGTATCCGTTGGATTCTGCTACTTTTGTTATGTGGTCTAGTTCTTTCTTAAAATTCACTGGTGATAGAGGGATTGATAATAATCTATTAATTAAAAAATAAAAACTACTTTCTTTATATTTGTTAAAAGTGTCTGATTGTTTATGTATGTAATTGTCAGTATGTGTTTCTTTTCTGTAAATGTCAAATTCAAACTTCCTGTCTAAAATAGTAATTTTTAAATCTAAGAAGGGTAAAGATTTGTTTTTATCCAACTCATACGTAAACTTGATTGATGGATATTGGGTATTTAATATATTTAAAAACGAAACTATATCGAAAGAATCAGGTATCACTGCCAGAACATCATCTACGTATCTTGCCCAAAATTTGGGAAAAAAATTGCACATGGTTTTGACTTTGTTTTCAAAGTTGTTCAGAAATAAATTCGCTAGGAATGGTGATAAAGGGTTGCCCATGGCTTTATCACCATTCCTAGCGAATTTATTTCTGAACAACTTTGAAAACAAAGTCAAAACCATGTGCAATTTTTTCCCAAATTTTGGGCAAGATACGTAGATGATGTTCTGGCAGTGATACCTGATTCTTTCGATATAGTTTCGTTTTTAAATATATTAAATACCCAATATCCATCAATCAAGTTTACGTATGAGTTGGATAAAAACAAATCTTTACCCTTCTTAGATTTAAAAATTACTATTTTAGACAGGAAGTTTGAATTTGACATTTACAGAAAAGAAACACATACTGACAATTACATACATAAACAATCAGACCCTTTTAACAAATATAAAGAAAGTAGTTTTTATTTTTTAATTAATAGATTATTATCAATCCCTCTATCACCAGTGAATTTTAAGAAAGAACTAGACCACATAACAAAAGTAGCAGAATCCAACGGATACGATAAACAATTGGTGGATAAAATCAAAAACAAACTAGAAAAGAAGAAGCTAAAAACTTTTAAAACCAGATTAACTCCAAATACAAAGAGTAATACCAAAAAATATTGCAAAATTACTTTTCACAAAAGTTGGCAGAATAACGTAACTAAATTGTTAAAAAAATATAATCTAACTCCTGCATTTTCCAACACTCATAAGTTACAACAACATCTTCAAACAAAGTTAGTTAACACAGACCCACTGAAAGAATCAGGTATTTACAGAATTAACTGTAATTCCTGCCCAAAATTATATATCGGCCAAACAAGAAGAAATATTCAAACCCGTTTCAAAGAACATTTAGCTCATGTAAAACTTCACAATGTAGATAAATCAGCATTAGCTCTACATCATTTAGATACCGGACATAATTTCAGCTTAGATAATGTAAAATTAATTAAAAAATGTAATAGCAAAAGTTTAGACATGTGGGAGGCCATACATATGAAAAAATACAAGAATTACCTCTTAAACAATGACATTTCACCTATTAATAATAAACTTTTAAATTGTATACCTACAGTATCTAATAACGTTACTATATTGTTATTTAATAGAACCCGACATGCCAAACACAGTCATTGTCTTGTTTTTCATAGGTAACGGTCTTTCCCATAATTTGTCCTTTCTTGGAATTCCAATAGATTTTAACAGGCACTATTACAATATACGACCAAATTTTTTAGTTTTATTTTTAGTTTTATATTTTTATATGCATGTTTTTTGACCATTTGTTGACCATTTATAATTGTAATTTTTACACCCCTAACCAAAAAATAGATAGATATTTTTGCTATACATGTATTTAAAAAATAATACTTTTAAATTTAGTTACTACTGACGATGTGTGCAGGGCACATGAAATGTACATATAGTTAATATACTATTGTTTGTGAAATATAAGGTGTTTTATTTAAGTTTAATAGTGTAATAATTTCACAAGTGCTCAACATATATACTAATAAGATAAAATAGTTGATTCCAATCATAGATATGTATATAGAACGATATTACTTATTTTATCATTCGTCTTGTTAAAAACAATACTATCACCGGAAACATAATAAAGATACATGAATTTACGTCCATACAAAGCGTTGAATTATTTTATTTAACAATGTAGATAAGAATTAATGTATCGTCTCGTAATAAATGTGGACACTTATTTTTGCTATCTACACTCAAGCTATTATAATCAATTTCTCTTGGTAGCTTCTTTCCTTTTCTTTCTTTCAGTTTCTTTGCAATATTGTATACTACCATTAAAGCAACATGAGCACGAATAAACTCAAAAGAAGCGGATAGGAAAAGAAAATAAAAATTGAGAAAACACTGACACTGACAATTCGTAACAAACGAGACGAATAGAGTTTTGTGTTTCTCAGCACGATTGATGGTTTCAATAACGTAAGACTATGAAGCACACTGAAATATTTTTAAACAAATACCTATCTATAGGTACACAAATTCGAACAAGAAATATGTGTTAAGTTGAGAAAATGGCAGTACATTCATGTATGTTCTGATAATGGACACGCTTTTCGAAATAAATTACATATAAAAGACCGTTTTCTTTAATATCAAACATTTTTAAGCTTATAATTAAAGAATGATAGAAGACTAACTATAACCTATGAGGTTGAATCATAGTTTATAGCGTTTACGGTCTGTAGGATGAGAAAGAAAATTGTTAGGCATGTGTCTAAATTCTTTTAATGTTTCAATTTGAACAAAAATTGTATTAATTCTTGACAAGAGAAAATGGTACGTCAAGTAGAAAAAGCATGACAATGGCCCTTTTTCAATAAATTAATCCTTATTTATTGAAAAAGTGCCATTTTAAAAGTTCAGAAAGACTATCAGACTTTGATGAAATCGTCTGAGCGCAGCGCACAAGTCACGACTTTCAAAAACTGCTCTTGTTGATCGTGGCTTTGAATGAAATTGAACAGAGACCTTATAGTCCGGATTTAACACCGAGTGATTAATTTTTGTTTCCGAATCTCAAAAAAAAAACAATTACTGGGACAAAATTTAGGGACGATAACGAACTTATAGCAGCCATAGAGAAGAACCATTTTACAGAGAAAAATATAGAATATCTTTACGATGGATTCAAGATGTTATTGAGACGGTACAATACCTGTATTCAAAAGCAAGAAAACTATATTGAAAAATTGTTTTTATTCATACTCTAGTCTTTTGTTTTCCCGCCTAGTTCGCGGTCTCTTTGTAGCGAATGAACGATTAGTAGTGTTTAATTGAATTAATACAAAGCATAGTCAATCCTAACCTAGTAACAAGAAAAACATAAACTAATTTTTGAATGTAAATTGTTATGTGCTATGTGCGTTGTTAAAGCAAATTCACTCAACTAAATATTATTTTAGTGCATGGGTTTTGCATTGATGAATGCATTATTTTTACGAGCTTAGTGATATAACAAAGAATATGCTATTTATTTCTATATGGAATATCCCAAAGTAATGGCTAGTTTTATTAATTATTTAATTGAATTAACACAATACATTAAGAATACATACCTAGATGTTTTGCAATCTAAAATTACCAAAAACTCTATGGAATTTAAAATGTCGATTATTGAGAGGAAATAGTATTAGTTCATAATTCTAAGTAGTTACTAAATGACAACTTGAAATCCAAATCCATTCAATTTAAAACATATCAATATCATAATTATGCGGTTATTATTCGTGTTATTTAATCTTATCGAATCAGTTGATATACTGCAGGATCGTAAATCTACCTTATAAAATATCATGTCAAACAGAATAACAAAAACGACACGCATCTCCCATTTCGTCACAGAAAATTTGAGTATTAATTGAATATATTTGGAGATAATAAAAACAGATCAATCCATTTTGTAATACCAACATTATTTTTCCAAATAAAAATATTATATCAATTAATTAGCATAATATACATCTTTACATACATGTCATACAAGCTTTTTCACGCAACCCGTTCATTAGAAGTTTTCTATGTTAACGCCTTAAGATACTTCTGAAAATTTGTGGCACGTATTCTTGATACCTGATGTGTTAAAATAAAATATTTACACTCATGAACCACTTTCGGTTATACCGGAAGTCAAAGCCAACTTTAATATTTTAAATAAAATGTTATACTTTTTATTGCTTTTTTAGATTCCTTGTAAAGTACTATAACACTTTATATTAAGGTTTCTTTTACAAAAAATTAACCGTCTTCGAAATATTTTGATTTTTGTGAAATTTTTTGTTTTTTCAATGTACTTTTTAAAACCATATATCTCAGGCGTATTTGATCTAAACTACGTTATATTTCTACTGCAGATAGTTAAAGGTTTAAGATCCCAAATAATGTCGAAACATTTAAGAAATTTCTTACAGGTGTTCAAAATTTATTGATTATTTAAGTAATCTTTAATTAAAGAAAAATCGATTTTTTTAAATGGAACACCTGTGGATGAGCACGCCATAGTAAGTAGATAAACATTGTGCATCGTACAGGTATAGGTTTCCGTCTGTCTATTTCTCATAGTTTTAGAGTTATTAATGATTATTTTCTAAATTGAGCATTATCAAGAAAAATCGTTGTAGTAAGCTATGAAAAATAAATCTGATTTGTCAAAATTGTCACAAAGTGTATTTCGTGTGTAACTGGTTTTATGTTGTTAAAATTATTGTTGCTATTAATTCCATTGCTTTTATAGATACAAAATCTGGTGATTCCCATGATGAAATGAATTCAACAAACTTTTTCACTTGAGTCAATAAACAGTTACTGCCTAATCTTCCACCAAGAAGTGTATTTGATAACGCATCATATCACAATATCAAAATCGAACGTGATCCAACATCATCATCTTCCAAAAAGGTAGAAATGATAGAGTGGCTTGTAGCAAGAAATATAGCGTTCGATGTGAAGTGGACAACGCCGGAGTTATATGAATATTAATAAAGAAAAATTAAAGTGAAAATCCAAGATATAGACTGGATACACTATTATAGGCCAATAAAGATAATGTACTGGCGTTGCCTCCTTATCACCCGGAGTTAAATCCAATCGAAGAGATATGGGCGATTGTAAAGAATTGGGTTGGAACCAGAAGTGTCACTTTTAAGTTAGCAGACGTCGAAAATTTGGCCAGAGAAAAATTCGCATCTGTAAATGTAGAAGAGTGGGCATCTGTTTGTAGCCGTAGATAAAGTTATTGAAAATTATTTACAAACAGAGCATGATGTAACACATAATCTAGTTTTATAGTTAATACAGAAGAAACTGATAATGAAGAAGATAGTTATACCGATGATGACTCTGACATTGAAGATTATGATGGTGTTCAACCACTGTCAGAAGAAGTAGAATAAAATGACAGGGCTAAAACAGCCACAAATAGACATGCGGTATTGGATGTTCTCTTACTTTTCTTAAATCTTCTGTAAAACTTCAAATTTAAAAAATAGAACAATTTGTTACTTTTTTTTTATACCACCTTTAAATACTGATATTAACATACATCTATTACACTGTTATTGTTTTTATTGCATATGTATTACAATATTACTTGGCAAAAATAAAGTTTTCTAAATAATTTCATCTTACAGATGTTTACTTGTATTAATTATAACTAGGGCAGACCAATTTCCGTGCGCGCCATGTGCGCCGATGTGAGGATGATAGTATTGGATCAGAACTAATAAAAAGCATTCAGTATGTGTTTGGTACTTGCTTAGACTGCATGTAAGTGTAAGCATAGGTAATAAAATGTCGTCGACACATAAATCGAGAAAACGACCTTTGTCAGACGAAGTTATGGATTTCCCGGACATGATATATGATGTCTCAAGAATTAAATGTTTTGTGTGCAATACATATCTAATGTGTTGGTCAAAAACACATTGTAAAGAACACGTAAGCAGTTCGAAGCACAATAATAACAAAGTTAATCGACAACAGTTTATACATGAACTATGTGTAACTGTGATTGTGTGTACACTGCCGTTTACCTTGTTAAGTAATGATTCATTTATTTAATTTTGGAATAAATACGCGAATCAAACATTACCGAGCAGGACAACGTTACGAAGGAATTTACCATCGGTTCGTAAACAGGTTGAAAATAAAATCAAAGCCGAACTGAAAAATAAAAAACTGTGGTTATGTGTGGATGAAACAACTGACAGCAAAAACAATCTGTAGTTAATGTGATGGCGCGTAATATGGAACCACATCAACTAACGTCTTCAATTTTATTAGCATTCAGACGACTAGAACAATGTAATGCCGCAAAAATTTCAGGGGTGCTATTAGATACTTTGGAAAAATTAAAACTTTCGAAAGACCAAATATTAATGTTTATGACCGATGGTGCCGCAACCATGTGTTCTGTAGGCCGGTCTCTTAGAAAATATTGTCCTAACTTGTTACATATTACTTGTAAACTTCATGCTCTACACCTTGTGGTAGAACAGGTTCGTAGATGTTATCCAGAGGTAGATGCTTTAATATCGAGTACAAAGGCAGTATTCCTGAAATCTCCAAAACGTATTCGGAAATTTCCCGAATTGTGTTCCCATACCCCTGAGCCACCACAGCCGATTCTAACACGTTGGGGTTACGGGCGGGGTTTTACTATCATGAACATTTTGAAAAAATTAAGGACGTTGTTTTATCATTCGATCCGAAAGAAAGTGCACTCCCATACCGGCGCTCATGGCGCGCACGGAAATTGGTCTGCTCTAATTATAACAATATACTCTCTAGACAACATGAAATATTTATATGTAACTTTTCTATAATTTTTAATATAGTTATTGGACGATAGCCAGCAAAATCATTTTCTAATCTTTCTTATATACTGGTTTTATTACTGAAAATTTTAGTTGATATGTTGATGGTTTGTGTTAATAGTGGAGATAGAAATAAAGAACATATTTCAGCAGCAAAATCGGAACTTTTAATCGGAATCGGAATTTTTAGATAGATCAGTTAATCTGCTATTTAAATTTAAATGTTATCCAAAATGTATTGCAAAGTTTAGGAATAATAAAAACAAAAACAGAATAAGATTTTAATTAGTTTATTCATTACTCATTACATAATTAGACAAAATTAAAATAATAAATGTTTAAGTAAATGTTTGAAATAAATACAGAAACAATAAATTTGTATAAATGTATAATCTTAATTAAATGGAAAAACATTCACCTCACCACCTGTCCCATCGTGGACTGGCTACCATCCATAGAGACAAAGCAGTCGCTCCTAGGACGTCCATACCTTTCCATTCAATTAAGCAAATCCTTTATTTGACATAACATCGATAAACTGTATCCAATAAAATCAAATTAAAGTAATACAATATTGCATTGATTAGAAAATATAAAGCCAAACTATAGTAATAATAATAATAATAATAATCATTTTAGCTGGAGAAAATGCAATTTACACTCTGAAACCATATTACTTCAGGATGTAAAACACAGCTGAACCGAATATACTCGTACTATAGATCGTTCCAACCTCCGTATTTAGTATGGGATATAATAGCAACTTTTATCTCTTACTATCCTTAATTGCTGTCATTAACGCTATCTTCACTTCCGGTTGCTATGTTTCAACTTATTGACATATGCTGTCATCGTCATCGTCCTACTTTTAAAATATTTCGTTAAATTGTTAATTTGTTTATATAGTTGTATATACCAATTATTCTTTTCAGAACACTTGTATCTTTTTCAAGCGTGCACAGGGTAATATGGATATTTTTATTGATTTTTATAAACGTTATAACATAATATAAATGTAATTACAGTTTTCACTGCATTAATGGAGCCTGTAGGAAGAAAACGGCGCAAAGGAGACAAATTTAGTCGTAAGGAGAAGTGTATGATTGCAAATATTTTCAATTATTTCAATAAATCAATGAATGTGAGTGCTGCAGTTCAAGAAGCAAGTAAAGCTTTTGGTATCTCAGACCGTGCAATATATCAAGTAAAACAGGAGCAACGAACTGGTTTATTATCAAGTCCAAAAAAACCTAACAAAAGGAAAGGCATACAACTAAATGATCGACTACATACATATGATGAGAACACGCAAGCAGCTATTCGACGAAAAGTGCATGGCTTTTTTATACAGAATATTCCACCTACATTAAATACAATTCTTGCTGCTGTCAATGCTGATGATGAACTTCCTAACTTCAGTCGAACAACTTTACATAGATTGTTACACGATATGGGTTTCGAATTTAAAAAAGTAGGACGAAGAAGTATATTCATTGAACGAGATGAGATTATTAGGTGGAGGCACAAATACTTATGAGAGATCAAAAGATTTAGAGAAGAAGGTACAATTTACTTCTTGCTATTTGACATGGCTGTAACTCTATATTATTTCAGGTCGAACTATTATATACACTGACGAGTCATGGCTGAATACAGGGCATGCGGTAAATAAAACTTGGACAGATACTACTATTCAAAATAGTCGACAAGCTTTTATTCAAGAACTAAGCACTGGTTTGAAATCACCAACCGGGCTTGGACCTCGTTTTGCATTAGTTCATGTTGGTGGTGATAATGAGTTTGTTCCTGGTGCTGAATATACATTTCTTTGCAAGAAAAACACTGTCGACGTTCATCATGAGATGGATTCAGAAACATATGAGGATTGGCTTATAAATAAATTACTTCCAAATATACCACAGAAGTCAGTCATTGTTCTTGATAATGCTTCCTATTACTGCAGAAAATTGGAAAAAATTTCAACAACAGGATGGAGGAAAACGATATCATTGATTGGCTCAGTGAAAAACAAATACAAATCAGTAACGATAAGCTAAAAATGGACTTACTGTATTGCGTGTCACAAATTAAACCGCAATATGATAAAAGTAGGATTGACGAATTTGCAAAAGAAAAAGGTCGTGAAGTTCTTCGATTACCACCTTACCATTGCGAGTTAAATCCCATTGAAATGGTATGGGCACAACTTAAAAACTACGTAAGAAAGAATAATACCACATTTACGTAAGGTAGAAGATATGGAGCAATTAATTCGAAGAGCGTATAGCACTGTAACAGCTAATAATTGGCAAAACTACATCAAACATGTAAAAAATATTGAAAAGGAAATGTGGATAGTGGATAATTTGCAAGACGACATCGAAGAATTAATTATTCACGTAACACATTCGTCATCATCTGAAGATCAAAGTGATTCCTCGACTGACTAAAAAATTAACATGAGACATAGATATGTGTGTGTAATTGCTACTTCTTTCTTAAATATTATTGTATTATATACGTATTTGTATGATTCCAGTTCTTTTTGTTACAAAAGTGGAAACTATTATTTGTAAACGGATCATCATCGTTTTTAATTTAATAAATTGCATAACACCCCAATATCGAAGTAAATATTCACTGTACGTTGCATAGATATCGTTCATATGTATATTTGTTTAGAAATGTGTGTAGTATTGTTAATAAATATTGAAATACAGCTATTTTCCTTGTAGTATTCTTTCCTAGAATTTTACGTGCAGCGAATTCGCTATGCAAAATAATAAGCAAAATGTCATATGAATCTCAATAATTTTGCACCTTCAACGTCAAAAAATGTAAATAAAGGTTATGATTTTATCACGTGAAATGTCAAATAATTAACCGGAAATGGTAATGTACAGCTGATTGGATGATTTGGCAACCATGAAACAAATTCCCATAAGACGTATACTGAATACGGAGATTGAAACGATCTATAGTAGACATAATACAGACAACCTCATTAATTATACCTAGTAAAGTTAAAAACTGAGGGTTCGCCACGTACAATTATCACGAACCGCCACTGGTAATTAGCCAAAATTATAAAAGTGATCGAACCAGTCAACTACAATTACTCCTAAGCTGGTAAATAAGATAGTTTAGGAGCAAAAATAACAATACATGTAGCAATATGAGAAAATAGCTGAGGTACATAAAATAATTTGTATTACTCTTTAAATATAATGTTAATTGCATGTGCTACGTATATTTACTCTAACATAAGAGTCTAACAGTCAAATTAAGCGTTTTATTAAAAGTTCTAACTTTTTTCAAACACGATATTCTTAGTACAAAGTCACTAAAACGAATTATAAGAAAAAGTTTGGAGGATGGTATTGTAACTTAAAGTTATTGTCATATTCAGATTCAATAAAACAGGAAAAACATTGTTAGGTAGTGATGACAACAAATAAATATACAATACAACCTGTCTTATCCGGATCTGTGATATCCGGACCCTCCCGTATCTCCGAACTAATTTTTCAATTTTATTTAACGAAATTTGTGTGCCAGATGGGTGGGATGGAGAAGTTAAGGTTGCAGCTGGAATGTTGCTTGCGCACCTAGTCTGCATATACCCATTTAAATACATACATACGTAACATTAGCAGCTTTATACCGTTATAGGTTTGTTCTGCAAGTGTTATAGGTATTGTTAACCGTTGTTACTGTATTTTATCGTTGTAATTTTTCATTGTTATTCTTCATCGTTATTTTTTGTTAAAATGGCGGAGAAAAGAAAGAAAACTGTTGTGACGACAATGGATGAAAAGTTTCGTGCTCTAAAGAGGTTAGATGCTGGTGAAGTAGCTAAGACGATTGCTGCTGACTTGGGAGTTGGAACGAGCAATGTGAGTGACTGGAAAAAAACGAGAAGTGAGATTAAGAAGTGGTGCTGATCAAAAGCTTCAACAAGTGTGGTAAAAAAACTAAAAATAATGAAGAAAGCCACTAACAACCAAATTAATGAGGCTTTATATCTTTGGTTTACCCAACGAAAAGGACAAGGATTGCCTATTTCAGGACCTTTGCTAAATGAAAAGGCTTTGCACTTCAATAAAGAAATCAGGTCCGATGAACAGTTTAAAGAAAGTGAGGGATGGTTAGATAGTTGGAAAAATCGTTATGGTGTGCCGAAACTGCAGATCAGCGGTGAAAAACTTTCTGCTAACCAAGAAGATAACAACAACTTTAAAATGTTTTTACACAGCTTTATAGACGAACATAGGATTTCAGAAGAACAACTCTACAATTGCGACGAAACTGGGCTGAACTATAAAATGCTGTCGACCTACACTTTGGCTTCAAAACAACAACATAGTGCACCAGAGTTTAACAAAAAAAAGGAGAGGTGACCATTTTAGCTTGTAGCAATGCTACAGGAGTTCACAAACTTTCACTAGGATTTATTGGAAAATCTAAAAAGCTTTCAAGAACTTTAAAGATTTGTCTTCCCTGCCAGTTTACTACAGACACGTAGCGCAAGGATGAAATGTGAAATATTTACTGATTGGTTTCAGAAGTAGTTTAGGTTACAAGTTGTAAAACATTTAGCGGAAAATAATTTGCGAAGAAAAGCAATGCTCCTACTGAACAATGCACCCTCACACCCAAGTGAAGATGAACTGAGAAATGGTGATATAAAATATGTGTTTTACCCCCAAATCTGACATCCCTTTGTCAACCTATGGACCAAAGTGTGCTCGAATTACTGAAACGTACCTATCGCCGTAAGTTACTAACTCTGTTGATTGCTGGAATGGATGAGGGTGAAAGTGTTACGGAATCCTTAAAAAAAGGTGGGCATGTTAGATGTGGTGATGTGAGTATCCCAAGCTTGGAATAAAATAAAACCGCTTACACTTGTTAGGTCATGGAAGAGCTGCTAGATCACTAAGCAACTGAAAAATAGACTGGAGAGAAACCAGAAGAAATCAATGAAACTGTTTGCAATGAAGAAGAGAGTAAGATTGCAGAGCTTGTAATTCTAGAAACGGTGTTCAATAGCAATGAGAAAATCTCTGAATCTAAAGAGGATGACAACAAGCCTATAATAAGTCACTCTGAGGCATTAATATCCTTAAAACAGTTCGTCGAAAAATAAATATTTAAATAGATGATGACAGAATCTCGGTGTTCTAATACAAATACCATGATGAAATAAGCTTTGTACGGGGATACGATTTATAATTACACAGAAACTAAACTAATAAGATGAATATTAAACATAAATAATGATATGCAAAATGCAATTTAATAAGAAAAAGGAAGAACACATTATAAAACTATAATACAATCAATGAATGAATAGCAAGTCAAACAATGTATAAATTAATGACAAAACAAACATAACTGGAGCTAAAATATTAAAACTAATTAACAATAATTAAGAGATAAAATACTCAGAAAATATAGTAACACCACATATTCAGATGATTAAAATATACTTACAAAAGAACAATTATTTAAAATAATATTGGTACTATCAATCGAATTATTAAAGGGGAACATATTCACTTATAAACATGCGAAAGTTAAATATAATGAAAGTTTAAACGTATTATTATTGAAAAAGAGAGAGTATGATTGAAAATAAATAAAAGGAGTGTTGAAATGATAATAAGATGGAGAAGGTATAGATTTATAAAGGTAGAAGGAATTAATATATGATATAGGGGTGTAAATAATTATATAAAAATAAATGAATTATTATTATTATGAAAATATTAAAATATAGACAAAAGTGTCTTCTTATAAGGTAGAATATATATGTTAAGGAATGGTATTTTATGATAAGAGAAGAGAATGTGAATGTAACGTCTTGTATGTATAATGAGAGTATTATTTATTATGGGAGCTAAAGCTTATATCACTATATCAATTATAATTAATGATTAAGAATAACAAGTTATTAAAGGAATTAGTAAGCATGTACCATCAACGTAAGATATAAATAAAATAACCCCAATTATAGCACTACAATCAAACACCTGAATATTTTATGCAATTAGTACAAGAAATATATAACACCAACTTAAAACCACAGAAAACAGCCCAGTATGATAGGTATGTTACAGCTCGAACAAATATAAATAATACAAAGTATAATAGTCATAAGAAAAATATTAAACTAATTTAAAAATAATACTAATATAAATATACAAACTAAACAAAAAGAAACCTCATTTAAAGATATTAAACTAAACTATAAAAATAGGTAGATTACTTAACATTTAAAAAGAAAAATAAAACTAATAATTTAGGCAAGGCCACCAGTATTGAAAACAACAATAAACAAATGAGAAATAAATTAATATAAAACTTATACATAAAGTGCAATGACAATAGAAACAAATTTAATAAAGAGAGAAGATGAATTAAATAATAAAAACAACGAATTAACAATGTTTGAAGTTTATTATTATACGTATATTAGGAAAGAAAATTACATAATGATCAATAATTTATATACTAAATTTAATTTGTTATTTTTTTTAGATATATTTGACACATGATAAGGGAGGTATACAAGTTGATGTTCTTATTTCATTCTTCTTAACAGGGAAAAGAAATATCTTCAATATATTCGCTATTCTTTTCACGGGGATAATGTAGTGGGTCAACCAGCACCCGTATTCCAGCTCTACAATAGGAAATACAGATTATCTACAAATTAAAAACACCTGTATAAATATTAAATTGGTGGACGTAATTTGTGAAATTAGTATCGAAATGTAAATAAATTAATATGACGATAACTTTAAAATTTATAATTAACTTATTTTGATTTTTAACTTACTTTTTATATTTAAATTTTTCAATTTCATAATTCAAATTATTCGCGCGAAATTACAGGTATCTAATTTATCTACATCAAGATTTATATCGATGCTAGTTTACCACGCCCACTAATTTAAAATTATCATAAACCCCGCGAAAGCGATTTTTACGGTACGATTTATAACTAATTTTATATTGAAAACTACATTTTAGGTATTTGTAAATTATTTAACTAATTTTTCGATCATATTAAGACCAAAACATTATGCAAATTCATATTTTAATTGATGCAAGTAAAGTGAAAACTTCGAGGCTTTTGTCGATAATTAAAATAGGCTGTGGAATAAAAAAAGCCGAAGAACAGCGTCTGATATAAAATTTTTACAACAAATGGCCGTATTTTATTAACTTCGTGAAATTTAAATTATTTAATATATTATAAATAAAAATATCATACCAAATTTTCGATCATTCAATAAACAAATAATTGGCCCAACTTTTGGTATAAAAATTTGGAGAATACCACGACGAAAACAAGAATAATCGAGCGAAGCATCTTTTTGTAATTGGGATACCGTCGATCCGAGAACCGAAGCTGTGGAACACGTCCAACGCCGCTATACATATTGGAACAGCCGTACTTCGCATCTATCCCGATCGCAGCGTTTCCAGACTACATCAGATCCAAGAACATCGGAAACAGGTTCACATCCTACGTTATTCCACATATATAATCTAAAAGCCAACATTTGTCTAAATAAAAATCACTATAAACAACTCAATATTCATATAAAATTTCGGAATTATTACATTTTTATAAAACATCAATTAAAACTTGCAATTTTAACATACATAGTTCCTAAGATAAACTATACTTACCTATATTATGTTTAATTTTAGAACAATTAAATATTTGCTTATATAATTTTCGTATAACCTAACCTTCTCACTTTAAGAACACATGTGCAACATATTAATTCCATTTATTGTCATATAGCACGTAATATTCCTTTTATAATACAGTTTCCTTATTTCTTTTATTCAATTGCTGTTACAGTTTTCTTATTTATTTCAATAAATTGTTTATTTATTTTATTAATTCAGTCTTTTATTTGTATTGTTTAATAGTTGAGTTTGAGCTTAATTCACATATTAATTACATTGTACCTACGGGTAATACATCCGCCGACGAAGATCCTAGAGATATTTTAATTGATTTATGTACTCAAGCTCTACCGCAGTTAGCTGGTTATTTTACAAGTTCACAGATAGCGTTGAACCAACTAAGAACTTTAAAATATATGGCGCCCAATTTTTGAATTTTAAATCATAAATATTAACTTATATTTATTCATTTTTCTACTTTATCATTCTCTTTAGTTCACGTTAGTTCTTCAGCGCATAGTCAGGATTGTAACAATATATATATATCGCAGCTGGCTTGGGGCTGATATATCGGAAACATATTGCTATGAATAGTGATGTTGGATGTCATTTATTTTGAAACACTACACATAACAGCTTGCTCGGTCTAACTTAAGTCGGTTCTGCTTTCCTGGAGCTCTTGCACCCTCGGGATACCCTCAAGGGGTAAGCGGTAAATAAAGAGGTATTAGAAATAATAAACACACTTTAACAAAACGAACATATAATTTCAAAAAACGAAGAAAAAAATTTATCCTTAACAAAATGTTAAGGTTGCTAGATGTAAAATAAACAAATAGCAGGAGGGAAAAATTACGAGGTACGTGACACACTCGCAATGAAAAACCCTCCACTGAATCGCGGACAAAATTCTACTAAAATAGATTTGAAAACCTTTAAGTTTAAACAATAAATTTAACCCCAACACTACAAACGTCAAAACAGAAAATTATCTGTAATCGCGCGAGTGCGACACCTTGATTAGTGGTTTTACCTTCTGATGATGACAACTTAGTTGCCGAAATACGTATTTAGGATACGATTAATAATTGTGGTAAGGGGTTATATACCTTTTTTAAGTTTTTATGACTTTTTTTATATTTATTTGTTTCTGTTTACAGATCTATCAGTGTCATATTCAGGTTTGTCAAAATATAAAGTGAATGTGCCACATTTGAACTTTCAAACTAAAATTCAAATAATGACGTTATTATAAGAAGAATTGTCAGCTATTAATAGAAAACGAGGCTCTGGTAGTATCCTTGTGTCAACTCCCGAACAGGATGAAAATTTTATTAATTGTATAAGAAATGATTTGTTCGAAACAATAGTAAATGAAGTGACTGCAACACATTTCTCCGGGTGTGTCCACACAGCAAGAAAACGGCTGAGACAAATTTCAGACTTGAGGAATCGGGCGTCTGTGAAAAAAACATGATATTTGGAATGATCTGTCACTAGAATTTATACATAATGTCATAACATCTATTACTAGACGTTTACAAGAGGTGTTAGACAGAAATGCTGCTGAAATAAAGTATTAAAAATTAAAACCAAATAATTGTAGTATTCTGATTAATAAATCCTTGTCTTTCATTTATTCACCCAGTAACATAATTTTATAACAAAATGTATAACATAATTTTGCGTGAGAGGTTACAGATAAATGTCAGTATTGTAATAACTCGATACACAGTCATGTGTATGCGTAACACTTTGCCAAGGCGAAGCCTCGCTTTTAATACAAAACATTAACGTGTTATCTAAACACGACCTTACTTCGGATTTGTTGCATACACAAGACCAACGCATCAGGGTTATACATTTGTTCTAGAAACAAATCATAAGTAAGACAAGGATCTTCTCTAGTATATATAGACGATAGTTTAAGTCATAGGGAGTTACAACGATAGTTACAACGAGAGTTACAACCAGTCAGTGGTACGAACTGTGTTACATCTTAATAACCACGTTCTGCCCTGTCTGAGTTGAACCAAGTATAATATGTACATCTTGTAAATAATATTGTTATTCAGTTTGTAAGCGTTGAGTTAATAATAGAATGTTACCCGAACTTCGAGTGTGTATCATTTAGTACTTTATTCCGCCTCGAACCTGCAACACAATGTGGCCGCCCAAACGGCCCACATTACATGCCGATCCTCCAGGCACATAGAGCTTACATGGACGATCCATCCTACCCACCTTACATGGCGATTCTATCTTAGGGCATAAGGCCCTACCTTTTACATGGCGATCCCTACCTACCTACGGCATAGGACCATTCTGCCAGTCGTTTAAGACTGCAGGGAAATAGTAGGAACCCGGAACGAGCCAAAGAAAACCGAAATTTTAGCAGGTCAGTGTAACAAATGGGCAATTTCGCGACAAAAAGATGGAAGAAGGCATCTCCATCCCTTGCCAAGGAGCAACTACCACTTCAGGAGAAGAAGCAGGTATTTCTTTTAGCAAAGACAATTACAGTGTGTGAAAGTAATGCATAGACACTTTATATGTATGTGTATATTTCAAGTTATTAAAATGTTTCCTTGTACGTGTCGTAAGAATAATATTAGTTTGTTTATGTGCAGCAAAATTCTGCATACGCTAACAGAATGTAGAGCGTAACATTGTTATTTTTTTGCTCAAGGTCAAGTTTATTTAGAAACTACTATGTATAATTGTAAAAGTATTAAATCATGGCCGAGAAATTCAAATTTAAACCTGTCCAAGTTTGTTAGTTAAATACGCGAGAATGTAGAATTTCATACATTTTTTTTTTAAAGAAAGCCGCCTGCCTAAACAGAGAAAAATATGTTATATTTTTTTTTTCTCACAAGTTCATTTACGTTCAAAGCATATACAAAATGCACACGTTTGTATTTTTAAATAGGCGTCGCTCAATGTGTATTATATTTCATATTGTTTATAAACAAAAGTGTAAGCAATAACATGTGTATTTTATCGATTTAAAATATGTATGTACTTACAAGACAGTTTAGAAATCCACAAAGTCAAGTTTATTTATAAAATGCACGAGCATTGTTTATTTTGTAAACGATTGCATAGGTGACATTGAACAGAAGTTATTGCTGACATATTCAAAAAAATTTTTCACAAACAAAAGAGAATAATATTAATTTAAAAAAGAAATCAATATACGAGGAGTAGTATATTAATTTTATTTGTAAGAATTCCGAAAATTTTGTCACAAACGCCTTAGAAGTTGATTCCAATGATGTAATGGTTAATAACGGGACAACCGATAGCATCCTAATCACGTCAGGAGCTCAATAGACGACAGAGACCTATCGATTGTACCTTTACGAGACCAACAACAGTGCAGTTTCCACCAACCCCAGGACAGATCATCCTGGAGTTGTGGAACTGGCGAAAACGAAACCGACCGAATCAGACGAACTTCAAGAGTAGAAGAAAGGCAAAGAAAACTCCAATTCGCCCCTAGGTCGTGACGAAGCAAGCATGCGCTTCCAGCAAATGGTCTGACACGACGAAAAACGCTCTCATAATTTTTTTTTAAGAGAATACAGTTATAACAAAAGTGTGTTTTGGTAACTGGTCTCAAGTTTTTCTGTATTGAAGAAAAGGCTTACAGTATAAGGGATCAGCAGCACGTGCCACCTTACTGTAGTCAGAATAAGCTTCACAGGATAGTTCTGCGCAGGAACATGACAGACACGGAATATGTGTTGTCCAGGGAAATGCACGAAAGAGTGATTTCCAAAGTAATTTTTCCCATGGAGGGAAATAGAAAAACAGAGAGTCGATTTATATTAAAATAAGTATGGTTAAAAAGGGAGCACAAAGAATTGGAAACAAACAATCATGCACAAGAATTGAAACCACAAGACCAAGCATGAGGAATCGGAAACAAGAACCAAATGCGAAAAACAAAAAGACGAGAATGGCGAACTGCGAAACAAGGCTATTATTCTATATAAATTACACATGATATAGAAATAAAATTTAAGAAAGCGAACAGACTAACAAAATTGAGACAATGTACAACGGCCCAATCAATTATTTTTTATTATCATCGACAAGTAAAACTTACTATTTAGCATTACATTCGAAAATTTAGCATTTACTATTTAAAGCTTTTGCGATTTATATTATATATTTATTTATTATATATTTATTACGTATTACCATATATATTAGACTATTCATCATTTTACTATGTACTTGTTATTATGTGATATTTGATAACGATTTCGCTTTAGAATTGTAGTCATTGTAATTTTAGCAAATTTATTATTTAAATAATGTCATTGTAAATTTGTAATTTCATTAGTGTTTACCATATTTTCAAATAGAAAATAGGGAAAGTTAATAGATAGAGAGATTCTTGACGAAAGAAAAACAAACATATTATGTTCGTTTTCCTTTCTCCCCAAGTGGGAAGGTGTAATAACTCGATACACAGTCATGTGTATGCGTAACACTTTGCCAAGGCGAAGCCTCGCTTTTAATACAAAACATTAACGTGTTATCTAAACACGACCTTACTTCGGATTTGTTGCATACACAAGACCAACGCATCAGGGTTATTCATTTGTTCTAGAAACAAATCATAAGTAAGACAAGGATCTTCTCTAGTATATATAGACGATAGTTTAAGTCATAGGGAGTTACAACGATAGTTACAACGAGAGTTACAACCAGTCAGTGGTACGAACTGTGTTACATCTTAATAACCACGTTCTGCCCTGTCTGAGTTGAACCAAGTATAATATGTACATCTTGTAAATAATATTGTTATTCAGTTTGTAAGCGTTGAGTTAATAATAGAATGTTACCCGAACTTCGAGTGTGTATCATTTAGTACTTTATTCCGCCTCGAACCTGCAACACAATGTGGCCGACCAAACGGCCCACATTACATCCGATCCTCCAGGCACATAGAGCTTACATGGACGATCCATCCTACCCACCTTACATGGCGATTCTACCTTAGGGCATAAGGCCCTACCTTTTACAGTATGCTGTCATCTACACAACAATAATTATAATTATACAAAAACCGAATTACAATGCTTAATTATAGTGAAAATAAATATCTAATCGTCCGGATTTTAAATGCCGCAATAGTACGTTCTACATTATCCCTGTAACAACACTTAAAAGCAGAAAACCACTTTATTAATCATTCCATGGGGCATAGGACAATCACGATAGTATTTACTATTTACGTAACTTTTTCTGGATTTCTTTAATTGTTTTTCCAAATAAAAAATAAGGTTGTGTTATTTAATTAGAAATTGAACAACTTACATACATTATTATGACAGATTAATGTCACCATCGTCCATTAGAAATGAAAAATTAGAAAATGGAGACTGGGTTTATTCCACGTGCTTACAGTATTTCCGGCAACAGTACATATTCTAATTTGCAATTACTTACGCACAACTGCATAAACATATTCAAACTTGTGTTATTAAATTCAGTGAAACAGGGGCAATAACTCGTAAACCTGGCGGTGGAGCACCTAGAAGACAAACAGCAAATTGCATACAGGATATTCGACGTCGAATGGACAACTCATTCAAAAAAAATAAATCGCAAAACTATCACGACAAGTTCATTTGTCAGTGGGAATATGTCATACTATTTTAAAAAAGGACTTAAAGTTGTTTCCATATAAAATTCAAGCAGTTTGGAAGATTTTGTATTTTTGTATTATCTATGGTTTTTGAATAACATAAGTAATAATGACATTCTCGACAAATGCTTCTTTTCGGATGAGGATATTAAATCAAGCAAAATATGAGAATTTGGTCTGCAGAAAATTCTCATGAATTTGTGGAAGCTTCGCTACATCCACAAAAAATAGGCGCCTGGCTAATAGTTTCAAGAAGATGAATTATTAGGGCTATATTTTCTTATCAAACCATAACTACTGAAAGATATCAAAATCGATTAGAGTCGTTTATTAATGTATTTCATGATGATGAATTTACAAAAGAATATTTCTAGCAAGATAATGTACCAGCACATAAATCTCGTGATACAATGCCTTCTTAACAACTATTTTTCGATACAAGAATTATTATTTTCCTCCAAGATCCCCAGATTTGACAATTTCAGACATATTTAAAGAATACCATTTTCAAGACCAGATATCACAATCGAAGAGCTTTGTAATGCCATTGTGAATTCTTGTGCTGACATAACCCAAGGAAACCTAATAAATTGCTTTGAAAGCATGAAGCGTAGAGTTCAACTTTGTCTTTAAAATAATGGCCAACACCTGCTTTAGTATTTTGTTTTAATTTTGGCTATTATAATAAATATTTTTTCAAAAACTAAATCACTAATTATTACACACATTTATATGGCATAACCAAACTATCAAAATTATACGTTTATGACAGACTTGGTGCATAGCCTTGTGTATGTGCGCTTACGGCTTTAAGCGACTAGCAGTGATCGCCATGTAATGTGGGCCGTTTGTGCAACCACATTGTTGTGCAGGTTCGAGGCTGGGCGGAGAATCAAATGATACACATTCGAAGTCTGGTTTACATACTATAATTAATCAACGCTTATAAAATGGATAACAATACTATTTACAAAATTTACACATTATAATTAGTTCAACTAAGACAGGGTAGAACGGGGTTATTAAGATGTACCCACAGTTCGTACCACTGACTGGTTGTTACTATCCCTATGACTTAAACTATCGCCTTTATATATCAGGGAAGATCCTTGTCCCACTTACAAGTTGCTTCTAGAACAAATGTACAACCCTGATGCATAGCCTTGTGTATGTAACAAATACCGAGTAAGGTCGTGTTTGTATAATACGTTAATGTTTTGTATTAAAGGCGAGGCTGTCGCCTTGCCAAAGTGTTACACATACATATGACCGTGCATCGAGTTATTACACCTGCCCCCTTGGGGAAAAAGGAAAACCAACATAGTATGTTTGGTTTTTCTTTTACCAAGAATCTCTCTATCTATTTACTTTCCTTATTTTCTATTTGAAAATATGGTAAACATTAATGAAATTACAAAATTACAATAATATGACATGCATTATTTAAACCTTATAAGGTTTTGTACAATAAATTTGCTAAAATTAAAATGATTTGAAACCTGTTACATCAAATAGTACAAATAGTGATCAAATAGTACATGATAAATGGTACATCGTAAA
Organism: Melolontha melolontha; assembly: GCA_935421215.2. NCBI lineage: Eukaryota > Metazoa > Arthropoda > Insecta > Coleoptera > Scarabaeidae > Melolontha > Melolontha melolontha. Next base: position 8,420,496 of record OW285241.1, read on the forward strand.
TCTTAAATTGTAAATCGTAAAATGATAAATAGTCTAATATATATATTAATAAATCGTAAAAAAACTTTAAATGGTAAATGATAATTTTCAAAGGTAATGCTAAATAGTAAGTTTTACATTGTAGATGTTAAAAAATATTGGGCCGTTGTACACTGTCTCAATTTTGTTAATCTGTTCGCTTTCTTAAATTTTATTTCTATATCTTGTGTAACTTATATAGAATAATAGCCTTGTTTCGCAGTTTGCCATTCTTGTCTTTTTTGTTTTTCGCGTTTGGTTCTAGTTTTCGATTCCCCGTGATTGATCTTGTGGTTTCAATTCTTGTGCTCGATTGTTTGCTTCCAATTCTTTGTGCTCCCTTTTTAACCATACTTATTTTAACATAATTCGACTCTCTATTTTTCTATTTCCCTCCATGGAAAAATTACTTTGGAAATCACTTGTTCGTGTACTTCCCTGGACAACACATATTCCGTGTATGTCATGTTCCTGCGCAGAACTATTCTTGTGAAGCTTATTCTGACTACAGTAAGGTGGCACGTGCTGCTGATCCCTTATACTGTAAGCCTTTTCTTCAATACAGAAAAACTAGAGACCAGTTAACAAAACACACTTTTGTTATAACTGTATTCTCTTAAAAAAAAATTATGAGAGCGTTTTTCGTCGTGTCAGACCATTTCCTGGAAGCGCATGCTTGCTTCGTCACGACCTAGAGGCGAATTGGAGTTTTGCTTGCCTTTCTTCTACTCTTGAAGTTCGTCTGATTCGGTTGGTTATCGTTTTCGCCAGTTCCATACCTCTAAGATGATCCGTCCTGTAGTTGGTGGAAACTGCACCGCTGTCGGTCTCGTAAAGGTACAATCGATAGGTCTCTGTCGTCTATTGAGCTCCTGACGTGATTAGGATGCTATCGGTTGTCCCGTTATTAACCATTACATCATCGGAATCAACTTCTAAGGCGTTTGTGACAAAATTTTCGGAATTCTTGTAAATAAAATTAATATACTACTCCTCGTATACTGATCTTTAATTTAATATTATTCTCTTTTGTTTGCGAAAATTTTTTGAATATGTCAGCAATAACTTCTGTTCAATGTCGCGAACTATAGTCATTTAGAAATAAATGATATCTTGCAATTTTTTATGAACTTGTCATTGAGGATTTCTAAACTGATTTGTAAGTACATACATATTTTAATTCGATGTTTATTTATTCGCGACTAGTTTAAATACACATGTTATTGTTTATCTGTTTGTTCAATAAACAATATGAAATATAGCACTCATGTGTGGCGCCTATTAAAAAATACAAGCGTATGCATTTTTTACGTAAATGAACTTGTGAGAAAAAAAAATATAACATATTTTCTCTGTTTTATGTAGGCGGCTTTAAAAGGAAGAAAAAAATTAAATGTGTATGAACTTATGCGTTAATAACAAAATTGCGACAGGTTTTTTTTTTAATTTGAAATGTACGGCCATCATGTAGTATTTCTAAATTACATTGTATAAACATGTCTGACCTTTAAATATAGAATACTCTGCTACGCTGCATTATGTTTGCGTAGGTAGAAATAAATAATACACATATTGTGTATATGCATCAAACTAATAATAAACATTTTAACTAACGAAATGTACACAGTTTATATATGCGAAAGTCTTGCATTGTTCATTCACTTTTTACACTTTATACTTGTCTGTGTGTAACTTTATTTTAAAAGGAATACCTGTATTTCTTCTTTCGTTTCTTCTCGTTCTTCTGCTTGTGAGGAGCTTCTGCTTGCTCTCGGCAGGAGATGGAGATGACTTCCTCCATCGCCTAATTCATTCTCTTTAGTGGTTTACCAACTTTCCGTTCCCATGATTCGTTCCAGTTTCCCCTTTGGTTTCCCTCAGCCTTAAACGGCTGGCAGGGCCATGATGTGGATAAGTAGGATCGTCCATGTAATGTGGGGCCTTAAGCCCTAAGGCAGAATCGCCTTACGTCTGGATCGCCATGTAATGTCCTATGCCTTAAAGGGCTGGCTAGGATCGCCATGTAATGTGTATCATTCGATTCTCCGCCCAGCCTCGAACCTGCACAACAATGTGGTTGCACAAACGGCCCACATTACATGGCGATCCTGGCAGGATCGCCATGTAATGTGCGCTTACGGCTTTAAGCGACTAGCAGTGATCGCCATGTAATGTGGGCCGTTTGTGCAACCACATTGTTGTGCAGGTTGAGGCTGGGCGGAGAATCAAATGATACACATTCGAAGTCTGGTTTACATACTATAATTAATCAACGCTTATAAAATGGATAACAATACTATTTACAAGATTTACACATTATAATTAGTTCAACTAAGACAGGGTAGAACGGGGTTATTAAGATGTACCCACAGTTCGTACCACTGACTGGTTGTTACTATCTCTATGACTTAAACTATCGCCTTTATATATCAGAGAAGATCCTTGTCTCACTTACAAGTTGTTTCTAGAACAAATGTACAACCCTGATGCATAGCCTTGTGTATGTAACAAATACCGAGTAAGATCGTGTTTGGATAACACGTTAATGTTTGTATTAAAGGCGAGGCTGTCGCCTTGCCAAAGTGTTACACATACACATGACCATGCATCGAGTTATTACACTGCACTGTCACCAAGTATTAAAAAAAAAGCATGGCCGTCTCTAATGGGGAAAGTTTTTGAAGGTATGTTATATTCTATTGTTAACTGCAGGCACTCTATATTGATCGCCCCGTATTTTAATTTTAGGATAGACACATGGACTAAGAAATATTAAAAGACTATAATATATGGTCGTTAAAAATATTATATTATTGTGATGATTCATCCGCAAACGTTAGGCGACTATCTGGTGATGACTCACACATACCGAACGTACCAGCTACCGCGAGGAAAGTCCACAGACTCCTGGGATATTCTCGAAGGTCCATAGAACTATAAAAGAACTGAACATGGAGGGAGACAGGCATTCCACGCCAAATAGTCGTCGTGTGTGAAATAAATACTTATTCGTGTGATAAATAAATACTTGTAAAAATAAATGTTCTGGTTATTAGTTATTAGTTTTAAGTTGTTATTGAGTGTATTATGTTTTTATTGTTAATATAGTGTGTGCTTGGATTACCGTTAATTTTATTTAAGAACCCCAGATAGACAAACATAACAGTGGTGTCAGATGTGGGGTTTCTGGCCTGAATATTCCCTTATACCCAGGCAAGATAAGACCGTGGACTATTACCACAATATATTAAACATACAGTAGGGACAGCTGCCGTCGGTACTCGGTACCTTTGTGTTAATAGTGCAGACTTTATAAACAAAATGGTGGACGAATTGGCCGTCCTTCCTATTTATAATACTAGATGTCGCTATCTAAAAGTGGAAATTATCATATTTTTAATTTATAACGGGTGTTCAGAAACTTTCGAAGTCAAAGTAGTCCTTGAAAATATGAAGTCATGTCTGAGATAGATTGATACATTTACTTAATACAATTTTATAGGTTATCATGCACGCAAATATACTTAAGTAAAAATATACGATTTTTTGTTCGGAGCCCGCTTGACTTCGAATGTTTCTGAACACCCGTTACATAATATTTATATCAAATTAGGAAGAAAAAATTACATGCAGACAAGTAGTTGGAAATATTGAGTGGTAGACCTACCTATATGTTATGTATTTAAACTAAAATATATAACATTCCGTTTAATGGAATTGAATAAGAAAGAGGCAATTTAGCTCTATATTTTTTTATAACCAATTTATCTTGGGATAGTTTATATAATTAGAATGCATACATGCAAGAAATGTTAAGAAGAATACTAACATAATGAACAATTATAATTATAATGTGTTTTACGCTTTCATACTGGTATAATTTTAGCATCTCTAAATTTAGAAAATACCAAACCAATGTCTACAAAATAATAACACGATACGCATATTTTTATTAATAACAAAGACCTTTCTTGTCCAACAGACAAAATACATTTAAAATATACTACAATTAAAGAGTAAATAACGAGCCATCGGAAAAATTCATAATTGGAGTAGACTGTGAAATTGGGTTAGTACTTTAACCTCTTCCACATAATGACACATTACTTGATGCTTGACAGTTTCATTTGGTTTCATTGTAAAAAAAGGTTATGGCATTGAAATGATACTGCAACAAAAAAGAAAACAAATAATTTATTTAATATCGAAATCATAATTTTGATTATGATTTGATTATGTACATATAGCTACAGAAGTTGTTGAAAATGTTGTCAATTTACATCTAAACACAAACAATTTTCTTAATAAGAGTTTTGAAAAATTTGACACAAACTTATAGTTTCAATGTCAAATAATAAATGTCATTATGTGGAAGTGGTTAAAGTACCAACCCAATTTCACAATCTACTCCAATTATGAATTTTTTCGATGGCTCGTTATAATCACAATAAGATTTTACCACCAATACTTCCAATAAAATTGAGGTTTTTGCGTAGAAAATAAATATAAGAATTAAAATAATCCTCTTTTCAACAAAATATAGAAGCAAGTCAAGTTTATATACACAACATCAAAAACAATATTTTGCATTAATAAATTTAAATGATTTAATTTGATGATTAATTTGATTTAATGAAAGTTCAGTTTTATTTCTAAATAAACTATACGGTTGGTCACAGTGATACTGGATATTTAAATGTTGCTATTCCTGAAATATTATTTATTAATTTTCGTTAATATTACTTGATATCTTATTTGAAAATATAAATATAAGTGACATAGAAACTAATATATCTTGTTGTCAATCGTATACAATAGTCAAGTAGTCCTTGAAAATATGAAATCATGTCTGAGATAGATTGATACATTTACTTAATACAATTTTATAGGTTATCATCACGCAGTAAAAATATACGATTTTTTATTCAGAGCTCACTTGACTTCGAATGTTTCTGAACACCCGTTACGTTGTTTGTGTAGAATTTTTCTTGTCTATCTTCTGTCGACATCTGTCGGTCAACTGTTGAAGGACCGCCAATTTTACAGATGCGCCGTCCTCAGTACAGTCGTGTGAAAAATAAATACTTATTCGTGTGATAAATAAATATAGTTCGTAAAGTATAAGTTTTCAGTTCAAGGCCAAATTCAAAGCATATGATTCAAATCAGTACTGCAATAAAGTCAAATAAAGTCAATATTCAATCGCGAAAATAACCGTTTGTCATCATAAAATATAAACGTCATGTTTTGCAATATTGTCAAAATTTTAGTATGTCACTTGCAATATAACCAAAGAAAGCATATACATAACCTACATGTCAAAATAAAAATAATGAGTAAAGTAGGAATATGAATAGTTCAAAAGTATTGTTTCTTTTCTAGTATAAATATATTCATTCTATCCAAGAAAACTATGCGCAAATTATTACTTTAATATTCGAACAAATTGCCAGGCATCTAAGAAATATTCTGTAAAATAAATAGGTAGGTTAGAAATGTCAAAGTGATAATCAAACAATTTCGTACTTATTGTCACTAATTGATATTACTATTTATTATCAGTATTGTTCTGAAAAGAACGGATTTTGTAATTTTTTTTATGTCAAACTAAATATTCAAATTAGAAGAATGGTTAACCTAGAAGTCAGAATACCGGAAACAAAGTCAATAAATAACAGTATTCAAATAATTTTACAGTAAGCCGAATATCATAAGACTATCTCCTGGACAACTTATCCTTTTTATTTAATATAATATTTCAAAGACGTACGTCTTAACTTAAAATTACAAACGTGTATAGTATTACAGCGCGCATTCATGTATGTTAGAAAGAGATAAAGTACAATTTGCGGTTCCCACTTGGGCAGTACGAACTGAAAACTTATACTTTATGAACTGTACTTGTAAAAAATAAATGTTCTGGTTATTAGTTTTAAGTTGTTATTTAGTGTATTACGTTTTTTATTGTTAATATAGTGTGTGCTTAAATTACCGTTGAACCCCAGATTGACAAACATAATATTATTATTACATAATGCAGGTATTGACGGTACTGAATCCACATGATTAATTTATACAAAAGAAAATAATTTTAATTAGGTTTTCAAGTCGATATTATAAACAAATAATCTTAGATAATTTCAATTTCGTTATCAATTTCGTTATTTTCATCATTTTGAAGCGGTTATCTAATATATTATTTGTATATCCACACAATAAAGTATAGTGATGAGTTGATGGCGATGACTACGTAGTTATTTGAATTGTGTCTTTGTGTATATAAATAATGAAGTTGTAAATAGTTTTAAGTTATCTACACTCACCATTTTTTTCTACTAGACGCTTATACACTACTACAGGTACGATTTTACATTGAGTTTTATTTTTATTTCAAAATTCCGATAGACACGTGATTCAAAATATTGAAGAGAGGTTTTGTATACATAGTGTTTCAAAAAGATTGGGCTGGATATATGTAGCCATGTTCTTTTCAACAACACAAACAAAAGCGCTTTTTAAAAGCAGGGTCCTAAAGTGCCTTGTTAAAAAGTTTTGCCATGTATGAGAAAGCTATATCAAGTAACATCGCCAACGTTTTCGAATGTGGGAGCTAATATTCAATATATAAATATTCGGCATTCAAACAAATACTAGGGTTTTTATTTATAACATAGATGCCTTCAAAAAATTTCCTTATTAGAGATGGCCATGCTTTTTGATAATGGTTGGTGACAGTGCACGTAATCTGTCACAAACGTATAATTTTGAATGATCATGGCCGTTTCTAATGAGGAAAGTATTTGAAGGCACGTTACTTACTACAACCGATCCTGGCTTGCGCCGAGTGAAAATGACAAGCCTAGTTATCACTTGTTTTCAAGTAGTCTAACTAGTTTGTGATCTCAATCTACACTGAACTTGTTGGCCTTTATTGCTAAACTTTTATTATGCCCTTTGTAGTTCTATTTTCCATTTTAGTACATAGCGTGTTCAAATCATTGTTTACATATTGTTACATTTACATATTGCTATGAATAGTGGTTTATTGAATTTAATTGTGCCACCATCCACAACTAAACTTCCCAACTAGGATACTCAGCCGGTTGATTTCCAAAAAAATGGGATTTCTTACTTCTCAGCAGGCGCGGCTCGTGATTTGGAGGTGCAAGTACAATGATGCGAGTGCTTCGTGTATTCTCGTGTACTAACTGTAACGTTTTCTTAGTAAACACCGAAAACACACGAGGCACTCGTATCATTGTACTTGCACTCCCAAATACGTCATCACGAGCCGCGCCTGCTTTTCAGGGTTCCAAAAAGGAAATACGTGGTCTATTCTACAAAATTTTTTAAGGCGCCAGTAAAAGAAGTCACGATAATGTATATTTATATTTTCTGAGTTACTTATATTTAATTAATTAATTAATTAATTAAATAATTAATTAATTCGCAGTAAAGGTATTAGCACAAATCAAAGACAGGATAAAATTTAAACTGAATCTTTAATACAAAAAAAAATCAAAAAAGAAAAAAAAATATATCTTTATGAAGTATAAGGATATTGTATCATTCAACAATTCCTGAGGTAAAACAATTCACTGAATATGACAGCTAAGTGAATTAAAACTTCCTCTTAATTACTTCCGATCAACTTATCTAAAAAATAATAAAGTGTATTCTTAATTTCCCCCCAGAGAACCACACTGTATAATCTTTACTGAAACACGTTCAAAATTTTTATACATGCGCAATAACATGTAACAGAAAATACACTTGACTTCCAAACGAGCAAAATTTTACAATTATAATAATTACTATAGAAATGTTAATAATACTCTTTATTATTTTTCTTTCTAATAATAAATCTCTTAAATAGCAATCTTGAATACAATATAAATATTCTTATAATTTTAATAAAAACTTTATGAATTCATAAAAAGCAACTTACAGTTTTAGGAGACTTACAAGACACGTTGTTTAATCAAAAAACCAACAAATTACGAGAATACAACTCTCTACAATATACGGGAATTGAATATAAAATACCATCAACTAATTAACACAATCAAATCATCCCGAATTAAATTAAATATATATATATATATATATATATATATATATATATTTCAAGAAGAGATACAACGTTCTTGTCTTAGGGCAAAACTACGTCTCCCTGTCAAAATATCTCTCAATCGCTTTCACATAAAGACGACCTCCAAAAATCAAGTTTTTTATCTTAGCACATGAAATAACATATCGCATATACACATAAGTTCAAAAAATCTGTACATTCATTTTTGATTAAATTTTAAATATTATTTAGGGAAAAATCCATAGCAATATGTTTATTTCAATTTCTTTCACTTATCAAGTTATAAGGATTATACAACTATCTGAAAACTTGTAGTTTATACGTACTTATGTTTTGTAGTATAATTACGTCTGCTGAAAAATCGGAGACTGTGGCTTTTAAGTGAATAAAAAAATTAAAACCCCTTACCACAATAGAATTATGGTAAGGGTTTTTAAGTATAATTACGTGTTTATAAATTAGACACTATAAATTTGGAAATTTTCAAGTTTGGTACCTTTTGTTCACTTAATCGCAAAGTGGTAAATTATGTGTACTTGTTTCAGTATCTTGAAAATTAAGGTCAGCTCTTTCATAACATTACAGCCAGACAACCGCAATAAGCGAAAGTATTCAATCATATAGCGGAATTATTACAAATAGAACACACGTTCAAACATCTTAAAAAATTAATTAATAGAAATATTGTTTTTAATGGCAGTGTATTTTACTGTAAACAAATACATACCGGTTTCGTTTTTTATTATTAGGCATACATTTTTCCTATGTGTAACTTTAAAAAGAAAATTTTCAATGCATTAGTGGCATAGTAGACAACCAGTTATACACGAGTCAAGGATTTACCTATAGCTTAATTCTTAAGTTAGTTTGCCATGGAGAGAAAAAAAACATTTTTTTATGTCAAATATTTCTGAATTTTTATTCATACATGAATTTTAAATTAAATACATTTTATTGAAAAGTAGATAATTTATTTAAATCATGATAAGTTCAACAAAGATGAAAAGGTAGCAATGATAATGTGGTACCAGAAGAATAATAGTTTAAGGACGGTCAGAGATATGTTTTTCGTTAATTATCTTGACAGGCCTATACCTTGTGCGAAAACAGTTTTAACCCTGCAGAACTCGCGCCTATAAGAATTTCGCTCACGCTTAAGCCAGAATTGCCATATTTTTTAAGAGGGTTGAGATATAGGAACGAGGCGCCCTCTAGCTGAGTTTACGTATCACTTCTGTTTATAAATGCAACCTAAACACCAATTAGTTGTCTGTAGCAATTTCTAGGATGAACTTTTCAATCACTTGCAGACTGCGTGAGCATTTCGCTCACGGCGCTAGTTCCGGCATTGGTGTTTTGTTTTGCCTATTGACGTTTCTCTCACTACCCGAGTTATAGCATTGACGTGTTTTTCTAACCTTATTTATGTAAGTATTGCATTTATTAGTATTTAGTCGTGTACTAAACGTTTTATATTAGTGAAAATGACATATTTATATGACGATGTTATTTTTTTAGTATAATGGCAATGAGTAGAACTCAGAAAATTGTCGAATTAGCAAGACAACAATATGCAGAATTAAATCCACAACCAACATGGATGGCTACTCAATCAGCCCTTGACCAGGAATCAGAAAATTTATTTGATGACGGAGATCATTATGAAGTGGAGAGTGACAATGTCAGTGAACACAGTGACCATAATACAGACACAGAAGAATCAGATCGTGATAACGAAAATGATGATATGATAGTTGACTCAGAGCCTCAATTTGATGGAGAACATCATTATATTGGTAAAGATGGCACAACTCGCTGGTTGGCCCACTCGCCTTATCCTAACACTCGCACTCCGAGACATAATATTGTTAGTCATTTACCCGGTGTCACCTCCATTGCAAAAAATGCAAAATCTGTAAGAGAATGCTGGGAGTTATTTTTTCCGCCTGATATGATTCGACATATTGTGAACTGTACAAATATTTTTCTAGACAAGTTACGCCCAAATTATACGCGAGATAGGGATTGTCGTGCAACAAATGAGACAGAAATATTTGCTCTCATTGGACTATTATATATGGCTGGGATAAAAAAGGCTCAATATTTGAAAACTCGGGAACTCTGGTCGGACAATGGCACGGCTCCAGAATGCTTCAAGCTTACAATGTCTAGAGAGAGATTTCACCTTTTATTACGCTCTTTTAGATTTGATAACGTAACTGACAGAGTGGAAAGAAAGAAATATGACAATTTAGCTCCAATTCGGAAAGTATTCGAGCAATTTGTAGAGAAATGCCTAAACAACTATCAAGTTGGTGAATACTGCACAGTCGATGAAATGCTGGAAAATTTTCGTGGCCGGTGCAAATTCAGGCAGTACATCGCGAATAAACCACCAAAATATGGTTTGAAGATATGGGCCTTAGTAGATTCTAGAATGTTTTATACATGCAACTTAGAAGTTTATGCAGGTAAACAGCCTGAAGGCCCATTTAAATTGGATAACTCGGCAGGCTCTGTAGTAAAACGAATAGCGCAACCAATTTTGAACACAGGCCGAAACGTTACGATGGATAACTATTTCACATCTATACCACTAGCCAAAGACATGATTCAAAGGAAAACAACTGTCGGAACGTTAATAAAAAATAAAAAGAGACGCCGCCTTTGATGTTGAATACTAAAATTAGACCACTAAATAGCAGTATATTTGCATTTTGCAAACCTATGGCATTAGTTTCATACAAACCGAAACCAAACAAAATTGTTTCTATGCTATCTATATTTCATAGTGATGATAAAATCGATGAAGAATCTGGAGATGCTTCAAAACCGGAGATAATCACGTTTTATAATTTGACAAAAGGCGGAGTCGACGTTGTAGATGAGCTGCTGAAGTCAACTTACTCTGTCTCTAGGTTCTGTTGTAGATGGCCTCTAAGATTATTTTTTCTCAATTTTGGATAAAGGCGGTATCAACTCTCAAATAATATATAAAAATAATACCGAAATTATTCAAGACCGCAGATTATATTTGAAAGAGTTGGCTCAAGAATTGATCAAACCACATTTGATAAATCGATCTTCAAAACAGAATTTGCCTGTGAGTTTACGTACCCGAATTCGACAAATTTGTAACATGAAGGAATCAACAGTTGTGCGAGAGGTTGCCTCAGGTTTCTGTGCGTTTTGTCCTAGGCGAAAAAATCGAAAAAGCAAGAAACATTGCGAGAGGTGCAATAAAGTGATTTGTACAGAACATGCTAAATATGTCTGTCCCTCATGTTCCAACGTCAATAGTTCCTCAGATCAGAGTGATTAGCATTTTAGAGAATACAGGATCTTTTGCAATTTATTTTCGATTACAATTTTATTATTTTTATTTTATTAGCAAATGTTAGAGATTTTAAACTTTTATAATCAAATAACATGTTTAAAAAAACAATAAATATTGATTTTGACTTAAAAAATACTAGTTTTATTTGCATCCTGACGTTATATAAAAAAAATATGAAGCGTGAGAAAAATGCTCACGCGTGAGGGCTCACGTTCCACAGAATGGCGCGAGTTCTGCAGGGTTAAATATTTTTAACAAATTCAAAGAAGATGGTTGTTTTTAAATTTCCACAAAAAAATAATACGAATCACGTGCTAACAGAACACATGAAACTGAATATCCTGTGTTATGTAGAAGAATGGTCTGTAGGATCGCTATTAGTTGAAGCCAGGCATTTTGGAGTATCGTACAGTTCGGTGTGCAGAACCTTGAAAGAATTTAAATATAAGCCATAAGGTATCAAGCCATCAAGAGCTTTTCGAAGAAGATAAAGTAAAACGAACTGATTTTTGTGATATAATATTTAGTTTGCTAAATGAAAACAAAGAAATCTATATATATATATATATACAAGAGAGTGACGTTAGTTACTACGCTTATAACTCAAGAACGCCTGGACCGATTTCGAAAATTCGCACCAATTCGGACTGGTCTCCGGCCAAACAAGAATAATGCCCAAGAAAATTCCCGAATTATCCCGGAAAAAAAAATAATCAAGAAAATTCATTTTCCCATACATTTTGTAAGGAGTGATTTTACTATGCTTATAACTCAAGAACGCCTGGACCGATTTCGAAGATTCGCACCAATTCGGATTGGTCTCCAGCCAAACAAGAATAATACCCAAGAAAATTCCCGAATTATCCCGGAAAAAAAAATTATCAAGAAAATTCATTTTCCCATACATTTTCTAGGGAGTGATTTTACTACGCCATCTTCATGATAGATGACGAAGTCTGCCGGGTCAGCTATTTAAATATAAATGAAATTTGAAGGCAAAACAACGTTTGCCGTTTGCCATTTACCGTAAATGGTGAAGTCAACTCTTAGAACTTCCGGTTTGTATCCTATACTTATCCATTGAAAAATACTAAATTTCTTTTTCATTAATCCATTAGGTATTGGTCCCCTACAAATTCTCATCCCCAAAACCTATTCCTAACGCAGCACCCTCAAAAAGTCAATGTCTGGATTGGAATAATAAGCGACAGAGTTATTGGCCCATTTTTTAGTGACGCTAACCTCACTACAGTAAAATATATTTGAATTCCTTGCGAGACCACATCATTCCATCAATTGAGATGCTAAATGTCGATGAACCTTGTTTCCAAAAGGATGGGGCCCCGGCACATTCTTCTAACGCCATCACGAATTTGTTTAATAACGCATTTAAAAGACCGTGGATTCGCAGATTTGTCTCCATACCATGGTTCGCAAGATTAACTTCAAATGATTACTTTATTTGGGGTTATCTGAAATGTAAAATTTATAGCAACGTGTAAGTACGTAACTTGAACGAACTGAAAGAACGTACTGCATATGATGGAATGAACTAAGAATTTATTCCGAATATTGTGTGTTGGTGTCAAGATCGCCTTGCTTATTGCGTTGAAAGGCAAGGAGGACATTTTGAAAACTTGCTATGAAATTAGACTTTGCCTATGTTATGTTGTTTGTTTGTCTTAATTAATTATTAGAATAAAATAATTTCTTCATTCAAACCTGAGATTTTGCACTTTCTTTTCTAAAAACATAATCTAATTCTGCGTGGCTTTATATTGTTCTATATTACCCACTGTTGTCAGTACAAGAATTATTGCCGAACTAGATTCTACTTTGCTTTCGTAATCAATTTTAACAGTTTCGTAAAAGATTTAAATAGTTTCATGTATGTCGGAAATTTTAATTTTTAAATATGAAAAAAATAATAGTAGATAATAGATCGTTTGAACTAAGAGTAGCAGATTTACAGAATAGGTATCTTATTTGCATTAAAATAGATCTGTCTAGCAGTGACAACACCGGTCTTGCTAGAAGCACATAGTTCTCGCTTGTCGAAACATAAATTTATGACTGGTTGCCCACTATGTAGCTAATGCATTGACAATTGACAAAGGTTGGATCAAATTTACTCTAATATGTATGTAACAAGTTTTCATTTGAAAAGTCAATCTAGGTTACTTTGAAATTTTGATAGAATAAGACGCAAATATATTAGTATGTGTTTGTTGTTCCGTAAACGTAAATCCAAATGACATTTGATAATGTCAATCACAAATATCAGTGCATAAAATAATCGTGCGTCGATTCTGGTTTAAATAAATTGCTTCTCAGTTTTAAAATGGCTTTCACTTTAGAACATAATTTTTTTTTAGTCCAGGCTTATTTTCGAAGTGGTAATAAAATTGATGGTTTATTCAGTCCAAGTTTGCTTGGTAGAATTTTCAAGTTGAGTTTCCACATTCTGTAATAGATCATATACAATTTAAGAATACTTTGGATAGAACTTTAAAACGTTTTTCTGAAACTGGTAGTCTCTTAAGAAAATCAAGCAGCGGAGCAGTTAAGAAACGTATACCTTAAGTTGTCAATCGTGTTGAAGAAATAATGGAAAATGAACCACAAACATCTGTGCGACATTTGAGTCAACAAATAAACCTTTCTGTTGGTACAACTCACAAGTTATTAAAAAAAGATATGCAACTTTATCCATACCGTGTCACAGCAGTACAAGAATTGTTAGAAATTGATTACCCACGTAGACTACAGTTTCGTAATTGGTTTGTAAATATGAACAATAATGGAGAACTTTCGCAAAGAGTCATCTTTACTAATGAAGCATGGTTTTATAAAACGGGATACCTAAATTCACAAAATACAAGAATTTGGAGTAGTGAAAATCCACATGTAATTAATGAAGAATCGCTACATCCAGAGAAAATTGGTGTTTGGGCAGCGATAAGCCAAAGGCGAATCATTAAACCAATATTTTTTCAGGGAACGTTAACTGCTCAAAGGTACCGTACGGAAATTTTACAACCATTTGTCAATCAGTTGCATGATGATGAACTTCAAAATGCATATTTCTAACAAGACGGAACACCTTGTCACTGTACTGCAGAATCTTTGGATTATTTAAGAGAATTTTTTGATGAGCGTATAATTAGTCGAAATATTGAAATTGCCTAGTCTGCACGTTCATGCGATTTAACACCTTGCGACTTCTTTTTGTGGCCTTATCTAAAAAATAACATATTTCGAACACCTATATTGAATTTGAATGATATGCTACAGAGAATCGAACAGAAATGCACGGAAATTCATAACAATCCAGTAATGTTGCAGAATATCATCAGAAATTTTGAACGGAGGATTTTAAAGTGCATTGAGCTTGAAGGACAACATTTTCAACATTTGTTATAGTTTTCAATAAATACCTATTATTTGTTATTTATTTGTATGTATGAAACTGTCAAAATATACGACTTCGTAGGTTAAGTAGTAAATTTTAATTTACGACATACTTCAAAATGTTCTCAGTAAATTACATGCTACTAGATTGACTTTTTAAATGAACACTTGTTAATTTCACTGTTAATAAAAACAGAATTTGGGTCAATGTAACAAATAAAACAATTTATTGCTAGTAACGTTTCGAAAACAACATATGCTTACAATGGACTATAAAGTATATTAAAATTAAATTATTTTGATATTTTATAAATATTTTCTTTTTTATATATTCTGACCTATTTCTTTGTGTCTAGGCCTCATATTTAAATCTTTTCAAAATATTACATAATTAATAATTACATATATAAATATATACATTTTTTTGCCACATTTTGAATCCTTATCGCTTTACGAATTTGTCTTCAAAGTTATGCATTTTTGATTTCAAGCACTATCGTGTCCACAGAGTGCCCTGACATCGAACCTTTCCAATGCAAATTTGTGATTTTTTTTAAAATTCCTATTAAACATGTTTAATAGGAATGCACTTCTTATGTTTTACAATAGTTGTTTTTTGTAAATATAACTAGGATATTCATTTAATTAGTATATTAATTCTATGAAATTGCTTTGAAATTTGTTAATTGCTAATGTAAGTACATAATCATAGTTTACTGTACATGGCTAATTTGTAAATGTTTTATCAGGTCTGATGAAGAAACATATAGAGTTTCGAAACGTTACGTAGCAATAAATCGTTTTATTTGATACATTGACCCAAATTCTGTTTTTATTAAGCGTCAAACTATATGGATGTACCTAAACTCGTCCCCAGAAATAAAATTAAGTAATTAGTTAAACTCGTACCTGAAAAAATACACATAAACTTGTCCCAAAGAAGAGTAGGTCCACAAAAATAGCTTCATGAATTCGTTCTCAACTTTATCGCAGTATAAATCACCCAAATACTTATTTAAAATTTATAGATAACGTATTTATTTATGCAAGAAATGGAAAAACTCAGTAAGTGCGACAAAACATATTTTATTAATTAAGAATGGAATAGAAATTCCTACTTGTGTTTTATACAAGCACTAATACATATTAACATTTACATTTAACGTTTATAAAAATAAGCTATACATTTAACAAAATCAAATCTCGAAACAGATCCATTTTTTTACTCATCGATTTTTCTAGTAACGCACTGCTTACGTTTACGCACGACTGGATCTCGTTTCTTCACATTCAGATAAGCTTTGAATTTGTATATAAGTCTCTGTTTGAAACTGCTTCAAAATTTCAATAAAATGAAAAATTGATGGATGCGTACAATAAAATAAAATATTTAATAGACAGGACAACTTTGTATTTATATTTCCAAGAAAGTATAAATTTCTTAATCTCTTGTCCGGGGACAAATTAAAGTAAGGGACTAAAACACCGTAATTAGCATGGGACGAGTTAATGTAGCAGACATTAGATAATACCTGCTCGGGGACGAGTTTAGAGCACCCCAAACTATATACACACAAGTGTCCCGTATCGTTATGTTCAAATTTTAGAAGTGTAAAGTAGACTTCATTTCAAGTAACAGAAACGCAAAACTTGTATATCCATTTTTATTTGTTTCAAAGTTACAGATCTATGAATGTGATTGTCAGATCATGAAAAAAAAATGTAATTCTAAAGTCAATAAAAACTGATTTGATTTAAAAAAGTTCAATTAATAATATTATCGAAATGTCCGCCTCCTTGTTGAATGTAAGCCAACAGAAGCGAATTTCATACTTGTTTTGTCAGATTTGCTCGTCAACCAGGTAAATACGATCCAACAACTCGTCTCTTGTGTTCGAAAATTGCGCGTAGACTAAATTTTTCATGTACCCCCATAAATAAAAGTCAAGGGCATTAAGATCGGGTGATCTGGGTGGCCATGCAACAGGACCACCTCGACCAATCCATCTAGGATAATTGACGTTAACCCAATTTCGGACAGCAATTCCGAAATGTGATGGTGCCCCATCCATATGAAACAACATGTCTCGTCGAACAATCAGTGGGATATCTTCTAAAAGACCTGGCAGTTCGTCAATAAGAAATTGAAGGTAATTGTCCGCATTTAACCTCCCAGGAAGAACGACAGGACCAATCAACAAGTCATAGATTAGGGCCGCCCAAACGTTAATAGAAAATTCATGTTGAAATTTAGATGGGCGTATAGCTTTGGGATTTTCTGATGACCACCTGTGCAGGTTTGTCAGATTTGTAACACCACTTCTCGTGAACGTAGATTCATCTGTCCGGAGGACTGTTCTGCAGAAATTAAAATGAAGCCGTGACTGTCTTAATATCCAGGTAGAATAAATTAGACGAGCATAGTGGTCTGTCTCAAGCAAACCGTGTCCCCTGCGATAGTGATATGGATATAAGCCCTCACGTTTTAAAATTCGCCAAACTGTCGTTTGTGGCACTCCTAGTTGTCTAGCGATTCGGCGTACACTGAGAGCTGGATCCCTTATAACAATAGCTACTGCTTCTTCCTCTAAGTTTGCTGGCAAATTTACTCCTCGGTCGAAAAGATAATCACGCAGTCCGCTTTCCCGAAATTGACTGTGTACTTCCAGAAACGTTCTGTAATGACGAATGCCCCTATCGGGGAACCGATGTCGGTATTCAATTACTGCTTGACGTACACTGCCGTTACAATAGCCATACACAAAATGCATGTCCGCATACTCTTGAGAAGAAAATCGGTAAGGCATTTTGAATAAAGAAAACGTGTCCACTCACTAATAAGCTGTTGTATGAACTGAAACGTAAAGTAATCCTTTATTAAAAAATGCAACGTTAACAGTCATTTGAACATTTGTTTATTGTATGATATTCATGGTTCAGCACTTACGAAATAAGTAAGAACCTTCTTTATCATAAATCAATTTCCAGTACTCTTTTTTGTAGATCTCCAAGAAATTACTGTATGCACTACGACACGTGTTTATTTATTTTAGGATAACATTTAATTATGCGACGTTAACAATCACAGGCCTGTTAATTGAATCGTATAACTTTCTTTTAAATAAAATCAGTTTGTATTGACTTTAGGATTACATTTTTTTTCTATGATCTCACAATCACATTCATAGATCTGTAACTTTGAAACAAATAAAAATGTATATACAAGTTTTGCGTTTTTGTTACTTGAAATGAAGTCTACTTTACACTCCTAAAATTTTAGCATAACGATACGGAACACCTTGAATATACAGGGTATTATATGAACAAAGTTTAAAATCTTAAAGGCATGTGGTACGGTTGAAAGTAAGGTTAACAGTTTTAATACACATTAATTAATTTTTTTTTCGCTCGTCAGATTAAACGATATTTACTTTTAGAATCACCCTTATATATTAAAAAATAGTTAATTGATTATAAACCTTGTCACAATGTAGCTTTAATTCTGAATACTCATTTTGATACTTATTCGACAAGTTATTTTCGACAGTGTTCTCCATTTAGAGTAGTAAGGTTTGTTTTCTCCCATGGTTCTTGACTGGGGACCGTGTTCTTAGTTATTGTGCGCTGTCAGTGTCTGTACAAATCAACTCAACTAGGTAGGCTAGTCTATGTGTGCACTTAGCGAGGCAAGCTTGAAGCTCTCGCTACGTCATATTGCCGCATGCCTCCATAATGTTGGTCTGAAGTACTTTAAGGTTATCTGGCTTCATTTGAATGACTAGATTGGCGCATGCTACCCCTATTTTTTATAAAGTAGTAGTCTTTACTATAAACTTTCTCTTTGGTAAATTTGACATTTTGTTTTAAACTAAAAATCGTTATAAATTGTAGTAAGTAGTCCTGAAGAACAAAGCAAATAAATATTCATCTAAATACTAGTGTGTTCAAAATAAACTTATAAATTCTTGAATATAACATAACGAATGTGTTCTTATTCTAGGCAACTCTTCAAACACTGTCACTAAACATGATGCAAACACCAGGTTCACGGTCCGACCTTGGACCAGAATATATGTACAAAATTATTACTTATGTTGCTGCAAGTTTAACGCAGAATTCAAGTATAAAAGATTTTGTTATTTATTCGAAACTGAAAAACTTTGGTGAATTTGATTGTTTAATACTGAAACTATGGTTTAAAGAAGAAAATCTTCCTTATGTTTATCTGGCGAAGATACGGTATCAATCTGGTAAACCAAGAAAAATCGACCGAAATCTAATAAAATACGAAAACAGCTTCAAGAATATCATTCAAAACAAGAATAACATCCACATTCTTCAAGATATTCCTACAGCTAACATAATGTTTTGGTTTTTCTGTAACAATAATGTTGAAGAAAACACACGTACCGAATCCACCTATAACTTTATCTCATTGGATCAAACTGATAACATAACCGTTCCTTTCAAATTATCGACTGGTTCATGTTACCAAATTCGTTTGTCGGAAACGCAAACACATCGAGAATTTCTGGACAAGTTTAACTTATTTTTGAATCTTCCCAACATTGACGAAATAGAAGGTCCAATTGCTAAAATTTGCGATATAGTGGAATCGGCAGATATCACTGACTATGTCTCTGACTATTACAAAGTACAATATTTATTTACATGTGGATTGACAAAAACTAATTTTGAGATGGAATTATTACAAATTCATTTAAGAAATTACATTGTAAAGCCGACAAAGATCGTTGATGCTTACGAGGAACAAGCCCACATTTGGAATGAACTTACAATGGAACATCAATTAACTATAGTTGATAATGTTCCCGATATTAGACGTATATTGTTTGGCTGCTTTGTACATAAGATCAATAAATTATTCAACTGCGTTTTCAATTGGGATGATTGCTTGTATAATCAAGGACAACTAGACGAGGACATCATTCAAAAAGCCGCAGAATTATTTCTAAATAATCCATCTCGACAATGGCTCTCTCCTCCCGAAACCATTAAATCTCTAATAGATTATTTATGGATATGCAATGAATTGCCGTTGATACTAAAAATATACGAGCCACTTCCTATTCTAGCTAAGTACAAGCATATAAATAAAAGATTTGTTATAATTAATGGTTCTAAAAATCACTCCAAAGAAATCGGTTCACCTTTCTCTAATGTCTTTACTAACGTGGCTGATATTCACATACATTCACTAAGAAATGAGCTTCTTCGAAATATTCAAATATCCTTGCAAGGTAGAATTCCAGTGAGTCTTTATGATATTATTGGTTCAGATCAAAATTGTATGAAGACTTTGACAAGCTCAGAAATTCTTCATTTAATAAGAAAACGAAAAATTTACTTAGAAGAAAGGTGCTTAGATGAAGTAGAGTCAACTGTATTTATTATTCAAGATGAAAATTCAAATACAGACAAGAATAGCAACATTTTGGAGGCTGACGATAATGGCACCATTGTCATAAATTGTAAATCAGAGGAAAGAGAGTGGTACATTAAACACATCGAAGAACAATACAAACAACATTCCATATGTTGTTTACGATCAGTAGATCGCATGTTAGAATTTATAGAAGGAGATATGCATGCCCTGAGAAGGTATTTTATTGACAATTGCGGTGGTTATATATTATGCGTCGGAAAGGATCGACCGATACCTATTATTGGACAAAGACTGGATAATAAACCACAAGTATACATACCACGATATTTGCGGAAAGCGATAATTCCCAATTCAGTTTTCAAAATTCAAGAGAGGCGAATTTGCTTGTTATCAGGAGACATCGATTCACTTGAATTCGATATCAAGCAGCAACTCATCAAGGAAGATGTCGATTATAATGCAGATACTAAATTAAGAAATAATCAAAACGTGTTCATTTCTGATCAAATACAATCTCCAGATGAATATTGGGAAAAGTTTTCCTGGCGAGGTTATCCACTATTCCATGTCAATGTAGTTAATGGTTGTATGGAGCTAGTGAATTATAGAAATTGTAGCAACATGAGTTCCTATGTTTCATATTCAAAGGAAGCATTTGTAGAAGAGATTTTTTATAAAGAAATTACGAGTAAGTTAACTATAATAAGTGGCGAACCAGGTATAGGAAAATCGTCGCTCCTTTGTTCCTTATCAGAGGCAACTGATAAAAATAATTATGTTTTATTCTGTAATTTAGTGAATTACCGAAAAGATCTGACACTTGATAACGAGAAACTATTCGGAGACCCATTAGACTATATATTCAAAAAATACGAAAAGATAACAGATAAAGGATTGCTCTATTCATTATACAAATATCACAAAAGTAATAACAGATTAACTGTATTTATAGATTCGTTTGACGAACTATTACCAATGCACAAGAAATCGTTGTTGCTTTTTATGAAAGCTGTTGTGAAGAGTAATAATCAGATAATTGTGGCATCTAGGTTTTCTTTCGATAAGATATTAATAGACAACTTTGAAGTTCAGCCTGTTAAAGTAGCTAATCTTAAGGAAGCGGACTATACTACGTATTTTGAGAGCAAAAGCATGCTAAATATTAATATAAACGATATACCAGTAGAATTCTTGATAAGTCCACTATTCTTAACGTTTCTATGTTTCTTTTATAGAGAGGATGTGGTAGATTTGACACAAATTAGTAAGTTTGATTTATTTAAAAATATAATAATGAAGAAAATTGAGCGTTACTACCATAAAACTAAGCAAACATTTTATCCGGAAATTACAGCTCTAACTAATGACGTTCTAAGAATGCATAGGCAGATTGCCCTGGCAGTTGTTTTTGGGAAAGATCTCGTAATTGAGCTCAAAATTATTAAAAATTACGAGAAATTAGTGACACATTTCGAAATCTTGAAGATGAGATTGGGTATTGTTAAGGGCTTTAATGACGGTTACGCAGTATTTTCGCATCAAACTTTTGCTGAATTTTTGGCCGCCGAATGGCTGTACGAAACACTTTTAGACAACGACTTCGAATTGCCGAATAATGTGCAAACAATTTACGAGAAAATGTTACTGGAATGTGACATAAATGTAAGGTATATGTTTGACAATATGGTTTCCGCAAAATTTAAGCTACACAAGGCGATTTTGGAAGGAAATTTGAATATAGTGAAGCAATTAATTGATGAAGATAAACGTAATTTAACGCAAGTAGATAAATGTGGAAGAAATGCTTTAATCCTGTCAGCCAGCTACTGCTACGACAAGAACTACGAAATTCTGGAAGAAGTTGTTGCAAAAAGTCACGCGTGTGGAATAGATTTTTTTGAATGTGATTTCTTCATGAAATGGAATTGGCTACACTATCTCGATGAACTCAGCAAGGATAGATTCTTCGACCAAGCATGTAATTACAATTTACCAGCTACTATAGCGAAATATTTGAGTTACAAGGAAAGAATGATAGGCTCAGGACACATATCAAATGCTTATCAAAATAACAATCTAGATGTTACACTCGCGTTGTCAATAGCTAATTCTTCACTATTAGCAGAACTATTTATTCCAGTAATGAAGAACGCGATTGAACGGGGTAGACTGGATGTTGCCTGTGACCTCATAGTTCTAAAATATAAATGTAACATCTTTGGTGCTTTCGTAAGTTTACCAAACTTTGCCTACGTACAGGAATTTGTCAAAAATCGCACGTACAATGAATTCACTGCATTACATTTAGCTTGTATGCTAGGAAATCAAAAGGCAATTAAAGCATTGGTGGATAACAATACTGACCTTTACGCTAAAGATATATTTGGAAATATTCCTTTGTATTATGCTATTATACATGGAAAAGTAGGTATGTTCAAAAAGGATGTGATATCTATGGCCAAAAGAAACCAAACTGGAAGTACATTTCTCCATTTAGCATGCACGTTTCTTAAAAAAGACATTGTCGAGTTATTATTATTCGATCACATAATCCCTGCAAATGAAAAAAACTCTAAAGGTGAAACTCCTCTACATGCAATTGCTTGTATGGATTGGCCGCAGGTTATTGAAAATGAAGTAAGAAATATGACAAATGCTTCAGTGGAAGACTCTATTACATATTTCGATCAAGACGGGCATATATTCGATAAAATTGTAATGCGTGCTCAAAGAGTCGCCAAATTGGAACACCTAGTATCGAATGCTTTCCATAAAAATGTTATTCTTCTTATAGAAATCCTTTTAAACTTCGGTTTAGATGCGACGGAACAAGACAAAAAAGGAAATACTGCACTTCATTTGGCATATCAGCACAACAACAAAGTTGTTGTGGAATACCTCATAAAAAAGTTTGATGAAATTGCTTTCATAAAAGGTGAAAACGGTTTATCAGTTTTCGAAATAGCTAAACGAGACAGACAAATGGACATTGTGAATTATATATGGCAACACACTTCCAAACTAACCCCAGATGAAGATACTGGAACAGACCGTATTATATGCGAATACGTTGAAACTTCTATTAAGCGTGAGTTGAAACATACTGGGCAACAAAAGAGAACATTCCTACATACAGCTGCAATAAATGGCCGTTCAGATATTATATTGTTTATGTTAGAGAAAGGATTTCCAATAGATGCACGTGATGATGGAGGATATACTCCTTTACATTTCGTCAAGTCTGCACGTGACGCGCAATTATTCCTGGGCAAGTTCATTAATATAGAAGATGCCTTTCAAAAATCTAATAATGGCGAAACCCCCCTATGTACAGCATGTCGAAGTGGTTACCTCGACGTAGTAAAGTTCTTACTGTCGCTTAATACTGATTTAGTGAATACTAGAAACAAATATGAGCAAACACCATTACATTTATCGGCAATGGCTAACAATTTAGACGTAGCAGTTATATTATTAAACAATGGTGCAAATGTTAATGATATCGATGCTAGCAAATCTACCGCTTTGCACCTAGTAATACCGAATGGTAGTATATCATTTGTAGAAACTTTTTTAGAAAACAACGCCAACATGTATCTGCAAGATAATTTTGGAAATACCGCATTACATTTAGCATGCCGATATGGACAAACCAAGTTAGTCGAACGGTTGATAAAGGAATCATCAGAAACCATAGATATATGTAATGCAGTAGGGTATAAAGCTCATGATATAGCATGCATAGAAGGAAATTGTCATGTAGTGAGTTTTTTTGTTAAAAATATAACCTTCGAAGTTTCGAACACCATTTTGCACAAAATAGTAAAAATGGGACACTTACACGTTTTGAAAATACTTTTGGAATCGAAGATTATAAGTAAAAATCGCCTTGAATGCAGGGATAACGAAGGCAATACGTTACTACATTTAGCAGCATTAAGAAATCACTCCATCATCATGCAGCTCTTATTAAAGTACGGACTACAACCAAATGCCCTTAATGATAATGGCGAAACTCCTCTGCATTTGGTTCAATCTGCCAAGTGTGCAGAAATAGTCCTTTCGGCATACAGAAGTGGTTCAAATTCATTTTCTAAAACTAAATTTGATGAAACACCATTACACAGAGCCGTCTGTGTAAACGTTGATCTAGTACAAATACTTTTAAACGCCAATGCTGATGTTTCAGGTAAAGATTGCTTTGGTTGGACTCCATTGCACATAGCTACATGGGCTAATAAATTGAATATAGTACGGATGTTATTACAAAAAGGGGCCAATGTTAACGAAACTAATGACTACTCATCTACTGCTTTACATATTGCGGCCACAAGAAATTTACCTATGGTCCAGATCCTTTTGAATGCTGGTGCTAAAATCAATGCAATATATAAATGTAAATTAAGATTACAACAAAGTCTTCATATCCAGTTCAGGCCGGGTAAAAACGAACAACTAGAAGAAATTTATGATCAGACAGTTTTAGATATAGCTTGCATGCATGGCAAATACGACATCATTCAATACTTATTCAGAAATTACGATGAAATAAGGGAATTTAACGTTTCGAAAGCAACAGTAAGAGAAGTTATTTCTAAGGGAGACCTAAAATGCTTAGAAATGTTATTCGATCAACAAGTTTTGCCAAAAGATTATCTTGAACGCAGTAATAGATATAAATACTTGCATATGGCAGTAGCTTTTGGTCATGAAGACGTGGTAAGTTTCTTAATAAAGAAAGATAATTTCCTGGAGAAAAATAATAGAGAACTTAAATCAGCTTTTATGTACGCTATTGCGAAAGATTACGTTGGTATAGTAAAAATATTTCTAGAGAAAACTGAAATATCAATGGATTCTATTGATGAAGAGATGTGTGCTTTAACAGTTTTCATAATAAGAAACAATATTGAACTCGTAAGTCTTTTATTAAACAGAAACTCCAATCTTAACAACCAAGCAGATATTGTACACACGGCCCTGCATTGCGGATCTCTACCTGTCCTAGAAATGTTAATAAAAGACGAAACCGACTTTAATATTAAGGATGAGGATGACCATAATTCACTTGAATATATATTGCTATTTGCGAGTCAGTCGAGAATTACATATTTATTAAGCAAGTATCCTCGTCTTAAAAGATGCACTGTTTCTAGGAATGTGTTCTTTACACTCGTTAAAGATGGAAAAGTCATTGCTTTAGAAATTTTGTTCAAGGAAAAAAATTTAACAAAGAGTTCGTTGAAATGCACCGAGGAGATCATCAATGTAACAACTATTTCGAACAATTCTAACAATATTCTGTTGTTTTTATATACACTTTTTGATCAATCGAATCGGTTTGACGATGGACTGACAGATTTACAAATACCGTCCACGTTATCTGTACAAGATTATCTTGACTTAAAAGATGAAAAGGGAAACACACCGTTACATTTAGCAACTATAGAAAATCATATTGATATAGTGCGGTTTCTTATTGAGAAAGGATCGAATGTGAATGCGATCAATAATATATCTCAAACAAGTTTACATCTAGCAGTAAAAAATAACAATATAGATATAATACGAGTACTACTTCAAAAGGGTGCAAACGTGGACGCAACTGAAATTAATTTTGCGACAGCTCTGCATATCGCTGCTTCTACAAAATTTTTACCTATTCTAAAAACGTTGTTGATTTACGGAGCGAATACTCAATCAGTAGATAAATATGGAAACACGGCTTTACATATCACAGTGGCGGAAAAACAAAAACATGGAGTGCGAATCCTAATTGAAAATGGTGCAAAAGTTAATGCAACAAATAATGATTTTCAAACACCCTTACATATTGCGGTTGCACAAAATTTTTTAATGATATCACAAATTTTATTAAATTGCAATGCCTACATCGAATCTATAAATAAGAACGGGTTCACGGCCCTACATGTTGCGGTGATAAAGAACAATATACTTATGGTACGTATTTTACTCGAGAGAGGTGCGAACATCAATGCAGCCACCATTGATTTTAAAATGTCCTTGCGTACGGCACCGTCAGGAAGTTTGTTGCATATTTTGAAACTGTTGTTGGACTACAGTGACAAGAGCGAGGTTGTGGCTTTACAAAATGCAATACGAATTCTAGTTGGAAGATGTGTAAACGTAAATATAAACACAAACACCGGACCTTTAAAAAATCTGTTATCCATTTTAAAAGTATTGAATTGTAATACGTATACAGGATTGACAGGCATGGGTAGCAATAAAACATTACATTTTAAAGTGATGAAAAACGATATAGACATCAAACAAGTCATATTTAAAAAATGTGCAGAAGTAAACTCAATTTTAACTAGTTTCGATGCAAACTCAATGTACAATGCCGAAATTCAAATAGAAAATA
Organism: Melolontha melolontha; assembly: GCA_935421215.2. NCBI lineage: Eukaryota > Metazoa > Arthropoda > Insecta > Coleoptera > Scarabaeidae > Melolontha > Melolontha melolontha. The sequence continues at coordinate 8,447,149 of OW285241.1, forward strand.
TGAACGGTCAAACCGCTTTACATTTTGCAGTTGTAACGAAGAATATAGGCATTATAAAACTACTACTTGCATATGGTGCAAACGTAAACGCGACAAATAGTGATTTACGCACGCCTTTACATTTTGCAGTTTTAGAAAACATGGAATCTATAGTAGAAATGTTACTGCAATATGCTGTCGACACACAATTAGCAGACGCGAATGGACACACTGCTTTACATTTAGCAGTATTTAAAAAGCACATAAATATAGTGCAGCTTCTAATCAACTATGGCTCAAGCGTAAATGCTCCTGATAATAGCTTATTAACAGCATTACATGTCGCAGCTTCATTAAATCTGCATTCCATAGTAAAGGTGTTGCTGGATCACAATGCCGACATTCAATTAGCAAACGTGAACGGGCTTACTGCTTTACATCTTGCAGTGACAGCGAACAATATAATCATGGTACAACTTCTACTTGATAGAGATGCAGACGTGAATGCAAGTACTATCGATTTCGAAACACCTTTACACATCGCCGTTTCAAAGAGTTTGCTATCCATAATAGAGGTATTAATAAATTTCAACGCTAACCTTCAATTAACAAACAAAGACGGAAATACACCTCTACACTTAGCATATGCAAAAGGCAATATCCGTGTCATCGAACTTCTAATAAAATTCGGTGCTAAATCAATATCAATGAGAAACCTGGACGGACATACACCTTTCGAATTTGGTTGCATAAACGGAACAGATAGCGTTCTTAAAATATTATTTGATCACGCGCCAGTTGTAGAAGGTGAAAATATTTCTACAAATGCCTTGCATAATATCGTCGAACGAGGGCGGTTAACTACGTTGAAATTACTCTTTGATGGAAATGTGATAAACAAAGAAGATTTGGAGAAGAGCTTATTACATATTGCAACGATGATTGACCATGTAGATATTGTAAACTTCTTAATAGATAGAGGAGTGAAAGTGAATGCATCGGGCGTTGATGGTTTTACACCTTTGCACCTCGCCCGATCAGTTGATGCTGCAAAAGTTCTCCTAAAGAAGTCTACAAATATCGCGAACGCAAAATCTCAATCTGGTCGAACTCCGCTACATATAGCATCTCAAAATGGCTACGTTAAAATAATCCAATTACTTTTGGATGTAGGTGCTGAAATATCAGTTAGAGATACATGTGGTTGGTCACCTCTATTACTAGCGGCGATTAAAAATCGAAAGTTATGTGTTAAGATTTTATTAGATTCCGGCGCTGATGTAAATGAAATGAACAATTTGAATCAGACAGCGCTACATCTCGCTCTTCAAAATAATACTTGGGATTTAATTACTCTGCTTCTAGGATACGGTGCTAATGTTCATATTAAAGACTGGAATGGAAACACTAGTTTGCATTCAATGATGATCAAGTATCGTTGGTATACTCGGTTGGCCGGAACACTATTGTATAACTGGGAACTGCCAAAAAATAATGTCATAGACTTGATCTACATGTTAATACAACATGTGTTTGATTTAAGTGAGATTAATGGAGATCAAGAATGGGCAAAAGAAATTGTTGAAAACTTAAAACTAGAGAAAGTACTGCGACTGGAAAGCGTAAGTTACGTACTTATTTAAATTAATGTATTTCATAAGCTTCCGTTTTTTATTTTTCAGATAGGACCTAATGCATCGGCCTCCAAGTGAAAATCATTTACCAAAAAATCTTAATTTATTGATGTTAAATATTTTTTCTTATATTAATACGTGTATCTTATGCGCTTTTGTATCCTATTTCTTAAACTATAGCAAGCGCCAATTAAGTTATGGCGAGGAGGGAGTGCGCAGAAGCCGTTTTTAAAAATACATTTGTCATTGACGTTTGACGGAACATAATGTCTTTGCTAGGGGATCATAAAGTAATACACGCTCAGAGGTTAGAATTATCCGACATTTTATTACAAATCTCCCCACTACTTTTAATCCTGCGCGAACTTACCCCTCCTCGCGCCAACTTTATTGGCGTTTGCTATAGTTTCAAAATTACTCCATCACGTCAGGATTTTGAAATATTTCCTAAAAATATGTTAAAATTTAATGTATTTGTAGCTATATTTTATTTTAGCGACTTAAATGGAAAATATTACAATATTGTACCGTCAAACATGCTTCGGCGAGTTTGAACATGTCTCGGCATATTTGCTATGTAATATTCTTTCAAATACGCCTCTGCTTGCTTTACAACCAATTAAATTCAGTATGCCAGCTAAAATTTACGATTACAGCCAAAGCATATTATAAACATACATCATAAACGCGTCACACAGCGTTGCTAAGTTTTGTTTATATTTTGCACCGAATACTTTTAGGTTAGGGCTGATAAATTTAAGATAGAAAATAACATGAAAAAAGCGACAATTGTAACATATAACAATCTGACAACGCTGTGAAGGGAAACAGGGAGGACAGGGTCCGTATGTTAGCAACTTGGGTCCTTTAGGTTACTAAGCCAGATATATATTAGTGATTATGACGTGCCTCGGCTGTTATCGTTAATAGACTATAGTCTATTTACTATTCTGTAAACATATATATATATAGTGTAAATTCAATTTGTTGGCGATTTAAGGTCTGGTTTTACTTCAAAATGTATATATTTAAAACAATCCTACATGTTTGGGCAAATGATGCCTTTTTCAAGGAATATAAAATATAAATGACATAATTAATCGCCAACAAATTGAATTTACCATAACATACAAAGGTCACGAAATAATTATCTATATATACAGTCGACACTTTATATAGTGAAAGATCAAAATGTTGACCGAAATTTCACTATAAAGAGTTTCTCACTATATAAAGAGAAAAAAAAATCACAAAATTGAATTATTAGAAAAGATTTTATTAAACATTTGAAAGTTTAAATACATAGCATGTACATAATGTACTGAAGAGAGACTTAAGGGTGTAAATTAAATGAGCATGAGACTTCATGGAATATAAATGCAAAGTTATAAATTAATCGGTTAAGTAATGTAAAACTTATTCAAAAATACACAAGGGTAATTACAAATGTGACCCAAAGATAGAGTTCAGTTCGATTACTACAGTTGACACTTGCGTATAATTCAGTTCGTAAATAAATGTATAAAAACAATTCATACCTAACTTACACAGCTTCTTCCTAGTGCAAATTTTATCATTTACAACCTTATGTGTACCTTTAGATGTTATGGCCGGCTAGCAATAGCAATGAGACTCTATTTATTCTTATGTGATGGTTCTAGTGAAATACTACTTAACTTATTGTTTATGCGAGTTCGATACTCCAATAGAATATTAATAAATATGGTAAACAAGTTAATAAAGATCTGTTGATACAGGATAAGTTATCTACTAAATAAAACGAGAGAGTGAAAAGCAAATATAAATGGTTTAATTTGTGTTTCGATTAATAAGGTAAGCGGTAGACATGATAAATACATATATTAACCTACAACTAGTCACGTGATCAGATGCACAAATAAAATTTAGGTTAAGCGATGGTTTTATATTCAACAACGTGACTAAATTAATAAATCTAACTTTAGTTTTGAAAAACGCAAGGGAACTGTATTTTTCCGTTTCCTTAAAAGTTATTCTAATTCAAAATTAACATATTATGCATACATATGATAATATCTACGATTGTGTTTAATAAAATAAATAAAAATTTCAAAATTTTAGGATAAATATAAACAAATAATACTCAAGTTGGATACGATTGGATACAGGAGGTTCGGTGTTTGTCTGGACTTCCAATATTCGGGATAAGGGACTCTGGTAGCGAAGAAATTCTGGTGGCGTCCCTTGCTTGGGTCAGATCAGATGGCGTTCCCTGGAAATTTCGTTTAAAAACGTACAGGATGGTGTTTGGATGTGGAAAATACGTCGGACGTTGCTCGGTTAGTAGGTGATGCGTTGGTTATACTTGTGGTATAGTTTTAATACTTTATTTTATTTTTTTTTTTCAACTTTCAGGGCGGCACTTCAAAATACGTCGACTTGTTCGTAGAATTTTTTCTACATGACGCCAACTCTCGTTTGTTTTTTCTGCTGGCTTCTCACTCGTACTTCTTGTATGTATTTATTTAATCTCGTTATAAATATTTGTAAAAGTAATAGTTTATTAACACTAATCGTTTTGATATTTTACAAAAATTATGTATTTTGTTTTATTATATAAATAATTGTCCTTGGAATGTTAAATGTTTCATTTTATGGCTGTATTTAATTGGGATATTTCCCGCTATATGTTATTCAAATAAGTACAGTTTTTCCTAAAGTATATGTGGCTTAAATTATCAATCAATTAAGTTAAAAATCTTCGGTAAAATAATGATATTGATGAAAAATGACTAAGGCAAATGAGTACATGAAAATGAATAAATATGAGATTTAAATTTGAGCAATTAAAAACGCGGAATTAACTTTATTGATATGACATGTGAAAAATGCAGTTCCAAACATATCTTAAGTTCTAAAATTAACATTTTAACTATAAATCGATCTGTATTTTCATAATTCTCGGGGTTCCTTACGTATGTAGGCTTGACCTACCACAGTACATATTATCACATTACATATGTATGTACAGGGCTAAATACTACATACGAAATAAAAAAAAAACATAATAAGTACAAAATCTGTTAATACATATATATTGCTATGAATAGTGGTTTGAAAATTTAGAACGCCACCATCCACAACTAGTTTTCCCAACTAGGTTTTCTCAGCCGGTGAATTTTCAAATCTGAGACCTCTAACTTCTCGGGTTCCACTTAGGAAATACGTGTCTAAAATATGAGTTGAGCGCCAGTGAAATGTTCACAAAAATTTATTTATCTAGTTTATATAAGTTAATTAACAATATTGGAATGAGTAAATAAAACAAACGCAAGTTAAAAGGTGAAATAAAAATGTTTTAATATTTAATACAAAAATAAAAAAAATAAAAAAATATATCTTTACAAAGTATAAAGATCCTGTATCGTATTACAACGATACTGAAGGTAAAAACATTCATTGACAATTGACCGCTAAATAAATGGAAAACATCCTCCTTAATGACTCCGAACAAACTTATCTAAAATAATCAAGTTTAATATTAAATTCTCCACAGAGAACCACACTGTATATTCAGATTTTGAACCACGAACAAAAACTATGCAAGTGCTTTGTCATGCACAAAAAACCATGACGTCATAAAAAATTTAATCTTACAAAATTAATGGAGACTCGCGAAAAGGTGCTTAATCAAATTCAACTATCAAAAATCGAGAATTTAACTCTTAAAATATCGAGAATTTGTATCTCTAATACAGCAACTATATAACACTTTCAATCAAACAAACCCGAACTAATTAAATATATATTAAATATATCTCGTAACAAGCAACCTTCTCGTTCGATATCTAAAATTCGTCTCCTCGATTTACCTCGGCCTCTCTATCAAAATTCACATGAGATCCTCGGATAACCAGTTTTTCTCTAGTTACCGCTCGCAAAATTTTAAATATATATAAAATATTATACAGTCCTGTCATAAAATATTTTATTTTAAATATTTTAATTTTTTTAATAAAAATCTATAGCAATATGTATGTATGTACATTTAAAATTTGTGTAGTCTTGAGAAATTGCTAAATAACACATGCATGTACATATATATTATGTACTAGGAAAAATAATCAGTTATTTTCTTTTGAACATTACTTCTGCAAAATAATTGTTGCTGAACAAAATTCTCGCATTTATTCAAATTCAAATGCCCCTGAGAGTAGTTCGCACAATGTCAAATGCATTTCTTATTTCATTTTCACTAAATTTAGCAGGACATTCCCCGGTTTCAGTTTCTTCTTCATGATCTTCTATACTTTTTATATCGTCAATTATGGCTTGGTCAGTTGGGAGATCTGTCGTGCCAACATCATTGTCGATTTCTAAGAAACCTTCAAGTAAAAAATCTGCGTCGCCGGTAGCAGTTTTTTGTAGAATACCCCATTGTTTTCTTAAGGTAGCGAGATCCATTTCGTCTTCTTCTTCCCATTCGTCAATTTTTTCAGTAAAACCTGGTTTAGAAAAGCAGTTTTTGATTGTTTTCTGAGAAACATTTTCACTCCATACTTTAGCGACTTCGGTTATACACTCTTTAAGGGTAATCAATTTTTGGACTGGAAGTTTGTTATCAATCGCGTTAACAATTTTGTGGACAATTTTGTTTCGGTAATGATGTTTTATGTTTTTTATAATACCCTGGTCCATAGGTTGCAATTTGGAGGTCGTGTTTGGTGGAAAAAAGATCAGTTAAATATTCGTTTTTACTTACAGTAACTGGAAGTGTAGGACAATTGTCTATAAACATCGCAATCTTTCGCTTTTGGCTTTTCATTTTCGTGTTCAGTTATTTGATCCATCTTCGAAAATCTCAGAAGTCATCCACGCCTTGTTATTACTGGCGTAATCTAACTCAAGAGATTTCACTCCTCTTAAACAACGGGGATTTTTGCTTTTACCTATCAGCAGTAATTTCAGTTTTTCTGAGCCATTGATGTTTGCTCCAACCATCAGTGTCACCCTTTCTTTACTTGTTTTAACACCAAAACATTTATCACTTTTAAAAGCAAAAGTTTTGTTTGGCAAACATTTAAAAAACAAACCAGTTTCATCACAATTGAAAACGTTTTTTGGCTCGTACTTTTTCAATACACTTTTTAAAACAGTTTCAGTCCAAATGTCACAGTCCTCCTGACTAACGCTTGCACTCTCGCCGGACACCGTCTTGAAAACAATTACATTGCGAGTCTTCCAGGCACTCAACCACCCTTCACTATCTTGAAAATTAACGCAGTTAAATTCTTTAGCAAATTGTAGAGCCTTATGCTTTATTAAATTTCCCGATATTGGTATGTTTTGATGTGTACGGGCCACTTGAAACCATCGTAAAACTGCTTCATTTACATTCTCCTAAGAACACACCCGTACTCGTTTTCGACTGCTTGGAACATTCGTTTTCTTGATGATACTTTCGCGACTTTTTATTATCAGAGAGACACAACTTGGAGAAACACTGAATTTTGCAACATCAATTTTTTTGCAGCCTGTATCAACTTCCTCCAAAACTTTAATTTTCTCAACTAAACTTAAACACACTCGCTTGGACATCTTAACTGATTCTTAAACAAAAACAAACTAAACCTGTTTGCGAATTACATATGTAATCTAGGCCCCGACTACATACATATAAAATGGGGTTTCCCCGGGATTCTCACAGAAATCTATTGTGCCTGATTTAGCGGTATGAACGCGTTAAGAACCTTTTCAAAACAGTGCGTCATAAAAATGGAGTTCGTGCTAATGTTAGGTAGAAATGGGAAACCCGAAGTGGCCAAAATCTCAATAAATACATAAAAATTTATACATGAAATTCCGAATTCCGGTAAATATTTTATTATATAGAGTGTTACTATTTTACAGATTGACTATATGCAGGGCTTTTTACATGAAATTTCATTAAAATATTCTAGGGCTTGAAAAAATTGCACTAAGAGTTTTTCACTATATAGAGTTTCACTATATAAACAACAATATATAGCAGTGTCTTATAAACAGTGGTCTTTAGATGTATGGGAGAAAAATTTTTTGAAGTTATAGATCGTAATTCCCACTAGAAATGTTTGTTTTTGTGTAAAAATACGGTATGCAAAAAATTATGCGTATCGAACAAAGGGAAGCCGTGCCGCACCGTCTCTCAAGGTGACCCCTGTTGGTAAAATGAACAGAAATATAATTTTTTTTATGTATTTATATTTTTTAGTATGCAATATACCTATAACTTTATTATTATAACTTAATTAAATTTACGGTAACTGCCACGATTTGTAACAAGAATTTGATTATAAAAATTTAATTTTATCCCTTTTTTCGAATAGTCTTACGCGTTTTTGTTAAGAAAAGTTGGCATTACTGTGGTGCAGCATTTAAGAAAATTAAAAAGGGACTTCCTCTATAAAATGACAATTGCTTAAAATTCACTGGGGTGGTAAAATTTTGCCATCGTTAATAGGAAAATAATCTATTGATCGGATTACAGTTGTTATATCATACAATGGAAAGGAACAATTACTTGGGATCCCAGCAATATCATCTGGAACGGGAAAGCAACAAGCGGAAGTAGTGTATAACCTATTGCAAGAATGGAACCTAATTGAAAAAGTAGAAGCTTTATGTTGCGATACCACAGCTTCTAACGTAGGCCGACTTCAAGGCGCTTGTGTTCTTTTAGAGCAAGCGATCGGAAAAGATCTTTTATATTTACCATGCCGTCATCACATCTATGAAATCATTTTAAGAAGTGTTTTCGATTAAAAAATGCAAAAATCATCAGGCCCTAACGTACAAATATTTAGCAGATTTAGAGACGCTTGGATCAAAATTGACAAAATTAACTTTATGAGTGGTGTTGAAGATCAGAAAGTGAAGGATGCACTTGGGAGTGTATCCGAGATTATAAAATTTGCATCTCAAAATCTTGAAGTAAAGCAACCACGTGATGATTATAAAGAGCTTCTTCAATTAAGTATAGCTTTCCTTGGTGGTACAGTTCCGGAATTTACCTTCAAAAAGCCTGAAGCATTTCATCACACCCGTTGGATGTCGAAAGCTATTTATTGCCTTAAATTATATTTATTTCAAAATGAATTTAAAATGACACAATTGGAGATAACTAATATTCGTGACATTTGCATCTTTGTTGTAAGGGTGTATTTAAAAAATTGGATACAAGCACCAGTTGCAGCAGAAGCCCCTGTGCAGAATTTAAGATTGCTAAAAGATTTACATGCTTATAAAATTGTTGATGAGAAGATTAGTCGTGTTTCACTAAGCAAATTAAGTAATCATTTGTGGTATTTAATCCCAGAAACAGCAGCATTGCCTTTTTATGATCCAAATGTTACATATGAGTTACATGAGTCGAATCTTATGGTGCAAGCTCTGGATAACCCTACTGATTGCGAATTAAAGAAATTGATCGTAACTCCTCATACTATAAGCCAATTTTTTAATAAGAACATCGAATATTTTATAACCCAAAAATCACGTAATTTTTTTAAAAGGTTTGGTATTTCAACGGACTTTTTAACAAAAGATCAAAAAAAGTGGGTAAATGAACTTAGTTTTAACGTTGGCCTTCATATCGTTGGAAATATGAATGTTGTTAATGACTCGGCACAACGAGCAGTTAAGCTAATGGACGATTTTAATTTAGTGTTATCCAAAGATGAAGAAGAAACGCAATTTATAGTGCAAATTGTTGCGGATTATCGGAAACTCTACCCTAGTGTGATCAAATATTCTCTTTTGAAATAAAATAACATATAAATAACTAAAAACAAAGCATTTTCATTTATCCCTTGTCAGACAGAGATCTTGTAACATTATCAAATCTGCGGCCATAAGGAATACGTGAATGTTTTATATTTTTCCTATTTATTAACTCCAAAAGTAAGCCATTCTTCTATCTTTTTATTAATTTTCATTTATTTTCTTAAGAAAATATGTCACAATATATGTATATAAATATATAGATTTTACTTTATATTCTAGTCCTTAAAAATTTGGTTTTAAATGAAAACCAGAGAAGCTTTAAGACGACATCGTCTCAAGGAAATTTAAAACATGTTAAAATTAAAGTCAAATATATATTTTATATATATTTTTTAGTGTAAATAAATATATTTTTTACAACCAAGAAAATTTTATTTTTAATATTTTTGAACCAAATTTCACGAGCGATGCGCCACGTCTCAACCTCGCTCAATCGTGATAACTTTTTACACACCGTATTTTTATACTATAACGTACATTTTGAGGGGAAGTTACGGTCGAAACAACAAAGTTGAAAAATAAGGACCACCCTTATATATATATATATATATATATATATATATATATATATATATATTAAAAATAATAGATTTTTATTGGTTTTAGCGACCTTTTATTGAATTTAGATGTTTGTTTGCGACGTTTCGACTTTTATCAATTCAGTCTTTTTCAAGCATCTGGAAACAAGAATCATTACAATGAACATGAGAACTGTGTTTGTTTTGTGTGATATAACAATTGAATTAGCCATTTTAAATTTAACATTATATTAAGAAATGAATTACGGATTAGGTTAGTGTTTTACGTTGAAAATTAAATAACATTAAATTAAAATAGCTTAGAATGGTAGGGGGACATTTATGTGATTAATATCTGTATGAATTAATTGGAGACTTAACAAATATTAACAATTTTTAAGTTTAAAATTAGATTAAAGATGATTACAAATTGAGTTAACATTTAACGTTGAAACTTACATAAAATAAAAATAAGAATGGCTAAAATGAACAGGAAAGTTGAATTACAATACAATACGTAAAGAGAACAAAGAAAAGTCAAATAAAAATCACATTGTTGTTTTTTCTACACGGGTACGCATTCATGTGCCACATGTGTTTGGACACCCGGGACCAATTTTCTTAGAACGAACATACTTGTGCGGAATTTGTAAGTGAACTAATGCTTTAGTTTGCGGGGGTTTAATTTCTGTTTTTTGGAATGAGCATGGTAGTCAGGACCGTATTTAGGGGTATAAGTTAACATTGTTATTTCTAATGGGAGATATTTTTTTCCCGTTTTTGTCTTGTGCGTGCAGGGTTTTTTTTTTTGATTTTTCTATTGTTTTATGAGAGGGTAATAAAGTTTTGAAAGCCCATCGATTTCGTTCCTGTCGTTGATTGTTTTGCTATTTTTGAAAATGTGTATCATTTCTAAGACCTCTCTAGCTTTTGTGTTCTAGAGAGGTCTTAGAAATGATACACATTTTCAAAAATAGCAAAACAATCAACGACAGGAACGAAATCGATGGGCTTTCAAAACTTTATTACCCTCTCATAAAACAATAGAAAAATCAAAAAACCCCCCCTGCACGCACAAGACAAAAACGGGAAAAAAATATCTCCCATTAGAAATAACAATGTTAACTTATACCCCTAAATACGGTCCTGACTACCATGCTCATTCCAAAAAACAGAAATTAAACCCCCGCAAACTAAAGCATTAGTTCACTTACAAATTCCGCACAAGCATGTTCGTTCTAAGAAAATTGGTCCCGGGTGTCCAAACACATGTGGCACATGAATGCGTACCCGTGTAGAAAAAACAACAATGTGAGTTTTATTTGACTTTTCTTTGTTCTCTTTACGTATTGTATTGTAATTCAACTTTCCTGTTCATTTTAGCCATTCTTATTTTTATTTTATGTAAGTTTCAACGTTAAATGTTAACTCAATTTGTAATCATCTTTAATCTAATTTTAAACTTAAAAATTGTTAATATTTGTTAAGTCTCCAATTAATTCATACAGATATTAATCACATAAATGTCCCCCTACCATTCTAAGCTATTTTAATTTAATGTTATTTAATTTTCAACGTAAAACACTAACCTAATCCGTAATTCATTTCTTAATATAATGTTAAATTTAAAATGGTTAATTCAATTGTTATATCACACAAAACAAACACAGTTCTCATGTTCATTGTAATGATTCTTGTTTCCAGATGCTTGAAAAAGACTGAATTGATAAAAGTCGAAACGTCGCAAACAAACATCTAAATTCAATAAAAGGTCGCTAAAACCAATAAAAATCTATTATTTTTAATATTAAAACACGGCCAATAAAATAAAAAAGAAAAACAAAATTCTTTAAACACTATATATATATATATATATATATATATATATATATATATATATATATATATATGCATGTGTATGAGTGTGTGTGTAAAAAAGTATAAAATATGTAATGGGTAGAAAATGTTAAATGTTATTGCAAACATGATAAATTACTGATAGTATGCAATACATAAATTTAAGTTCAAATTTAAAAAGTAAATAACATTTTGAATAACATTTCAAAAAAATTGCACATAAATGATAGAGTTGGTTAATTGGACATAAAACATTATAAATATCAGTAATCAAATCAAAATTAAGAAAGATTGTGTAATATTCACAGATAGTAATATATATGTAAAATAATATTAATATATGTATATGTATATACATATATAAAATATAATTACACATTACAAAATGTAAAAACATCAATGTCAAAATTGTGAATATTTCAATTATAACATTTTATAAAAAAATGTAAATGGAGTTGTCAAAAAGTCATATTTAAAATATAAATAATATATTAGTATGTAATTAATGAATTGGTAAGAGTTACTATATAAGCAATGTATGTGTTACTTATAAAGCCATATCTGTACTAAATTTTAAAAAAAGCGATTATTTTTTGTTAATGGAATAATTGTAAACAAGAAAATATGAGATAATGATTGAAAACTAGCACCAAATATTTCTTAAAAAAAGATTAAAGTAATGTATAAACTACGTACAATGGATTAGACAAGAATTGCCAGAATTCTAATGTAGAAAGAAAAGGTAATGGATTAATAAGGATTTGAAATTAACAAAGCAAATATACGAAGTTATTCTGGACTAATAAAGGATTAATGTGGGGCGTCAAAGAAAGGAATCTACAGAAAATCAAATTAAAGAAGAAATCGAATAATTAAGGACAATATTTTAATTAGATACCGAACATTTAAAGAGGAAGTTTAGACTGAAATTAATAAATAGGTTTTTATAGACATAAGAAATATGATAGTATAAAAAATGCACTGATTTTAAGTTTCAAATAATTTAATCTAACTTTCCACTACAATATCGTTTCGTCACACTGTGACTTCATCAGGTGGATGAATAAATAGTGAATTTACAAATGTACAAGGTATATATACAAAGCCTGATAATTATAAATTTAATGAAAGTAGGGGGGAATTACAAATTTCTGTTTGGTCGTTTAATACTAACCTTAATTTCTTATATCTAGAAATTTCTAATGATTCTAGCAAATCTAGTTTTTTACTTTTATCTTGAATATGAAGAATTTTGAAGTTCGTATTAAAGTTGTGGTTATTCTCTATACAATGATTAGCAAAAGTTGAATCTGATTTATTATTTCTATAACTATTTTGATGTTCGGATATCCTTTGAGTGAATGTTCGTCCAGTTTGACCAATATATGACTTATTACACTCACAAGTTAACTTATAGACGCCTGAACCAAGTTTATGGAGTTTCAACAAGTGTCTCCCTTATCAATTAATTATTTGTAAAAAAAGTATATTTTGCATATTTTGGTGTGAAATTAGGAGACCAAGACAAACCTTGGGCTCCTCATAAGGTTTGTTCAGTGTGTGTTGAAGAGCTTCGCCAGTGGCCACAAGGAAAAAAACAGTCTTTTCGCTTTGGAGTGTGTAAGGTTTGGCGAGAACCGATCAATCATAGCGATGATTGTTATTTTTGTTCGTATGTAGTACACGGATTCAATTTAAAAAACAAAAAGGACATCGTTTACCCAAACCTTCGATCCGCAACACGTACTATACCTCATGGACCAGAAGTACCTGTTCCTTTACTACCAGATACATTAGATGATGTATCTGATGACGAAATGGTTTCACGTACATGCGCAAGTGAACTGGATGAGGGAAGTGATTACTATGATACTGGAAGTTCGGATATCCTTTGAGTGAATGTTCGTCCAGTTTGACCAATATATGACTTATTACACTCACAAGTTAACTTATAGACGCCTGAACCAAGTTTTTTATCCGTTTTGTCCTTATTGTTTTTTAAAAAACTTCCAACTGTATTATTGGTTTTGTACGCTACGATAGTATTAGTGGCTTTCTTGATAATATTACTAATTATGTCTGAAGTTTTCCCGATATACGTTAAGGAAGAATAATGTACTAAATCTTTTAATTGTTTAGGGTATATTAAAGAGCGGGTAAGTATTTTTTGTTTGTGTTGGAGGATTCTATTGATAATATTGTATGAATATCCATTATTTTTAGCAATAGTGTGTATTCTGTTTAATTCTATGTTGAAATTGTTTTTATTAAGGGGTATATGTAAAAGTCTATGTATCATAGATTCATAGAATACATAGACTTTTACATTGTCCGCATTTAACATCCCAGGAAGAACGACAGGACCAATCAACAAGTCATCGACTAGGGTCGCCCAAATGTTAATAAAAAATTCATGTTGAAATTTATATCGGCGTATAACTTTGGGATTCTCTGATAACCACCTGTACAGGTTTCTCAGATTTGTAACACCACTTCTCGTGAACGTAGATTCCTCTGTCCAGAGGACTGTTCCTCATAAATTAAAATAAAGCCGTGACTGTCTTAATATCCAAGTAGAATAAACTAGACGAGAATAGTGGTCTGCCTCAAGCAAACCGTGTCTCCTGCGATAGTGATATGGATATAAGTCCTCACGTTTTAAAATTCGCCAAACTGTCGTTCGTGGCACTCCTAGTTGTCTAGCGATTCGACGTACACTGAGAGTTGGATCCCTTATAACAATAGCTACATCCAGAACCGTTCTGTAATGAGGAATGCGCCTATCGGGAAACCGATGTGGGTATTCAATAACTGCTTAACGTGCACTACCGTTACAGTAGCCATACACAAAATGCATGTCCGCATACTCTTGAGAAGAAAATCGGTAAGGCATTTTGAATAAAGAAAATGTGTCCACTTACTAATAAGCTGTTGTATGAACTGAAACGTAATGTAATCCTTTATTAGAAAATGCAACGTTAACAGTCATCTGAACATTTGTTTATTGTATGATATTCATGGTTCAGCACTTACCAAATAAGTAAGAACCTTCTTTATCATAAATCAATTTCCAGTACTCTTTTTTGTAGATCTCCAAGAAATTACTGTATGCACTACGACACGTGTTTATTTATTTTAGGATAACATTTTATTATGCGAAGTTAACAATCACAGGCGTGTTATTGAATCGTATAACTTTTTTTAAATAAAATAAGTTTTTATTGACTTTAGGATTATATTTTTTTTCATGATCTCACAATCACATTCATAGATCTGTAACTTTAAACAAATAAAAATGGATATACAAGTTTTGCGTTTTTGTTACTTGAAATGATGTCTACTTTACTCTCCTAAAATTTGAACATTATGATACGGGACACTTGTATGTAGGTTCTTAAGAGTTGATGTTCAGGACTCTTAAATTTAAATGTACGAGTTTTAACAATATAGAAATTTGCAAGTGTTAAACGTGTGATATACTTTAAAGGCGTCAATCAGAAAATAAATTTGGTAAACTTAAATACACTAATATAAAAAATATTTATACCTAATCAATAATAATTATTTATCAACATTGATAATAACCGTTAAATATTTGATTATATGTAATTTAATAAATGATCCAATTCCAAGTTATTCTTTCAAAGGTAAGGTTCCTCCATATATCTGTTAATCGAATTATACAAATAGCCTTTAATAGATCTACTAGAATTATATATCCTCATCATAATTATAAATATTAATTGAGTAAGTAAGTTATAACATCTATTTTTGACTTAGATCCATTTAATTAATATTTTTTACTATGATTTGAAAGCATGAAATAATTATTTACGACATAAATATAGTATATTCGGGATACATTTTTTTGTTTAAATCATACCTCTGAAATATTTACAATTTTAGCATGTTCTCTTTTGGTTAATTTTTGTTTTAAGATAGAATTCAGTGGATCCAGGGAAACCCTACTGGATTTCTAAAATCCTTGGATATAAGGTTTCTTATGTGATTGATTTCTCCGGTGATACACATTTATTGATAGATGTCGTTTAATATCGTTGATAAGTTGAGATAAGTAAACGAATTTGATATTATAAAGTTAGAATGTTGTTTTCAATTTTCTTATTTTAAAAGAAATTTCGAGAACTACATTGAAAACGCGTTTCAAGCATTTTCACAAACCACGCTATTCGTCATTTGTTTGTTTTTTTCAAACTTTGTTAAGTATAAAGTTTTAGTTTCGTAATTTACACTACTTAAGGTTTAATAAACAAGTTTTTAAATATTTTGTAGATAAATTTTTATTTTATAATTCTAATACTTATTTTTCATAGACATGAGACATGATTATTACGCAGTATAGATGGAAAAATCTGGTTCTATTCGTTTAATCTCCTTCATTGAACTTAACCGTTTCTATTAATGCGAATTTTTAAATTTCAACTTATAATTAGTTTTGATGTATTTTTTTTTATTTAATAATATAATATGAAATTAATTATGATTTATGAAATAGTTTATAGATATTATAAAAATTCATAATATTTCTGACAATCAACGAAGAGCATATTTGTAATTCGTGGAGTTATATTCATAGTAATACATTTGATGGCACCATCAAATATATATATATATATAGATATAGATATTATTTTTTGACCTTTGTATATTATAGTTGATTTAATTAGTCGGCGATTTAAGGTCTGTTTTAATTTAATATGTATATATTTAAAATAATCTTAGTTGTTTCGGCAATTAATGCCTTTTTCAAGGAATTTTAGATTACAAATAACAGCAAACTAAAGTCATATTTATAAATGTGAAGTTGCCATGGACAAAATCAAATTATTCAAAAATACATTAAAGTTTAATAATAATAATTCATGTCGGCAAGCCACGAGTTGTTATTATGTCTGCGCCCGTGGAGCAAATTAAAATGTAAAGCTGTCGGCATTCGCCTTGAACGAGAAGGAAAGCTACGAAAACTTACTCGGACAGCATAGTCCCGAATCTAAATTCGGAATTGCTAGTATGATAATCCAGGATGCAGGTAATTAAATAGCATATTTCGAAAATCGAAAAATTCAATTTTTTCAAAATTTCTCAAAAACTAAAAAATTTTTCAGGAAAATCTAAACGCCAATTTCTTAGACCTTTGATTACGCAACTTTTCTCCCATTTAACCAAATCTGTATCTCCTAAGGTTTCCGAGATCCGATTATATCATTTGATAAATTCTTTGAGTTTCAGCTTTATATTAAATATTTTAAATTAGTATGTTATTTCGCGAAGCTATGTGAGTTTACATTCATTACGCTAATTATTGGAAATTTTTATTTTGAAAAAATTTCGTCCTAGGTGGGACTTCAACCCACGTCCATGGCTTGTCGGACCATCGCTCTAACCAACTGATATACGGAGACTTGGTTTCAAGTTCATTGGAAATGCCAAATAAAAATTTCGAATAATTAGCGTCGTAATTGTAGACAGCAATGTTTACATTCACATAACTTCGCTAAATAACATACTAATTTAAAATATTTAATATAAAGCCGAAACTCCAAGAATTTATAAAATTATATATTAAATAAACGGCCAAGAAATGGATTGTCTATATATACTGTTGCTATGTATATGAATGGCTGTAGTTCTTATTTTTGTTTTTTACTTTCGCATTTTACTTGATTAGATAGGATAATTAGCCCTAAATGATAAAAATGTAATATATTGTCACACGTCTATTGTTATATGAAATAATTATTAGATTTTAATATTGTATCAGTGTGATGGTAAATTCAAATCATATTTAATGAAAGTATATCGGTACACTTTTAGTGTAGTTGTAGTTGTAGTTGTAGCTTCTTCTAAATAAACGATGAAAAAATATTAACATTACATAACGTTTTTGGTTGAGGTGCGAAACATCTGGGTACGTATTTTAATGTATTATTAATTCAACTAATTAATTAACAAAACTAGTAATTGCTTTCCGATATTCCATGTCGAAGTAAATAACGTACATATTTACCTTTTCTTATTTATTTTTACCAGCTTCCTGATATAGCAATGAATATGACTAACAATAAGCTGGTAAAAATAATGCATTCAATCAATGTAAAAACACATTAATTCATATCATATTTAGGAGAATAGATGTAATTAACAACACACGTAGACAACAAAAAAAGTTAAAGAGTAATATTGCTTAAAAAAATTGTATGAAATAAATAGTTATTTTATTAAATAAGTATTTTAAATGATACAACCCCACAGGCACTTTCATGTTTTTTTATTTAAAACAAAATATTTTGAAAATTGATATCACGATGTGTGTTTATAGTCTTTCATTTCAAAATTTTTTGGGTACAAGAAAGATTATAGAGCCTTCAAGGGAATACGAAGGTTAAGTCAAATAAACGCTATTATATTTTCAAACAAATGGAACAGTCTTTCATTGGAGATGGTGCCAAGTAAACTTTAAAAAAAATGTACGAAACGCCTTACCACATATCATAGTAGTATCATAAATACATGTTTTGACAACTAAGTTGTCATTCTTCGTTAAAAAAACAATGCACAGTATACAAGTTATAGAGCCGCCCCTGTATACAGTAAATTAACATATCACACATTCAACATCACACCACTTCATTAGATAAGGGAGTAATTCAATTTGAATAAAAGATTTTAAAAAGCGGTTACTAGGGATGCAAAACATAATTTACACTGACATCTTGTAAAGTGTTTGGCGATTTTTTCGTGTTATTCTTTCTAACCGAGGATGACATCTGATTGTCGAAATGCGTATTCAAAGATACGAATATTAATGCGGGAAGGTGGAAATGGCACATTAAGTGAACATTTTTAAAGCATTGACAAAACTTCTGAAGATGTAAATGCAATAAACATATCCATTTTTTTAAGTAACAAAAATTTTTCATTTGAAAGTTACTTAAATTATTTAATTGAAATATGTATTCGTACTTTTAGAAAACTTTTGCTATATTTTCAATATAACAGAGCAGTTATATTATGTTAGCAGAGCAGAAATCACGAGCTGGTCAGTTAATGAAATTAAATGTAATTAAATGTAGGATATAGAATTTGAACGTAATATTTTCAATTTTATCAATATTCGATGTTCACTTAGAAGCTGAAACCATTCTGTTTATACTCGTATCAATACAATATTAAAATTGTAAAACATTATTTTTGTTTTAAAAAACGGAAACTTCTATTTATTTTGTTACTCTTTTCTTTAGACAGTTTGCACTCTATCCTGTTTAGCAGTAAAGGCATTTAACGCACAGTTTGAAACTTTATCTTATATCGACGTTCACTGGATATTCCACAATAAATTCTATTACGAACAATGCAACAATTATAAAGTTTATAGATAGTTTTACATCTAGTAAACAATTAACCCATTTAGGACCACTATTAGACAAATCAAGGAAAACGCAAATTCTTCAAGGAATAAACGTTTATTTAGGTATTTATAAACAACCTTTAAAGTAAAAAAAAAGACACACCATTGGTTCTTACATTTTTTTTGCGCTACGTTAACGCAACAATGGGACTATATGCACAAAAAAATATTACAATTATTAATTATGGTAGTCTTTGAAGCAGTGTGAATGTAATGGAACTCCACATTTATTACACATAAATACGGTTGTACTTTTGCATACTCTACAACGTCTCCTCCAATTTTTACGATTTCTTTCAATTAGGTGACCCACATTATCTAAACGTGCACTGGATGATAGAGACGCATTGGAACCACGTCCTCGAACAGATTGTGTTTTACATTTGTTAGCGCTAATGAGGCTTCGTACAAGTTCAGACTTGAAATCCAGCTGCTCTGTGTATACAAGTCTGTGCAGTTTCCAAGCATTCACCACAGTAGAATCTAACATATTTATAAATAACGGCCAACACCATTTTTTTCCACGAATATTTATTCGGTAATTTTCAACTGCGTTATCGTGTAGATTAACGCCTCCCATATATTTGTTATATTTGGCAATCATATTTGGTTGTGGTATAAAGATGTCTTTTTTTTCTCTACGATTGTACCGCTTCACAAACACATTAGGCAGTGCAGACTCACAGTTGGTTGCTACTGTAACCACAGAATTGTCATTCCAACGGACCACGCTTATTTCATTTACGTGATCGTAATGAGAATCCATTGTACCACGAGGTTTTTTTCCTATAAACTTGGAAGTCTCTAAAGGGCATTTCAGCATTATGTTCTCACGTACAGTTCCAGTAGCAAAGTATCCTTGACGTTTCAGATAACTTAATAGCTTGTAGCTCGTAAAAAAGTTATCAACGTATACCTTATGAGTCGACTTATATTCTAATACGTTCAAAAGATTGATGACCACTGTTTCACCTAAGCCAAATTCTCTTTTGGCATTTTCACCAGTTTTTACAGCTTAAGGTATAAATTGATATAAATACCCATCGCTAGATGCCAGACACCACATTTTGAACCCGAAACGTACCGGCTTCCCTTTCAAAATCATTTTCGCTGAATGGCGGCCGAAGTAGGGTACCATTTTCTCATCAATTGATACATGATGTCTAAAAACACCATGCTTCAATAAATTGCTGTTCAAGAGATCAACCAGCGGTCTTACTTTCGCAAATTTGTCTGCCTTGCCTAATTGATTGTTATCTGCAAGATGAATGTTCTGCTTTATGTCGAGCA
This sequence comes from Melolontha melolontha, assembly GCA_935421215.2. Classification (NCBI taxonomy): domain Eukaryota; kingdom Metazoa; phylum Arthropoda; class Insecta; order Coleoptera; family Scarabaeidae; genus Melolontha; species Melolontha melolontha. The sequence goes on from OW285241.1 coordinate 8,467,656, forward strand.
ATCTGTTTCAAGACATCGAATTTTTCACAAATTAAACACCTTTATCTTCATCAGATGACCAGTAAAGTTTTACGTGTGGTAGAGTGTGATCAATATTCCCAAAAAAATTTCTAGATCATTTTGATCTAAGGCGAATTGAGTACGGTTATTATCTCTCATATTTTATGGAGTTTGAAACAATAAGGCCAACATTTTTATCAAACATTTGCATAAAGAAATCAAGCACAGACTTTCCATGTAGCGCCTCAACAATATTCTGTACATTCCCTTCCTCATTTGACGTAGCATCTTCCTCGTAGTCAACGAGCGTTTTATACTAAATAATGTCTTCAATTCTTGCCGTTTTGCTTGGTGTAGATAAAGCTGCTTCATTATGTATACCATCCTCTATCTCAATTTCGATATTCGGACACACTATCTCTAAAGTTCCCGCTATATCTACATGCAAATTTTCTACTCCACCTATAACATTATCATCAATGTCCTCCTCGTCCGTTATATCATCGACGTCGGGTGGTATATAACAAACATAAATTTCCTCATTCAGATCAAGATCTTCAACAATTGCCTCAAGTTCTTTGAAAGTCAACGGGCTGGTAGGATCAGACGTTACTCTAAAATAATTTTATTATCAACATCAACGACCAACACATACTTTAGAAATTGTTGTACTTACCATTGTATAATATTTCTGTAATTCTCAAGATAACACTATTATGAACTCTAACTTCTTCATCTTCTCTATACCACAGCGTAAATGAACTGAGTAAACTCGCATCACACAACGGATACCCAATAAACTTCCCCCAGACGTGAAAAAGCATGTTCAGACAGGAATATTACTCATAACAGAAAACGCTCGTATAAAAAGTGATAGACTCTTTTTAACTGTCAATCCAGCGTGGAATAAGAAAAAAGGTAGCTGGTATAAAAATATGCCTATTGGAAGAAATGAAATTTTGAAATGGTTTAAGAAAAGTGCTGAACTCGCTGGTTTCAATACAGAAAACCAAAAAATAAGTAACCATTCCAGTCGCGCGACAGCTGTCTCAAATTTAGCAAAAGCTGGTGTAAATGAGCAACAACTAATTAAAATTTCTGGCCATAGTAGTTCGCATTTTATTAAGCCGTATCTACAACTAGATAAAGAACACCATGAAACTATTATTAATCAAATGCGAGGAAATAGTTACAACAGTGCAAATATTGATTCAAGCACATCCAATAAAAAACAATGTATATAACAATTGTACCTTTCAGTGTACTAATTTATACATGAATTAATAAATAAAGAGTTTAGATAAATTTCATTTTGTATTACGTAAAATAATCTAATCCAATACCATACGAGCTTTGAATTAAAATCGATAATTTCACTCATACTTCCTGCATAACAACTTCGACTCGTGTCAATTTGACAATTAAACCACTCCAGCCCTACGGGCTGTCGTGATTTAAATGCTTGTCAAACTGACACTCGTCTTCGTCGCTATGCAACAAGCATTCGTGAAATTATCGATAAATTCAAAGCTCTTATGGTATTACTACAGAAAATTCCATAGTTTTATTTTATTTTTATTCAAAATTGAAAATGCGATTACCCGTTCCCAAAATGTTTATTAGGTTGTTTAAATATTTATTAACGCAATGCTACTGACAGTACATCCAAAATTATTACTTTTTAGTACGAAAAAAAAATTGTTTTGGTGTTGCGTTAACGCAACTATGGGAATAATATAGGCTGTTAAACATTTGGAAGGTTATTATTGCAGTAAGCACAATTTATCAGGAATCGGTAACTTCGCAAACTAAGAATAAAAGATCAAATAACTACTATGACGGTGTTGTTGTTTAACAAATCAAAATAGTTCAAAAAAACGTTCTTCGTTCTTCGTGTTATGATTATTTTTCACGGGTTAATTAATGTTTTAATGAGAAGCCGGTACACGCCTCGAAATATATTTTTTTAATGAATTATTCACCGAATGATAACTACATGAATATCACTGCATTTATAAATATTTATCATATAAAGGCAAGAAAATTACAGATGTGCATTTAAAAAAAAATTGGCAATCGCTAGATATTCAAGACGGTTTTAAATAAATTGTAATACTTTTGTTGATGTGAGTTGAAGTGAGTTGAATTATATTATAAATTACTTGTGTTTAAACCTGTAATATCAATGATTTTCCTAATTTGATAAATAGTAAAATATGTTACATAATTGGTCAATATGAGTATTCCAGTTTAGAACACTAACTGAGTAGTTGTTTGGGCTATTTACATCGTTTGTAGGATTCGAATAAACCGACGTTTCGGCAGTCAATCTACTGTAGTGTTCAGGGTAGCCCTGAGAAGGGCTAGTTCTTGCTAAACTCACGTCTGACATATACGTCTTCTAAATTTTTTTAATTGAAAAATGTACTCGTACGAGATTCGAACCAGGTTTGCAATTCGAAACTTTGAACTAAATCAAGCACACCATAACTCTATTTGGGGGACAGAATACTATTTCTTGAAATCTCTGTTATTATACGTTACCGCGCCGTGTTTTGTGCGCCTTGGGTAATCTTGTTTAGTCTGTACCGTGGTTGTATGTCTTCTCTGTACATTTTTCCGAATAATTGGTAGCAAAACATCTTTTATCTCGAAGTTCGGTGTTCTTCACATATGTCGTTAGTAAGTTAAAATATGCATCGACAGTTTGGTATTCATTGTTTGGCAAATTGAACGCGTTCAGTGTAAATTTTTGAAGTACGTTAGTTACAATTTGGATGGTGTTTATCTAGAAGAAAATATAGACTACTGGGATTAGATTGTAAGACCTGGATTGCTGTGCGAAGACAGAGAAAGAGCGTATTACTAGTGACGAGTTATTACGTCTTAATTTCCCTTTTTAATATCGATTATTATTATTCATTTCTCGACCGAATTAATGCATTGTACTTCCTTGTGAAATTCCAGTATTCCTTGTAACCTGATCTTGTTGAAGACACTTGTCACAAAGTACAGTTTAGCAAATCTAATAAATTCTAAAAATTTCTTCCTTATATCGCATATTGTATCAATTGTAAATCGGTATTTCCAGAATCTTTATTTCCATTTCATGTTCGGTTCGTTTATTTATTTGAGTTTATTATATTTTTGTATCGTCGAGGGTTATACAGTAATACCCCGCGTTACACGACCCCGTTATGCGAGGTTTCGCTTTAACGCGAATTTCAAATTTCGCGTTAAAATGCCTCGTATTACGCGAATTGCTTACTTAAGAATATGTATGTATGTACATAATGTAGTCATTGACTTCTCTTTGGTCGCGAGAATGCTCGCTTTCTCTGACCATTCTGATTGAAGAATTGGGGATTCCCCATCCTACGACTTTGTTCTATGGGGATTCCCTCGTTTGTTCCATATGTTTATCTCGGCTGGCAGTCGTGTTTTAACGTTTGGTAGAGATACATAGATAATTTAACGCTACGTTAAAAATGCCGCCTATGAAGAAAAAAGAGCGTAAACGCGTAACTTTGGAATTGAAGATGAAGGTGTTAAGAAGAATAGAAAATGGAGGCAAAGCAACAATTGTTGGCAGAGATTTGGGACTCTCAGAATCGACTGTGAGAACGTTCTTTAAAAATCGGGAAAAAATTAAACTTTCCAGCGAAAGCTCGACACCTATAAGTGCAACAAAACTTTCTCGTTTGAGATCCTCTATCGTAGAAAGAATAGAGAAGTTTCTGGCAGTCTGGATCGAAGATTTAAATAAGAACAACACACTACTGAGTCAAGATCTCATATGCACAAAAGGAAAATCTTTGTATAAGATGCTAAAGACAAAAGAAGGTGAAGGGAGTTCCACTCCGATTTTTGCTGCCAGCAGAGGCTGGTTTCATCGGTTCAAGCAGCGTTCCAATCTTCACAATATCCACATGACAGGTGAGGCCGCCAGCGCGGACATTCAAACTGCAGCTGAGTTTCCAGACAAGTTTCAAGAGTTCGTAGCACGAGAAAAAATTCCTGCTTCTCTCATCTTCAATGTTTATGAGACAGGGCTTTACTGGAAAAAAAATGCCATCTCGAACATTCATTTCTAAAGAGGAACTTAAAGCCAGCGGTTTCAAACTGCGAAAGATCGACTAACACTTCTGCTGGGTGGTAATGCCACTGGTGATTTCAAACTGAAACCTTTGCTGGTGTACCATTCAGAAACACCCTGTGCAATGCGAGGTACAGACAAGACAAGCCTACCAGTCGCGTGGCGGTCCAACAGAAGGGCGTGGGTTACACGGGAAGTTTATCAAGATTGGTATTCTAATAGTTTTTACCCGGCATTCAAATCCTACTGTGACAGAAATGGGCTTGAGCGTAAAGTTATATTACTCTTAGACAATGCCCCAGGACATTCAACCTCACTTGATACTCCGAGTGACTTAAAAGTGTACGTGAAGTTCCTTCCACCAAATACTACGTCAATATTACAACCTATGGACCAGAGAGCAATAGCAAACTTAAAAGTTTATTACCATCGCTGCACTTTTAGCCAACTAATTGATGAAACTGACGGAGAAGGAAGACAGTCTATGCGAGAGTGGTGGAAGTCATACAACATCATGAAGGCTATTCACAACGTAGACGAGGCTTGGAACGAAGTTAAAAAGAGTTGTATGAATGGGGTGAGGCGTAATCTTTGGGCAGATGTAGTGGATGCACCTGGAAGAATTGTCCAGATGCAGAGGCAAGTGCTTGAAGACCTTGCTGCAATGATTGAGGGGTCTGAACTTGAAGATGTCGCGGTAGAAGATCTCGAACAACTTATAGCAACGCACGACGAACCTCTCAGCAATAAATATCTGATCGAGTTACAGAATAAACCCATCAACGATGAGGAAGAACAAGTAGAAGAGAGAATTTTATCTTCAAGCGGAATACAAAATGAACTTTCAAAAATTTATTCAGGTTTGGACATATTGCAGAGCCTAGACAGTGATGATGACCGTGTTTTGATCGTGTGTCAAACAATTAAAAACGGCGTTGGGTGTTATGAACGTATTTTACAAGAACGTAAAAGCAACGCTACCCAAAAGACAATAGATGTATTTTTCCGTAAAAAAAAATGTAATACTGCATAAAGTGTTCTTATAATTAAAGTGATTGATTCAAATGATTTGTATTTTTTTGTATTAACTTTTGACTATGTTTAATCGTAAACCCCGATATACGCGAATTACACTTAACGCGATTTTTTGCGGAACGTACCCCTCGCGTAAAGCGGGGTATTACTATAAGTGTATCATTCAGAAGTGCTTCTTTGTAGGAATTTGATTCGATTGCAGTTTTATTTTTGTTACTTTTTTGTTGATTATAATTCAACGGAAATTAATTGGATGTCCGTATGTGTTATCTAAATGGTTTTGAAATTTTTGTTGGGTATTTATTCAAAAGCTTTGTGTCAAAGGCAAATAATTTACTTGTATTCACATATTTTTTTAAAATTTGTTATTACATAGAAATGCCATATCGCTGATATATATTAATATCAAAACCAATTTTTTAATGTTTGATATTTCTGTATGAGATAAAAATCGTATCCTTTTCTCCTGGTTTGTAAAAGTTTGTTGTTGTTCCATATTGTAGCGTACTATTTATATTTGACGCAATGCAAATAGAACTCAAATATGCCGTGGTACATAATATCGCAAAGAAACTATTTATCAGAACGAGAAAGAAACTACCAAAAAGTTAAGTGATAACAAAAGTAAGACGTAAATAAATATCCACATTTATTAAAAGATGATACTTGAGATATATTCATTTTATCTATATTACCGAAAAAATTCAACGTGATAGATGCATGTAAATTCTTATATCTTTATTATGTTTCCTGTGATAGTATTGTTTTCAATATAACTAGCATTAAAATATAATCGATATTGTTCTATAAATACATATACCGTAACCTCTATTTAGCGATACCTCTAAATAACGAACAATTTTGTTTTCACGGAATTTCACAACGGAATTTTCTCAATATTATAGTCTGTTCGTAGATATAATAATTTGACTTATTAAATCCATACACCATCTTTAAAAAAGAAATGTAACCCAACACTTATAATCCGTTTCGAGCACGAGTGGTTCATAGGGGCGTATTCACAAAGATTATTATAAAAACATTGATGTTCGATTGTATAATATATTGATATATAATATAATGAATTTGTCACGCGCTGATGGCGCTAAAAATATAATGAATTGACTATTAAAATTTATTGCAATTCAATTTAGATTTTATTCTTATTTTAAAATTATTTTACACATACACATAACTTTCCTGGGAGTCTCTCAATAATTGGAACCAAGTGATGTTGAAGCCATCTTCATCAGCATATAGTGTTGATGTAGATGGAATTATTACATTAGAAGAATCAGTTTGGATGTTATATTCAACTAACTGTTCTATTTCTTCCATCATTGAAATATCTACTATAGGTCCTCCAACAAATGACAAAATGAAACATATATATTGTTTAGTATTATAAATGTTACCAGGAAATGTAGTTTTGGAAAAGCTGTTTTAAGTAGAACATTATTTCTTCCAAAACAAAGCTCTACAAAATGTTTACAACAAACTCTACAATTATTGAAAATTTTTTGGCAGGTCTCTTTAATAATTCAGGTCTTCCACATATTTTTAACCTCTTCTGAAAAAGTTCAGTGTATTTTCTCGCGTTGGGAAATTTATGCTTGCTTGCACGACGCTGAACACTCTCCACATTCAGTTTATGATGAATATAGATGGGATGCCAGACTATTGAAGCGTATTCCAATTTACTTCGAACTAATGAACAGTTTGCTTATTAGTTGCGGGTTGTGAAAAATATTTGGAGCTGCGCAACACAAAACCAAGCACGGCAGAAACAGATTTGCACATATTAATGATATGGTTGACGAATGTTAAACCGCTGTCAAATATGACTCTTAGGTCTTTGATTGTACCATCAGAAGTTAAAACTTCATTATTAATATTATAATCAAAATGGTAAAGATCTTTTTTCTTTGAAAACCGAACCACGCAACATTTTCCTATGTTGAGCTTCAAATTGCTACGCTGACACCACGTCCACACCAAGTCGATGTTCTTCTGAAGGAGAAGTGCATCATCAGGCCGCTCAATACGCATATAAACCTTCAAATCATCAGCATAGGCTAGTCCAGAACAAGTCAAAGACTGAAGTAAGTCGTTAATAAATAATATAAAAAGAAGCGGGCCCAAGTTAGATCCTTAAGGAACTCCAGAACTCGAAACAAACTCGGATGACTTAAACCCATTGTAGAAAACGTAGTTCGTCCTCCCATGTAAATAGGATTCAAGAAGCGATAGCAGATCGTTACTAACTCCAAAATTGTGTAGTTTCTTCAACAAAATATCATGGTCAAGAGCGTCCATAAGATATCTTGATCACTGATAGCATCAATACTCAAACAATCCATAAATGCAACATCAATAGGATGATCGGACGAGCACGCACCATCAGAATATGACCGAGAGAAAACTCTCGCAAGAGCCTCTACAATGTTTCCAGGTCGATAATAACATCCCGATCCCGCATAACAGATGGTATTCGAGATGACCCCTCTCTGAGGTGGATGTACTGCCATAATTTACGAGGATCGTGCTTAATGTCCTCTTCAGTACCACGCAGAAAGTGCCCATAAGCCACCTCCATTTGCGCTTTGGTAAGTGTTCGCAACCTTTTGAACTTATCATAGAATAAATAATAAAGTTAATATATTATAAGTAGAGACCGGATGCAACAGGCCGAAATTACGATGGATCATTTAATAGTTGCTAAGTACAACACGCAGTTATTGAATAGCACTATTCATTCGGTTAATTGTTCTTCTTATCGTTGAATTGTGACGCAATTACTTCAATATTAGAGTTAAATTCCTTTCTTCAAGGGCGTAGATAGAAGCGTGAAGAGTTTTTATAATTTATTTTATAATTTTTATAATTGATTTTATATATTTCGTAAGAAAATTAAAGTACGGTGAGTTAGCTTCTTTTTTTCATTGTTTTAACTAACTGTTAACTATTAGACCCGTTAGAATCTGACAATACGAAGAACTCTGTAAAACTTTAATGGTGGCAAATATTCCATTAAATAAACTTAGTAATCACACCTTCAAAACATTTTTCCAAAAATATATTGGTCGAAATGTTCCTAATGAATCCACCTTACGCAAATATTATATTTCTAAGTGCTACACCAAAGCAGTACAACGCATTAGAAGGCATCTTTCAAATCAATACCTATGGATAAGTGCCGACGAAATTGTCGATATATTAGGAGGCTGTGTGGAAAATGCTGGTGTACTGCATCCAATTATTCAATATAACGCATATGTAATAGCGACAAAAGTTATAAATACAGTTAAAACCGAGAATACCGCGACTTAAACCGCGAAATCCGCGATTACAAATTAAAGTAGATGATATTTACTGTGACATTAAAAATAATATTTCTAAATTTGATCGCGGTTTAAGTCGCGAAATATATAAATTCATCAATTGTATTATCTACAGTATGACAAGAAAAAAAAAATCTTTCCCACATATAAATAAAACCAGATCGACTATAGTATAATAGATTTTATTTGTCTAAAAACCGCGAAATCCGCGAAAAAAAACCGCGAAATCCGCGAATAAAACTGCGAATCACGAGGAATCCGCGAATATAAACGTCGTAGGGTTGGGTTGTAACGACAATATAAACGTCGTGGGGTTGGGTTGTAACGACAATATAAACGCCATTGGGTTGTGATGTGGCGTCACAACCCAATGGTTGGCGGTATTCGCGGATTTCGCGGTTTTTAGACAAATAAAATCTATTATACTATAGTCGATCTGGTTTTATTTATATGTGGGAAAGATTTTTTTTTTCTTGTCATACTGTAGATAATACAATTGATGAATTTATATATTTCGCGACTTAAACCGCGATCAAATTTAGAAATATTATTTTTAATGTCACAGTAAATATCATCTACTTTAATTTGTAATCGCGGATTTCGCGGTTTAAGTCGCGGTATTCTCGGTTTTATTCGCAGATTTCGCGGTTTAAGTCGCGGAATTTGTATAATTAAATGCAAATTCTCGGTTTCATGATCGGGGTTCGCGGTTTAATTAGCGGATAGTCCGCGTATAAATCACTAAATTCGCGGCCAATTAAACTATGAACCTCGCGGAATTCGCGACCAATAATAGTTGTTAGGAAAACTTCGTCCGCAACAGCATGTGTGTAATAATGCTTCTTTATTGGTAGAAGGAGTGTATGAAATAGCAAGCAGGTCCACTATTAAAACACATTTCCTTTTGGGGGTAGATATGTAGACGATATTTTATGTCTGTGGTCAGGCACAGATAGACAACTAGACCAATTTCTCAAGTATTTAAATTCTCTTAACAATAAAATTCAATTCACTATAGAAAAAGAGTTAGACGGAACGCTAAATTTTTTAGACTTGAAATTAACAAGAATGGATAAACGATTCGAGTTTGATATATTTAGAAAACCCACTACAACGGATACAGTAATCCCGGCAAATTCAAGTCAATCATGGAATATAAAAATAACAGCGTTTCATAGTTTTTATACATAGACTGATTAATTTTCCCTGTAAATAATGAGAATTACGAAAAAGAAGTAACCACCATAAAAACAATATCTAGAAACAACGGATATAAAACAGAATTTATAGATAAAATGATTATCAAAAACATTGTACTATCCTTACGAAGAATTTTTACTACGGGCACACATATACAAAAACGAATAAAACATTTAACACACTCAACTATATACCCGGGGTTAGCAATAAAGTTTCTAATAAACTGAATAAATTAGGGTTAAATGTCATCCAAGTGAATAAAGTCAATCTAGGAAATATTTTATCAAATAATAAAGAAAAAACAGAATTGTGTGATAAGTCATGTGTGTACGAATTAAGTTGCAGTGATTGTGATGCGATATACATCGGCCAATCAGGACGCTCATTAAAAGAACGGATAAAAGAACATAGAAGTTCCATTCTTTAGGGTAATATGAATACGGGATTCGCGGAACATTGCATTGAAAATACACATTTGTTCAATATCAGTAATTTTAAACTTTTACACTTTTACATATTGCAATGGATTGTGATGTTGATTGCTTATATAATTTAAGTTCATAATCCACGGTAGCTTTGCCGGACTAACTCAGTTGGGTCGCCTTCCTAGAGCTCTTTGATCTGCAGGTTTTATTCTTCCCCAAGCACCGTCTCCAAACTATCCTTCATAATCATTGATTCCTTTTCTTCTACTATATTACTTAATCCCTCCTTTTCCTCTTGTTCCATTATTATCGCTCAACATCTTCAGGGAACTCCACTTCTCCATTATCTTCCTTAACCATATCTTCCATCACCATTAACTCTTCCAATTTTCTCTCTAATTTTCTCTCCATATCCTCTTGTCGTTGTTTCATATCCTCTTGTCGTTGTTTCATTTTTTCCATCTCATTATGTTCTTGTCGCATCATATACATCATCATTTGTTCCATTGTGTGCATCATGTCCATTATCTTTTGACTGCTTTCCCCATTGTGTCTTTCTTCATGTATGTAACCAGCATTACCCATTCTTTGATTCATATCCATTTTTTAAAAATTTATTTTATTTAATTTTAATTTTGTTGATAATTTTTCTTCGTTCGCTTTTCGTTGGTTTTCCATAAAATGTACTTTTGATTCTACTATATTCGCCCCACGTTGGGCGCCATCAATATGCATTGTGATGTTAATTGCTTATTTAATTTCAATTCACACTGCAAAATATATTCCCTGCTATGCTCAGTCTGGTGCGCCTTTGTAGAGCTCCTTGATCCTCAGAGTTTATCCGGATGGATATGTGTAATAGAATTAAAAGAATAGGTGTAAGATAATTAAACAAACATTTCCCCCTTATATTTTTAATAAAAAAAAAAGAAAAATAAAAAAAAATTAGACTTTATCAAATATAAAACCGCACTGAAACAACTAATATATGACAGAATGTGAGGAAAATCTATGTAAAAATTACTGCTACATTAGACAAAAAACCTCACTAGTGACCGCGAGCAAAATATTAATTAAATATAAACAAAATTATCAGATATCAACGCTTACGTTAACCACTAAATCAAACGTCAAAATAGAAAATTATCTATTTTCGCACGCATCCAAAAATTAATTCAAGCGCACTAAAACATGAAGCAAATACGAGTTTCCCACCAAAATCTAAGCTTCTAGAACATTACTAAAAAAAATCACTCAAGAAAAAAACCCAATCTGATAACTTTCTTAATATTCATGTGATTACAACAGTTTTACAAATCTAAAATTACTGAATTACTGAGCTCTTCTATATACTTAAATTATACTAATAGAAATATACCTACATTAATTAATGTAGCCAATTCACTAAAATGAGAGATTTTTCTCAGATAGGTCTTATAACTTAAAAAAAAATTACAAGTTTAAAGACTCGTAATCACTCGAGAATTAAATTAACACATCAAATCACTAATAAAACACACACCGTAATTATCCAAAATTTATATTGAATAAAATTAAGTTCTATTCAATAGCAATAAAAACACACGACCCTATCTGCACAAAACTAAAAAATTCTCTGCCAGCATGAGCGACCTGGAAACAGCAAGATGCCCCTACCTAACATAAAAATAAATCAAAACAACGACAATATATATATATTATCGTAATTTCCAAATTGGCGGGAACTACAAACATCACGCAGACCCGTACGTTCTACAGTTGTGGACAAAAATACACATTATAATAAATTTCTATATAAAATATGATTATTTCTCTGAAATAAAATGTACATAAATATATTGTCTTTTATAGTTTCTTTTAATTTCTTTCTTCGGCGAAAAATCCATGGCAATATGTACTTGTAATAAAGGAAAAAGACTTGACTTCCTCGAAATATTTACATAATAATCCCTCCTCTAATGATCTCCTGTAATGCGCAGAACTTTTAAAAATAATATTTCTAAGTTTACGTGTACAATATCCGAAGACACTTATAGTTTAGTATCCTATTCGATTATAATAAAGACCGATGGAGATCGTTCAATACATCTGCTATTTAAATCTGTGATACCATTTCGTAAATTACCATTAAAAAATCGAAACGAAGCGCGATGGTTAATGCATAATTTTTTTATATTCCGTATGATTCTGACTTTATAGATTTAAAATATATATATATATATATATATATATATATATATATATATATATATATATTTATATATATATATATATATATCTTCTATTTTAAATAATGTATGTAAGACTTACAGCCGGATATAAGTTAAAGGATATCAGAAAGCTGATTTCCTAAAGAAATATATTGGTATAGAAATTATAAATTTAGAATATACTAAAAATGTATCTAATTTAAATATACAATCTAATGCCTGTTTTTAGAATAGTAATTTTGATTCAGTATGCGCGCAAAACAATGTTAATATACTCTTAAAATATATTCATACATTTGTAGGTACCTAATCAAATAAAAATAAATTATACTATATTCGATCTGGTTTTAATTATATGTGAGAAAAGTTTTTTTTTTGTCATACTGTAGATAATACAATTGATGAATACGACCTTGGCAACAAAGAGAAATAGATTCTCCCCCGCTTGGTACCTGTTCAGCAATCCTTTATGTTTCATCGGTTGTAAGGAGTCTCGTGTTCAATAATATTTAAGAGTCCGTGTGACTTCTAACAGGTGTAAACTTGCAAAAGTACGTTGAATTTATAAATGTTATATTTTGAGTCGTGTTCTTTGCATGTAGCGTCAAGCGGATTAATTCCTTGGTCGCCTAGTGCTACGCGTTGTTTCAGTTTCGTACCTGGACCGCAGTATTGATAGCCGGGCAGATGTAATTCTACTGGTAACTTATTAATGAGTGAATTTAATATACCTCTACCCTCTTTGAATGTATACATAAAATCTATAGAAAAAATATTACGTATCTCGCATCGTAACGTGTTGTTGTTAGGCTTTATGGACAACAAACCGCTTTTATCGAATATGCTTTTGTTTGTAGACGACAATCGGTTTTGTATATAAGCCTCTAAATCACCTATTTCATATGAGCCAGTGCGGGCAGATGTAATTCTACTGGTAAATTATTAAGAAGACATGGGGAAATATTATTTATTACTATCAGAGGTATAATATGAGGGCCATCTAACTGCGGAAAAACCAATACTCTTACGAGTTTGATTACCGAAGAGAATCGTCTAAACTTTAACAATATCTATGCATATTCCGAGCCACTTAACCAACCTAAATATCAATTTCTAGTCATTGATGAATAACGTGAAGAACATTAAATATTTTAAGTATTCAGAAAACGATATCATCATAGATCCCTGCAAAGCTTTAGAAAACTCTGTTTTTAATTAAAGGGTTAATCCGCGGGATTCGCGGTTTTATTCGCGGATTCCGCGTGATTCGCGGTTTTATTTTATCGAATATGCTTTTGTTTGTAGACAGCAATCGGTTTTGTATATAAGCCTCTAAATCACCTATTTCATATGAGCCAGTGCGGACAGATGTAATTCTACTGTTAACTTATTAAGAAGACATGGGGAAATATTATTTAATACTATGAGAGGTATAATATGAGGACCATCTAACTGTGGAAAAACCAATACTCTTATGAGTTTGATTACCGAAGAGAATCATCTAAAATTTAACAATATCTATGCATATTCCGAGTCACTTAACCAACTTAAATATCGATTTCTAGAGGCAGTGATGAATAACGTGAAGGGCGTTAAATATTTTAAGTATTCAGAAAACGTTAACATCATAGATCCCTGCAAAGCTTTAGAAAACTCTGTTTTTATTTTCGATGATAAGTCAGTTGATTGTTTCTACTTATGTCAGACGTATACTCGAATACCAAAACATTTAATACGAGACAATGTTAATTTTATTATTTTATTTAAACAAGATGATTTAAGTCTTCGATACATATATGCCGATCATGTCAACACTGATATGACTTTCGATGAGTTTAAAGATGATTGTGCTGAGTGTTGGAAAAATAAATATGGTTTTCTAAAAATAGATAAAGATAGTAATATCGATGAGGGTCGATATAGAAAAATGTTCGATTGTTATATATTTTTGTGAACACAAGCATATTAGTCACTAGGTTGATGATACGCATATGATTAAGAAGCACAACAATGGAGGAAGAGCAATCGTCAACCGATATCAAAGATATAATGTTGTGATTTATATTAGACACTCTGTGAATGTATTTCTTCATTTATATTAAAGCTTTTCCGATAGTTATGAACACACTCAATAGTATTAAAGTCTGAAAACAGTTTATCTGTTTCAATAGCCGTTTAATATCCGTTCAGACTTGTTCATTCCTGTTCCAGAGCTGTCTATTATCTGTTTCACTAGGTTGATGATACGCATATGATTAAGAAGCATAGCAATGGAGGAAGAGCAATCGTCAACCGAAATCAAAGACATATGTTGTTATTTATATTGGACACTCCGTGAATGTATTTCTTCATTTATATTAAAGCTTTTCCGATAGCTATGAACACACTCAATAGTATTAAAGTCTGAAAACAGCTTATCTGTTTCAATAGCCGTTTAATATCCGTTCAGACTTGCTCATTCCTGTTCCAGAGCTGTCTATTATCTGTTTTATAACTATTCAGACTTGATCATTATCTGTTCAGATCTGCTTCGAAGCTGTTCATTTTCTGTTCAGACCTGATCGATATCTGTTCAGACCTGTTCAGACCCGTTCACTATCTGTTTCGGAGCTGATCATTATCTGTTTGCGAGACAGTCTTGATGATGCCACCGAAGAAAACGAGTAAACGAAATGCTAAAGATGAAATCACATCTGAAATCATACGGGCTAGCGCTTCTATTAGAAAAAACTGAACAGTCACTGAACCCCTTCAAAAAGTTTTAGAAAAAGCATCGGCACAGACTAAAAATAGATCAGAAGAGTACGATGAAGTCGGAGGATGAAGAAAATGTAGGAATTCCGAAGATAACGTCAAACACACGGACAGATGGTCTATCTATGGAGAGTTCTGAGAACCAAGATGAGGGACCCAATATAACTAATCGTCACCTTGAAAATTTCGATATATATTTTTGCCTAGAATCTACTTGGAAGGATTATTAGCCGATGTCAGCAGAGAATATGATTTAACTTTTGGTGTTCATGTAGATCCCGTGTCAGATAACTTTAAAATAGGTAAATCTAGTGTTACGCCAGATCGTCGTGATATTATAATCGACAGCGTACGATATAGGAGACGCGAGGACTATGTGATTTAATATTTAAGGCACATCCAAGCGAGTATACACAAGAGGATAAAGAGCAGTATAGAAAAATCTTGAAACAGATTAGTGTACATCGTCGTGACTTCGATCCAAAAAGGCAAGTAAAAGGAAGCAAAAGCTAGAAATATTCATACATCATTAAACCGTTGCTGAATCTAGACACATCATCAATGAATCTGGGCACATCGTCCACAAGTGGTTACAATGGGGGGGAGTGAACATGTGGGCGAAGAATTAATAGTGAGAAATACACCTTATCAGTATGTGTACTGGGATGATATACATGAGCTAGTTGATCGGTTACGTTTACTTATAGCATCAAAAACGGCCGGGCACTCTAGACATGTAAATGAAATTGCATCCATTGCTGAAGAGCTCAGAGAAACCCGCGTAATTGTATAATTAATCGAAACCGTTTATTAATAGGGCAGTTTACCATTACTGTTTGTAAAGGTCAGACATGAATAGTATTGATGTCGCGAATTATCCCGCGGATTACGTGGAAGATACGCGCTGAGGATATATTATAATGTTTAATGCGCCTGCGCTAACTCTGATATATAATCTAATGTTTAAAGCGCCTGCGATAACTCTTATATAAATCTATCATCTTTTATTGACTTACATTATTATATACGTAACGTTCGTGGTGAACAGATGTTCGTGGTGAACAGCTAATTATAAATTTTATAAGTGCGGTGTCTCCTGTGTGTTGTTATTCTAAACGTGAGTACACATACATTTCTTATTATCTTTGCATTTTTTATCTGTTAAACGGGTTTTACTTTATTTCTAAATGATTTATTTTTCAATATTCACTTAAAATTTGTTCACATTTTCTATTTGTTGAATGTGTCTCGCTTTAAATTCTAAAATCTAGTTTGAATATATCTGTTACGTTTTCTTGCCTATTATTATTTTTATCTATTTGGAAACCGATCTCGTAACAATTCGATGTGAACAATTTATATGTATGGGCTATGTCGCAGTATTTATCACCAGGAGGTTCCTGTTGGCTCTCAAATCGAGAAATTAAAAATTTAAACGTATTACAGATCGTTGATGATTCGGAAAATGTATACTTTTTAGAGGTTGATATCGAGTATCCAGAAGTCTTACACGATAGACATAATGATTTACCTTTTCTTCCTGAGAGGATGGCGCCCCCTACGTCTAAATTTTCCAATGAGAAATTAATTGCTAACTTACAAAAAAAAAGCGAAATTATGTTGTACATTATAGAAATTTAAAACAGGCATTAAATAACGAACTTAAAATTATAAAAATTACTTGCGTTTTGGAATTTAAGCAATCTAATTGGCTTTAAAAATATACCGATCTAAATATAGGTTATCGGAAGACAGCATGAAATGATTTTGAAAGGGATTTATGTAAGCTGATGAATAACTCAGTTTTTGGTAAAACGATGGAGAATGTTGATAAGCGTAGTTTAATTTCTAAATTGAATTTTAAAAATATTAAGATATTTTCAGAAAATTTTGTATCGATATAAATGGAAAAATTGCGAGTTATTTACGATAAACCTAATTATATTGGTTTCTCTGTGTTGGAGCTATCTAAACTTCATATGTATGATTTCTAATATGAGCATTTGAAACGCACATATAAAGAAAACCTAAATCTATGTTATATGGATACCGATAGTTTTATTTTATTTTACAAATTAAAGCAGATGATATTTACTTGGACATTAAAAATAATATTTCAAAATTTGATACATCCAACTTTCCGGTCGATAATGTTTTCATCATCCCCCTCCAAAATAAGGCTGTAGTCGGACTATTTAATGATGAGAACGCAGGTAAGCTAATGAACGAATTTGTTGGCTTGCGCTCGAAAGTTTACGCACTTGATGTTGAAGATAGATAAATAAAAAAATTCTAAATGTATAAAAAAAATATTGTTAGGAATGAAATCGTTTTAGAGGGTTATAAAGGTGTTTATTCGATCTAAAATTGCTATTTAAATCTCTAAATTTAGTCAAATCGCGACTGTATGAGATTTCTTCGATCACGCAAAATAAATTAGCTCTATCTCCTTTCGACGATAGGCGGTGGAGCTAGTTTTCATAACCGTATACAACATAGCCCCTTCCATCGTGACATCGATAGCGAGATAACGCCTTAAGAGACAATTCAATTATATTTTATATTAGAATTATGACTCGATAGAAATTCTTATTTTAAAGTAGAAACCAGAGACCAACGAGATTAGTGTTCGCTCGACCGCTTTCGAAGTCGCATGTGGTTTTATCGTTCAAATATATTGCGTATTAAACGGGGTAATTCATACTAATTATATGTAAATTAAACGCGAATTTAACGAATAATACCGCTAAATTAGTAAATTCACCGCGAATTTAACGAATAATACCGCGATTTACTCCGCGACTAAAATTGATGTTTTATGGGTTTATTCAGTTCAAGATTGCATGGTAGAATTTCAAGTTGAGTTTCCACATTTTGTAATATCTTATATATACAATTTACAACATACTATTCATATCTCCGGTGTGGTCTAGTGGCTAGGATACCTGGCTCTCACCCAGGAGGCTCGGGTTCGATTCCCGGTGCCGGCATTAAAAAAAAAAAATTTAAAATAATTCGAAATATGTGACGCCATCTTCTAGAAATCGCTGAACTACTAGTACGGTAGTCATTGGTGAAACTGAACGCCAGGCGTCTGTCTGGCCAAATCGCGGCCTTAAATCCGCGAATATATCCGCGAATAAAACCGCGAATACCGCGGAAAAATTCGCGGATCCTTTAAAATCCGCGAATAAGGCCGCGAATACCGCGAATAAAGCCTCGAATACCGCGAAAAAATCCGTGAATCGCGAGAAATCCGCTAAAAAACCGCGAATAACGCGACTAAAACCCGCGAATATCGCGAATAAAACCGCGAATCCTGCGGATTAACCCTTTAATTAATTAAATCCGTTAATGAGCTCATTAGCGGTGGCGGTGGCGGTCCCCATGTCGGGTAATCGACCCTACTGTGCACGAACGTTTAGTCTCTTTCGTCGTGCGCGTTACGTTTTGCTCAGTTACGAATAATATGTAGATGTACATACATACATACAAAAATAAAGCAAATACAACCGGGCTATTGGCCGTATAATGAAACATTTTAGACCGTAAATCTAAAAAGTGCCATAATTAAAAAAGGCCGTTATAGCGAAATGCCGCCTAAATAGCGGCTTTATAGCGAGGTATGGGTGTATAAATATAAAAACTGTTTGTCATCACTAGAGATTGGATTTTATGCAAAATGCATATTTGTTGTTTTTTGGTATATTCCTTCTATACTGTGTACTTATCCATTTTCCACCCTCAGAATACGTTTTTTACCATTTTTTTAGTGCATATAATGCATATTTGGACACTTTATCATAACTGCATATGCATGTGCATATTTCATAATTATTTTGCATATTTATGCATATATTCGCCATTTTCATAGGAACCATAATAAAATCTGATATTTAAAGATATTTAATTTGTTTGTGTGAACGTGAAGGGATTAGCATTCCTTCAACTTTGCATTAATGACTCATTAAAAGTCCATCTCATTAATAATGAGATGGACTTTCCCAAAAATAGGATTTAACTGTACTGATAATCGGTTTACAGGGCAATTAGAACTTACGTAAGAAATCCTTTTCAGAAATGTAGGTATTAATGCAGGTATATTATACCGTACGACTAATATCAATATAAGAAAAAGAAATAATTTCCTTCATAGTTTGTTCATTCGTAAACGTGTTAAGGTCTGTGCTATTTGGTGAAACAAAAGTGAATTTAAAATTTTTGAAAATGCCGAAGATAGCTAAGCGAAGTCATCTCTAATAAAAAATTGGATAAGTGATTGCAGTGCACTAAAAATTATTGACGAAGAAAGTGTTTTGTGCACACTCTGCGACAAAAGGGTAAGTTGAATTTTGAAATATTTTGTCAATAACAAGTTCTACAATTATGAGAATTTTTTTTTGTGTTCATAAATATAATGAAACAATTTCGTACTAAATTATTATTAGATATGTTTAGTTTTATGTTCTTTAAAGCTAATATATCTTTGTAATATTTCTTTGTCATAAACACCAAAATAACCAAAATCAATCAAATTTAAACAACTGGAGAACTTTACAAAACCAGGCAATTTATTTCTCTAGTTTTTGTAGTAATATAGTAATTAATAATAATTATTATAACTGAATGTTAAAAATATATATTTGTTACACAGATTACCTGCCAGAAGAAATTTCAAGTAGTGCAACATTTGAACACAACATTTCATCAGAACAGGGTTTCTCAAAATTCGAATATACCGCGGCAGCAACTTTTGGAGGAAAGTTTTCTCAATAATTCGAAGAATCCACAAGAAGCATTTTCCAAAGATTTGTGTAATCTTTTTGTGGGTTGTAATATTCCTTTACATAAATTGGACAATCCGATATTTCAAGAATTCCTGAAAACTTATTGCAAAGTCGATGATAAACCCATTTATGTACCCAGTTCCTCAGCTCTACGCAAGAAATAAATAAATATATAATTTGTAAATACGACAATTTATTGTAATAAATAAATATACAATTTGTAAATACGATAAATGAATTTTAATTTCCTAAAACATAATAAATAAATGCACATCATAAGTGCATATTGCATATTGTAAGTGCATATTTAGGAATTTTTTAAGTGCATATTGCATGCACATTTGGCAAACTTTTTAGTGCATATTTTCCAGTCTCTAGTCATCACCTAGCAAAGCACCGTTCGACAGACTGACTTAGCTCACGCCATCTCGCGCTATAGAGCTGTAATACCTGCTTTACATCGCGCGCAGCATTCCAATTTCTGGAATTTATGGGTAGCAGCTCGTAAATAGTAACCCTTTTAAACGATAAGAATTCATTCCTTCTTAATATAGGAAAGTTGCAGTGAAAATTTAAATAATTTGAAATTTTAATTTTAGAATATCACACGGCTCCCCAAGATTCAAGAAATTTATCGACTTGAACACCGAAAGTTTTATCAATTGAACGCATTTCAGGATGATTCCTAAGACGGAGTTCTGTCACACGTAAGTAGCAAATAAAAGGGACATAAAAGAGGCTCGCTAGAATTAATTATTTCTTTTTCCAGGCACAGAATTCGTGTTTACTTTTGCGATATGAGCCGAAGAATAATGTTGTTGGTATTGATGTGGGATTTCGTTGCAAGTCAAGGCGTAAGTTTTTCATTTAGGATTAATTTTTCAAATTATATTTACAATTACATTCATACAATAATATTTAAAGCAGATTGTTACGATATTAACACATGTTTTCATTTTTTGAAAAAAAAATCGTTTGTTTCAATTGATGCAGTAAAGCTGACACTATTAATATAAGTATTTGAATGTAAGTTTAAAATACAAATTTGATGACGCATTAGGGTAAGCTGAAAAATTCGGTAACTAACTATGAGGTGGCGCTATGTAAAAGCAATCTTTGACGCTATTGTATAGCTTGATGTTTCAATGATATAGGCGTTAAACTTCATGTCGATCTGTCAAGTAGTTTGTTGTGTACACTCGTTCAAGCAGAGTTGTTGCTTCTTAAAAATGGACAATATCGAAATACTCGCGCAGTGATTAAATACCTGTGGGAAAAGAATTCCTCGCCTAGAGAAATTCATGTTGATACGGTAAATGTGTTAGGCGAGGTAGCATAAAACTTTAAGACTTTAAGACTGTTTGCAAATGGGTGAACAAATTAATAAAAACGTCGTAGCGATACCCGTTCTGGACGTTCTAAAACAGCCACTTCCGCAGAAAGTGTGCAAAAAGTTTTGAAATTTGTGGAAACTGATCGCTGATACACATTGCAAGCTATTACTAAGGTTACATGCATTTCCGGAGAACGGGTGTCGTACATTTTAAATGTTGAATTAGACATGTCTAAGCGGTGTGCTAGATGGGTGCCGCGCTTACTAACAACACAGCAAAAACTCAAACAATGTTCTACAGCTATTTTGGAGCGGTTTCGGCAAAATACAACAGATTTTTTACGCAAATTTGTGACGTGCGATGAAACTTTGGTCCACCATTACACACCAGAAAATAAACAGGGATCAAAACAGTGGATTAAACGTGGTGAACTGGCTCAAAAAAATGTCAAAGTCAGTCTATCGGCAGGAAAGGTGATGGCTTCCGTTTTCTGGTATGTGAAGGGAATCTTGCTTATCGACTACCTGCCAAAGGGACAAACGACTACTATTTTAAACTTTTGGATCGATTGAAGGCAGCTATCCAAAAAGGACCCGAAAGAAAGCATAAAAAAATTATTTTCCATCAAGACAATGCTTCAGTTCATACGAGCGGAATTGTCAAAGAAAAATTGACCAAATTATAGTTCAAAACGCTTGAGTATCTCTGTATTCGCCGGATTTAGCTCCGTCGGACTATCATCTGTTCCCCAAATTGAAGAAACACCTCGGCGGTATGAGATTTGCTACGGATGAGGAGCCCTTGGCAACTATTTTGAGGAGCTCGAGGAAAATGAGTAATGTGAAGGCATAAAGAAACTTGAGCATCGACTAAATAAATGTATTGATCTTGAGAGAGATTATATTGAAAAATAAAATACATTTCACTGAAATATTGTTTTTTGTTATACTTTAGTTACCGAATTTTTCAGCTTACCCTCGTATCATTTGAACCGTAAAATAAATCTTAAACCTTTTTAAAATTGGTGAAATTTTGTGTAAGATTTTTACTGAATATAGAATTCTTTTCAAAAATGAAGAAGGCTGTTGTCTTTTACAAATTCAAGTTTCATTGAAATTAATTTGGGTGCTTTAGCCAAAACAGTAAGAATATAACAATCACAATATTACACCCGTTTCATTGCTATTGGCTATTCTTGTTTGGAGAATATCGTTTCTTTTAATTGTTGCAGATTAGTTGCCCTATAATTGAAATCGCATCGTTAGGTGTAGATTTCAAATTTGATGCTTGCTCGTCGGGGATACCATATAACGCAGCCTTGTCGTCCCAATTTGTAATCAAAGACGCTAAAGTGGAGTGTGAGAAAGAACACAATCGGAGCACATTTTCTAGAAATGTCATCTTTGGCCCAGAATATTTGGTATGGAATTCAACATTCCGAATACGACTACCTAAATATTCGCAAGGACATGTTTTGAATATCAGCTGTTTTGTAGAATTACTAAACTCAACATCAGCTCACCAAAACATATTTAATGTCTCAATCAGTTATGAGAATTTAAAATCAGAGACATCCATTACGTATGCACCATTTATGAGGAAATTTATTGAAGAGTGTTACACTAAAGAAGAGGAAGATGCAGTTTTTGATTGGCAACAATTCGATAAAGACATATACTTCGAAAATAGTTCGAAGAAATTTACACCTGAACTGTATGTTTTGAAATTAAGACAGAGTCAAAATATTACGGAAGATACGTTTAAATTAGACGCGCTGTGTAAAAATTTTGGTTTTTCAAATTGCAAATTTATGGAAAACGCATCCCAGTACTACTTTTTCTCTGATCCTAATTCACGAAGTAAAGAGCACGTCGATTCTATTGTGAAAAACAGACTCAGATTAAAAACTAGTTATATACGAAATATGTTGTTCTGTTTACCAGAGAGCACTTTATTGGACAACGGAAACAAATTGCATTGGACTAGAAAAACTCCAGCATACTTGGAGATAAGTCCACAGGAACCTTGTTTCGATGACGAAGGTAAACGTGCCAAACGCAAGTGTACAGGGAATCTTACAGGAGCGTACTGGTCAGACCCACCTCATAAGTGCTTCAGAAAAGCAACACTTAAAAAAAAAATTAAAAATAGATCCACCAGAGCAATTTTTGAAACTTCTACCGAATCGACAACTACCGAAAATATTAATTCTTTCGAGACACCAACTACGACGATCTCACATAGTGCACTTGAAACAACCGAACCTACGGAACAATCTATTTTAAACATAGCAGAAGATGAATATCTATATTGTCCAGCTGAAACTTATTTTAAGGTAACTTGGGAGAGAACTCTAGTAGACACAATAACAACACCTCAGCAGTTATGCTTGGATAATGAAGGAAAGCAAGTGACCAGGAGCTGTATTTCTAACGGAACTTCAATTGCATTTTGGTCTAATCCATCTAGTATCTGCTCTAACCATGTTAATACTCACAAAACTACGTATCGTTTATATCATTTATTGAACAACGGGATTGCTATTACGCATGTTTTTGCCAATATTACCGCTGAAAGTGCAGACTTTACTAAATTAACAGCAGAGGACGTTCATTTCCTATCGGAGGCGTTAAAACGTATAACAAGGCAAGATAGAGTTGCGGACTATAAAGATAACTTTTTTCAAATCATTAACAACATTATGAACATAGATCGAAGCGTGTTAGAAGATTCACAAAATCGAATAAATGCCACTGATAAAATTCTAGATTTTATCGAAAATTTTATAGTAAAACTGTCTAATGAGATTTCTGATAATATTTGCGAATATTATCCAAATATTTTAATTAGTGTTGGTTATCCGTTTGCTAACAATTTAACTGATTTGTCTATGCTTAAAATTAATGATAGTAATTACAGAATTATACCAGTGTCTATGACTGAAATATGTAAAACTTTGGAATTAGGACATTTTGGACTTGATGTACTTATATCTGATAATGTTTTATATAATGTTACAAATACTTGGTCAAATGATAGAAAATTAAAATCAAAGGTTATCAATACGATTTTTTTCAATAACAATCTTTTCAAAAACATTAGCCATTTTCATGAATCTTTCGACCATATTCTAAATATCAAAATTCCGGATTTCGAAAATTATAATATACCAATTGTGATTAATTTTGGACGTACTTCGAATCATCAACATCTATATTGTTCATATTGGAATTATGGTCAACAAATATTTGGTCATTGGTCAAACGTTAGTAACTATAATTTGGATATATATAAAAATAATTCATTTGATTACTGTATTTTTGGAAATACGGGTTACATGACTTTCTTAGTTGCTGTTAGTGATGATCGTATTTCCCATTTTCTTCTTGTAGTTCTCTTCATAACTTTACTGTCTATAGTGGCTATTTTATGTGCAATTCTGTTCAGAAGTATTTGGCAAAAGGAGGCAACCAGAGAGACAGGGTATGTAGAAATTCCACGTTATGATACAATTATTTTAGGAACAATTGGAAAAAGTGTGCTACGTCCTTTTCTGAAACCAAACTAAAGCTCATTGTATCATTTGTATTTTAATCTATTGGTAACCGATTTTTTGCAAATACACTTAATAGGGAAATTGGGTGATAATTTTCAAGTAATTCTTTTCAATCCTTTAAAATCAATGGTTTAATTCTTTTCAGTTTTTAACTCTATTGGAATAAGATAGAAAAAAATATTTTTTAATGATTGCCTGTAAAGACGAAATAACCTTATCGACACAGTCGATGAAGATGAGAAATGGATAGTGGGTTGATTGAATATTGATATTTTGTCTAACATGATACACTAAACTTATAATTTCAAGTATAAGTTTAGTTATACTTTAAATATTCCGCTATTTGATTCGGTTTTGTTAATAACAATTTATCATTATCTATTAATAAATTTTGTGTAGATTAATTGAGATGTGTTTGTAACAAAATAAAGGGAAGATTTTGTATGCTAAAACTGTTTTATTAATAGATAACAAATATAATATTAACTTAGCCATTTTTATAAAAGACAAATATGAATGGATTCGAGTGATCAGAATTCATATAATATATTAGTAGCAATATGTTGAACATATCCCCATTACATGAATTCAAGTACATGATAATATCTTTCTTTATAACTTCGAATATATTCTCTTTTAGAACTTCTATTACATTAAATTAGATATTATTTTCGATCGATGTTGCTTCCTTTATAAATATTCCGCTGTCTGCTGTTCTTTGTACTAGCAATGCAAGCTACATCAGCTGCATTTATGTATTTATGTTTTCTAAATTTCAAGATTCGAAGATTTTTCTTTTTACATTTTAATTTTAATTTTTTTACATAAGCTTTGCTCTTTTCTTTTGATAAATAATGTTATGGCTAAAACTGTGGCGAAGATAAATTAATCACTAGTTATTGCGGAAATTATATCAAAAATTTACACAATTTTGGAATTACGTTTCAACATAATTTAAAATCCCTTTATTTATTTTAAAATAAAATTGATGGAATACATTTTTGCAATTTAACATTACAAATTGCATTAGTCTATACTGGGCACATTTCATAAAGCTTATGAAAGTGTTAAGGTTCTTTAGCTCCTTGATTTACCTAGTTAGACTAAATAGTTTAATGTATTAAATAATTACGATTCTTTGTAATAATGTCTTGCAAAATTTAGTAAAATATTTATCTTCAACGTTCACGTTTAATTCACGAAAATGTCTAAAGAAATAAAATGCATAAAAATGTAAGCAAAAAAAAAACACTAAACATTTCCGAAAGACGTATTTACACTACAACCTGTCTTATCCGGACTAATATGGCAACCTGACGATCCCGATATAGAAAAATCCGGCTATAGCAAAGTTAATTATAAGGGCCAGAAATAGTGAATGCGTTGGTTATTGAATGTTTTTTTAGACGTTTCTAGTGGTTTAGCATTTGTATTTGTACAAAAAACTAGATGTGCAGTATACTACTGAAGGTACAAGTATTTATATTTAAAATAAAAAACAAAACAGTAATGTGTACAGTACTGTACTTATCAATATAGTATGTAGTGTATTGAAATATCGGTGCATTATTCTTGAGCACAGTAAAATATAAATCTGTACTCTTCAAAATACAAAATGTACAATTCAGTTTTTGAAAAAATTTGTGATTTTCAGCTTCTACACACACTACACACGTTTTTCTGAAGTCGTGCCTCTGAACCTTCTTGAATGATCTTGAATGCCTCAGAGTGACTTATTATAGGCTTGTTGTCATCCTCTTTGGATTCAGAGATTTTCTCATTGCTATTGAACACCGTTTCTAGAATGTCACTGTCTATAATTTCGTTGACTTCATCTTCACTTAACCACTTCTTGACTTCATCGTCATTGATTTCTTCATATCCAGGCAGGTTTTTTACAAGCTCTGCAATCTTACTCTCTTCTTCATTGCAAACAGTTTCATTGATTTCTTCTGGTTTCTCTCCAGTCCATTTTTCAGTTGCTTAGTGATCTAGCAGCTCTTCCATGACCTAACCAGTGTAAGCGGTTTTATTTTATTCCATGCTTGGGATACTCACATCACCACATCTAACATGCCCACCTTTTTTTAAGGATTCCGTAACACTTTCACCCTCATCCATTCCAGCAATCAACAGAGTTAGTAACTTACGGCGATAGGTACGTTTCAGTAATTCGAGCACACTTTGGTCTATAGGTTGACAAAGGGATGTCAGATTTGGGGGTAAAACACATATTTTATATCACCATTTCTCAGATCATCTTCACTTGGGTGTGAGGGTGCATTGTTCAGTAGGAGCATTGCTTTTCTTCGCAAATTATTTTCCGCTAAATGTTTTACAACTTGTAACCTAAACTACTTCTGAAACCAATCAGTAAATATTTCACATTTCATCCTTGCGCTACGTGTCTGTAGTCAACTGGCAGGGAAGACAAATCTTTAAAGTTCTTGAAAGCTTTTTAGATTTTCCAATAAATCCTAGTGAAAGTTTGTGAACCCCTGTAGCATTGCTACAAGCTAAAATGGTCACCTCTCCTTTTTTTTAAACTCTGGTGCACTATGTGTAGGTCGACAGCATTTTATAGTTCAACCCAGTTTCGTCGCAATTGTAGAGTTGTTCTTCTGAAATCCTATGTTCGTCTATAAAGCTGTGCAAAAACATTTTGAAGTTGTTATCTTCTTGGTTAGCAGAAAGTTTTTCACCGCTGATCTGCAGTTTCGGCACACCATAACGATTTTTCCAACTATCTAACCATCCCTCACTTTCTTTAAACTGTTCATCGGACCTGATTTCTTTATTGAAGTGCAAAGCCTTTTCATTTAGCAAAGGACCTGAAATAGGCAATCCCTGTCCTTTTCGTTGGGTAAACCAAAGATATAAAGCCTCATTAATTTGGCTGTTAGTGGCTTTCTTCATTATTTTTAGTTTTTTTACCACACTTGTTGAAGCTTTCGATCAGCACCGCTTCTTAATCTCACTTCTTGTTTTTTTTTCCAGTCTCTCACAGTGCTCGTTCCAACTCCCAAGTCAGCAGCAATCGTCTTAGCTACTTCACCAGCATCTAACCTCTTTAGAGCACGAAACTTTTCATCCATTGTCACAACAGTTTTCTTTCTTTTCTCCGTCATTTTAACAAAAAGGAACGATGAAGAATAACAATGAAAAATTACAACGATAAAATACTGTAACAACGGTTAACAATACCTATAACACTTGCAGAACAAACCTATAACGGTATAAAGCTGCTAATGTTATGTATGTATGTATTTAAATGGGTATATGCAGACTAGGTGCGCAAGCAACATTCCAGCTGCAACCTTAACTTTTCCATCCCACCCATCTGGCACACAAATTTCGTTAAATAAAATTGAAAAATTAGTTCGGAGATACGGGAGGGTCCGGATATCACAGATCCGGATAAGACAGGTTGTATTGTATATTTATTTGTTGTCATCACTACCTAACAATGTTTTTCCTGTTTTATTGAATCTGAATATGACAATAACTTTAAGTTACAATACCATCCTCCAAACTCTTTCTTATAATTCGTTTTAGTGACTTTATACTAAAAATATCGTGTTTGAAAAAAGTTAGAACTTTTAATAAAACGCTTAATTTGACTGTTAGACTCTTATGTTAGAGTAAATATACGTAGCACATACAATTAACATTATATTTAAAGAGTAATACAAACTATTTTATGTACCTCAGCTATTTTCTCATATTGCTACATGTATTGTTATTTTTGCTCCTAAACTATCTTGTTTACCAGCTTAGGAGTAATTGTAGTTGACTGGTTTGATCACTTTTATGATTTTGGCTAATTACCAGTGGCGGTTCGTGATAATTGTACGTGGCGAACCCTCAGTTTTTAACTTAACTTTACTAGGTATAATTAATGGGATTGTCTGTATTATGTCTACTATAGATCGTTCCAACCTCCGTATTCAGTATACGTCTTATGGGAATTTGTTTCATGGTTGCCAAATCATCCAATCAGCTGTACATTACCATTTCCGGTTAATTATTTGACATTTCACGTGATCAAATCATAACCTTTATTTACATTTTTTGACGTTGAAGGTGCAAAATTATTGAGATTCATATGATATTTTGCTTATTATTTTATTAAAGTAACTAAATTTTAACAGAGTGCATAGCGAGTTCGCTGCACGTAAAATTATAGGAAAGAATACTACAAGGAAAATAGCTGTATTTCAATATTTATTAACAATACTACACACATTTCTAAACAAATATACATATGAACGATATCTATGCAACGTACAGTGAATATTTACTTCGATATTGGGGTGTTATGCAATTTATTAAATTAAAAACGATGATGATCCTTTAACAAATAATAGTTTCCACTTTTGTAACAAAAAGAACTGGAATCATACAAATACGTATATAATACAATAATATTTAAGAAAGAAGTAGCAATTACACACACATATCTATGTCTCATGTTAATTTTTTAGTCAGTCGAGGAATCACTTTGATCTTCAGATGATGACGAATGTGTTACGTGAATAATTAATTCTTCGATGTCGTCTTGCAAATTATCCACTATCCACATTTCCTTTTCAATATTTTTTACATGTTTGATGTAGTTTTGCCAATTATTAGCTGTTACAGAGCTATACGCTCTTCGAATTAATTGCTCCATATCTTTTACCTTACGTAAATGTGGTATTATTCTTTCTTACGTAGTTTTTAAGTTGTGCCCATACCATTTCAATGGGATTTAACTCGCAATGGTAAGGTGGTAATCTAAGAACTTCATGACCTTTTTCTTTTGCAAATTTGTCAATCCTACTTTTATCATATTGCGGTTTAATTTGTGACACGCAATACAGTAAGTCCATTTTTAGCTTATCGTTACTGATTTGTATTTGTTTTTCACTGAGCCAATCAATGATATCGTTTTCCTCCATCCTGTTGTTGAAATTTTTTCCAATTTTCTGCAGTAATAGGAAGCATTATCAAGAACAATGACTGACTTCTGTGGTATATTTGGAAGTAATTTATTTATAAACCAATCCTCATATGTTTCTGAATCCATCTCATGATGAAAGTCGACATTGTTTTTCTTGCAAAGAAATGTATATTCAGCACCAGGAACAAACTCATTATCACCACCAACATGAACTAATGCAAAACGAGGTCCAAGCCCGGTTGGTGATTTCAAACCAGTGCTTAGTCCTTGAATAAAAGCTTGTCGACTATTTTGAATAGTAGTATCTGTCCAAGTTTTATTTACCGCATGTCCTGTATTCAGCCATGACTCGTCAGTGTATATAATAGTTCGACCTGAAATAATATAGAGTTACAGCCATGTCAAATAGCAAGAAGTAAATTGTACCTTCTTCTCTAAATCTTTTGATCACTCGTAAGTATTTGTGCCTCCACCTAATAATCTCATCTCGTTCAATGAATATACTTCTTCGTCCTACTTTTTTAAATTCGAAACCCATATCGTGTAACAATCTATGTAAAGTTGTTCGACTGAAGTTAGGAAGTTCATCATCAGCATTGACAGCAGCAAGAATTGTATTTAATGTAGGTGGAATATTCTGTACAAAAAAGCCATGCACTTTACGTCGAATAGCTGCTTGCGTGTTCTCATCATATGTATGTAGTCGATCATTTAATTGTATGCCTTTCCTTTTTTTAGGTTTTTTTGGACTTGATAATAAACCAGTTCGTTGCTCCTGTTTTACATGATATATTGCACGGTCTGAGATACCAAAAGCTTTACTTGCTTCTTGAACGGCAGCACTCACATTCATTGATTTATTGAAATAATTGAAAATATTTGCAATCATACACTTCTCCTTACGGCTAAATTTGTCTCCTTTGCGCCGTTTTCTTCCTACAGGCTCCATTAATGCAGTGAAAACTGTAATTACATTTATATTATGTTATAACGTTTATAAAAATCAATAAAAATATCCATATTACCCTGTGCACGCTTGAAAAAGATACAAGTGTTCTGAAAAGAATAATTGGTACAACTATATAAACAAATTAACAATTTAACGAAATATTTTAAAAGTAGGACGATGACGGTTGACAGTTGATATTAATAGACAGATAGATACTGTTGTCGATGCCGACAGCATATGTCAATAAGTTGAAACATAGCAACCGGAAGTGAAGATAGCGTTAATGACAGCAACTAAGGATAGTAAGAGATAAAAGTTGCTATTATATCCCATACTGCATACGGAGGTTGGAACGGTCTATAGTACGAGTATATTCTGTTCAGCTGTGTTTTACATCCTGAAGTAATATGGTTTCAGAGTGTAAATTGCATTTTCTCCAGCTAAAATTATTATTATTATTATTACTATAGTTTGGCTTTATATTTTCTAATCATTGCAATATTGTATTACTTTAATTTGATTTTATTGGATACAGTTTATCGATGTTATGTCAAATAAAGGATTTGCTTAATTGAATGGAAAGGTATGGACGTCCTAGAAGCGACCGCTTTGTCTCTATGGATGGTAGCCGGTCCACGATGGGACAGGTGGTGAGGTGGATGTTTTTCCATTTAATTAAGAAAAACTTTTATACAAATTTATTGTTTCTGTATTTATTTCAAACATTTACTTAAACATTTATTCTTTTAATTTTGTCTAATTATGTAATGAGTAATGAATAAACTAATTAAAATCTTATTCTGTTTTTGTTTTTATTATTCCTAAACTTTGCAATACATTTTGGATAACATTTAAATTTAAATAGCAGATTAACTGATCTATCTAAAAATCGCCTACAATCCTGTGGACATACTATGGAAGAAACATTAATTCTCCCTTTAAATAACAAAAATACAGCAGGCCATGATAATGTTCGATTTTGCTGCTGAAATATGTTCTTTATTTCTATCTCCACTATTAACACAAACCATCAACATATCAACTAAAATTTTCAGTAATAAAACCAGTATATAAGAAAGATTAGAAAATGATTTTGCTGGCTATCGTCCAATAACTATATTAAAAATTATAGAAAAGTTACATATAAATATTTCATGTTGTCTAGAGAGTATATTGTTATAATTAGAGCAGGCCAATTTCCGTGCGCGCCATGAGCGCCGGTATGGGAGTGTAATTCGTAATATATTAGAATATGCGATAGAATAGGGACGCAACATGAGCTTGTTACCGATATAAGTATAGAAGTAGAGACATTTATTCTATCAGAAATAATTAAATATACATTTGGTTTTCTGCCATTAAAGTAATATGCATAAACACACGAAAAATAAGAATAGTACATATTATAGCAGCGTTGTATGTACCTATAAATAAAATGGAAAATGTATGAAATCAGTGATTGTGTGCACGACAGAGGATTTAAAAAAACACTTACCGTTTTAAGCGTCTTCTAAGGATTGACAAACTGGAGAAACTCGATTGTATATTTTCAACATCAGGTGCGTTTCTAAGGTTGTTTCTGAAAAACATGTCCGCCGTGAGGAAAAAATATGTTTATATTCGGAAAACGAGCGTTCTACTCCTAGTGATGTTCTATTCGCATAATCGAATACTTTTTTAAGCAACTTAACGCATCTGTAGACGTGCCCTCACAAATACGTGTTAAGGTGTCAAAATCTGCATTTCTGTCTAAAACACTTTCAAATTTAATTAGAACACTTTCACTTTTTACGTCTTCTACAGCACACAGTTGTGCGTGAACATCTTTAACGATTTGCAGTGATTCCTCTAACGACAGCGACGAATTTTCTAATTTTGTTATTGCTTCTTCTAGTCCCAAGTAATTCTCACGAATACTTTGTAAATCCATTTTAATCTGGGCATCTTGAAATTTTTTCTGGCTTGTATTGAAAGCTGCACTTTCTTTCGGATCGAATGATAAAACAACGCCCTTAATTTTTTCAAAATTTTCATGACGTTCATCAACGTGTTAGAATCGGCTATGGTGGCTCACAGGTATGGGGACACAATTCGGGAAATTTTCGAATACGTTTTGGAGATTTCAGGAATACTGCCTTTGTACTCGATATTAAAGTATCTACCTCTGGATAACATCTACGAACCTATTCTACCACAAGGTGTAGAGCATGGAGTTTACAAGTAGTATGTAACAAGTTAATGCAATATTTTCTAAGAGGCCGGCCTACAGAACACATGGTTGCGGCACCATCGGTCATAAACATCAATATTTGGTCTTTCGAAAGTTTTAATTTTTCCAAGGTATCTAATAGCACCCCTGAAATTTTTGCGGCATTACATTGTTCTAGTCGTCTGAATGCTAATAAAATTGAAGACGTTAGTTGATGTGGTTCCATATTACGCGCCATCACATTAACTACAGATTGTTTTTTGCTGTCAGTTGTTTCGTCCACACATAACCACAGTTTTTTATTTTTCAGTTCGGCTTTGATTTTATTTTCAACCTGTTTACGAACCGATGGTAAATTCCTTCGTAACGTTGTCCTGCTCGGTAATGTTTGATTCGCGTATTTATTCCAAAATGAAATAAATGAATCATTATTTAACAAGGTAAACGGCAGTGTACACACAATCACAGTTACACATAGTTCATGTATAAACTGTTGTCGATTAATTTTGTTATTATTGTGCTTCGAACTGCTTACGTGTTCTTTACAATGTGTTTTTGACCAACACATTAGATATGTATTGCACACTAAACATTTAATTTTTGAGCCATCATATATCATGTCCGAGAAATCCATAACTTCGTCTGACAAAGGTCGTTTTCTCGATTTATGTGTCGACGACATTTTATTACGTATGCTTACACTTACATGCAGTCTAAGCAAGTCCCAAACACATACTGGCCAAATTTTCGACGTCTGCTAACTTAAAAGTGACATTTCTGGTTCCAACCCAATTCTTTACAATCGCCCATATCTCTTCGATTGGATTTAACTCCGGGTGATAAGTAGGCAACGCCAGTACATTATGTTTATGGGCCTATAATAGTGTATCCAGTTTATATCTTGGATTTTCACTTTTATTTTTCTTTATTAATATTCATATAACTCCGGCGTTGTCCACTTCACATCGAGCGCTATATTTCTTGCTACAAGCCACTCTATCATTTCTGCCTTTTTGGAAGACGATGATGTTGGATCACGTTCGATTTTGATATTGTGATATGAAGCGTTATCAATTACACTTCTTGGTGGGAGATTAGGCAGTAACTGTTTATTGACTCAAGTGAAAAAGTTTGTTGAATTCATTTCATCATGGGAATCATCAGATTTTGTATCTATAAAAGCAATGGAATTAATAGCAACAATAATTTTAACAACATAAAACCAGTTACACACGAAATACACTTTGTGACAATTTTGACAAATCAGATTTATTTTTCAAAGCTTACTACAATGATTTTTCTTGATAATGCTCAATTTAGAAAATAATCATTAATAACTCTAAAACTATGAGAAATAGACAGACGGAAACCTATACCTGTACGATGCACAATGTTTATCTACTTACTATGGCGTGCTCATCCACAGGTGTTCCATTTAAAAAAATCGATTTTTCTTTAATTAAAGATTACTTAAATAATCAATAAATTTTGAACACCTTTAAGAAATTTCTTAAATGTTTCGACATTATTTGGGATCTTAAACCTTTAACTATCCGCAGTAGAAATATGACGTAGTTTAGATCAAATACGCCTGAGATATATGGTTTTAAAAAGTACATTGAAAAAACAAAAAATTTCACAAAAATCAAAATATTTCGAAAGCGGTTAATTTTTTGTAAATGAAACCTTAATATAAAGTGTTATAGTACTTTACAAGGAATCTAAAAAAGCAATAAAAAGTATAACATTTTATTTAAAATATTAAAGTTGGCTTTGACTTCCGGTATAACCGAAAGTGGTTCATGAGTGTAAATATTTTATTTTAACACATTAGGTATCAAGAATACGTGCCACAAATTTTCAGAAGTATCTTAAGGCGTTAACATAGAAAACTTCTAATGAACAGGTTGCGTGAAAAAGCTTGTATAACATGTATGTAAAGATGTATATTATGCTAATTAATTGATATAATATTTTTATTTGGAAAAATAATGTTGGTATTACAAAATGGATTGATCTGTTTTTATTATCTCCAAATATATTCAATTAATACTCAAATTTTCTGTGACGAAATGGGACATGCGTGTCTGTCGTATGAGATTTATGCGATTTCGGTTTTACGATCCACCTAAACTGATTCGATAAGATGTTAACATATTATCTGCACCATGTGATATTAAATTCATATCGCATAATTATGAACGATATTGATATGCTTTAAATTGAATGGATTTGGATTTCAAGTTGTCATTTACTAACTACTTGGAATTATGAACAAATACTATTTCTTCTAAATAAACGACATTTTAAATTCCATAGTGTTTTTGGTAATTTTAGATTGCAAAACATCTAGGTATGTATTCTCAATGTATTGTGTTAATTCAATTAAATAATTAATAAAACTAGCCATTACTTTGGGATATTCCATATAGAAATAAATAGCATATTCTTTGTTATATCACTAAGCTCGTAAAAATAATGCATTCATCAATGCAAAACCCATGCACTAAAATAATATTTAAAAATTGGTAGGTTTTACTTACTCAAGTATGTTTCAAATTATGTTGTTATATACGTATTCAGTTTACGCCGACAAGTAGTGAAGACACGATAATACAGTTTTTTATAGATACGGTGGTTACCGACTATAAGGAACACCACGGCTAGTTCTGCGATTATTATATAGACAGCGTTGAATATTCCTTCACGCTCTGTCTTAATAATATCTGCGTGATAGCAAGATAGTTATGTTTGTTGAATGTGTCTCTTCTCCAACAGGGGCGTGTTGATAATCATGTAGAAATGTGAAATACGTATCTACGTCTTTGGAGAAGATACAGTCAAAAATACTTATGAACTTGTATTGTGTTCTTCACACCCCATTTTTAATAATATTATATATTATTAAAAATACTTTTGTAAAATAATATTTAGTTGAGTGAATTTGCTTTAACAACGCACATAGCACATAACACCTTACATTCAAAAATTAGTTTATGTTTTTCTTGTTATTAGGTTAGGATTGACTATGCTTTGTATTAATTCAATTAAACACTACTAATCGTTCATTCGCTACAAAGAGACCCCGAACTAGGCGGGAAAACAAAAGACTAGAGTATGAATAAAAAACAATTTTTCAATATAGTTTTCTTGCTTTTGAATACAGGTATTGTACAGTCTCAATAACATCTTGAATCCATCGTAAGAATATTCCATATTTTTCTCTGTAAAATGGTTCTTCTCTATGGCTGCTATAAGTTCGTTATCGTCCCTAAATTTTGTCCCAGTAATTGTTTTTTTTTTTTGAGATTCGGAAACAAAAATTAATCAATCGGTGTTAAATCTGGACTATAAGGTCTCTGTTCAATTTCATTCAAAGCCACGATCAACAAGAGCAGTTTTTGAAAGTCGTGACTTGTGCGCTGCGCTCAGACGATTTCATCAAAGTCTGATAGTCTTTCTGAACTTTTAAAATGGTCCTTCTTCAATAAATAAGGTTTTATTTATTGAAAAAGGGCCATTATCATGCTTTTTCTACTTGACATACAATTTTCTTTTGTCAAGAATTAATACAATTTTTGTTCAAATTGGAACATTAAAAGAATTTCGACACATGCCTAACAATTTTTTTTCTCATCCTACAGACCGTAAACGCTATAAACTATGATTCAACCTCATAGGTTATAGTTAGTCTTCTATCATTCTTTAATTATAAGCTTAAAAATGTTTGATATTAAAGAAAACGGTCTTTTATATGTAATTTATTTCGAAAAGCGTGTCCATTATCAGAACATACATGAATGTACTGCCATTTTCTCAACTTAACACATATTTCTTGTTCGAATTTGTGTACCTATAGATAGGTATTTGTTTAAAAATATTTCAGTGTGCTTCATAGTCTTACGTTATTGAAACCATCAATCGTGCTGAGAAACACAAAACTCTATTCGTCTCGTTTGTTACGAATTGTCAGTGTCAGTGTTTTCTCAATTTTTATTTTCTTTTCCTATCCGCTTCTTTTGAGTTTATTCGTACTCATGTTGTTTTAATGGTAGTATACAATATTGCAAAGAAACTGAAAGAAAGACAAGGAAAGAAGCTACCAAGAGAAATTGATTATAATAGCTTGAGTGTAGATAGCAAAAATAAGTGTCCACATTTATTACGAGACGGTACATTAATTCTTATCTACATTCTTAATTAAAATAATTCAACGCATTAGTTGGACGTAAATTCATGTATCTTTATTATGTTTCCGGTGATAGTATTGTTTTTAACAAGACGAATGATTAAATATAAATAATATCGTTCTATATACATATCTATGATTGGAATCAACTATTTTATCTTATGTTTATGATATTTATTAATACACATTGTGTGCATAGATATTGGCTCAGTACTATTTAACGGATCAAAGAACATATATGCTGTTTGAAAGAAAATTTAGTATGCTATTTATTAAAATTTGTTGGGCTTCTTAAACTTAAAATTGTTACAATATGAAACAAACATGTAAATAATTTACATATCTGTAACTATGCACATGGACAATACACCTCGTATTTTCAGCATTTACTTCTGCTTAATACATATGTTTCTGCCATTTAGGCGTCCTCAGCTAAGCTAGTGAAGCAATGTATACAAATTAATACAAACCTGTTATATACACCTGGTTTGTATCTGTATTTAAATCTATAATTTAAATACAGATACAAACCAGGTGTATATAACAGGTTTGTATTAATTTGTATACATTGCTTCACTAGCTTAGCTGAGGACGCCTAAATGGCAGAAACATATGTATTAAGCAGAAGTAAATGCTGAAAATACGAGGTGTATTGTCCATGTGCATAGTTACAGATATGTAAATTATTTACATGTTTGTTTCATATTGTACAAACTCTTTATACGTGCTTAACGTATTGTCATACTTAAACAAAACCTTTTTGTATTTAAAATTGTTAAATTAATAAATTAAATAAATTACCTTTTTTTAATTACCTAAGGAAGTATGATTTATTGACAATTATCTAAATTAACACTTAATTTTTAAAAATGGATATGCCCCCCTTTTATCCTAATAACATCTCTCATATGATTAAGCATAAATCTAATCAAGTTCAATATTGTTTCTTCTGGGACATCAACCCACTCTTCTTCTACTGCAACAATAAGCTCTGAGATCCAGCACGAATTCTTCATTTTAACTCATCCATACATGGTCCATCGGATTAAGGTCGGAACTCCATGCTTGCCAATCCATAACTCGAAAACTGATTTGTATAATGATTCTTGCGGTGTACGCCCTAGTATTATCTTGGATAAAAATCAATTTGTGTCCAATTTAATTGACGTAAGATACCACTTGAATTGCTAAAATTTCTTCGATGTACCTAGCATCTCTTAAATATATTCTCCCGTGTTATACGTCAAATTTCGACCCTTGTATATTTTTAGTATCTGCTAGATTAATTGCTACTTTATCGTACTACTTGTATTGCTTAAAAATGAATTACCTTATTTTGCATTTTAGTTTGTCGGTTATTTTTGAACCACATGGCATATATACTAGGTTTCTGCTATATTTAAATACCACTCTTCGTACTAATTGAATTCCTAAAATTGAAAATACCTTATCTTGATTTTGGTTGTTAGTTATTTTTGTATAACTCGGTATATATAATAAGTTCACTAATTTTGTTCGTAGGAATGGTTTAACACATTTATTAGATCTTAATAACGACTTCTTGCATTGTTTACTTAATGATTAATTTTCTTCCATTAATCGATCTAGCGTTGGTTATCTGTAAATATGTTAATTAAAATAAAAGCAGATTAGTGTGTTCTAATTTTACCATTGCTAAAATCGTAATTTTGTACGGGTTTCATAGTTAAATAAATCTTTTCCCTTTGCTTTGTGTGTTGTTTACATCTTTCAAATAATATGCTTTTAACATTTATAGTACGTGCGCCGTACATGCGATTTAGATTCATATGGACATAGAATTTGCATCTGTGTGCATTTACTTAATTTCTGCAATGTCATTTTGTTTTATAAATTAATAAACGTTGTTTTAATTTAGTATTCCTAATTAAAATGAACCCTAGTTAATTATGAGAATTTTTGAGGATGTTAGTTATAGCTTTTAATTTGTTTTGCGCATGGGATTTGAGAATTAGCACGCCATCAATTAGTATTTATTTGTGATATAGTATGAAGGGTTATTTAGTCAATTTTACAATTATTTAGCGAAATTTAAAGGAAAGAGGTTGTAAATTAGTAGTAGGTTGTCTTTTGCGGTCGATTTCCTTTGTGAAATTAATTAAATATGAGACACTTGAAATATTCTTTCAAATATTGTTTTTTTCCTGGTATAACGGCGCACTGTCAATTTAAAAACTTCGCTGAGGGCCAGATTCTCTCTCATTAGCTCTCGTTACAGCAAAGTGGTAAAGCTTCGTAACTCTGGTGTTAAAATTATCTAGCTTAGTAAAATTTAATTAAAACATTGGTCAAATGTTCGCTAGTAGCGTTTTTTAATTTTACTTCGCCTTGTAAATCAACGTGGAGGTGTTCCTAAGTTGATTTTCGTGAATTAATCACGGATTGGAAAGATAGTTTTTTTCCAGACCGCGCGGTTAGAGGTTTCCGTTTTTATATGACTAAACTAATACACGAGAGCAAGATTGATAAGGTGTTACCATCCCCAAAAATTTGAGTAAAACTAAGGTAATCAGTTTCCGCACATTATTGAAGGACAGGTACGTTGAAAATTTTCTTGTGAATTGCATTACTGTGGACCACGAGGTCGCCGTTGCGTTTTTGTTTCTTCCTGCAGAAGCATTTTATAAGGTACCTAGTACTCAATTTAAGTATATTTCTGCAGACTACGTTATAATTAATCGTCAGTGTCACATGAAGCAATTGTATACATACATAAGCTTATAAATTAATTAATTTTTTTTCTGTATTGCGTCATTAGTGTCATTCAATTTAGTATAAATTTGCCTTTTGCTTTTTCTTAGTGGAAAATATGTAACCGATTCAAGTATTCAATTTTTTTATTACGTAAGAATAATTTCTACATATACTGCGTGGAAGCATAAATTTTGGAATTAATTTGAGTAATATAATTTCTGTAATTATCATTAAGGTTAATGAACAGTTCAATTTTCTATAATTAATATATTTATGCATATACAGTGTGGACAACTCTTAATAGATTTATTCTGGTATAAATTTTTACAACTTGAACTTACGCAATTAAAATAATTAATTGTGTGTGTGTGTTATATAAGGAATTATTGCATATACAGTGTGTATTGTATCTATGTAAGGTTTATTAAAAATCTTTGATAAATTAATGATGCAATTCTTAGATTAAGATTCTTAGTTAATTTAATTATTTTCCATATTTAGTTAAATCATTTTAGGCTTGACCTTCATTTTTTTTATAAAATCTGGTGATCTTATTATTTTTTTTTTGTAATTTATCTAAATAAAACACCTGTTTTTATGTGCAAATAATTTAACTTCACGTATTAGTCAATTTCTTGTCTGCACTTTAAATTATTTCATTCATATATTATACTAGTCTTTTATACATGACCAGAATTCACTTTGTTATAAAGATAGATATCACTATTTTAATGTCATTATCGCTTTGATCAACTTTAAATATAGTTTCTTATGCATTAAACTTTAAATATTTTCTGAATCATTCAAATATTTCATTGTGACGTGGTTAGCCAAGTTGGTATAACCGTTTTATTTTGACATTCTGGGTACAATATCCCTTGGTTGTTGTGTTGATTGGATTACAATAAATCCTTATTGTTATTGTTTTGAACTTGGATGTTTTATTTGGTATAACAACGATACGCGTAGTTACCTAACTTTATTCAATTTACTATCGGCAGAGTCTGTGTTCTCTGTTACGGCTAAAGGTATAAATATTTCCCCCAAACTTCCAAAGTCGCTTGAAACAAAATTGGGTATTCTTAATAATTTTAATCACTTTTTCGACTTGATCCGCTTTATGCGATCGAAAAGCCGTGTCTATAGCTTTCTTTACTGAATATTCGCACTACTTTACAAGACTTAACTTACCACGAAGGTCGAAGCTCTAATCCCACAATCACCCGCTGGCATAGAAAACGATAGGGGGATGATACAGTTACCAAATTGTAAACACAGATAGCGATATACGTACGCGTTGAACGTATTTAAATGATTCGCAAACAAATTAAGATACCGGGACTTGACAATAAATAAGGGAAAACTAAAAATGGAAATTAAAACGTAACAACTTGCAAACATGTGCGAATTTTCTGTAACAAATTGATTGACTGTCACTTCATAGTTTTTGTGCTTTGATGTTTGGGGTAATTCACCGAGTCCAACCGAAGAAACATTACCAACAAATTGTCAAAGTTATCCGGCGTTCTACAGTTAGGATATTCCGCTGCATATATTCTTGATGCTTATAGTGGATTTCTGTCGCAAGATCCAAGAACAAATAAATATTTAATAATATAACTTTAACTGTAAGGGAACTATGACAATATAATGTATGAAAATACGACCGTACTAACTGTAATATGCTGTCATATTCTATTATTGCACGATTATCTTTTTAAGAATTCTTTGATTGAGGCCATAGCTGTTGAAACATATCAGAGGTAAATTACCTTAAATAAATATAATTAATAATGACAGACATTAAATCGCTAAGAAAAGAAATCTTCTATAATATATGTACGCTATAACGTGCAGTCAAAAACTTTCCTCATTAGAGACGGCCATTCTCATTCAAAATAATACTTTTGTGACAAATTACGTGCACCAACCCTTATCAAAGAGCATTTCCGTCTCTAATGAGGAAAGATTTCGAAGGCACGTTATATAGCTATTATTTATATTGAAAGACAATAAAATTATTTTCTAAAAAATGTAATTTTTTTTTAATTAAAATTTTTCAGAATGGTTTTATTATAAACTTATTGTGTGGCAAAGTATATATTTGTTAATGTTTTCTAAGTTACTATTTTCAGAAATCAATACATGCATATTTTAGTTCTAGCTCAAGTTTACTTCCTGCACTAGTTACAAACGAACGGATAGCTTGGAACAAGATGCATCCTTCTGACTACGACTTCTCTCATTATGAGTCCCGCTCTCAATTTATGAATCATCTCAATCCACTAGATGTGAGTTGAAAATCAATTATGTTATATTAATATAATATAGATAAGCAAAAATAAGTATGAACTGCGATATGCGATCCCTATACTTCTTAATAAGAAAATTTGTCAGAGGAAATATCCACAAGAGAGTGAGAATAAATTGAAAATAAATTGACAAATTATTATCAGGATAAAATAAAACAAATTTTAATGAATTTCACTTTTTAATTTACACTGTAACGATCGTTTCGCTCCAACCTGAACTTCATCAGACATTGATATAACTAACTTATGTACAAATTTTTTATTTTTTTTTAACAAATGTATACCGTAACAAACACATGTTTTATTTTAAATAGTTTAAGGAATGGGTACTTTTTATTACTAAAATGTCTATGCACAAAACTTTCACTACTGTTTATACAATACTGTTCTTAAGTAATAAAACTAGGGGTTTACATTATGTTACAGGGAGGTAAAGGAATTCTATGGAAAAATACAATATGTGACTGTCTGAATATCAATAAATAAATTGAGTAAGGGGGAATTATTTGTTTCTAATTGATCATTTAGTATCTTGTCGGTTTTCTTTAATTTATTAATTTCAAGCGACTCTAATAAGTTAAGATTCTTGCCCTTATTTTCTACGTGTAATATTTTAAATTCTTTGTTAAAATTGTGGTTCGTTGAATTAATATGAGACGCATATGAAGAGTCACTTTTATTATTTCTAAATCAAGAAAAATGTTCTTTGATGCGTATTTCAAACGATCTGCCTGTCTGTCCGATATATGTCATAGGGCAACTACCGCAGGTTAACTCATATACTCCTGACTTTTTATTGTTGTTTGTTAAATCTTTATTGTTTTTTATAAATTTGGATAAATTGTTGTTAGTTCTTTACGCTGTATTAATGTCATACTTTCTTAAATATTTACAAATTTTTGTGCTTGAAGAGCCTACAAACGTGATCATTTTAAATTTTTGGGTGTTATTATTATTTAATATTGGGTAAAGTTGTGATATGGCTTTTGTAAGGAGTTTTTTATTTAAAATGTTATTTATTATATTACTTTTATATCCATTGTTGATAGCTATTTGTTTAAATTTAACCCTTTCTAGAAATTTGTTTGGTTCAACGGAGTATTGATTAATCTATGTATAAGACTGTGATAAGCCGCTAATTTGTGTTGTATCGGATGGCAAGAAGTGTTATGAATAGTTATATCTGTAATTGACGGTTTGTGGTAAATTGCAAAGTTACATTTGTTGTTAATTCTAGTAATCGTTAAATCGAGAAAGTTAATACTATTATTTGTTTCCTGTTCCATTGTAAACTTAATATTGTGATGCAATGTATTAATATAATCAATTAATAAATTTAATTGTCTCTTTGTTCCTGTGAAACCTAGTAATATATCATCTACGTATTTGTACCAAAATAATACATTTTGAAAAAGAGGATTTTTTTAAATAGAATTTTCAAGATGATCCATAAAAATCTCAGCTAATAACGGACTTAGGGGATTACCCATGATTAAACCTTCTTTGCAAG
The DNA here is from genome assembly GCA_935421215.2 of Melolontha melolontha. Taxonomy (NCBI): domain Eukaryota; kingdom Metazoa; phylum Arthropoda; class Insecta; order Coleoptera; family Scarabaeidae; genus Melolontha; species Melolontha melolontha. The sequence continues at coordinate 8,511,238 of OW285241.1, forward strand.
TGTATATGTTTTCATTAAATTGAAAGTAATTTTGTTTTATGCATATGTTTAGTAAATCAAGAATTTAAGTAATAATTATTGGACTTACATTATTTTTATGGAGAAGATCTTTTACTAAAATAACCGTTTTATTCTGGAGGGATACTAGGGAATAAATTTTGAACGTCAAAGGAAATGAGTTTTGTGTTAGACGTTAAAGTAAAGTCTTTGATTTTGTTTATTAGTACATATTAGTTTTTTCGCTTAATTTAGGTTTAAATCCTGTATATTTGATAATGATATCTATAAGCCTTTTCGCTGGAATTTTGTTTTAGATACCTCGTGTATCAAATTTAAATTTCCGCATTAATTGACGTAGAATTCGTTATTGTTCTGCTCTTGCTTGTGGTTCCGGAGTGTCTTTTTTTGCGGTCTTTGTCGCAGGCAAATGTTTATACTCTCGGCAGTTTTTTTTGTCTGATATTTACAGCTCTCAGTGTACATAGACGTAGCAATCGGAATATATAGATAGAATACGATAGAATATAAAATTAGATTAAGAAATAAAGGCGAAACACCAGTCGTTGCACAAGCTGGTGTTTGAACTGAGTAGGGCATTAGTAGTAATTGTGTTGCGAACGTCTAGAACCGAAATTTCTACAAGAAATGGATGAATTATTAGTAGTAATGAAAGAACTAACGAAAGAAATGAAGGAAATACGACTAGAACAAAAACAATATTTTGAAGAGATTAATGAAATGAGGAAAGAAAACATAGAACTAAGAAAAAAGGTAATCGATTTGGAGAATGAGCTGGCGAAAGTGCAAAAAGTGGAACAAAAAATAGAAAAAATTGAGAAAGAACATCGTAAAACGAACATTATAATTAAAGGGGTTGAATTTAAAGATAGAATAGAACCGCAACAAGTACAAGCATTTATAGAAAATGCTATAGGAGTAAAAAGTGAAATAAAAGAAATTGAAAAGATTGGAGATGGTAGAAACATAAGAGTAAAACTCGAAAACTGGGAGATTAAACAGATGATATTAAAGAATAAAAACAAGTTGCGAGGTACAAAATATTACATTGATTCAGATTTAACAGATCAGGAATTAAAAATTCAGAAAAACCTGAGGAAAATTGCTAAAAACGAGAGAGAAAAGGGGGGAAGAATAAAAGTAGGATATCAAAAAATAATAATAAATGGAATAACAATGATTTGGGACAGCTGCAGAAATGAATTGGTAGAGAATAAATAATTTCGAATTACAAAAAACTAACTACAACCTTAACAAATGATGGAGACGAGCAGGCAACGACAATGAATAGGAAACGGAAAAAGAATAAATTGGTAAGGAATAGTAGAGGCAGGGCAAGAATTGGAACATGGAACATTAAAACATTGATGGAAATAGGAAAGATGGAAGAAATAAGCAGAGAAATGGAGAGATATAAAATAGGAATTCTGGCATTACAGGAGGTGAGGTGGAAAGACGAGGGGCGAATAGACAAGCGAGAGTACTGTGTGTTGTATGCAGGAGAAGAAAAACAAGGAAGGAATGGAACGGCGTTCATGTTAGACAAGAACTTCAGAAATAAAATATTGGAATTTAAGAGAATAAACGGCAGAATCTCATATCTAAGAATAAAAAACGAAATAGCGAATATATCAATAATAAACGCATACGCACCAACTGAAGTATCACTACCAGAAGAAAAAGACGCATTTTACGAAAAAATTGAGGAAACATGCGAAATGATACCAAAACATGATACGTTGATAGTGCTAGGGGATTTCAACGCAAAAATAGGTAAGGAAGAACACCTAAGGAATGTAGCTGGAAGGGAAACAATTCATGAATCAACCACTGACAATGGGACAAGATTATGCAACATAGCAGAAGAAATGCAGTTATTTATCGTAAGCACAAAATTCAAGCACAAAAAGGAACATAAAATCACATGGACATTCCCAGGACAAAAAAGAGGAAACCAAATAGATCATATGCTAATCAAAAAGAAAAGAGAAAATTTAATAGAGGACGTTAGATCTTATAGAGGAACAAGCGTGAATACGGATCATCACTTGGTAATAGCAAGAACAAAGCTAAGAATGATTAGAAACTGTAGAACCAAAGGGATACCTAAAAAATGGAATGTAGAAAGCCTAAATAATGATGAAAGTAAAAGAAAATACCAAGAGGAGATCAAAGCACAATTAGATAAAAGAGGAAAAGATGAGAACAGAGAAGAGGAGTGGCAAAACATTAAAAACGCAATAAATGATGCGTCAGATAAAGTGTTGAAGAGAAAACAAATAAAGAGGAAAACTGGATGGTTTGATAATGAGTGCGAAGTCGTGATAGGGGAGAAGAGACGGGCAAGGCTGGAGTGAATAAGAACAAGTAAAGATGAAGATTACGAAATATGCAAACAAATAAGAAAGGAAGGAACAAAACTCATAAGAGAAAAAAAAATAAAATGGATAGAGACAAGGATGGACGAATTAGAAAGGGATAATAAGAATAACACGAAGTTATACAGACAGATAAAGCAGCAAAAAAGGAAGAATGTAATAACCAGAATAAATAAAAATCAATGGCAGGAATATATGGAAAATACGATAAGCATAGAGGAAAGTACCAACGAAGATGAAAGAATAGATAACCTAGCAGAAGAAATTATAAAAGAACCAACAGCAGAGGAAGTGAATGATATTATCAATAACTTAAAGGATAGAAAAGCCCCAGGATCAGATAACATTAGTAATGAAATGCTAAAAAATGGAGAAGAAAAATTAAGAGAGGGAATACACGACCTATTATTAAAAATATGGGAAAAGGAATCAATGCCCGAAGAATGGCGACTAGGAATCATAATACCAATACCAAAAAATGGTGATTTAACAAAATGTGATAATTATAGAAGAATAACATTACTAAACATAGTATACAAAGTATTAACATAAATTGTATTAAAAAGGTTGAATACATACCTAAGAAGAGAGATAGGAGAGTACCAGAACGGATTCATGCAGGGAAAGTCAACAATCGATGCAATTCACTCATTAAGACAAGCTGTAGAAAAATGCTATGAAAGAGATATAGACCTTCATTTAATATACATCGATTTTAAACAGGCGTTTGACAGTTTGGAAAGGAAAACTATCATGAAGGAAGCAACAACATTGGGAATACCAGAAAAGATAAAAAGGCTAATCAGAATGACATTAGATGAATCAAAAGCAGCTGTAATTACAGAAGAAGGGATGACAAATGCAATAAAACAAACAAAAGGAGTAAGACAGGGAGATGGACTTTCGGCGGCACTATTTAACATAGCATTGGAAGGAACCATACGAAGTTGTGAAATAACCGGATCCTTAATACAGAAATCAATACAAGTGATTGCATATGCCGATGATATTGCTGTCATGGCAAGGGACAAGAAAAGTTTAGAAAAAATAATAAAGAGGATAGATGGAGAAGCACGGAAACGAGGTCTAGAGATAAATCAAAAGAAAACGAAATATATGAGAGTGAGTAGGAAACAGGCAGAACATTGGAAGGAAATACGGATGGGAGACCGCAGGTTTGAACAAGTACAAACCTTCAAATACCTCGGAACGATTATAAGTAATAAAAACGATAGAAGTATAGAAATAGCACAAAGAATAAAATCGGGACACAGCGCATACTACAGGTATAGGGAGATAATGAGAAGTAAAAAGATAAGTAGGAAAACAAAATTGAAAGTGTACAAAACAGCGATATGACCGACAGTCTTATATGCGGCGGAAACTATGTGCATTACAAGCAGGGACGCAGAAAATTTAAAAATTTTCGAAAGGAAGATAATTAGAAGGATTTATGGACCGGAGAGGATAAGCGATGAGCAGTATCGACGATTAACTAATCAAGCTATAAGAGAAATACTAAACGGAGAAGATATAGTAAAGGAAATCAAATCGAAAAGAATACGTTGGTATGGACACATAATGAGAAAGGAGGAAGAATCAATATCAAGGAAAATAATGAAATGGAAACCGCAGGAGAGTGGATCAAAAGGGAGACCTAAGTTAAGATGGGAGGACCAAGTGATTAATGACATAAGGGCCATGGGAATCATTAACTGGCGAGAGAAGATAAAGGATAGAAAGGTATGGAGGCAAATAGCAGATGAAGCAAAAAAAGCATGACAACCTGTAAATACAAACAAACAAGAAAATGGAGAGGAGTGACGACCCGCCCCATAATGATAGTCAGAAGAGCTCAAGCAGCGGCTCTAATTCCGTAAGGAATGTATAGCCAGTTATATATATATAAGCCTTTTCGAGAGTTTGTAGGACGGAACTGTCACATATGAAACAACCGGACGAATCGGGTAATTTTCTTTATGTAATTTAATAAGGGAATATAATTTTGGGGGTTCAGGGTTCATAATAATTAAACTATTTTGTTCCTTTTCACTAAAAAGATTAGCAGAATTTCTTATAACTGTTTTTAGAGTTTGTTGAAATTTTTCTGTAGGGTCCCTCTTAATTATTTCAAATTTATTCGGTACTAAAAACTCATTCGTTTTATTCAAATAATCTACTCTGTTCATTGCTACAACCGTTTTCCCTTTATCCGCTCGAGTTAAAACTAGCGAATTATGAATAGATTTATTCTTTATAGATTTGATAATCAAAACATAAATCATAATCGAGAACTTAAGATTATCAAATGTATAAAGAATAAATCTACGCAATAATGGACAACGACCGTGGAAACCTACAAGCCAGACTATGTAGTGAGGTGGTTTAACAAAGACTTGAACAAAATCTTTCACGATAAAATTGGGCACCTTATCAATTCCATTCGAAAAATTGTCTTTAGACTTCTGAAGCTGCACCAAAACTTCCTTTTCAGAAATATCAGTAATACAAGGGTGGATCCTTTTGCTCCACCCCTGATCCACTTACAATAAAAATTTGGCAAATATCTTACTTTTATTTTTCAACATAGTCTCCATTAAGGTTAACACATTTTTCCCAACGATGTTTTAGCATTTCCAAAGCTTTCCGGAAAATGATTGTTCAACCACTGCAAACCACTGATTTGCCGCACATATTACGCCATTATCTGATGGAAATCGTTTTAGCAGCTGTTGTAATCGCGGACCTGTGACTGGGTGCGTTATCCTGATGCAAGAGAATATGCGCAACTTCCCCCAACGTTTTTCTTTTATCAAGTCACGTAATTTAAGAATTAAATTGGCATAATAAGTACTTATAATTGTAGCCTCTTTCTGCAGGAAATCTACTAAAATTACCAATAAATACGAATAACATGACCTTTTTTTTTTAAGGTCGCATCTTTAATTTTTTCGGCGGTGGTGAACCTCGATGTGTCTTATTCTGTATTTTGGTCTCTATATCATAATGATGGATCCAGAGCTCATCCATTGTCACTAATTTTGCAAAATAAATTTCTTTGTCGTGTCTATACTGCGTTAAAAGACGACTGCAAATCTCTTTTCGAGTTTGCTAATGTGCATCTGCTAACATTCGTGGTACCCATATTGTAAACAATTTTGTTCAATTCGGCTGTAATTATATTATATACCACTTGGTATGAGAGACCAGTATCGTCAACTATTTGTCTAATAGTTACACGTCGATCTTGCAGCAGGAGATCATGAATCTTTTTAACAGTTTCTTGGGTGGGGCGCTCCACCTGCATGTTCATCTGTACGTGACTGTCTACCACAATTAAACTCACGACACCACATTTTAACTATGTCATATGATACTGCAGATTGCCCTAATGTATCCATAAAATCTTGTTGAATTTGAGTTGAGTTTAAATGTATTATTTAATAACCGCTCGTTGCTCGACACGATTCATTTTGATCCTGATATGTGACTCTTTCGATCTCGGGTATCTACTGTAAGCACGCTTTAACATGCTTAGACTTGTAAATTTCTAGTGTTAGTCTATACATAGCACGAAAAGGTTTTGTTTAAGTATAACAATACGTTAAGCACGTATAAAGCGTTTGTACAATATGAAACAAACATGTAAATAATTTACATATCTGTAACTATGCACATGGACAATACACCTCGTATTTTCAGCAATTACTTCTGCTTAATACATATGTTTCTGCCAATATAGGCGTCCTCAGCTAAGCTAGTGAAGCAATTTATACAAATTAATACAAACCTGTTATAAACAACTGGTTTGTATCTGTATTTAAATTTACTGAAATAGCCCGCAAAGATCAAGCAAGTTCCGTCCTATAAGAAGACAACTATTTAATAATTGACATCTTACGGGCGAAAGATACATTGTCCGGAGGGCTACCTATCGTTCGAACAGCTATGCTGCTACGGGAAACGATAAAATACGTATGTAGATGTAGTCCATTAACAACCTGCCAGATGGCGGTATATACGAAAAGGTTTTGTTTAAGTATAACAATACGTTAAGCACGTATAAAGCGTTTGTACAATATGAAACAAACATGTAAATAATTTACATATCTGTAACTATGCACATGGACAATACACCTCGTATTTTCAGCAATTACTTCTGCTTAATACATATGTTTCTGCCAATATAGGCGTCCTCAGCTAAGCTAGTGAAGCAATTTATACAAATTAATACAAACCTGTTATAAACAACTGGTTTGTATCTGTATTTAAATTTACTGAAATAGCCCGCAAAGATCAAGCAAGTTCCGTCCTATAAGAAGACAACTATTTAATAATTGACATCTTACGGGCGAAAGATACATTGTCCGGAGGGCTACCTATCGTTCGAACAGCTATGCTGCTACGGGAAACGATAAAATACGTATGTAGATGTAGTCCATTAACAACCTGCCAGATGGCGGTATATACGAAAAGGTTTTGTTTAAGTATAACAATACGTTAAGCACGTATAAAGCGTTTGTACAATATGAAACAAACATGTAAATAATTTATCATATCTGTAACTATGCACATGGACAATACACCTCGTATTTTCAGCAATTACTTCTGCTTAATACATATGTTTCTGCCAATATAGGCGTCCTCAGCTAAGCTAGTGAAGCAATTTATACAAATTAATACAAACCTGTTATAAACAACTGGTTTGTATCTGTATTTAAATTTACTGAAATAGCCCGCAAAGATCAAGCAAGTTCCGTCCTATAAGAAGACAACTATTTAATAATTGACATCTTACGGGCGAAAGATACATTGTCCGGAGGGCTACCTATCGTTCGAACAGCCCTCCGGACAATGTATCTTTCGCCCGTAAGATGTCAATTATTAAATAGTTGTCTTCTTATAGGACGGAACTTGCTTGATCTTTGCGGGCTATTTCAGTAAATTTAAATACAGATACAAACCAGTTGTTTATAACAGGTTTGTATTAATTTGTATAAATTGCTTCACTAGCTTAGCTGAGGACGCCTATATTGGCAGAAACATATGTATTAAGCAGAAGTAATTGCTGAAAATACGAGGTGTATTGTCCATGTGCATAGTTACAGATATGTAAATTATTTACATGTTTGTTTCATATTGTATACATAGCAGGTTACAATGCGATGTGAAGATAAATAATTGTTTTGGTTTATAAATGGGTAAGGGCCGAAGCAAAGGGATCACCTTTTGTATAAACACCAGAGCTATTAATATTATTTACAATAGGGTAAAGGCACTAACTTTCAATTTATAAAAGTCGAATATATTTTGAAATGAAATATTTAAAAAATTCTGAAAATAATACTTTTTAAGGTAGGGCTCTACTACAGAATGGTAGATCCAAGGAGCAAGTAAAAAATATTGTACTTCTTAATATTTTCCTATCTATGTAACAACGTTATTATGGGTTTTAGGAAAGTGCAAAATTAAAATGCCCTTCTTTTTCAGGAAACATGTTTGGATGGTTTATACGGTTCCTGCTTGGATTTCAATTTCCATCCAGTCCCATGCGTTTCAATGTTCATGTGTACCTTCACGTTTTTGTGCTCAACTGGTTTTATACAAATGGACCAAAACTGTCGATTGGAAAATGCCCAATTATGTCCGAGCATCACCAACATAAACTATCAATTGGAGTATATAGAAGGTACCTTTGACAAGGAGCTCGATTTACCACAACAAGATTTTTCTGACATTGATCCGAGCGTTGCCAATAATCAAACGTATTCAACATTTCGGACATGCGACTATCACTTGAATGATCTCTTTGCAGCAGGGACGAAAGTTGAAAAAATACATCTTCATTTTGACATAGTACATCGCGAGTTGTTATTAGAAACGGATGGTGTTCCTCTAGAGCAGTGGTTCCCAAACTTATTTTGTCTACTGCCCACTTCGAGAATAAATTATTTTTTAGCGCCCCCATTTTTTCACCTACTTAAAAACCACTATAACTTCAAATTAAATTAATTATTGTGAGCTATATTAGCGGAGATTAAACATTCATTCTAAACGAGACTTTTACTATGGGTTATAGTGTTATACTGTTATAGTAAAAGTCTCGTTTAGAATGAATGAGTTAACTTGGGACCTGAGCGTAGTAGGTAGTACACAACGGCCTCAGGTCTCAAGTTAACTTTTACGGGCTACACTTGCCAATGAGAATGATTATTGAAACGCAACTTTATAGTATTCAGACAAAGCATCTTTTATTCAAAATTCAAAATAAAACAAACATAATCGATTCTAATATAAAAACTAATGTGAAGGATGAATCTGATGCTGTTTAATAAGTTTGTTGATATCAGGTGCCAATTTACTCAAGAACAGCCGCAAGTCACCACGTTCGGTAACATGCAAACGATTTCTCTTTTTAGTAAGCAGTGTTGCCACAGCACTAAATCCACGTTCACACAAATATGACGATGGGAATGCTATCAAGAATCGTTGAACGATTGACCACAATCCAGGGTACAATTGCGGGATCGGTTTTTGTAGCCAAAATTCTTGGTAGCCATTTTTGAACTTGATTTTTATTTCCTCGTTCGTTGTCAATTCTATAAGTTCTTCTTCCAGATGTGGTGATATTGCTGTGTTGACATTTGAAAACGGGTCCAACACCAGTCTGGTATTTCCAAGTTCAAAATATCCTGGTATCGTTCGGTGAAGTCAATGTGGAGGTTTTCCAAATGTTGGCAGTAGGCAAACAAGTCGTCGTTACTGCAGGATACTGATAAATTCGGAAAATTGTGAAACTCACGTCTGCCCATATTCTTTTTGTGTAGAAGCAGTTTGGCTGCGAAAGCAGCAACGACATTTTTTGTTTTAATTAAATTTAGTTCATCGCCTTGCAGTTGGAGATTCATGTTGCTGAACAATTTATACAGGTCTATCATGTAAGCTATATCATTTTTTGATGTAATGAGCTTGTTGCGCAATTCTGTATCTTTAGTTTCCAAAAACTCTATCACAGAGTCAAACAGGTTGTAAAATCGAGTCAGACAATTGCCTCTTGATAGCCAACGAACTTCGGTATGAAACAACAAACGGTTGAAATCTTCGTCATTAGTAACACAAAGCTGATGAAATAATCTAGCATTCAAAGAGCAGTTACGGATTTTATTCACTGCTTTGATGACATATTGCAGTGATTGAAATAGTCGTTCACTTAAATTTCTAGCAACCAAATGTTATCTATGAATAACGCAATGTACAGCAAGGACATCTGGAATTTTATTTTTACGTACGCTATGAAGCCTTTATGGCACCCTGTTATAACCGGAGCGCCATCCGTAGCAACTGATATAATATTTTTCAAGGGAATCTCATTCTCATCACAAAACTTTTCCAATGTATTGAATATGGTTTCGCCTTTTGTATCGGTCTCTAAATTTCTAGCAAACAATAGTTCTTCACATATTTTCTCATCTTTAATAAACCTCACGTAAGACAGCAACAATGCTTCATTAGTTGGTAAAGAGGACTCATCGAGCTGAATTGAGAATTGACTAGTCCTCAGATGATTGCACAATGATTCTTCAATGTTTCCAGCCATTTCATCAATTCGTCTTTGCACAGAATTATTACTCAAAGGAATTTTTCGGATAATATCTGGGGCCGGTTTATGAAGCACAGTAGTTATTGCTTCCTTTATTGCTGGCAAAATTAACTCTTCTCCGATGTTGTGTGGTTTGCCTTTTTGAGAAATTAACAAAGAGATATTGTACGAAGCTCGAAGTCCGTCGTCATCTTGCTTAGCAGCCGCCGAAAAGAGTTTTGCTACACTTGGCTGAGTATTATCCTTCTTCTCTAGGTCTTGAAAATATTCTACATTCTTGTCTTTCTTATCTGGATGCATTTTATTCAAATGATCTTGCAGTCTTGAAGGCTTCATTGCTTCATTCGAAAATGTTTTTAGACATAGAAGGCACAAAGGCGACGATGGGTTTGTAGGATTTTCAATGAATCCGAATTTAATATATTCCGCACAGTATTGCCGTCTCTTCTTTTTTACTTCCGACATTGTTTTGTTTTGAGAAATACGTAAGTAAGTGTTGAACTTAACTACTGCTTATCTATTACGCGCGAAACCGCAAATGAAAATAAAATAAATATTACGTTGTTTATATAGGATTGCATAAGCAGCACGCACCGACAGGAATAAGACAAACATGCATAAACTCGTTTATCTCATTCGACGCGTCGAGAGTCGAGAGCTCAGTCGGTGTCTAAGAGTCTCCTCCCCGCCCCCCTTTAGACCTGCAGCGCCCACAAGGGGGCGTTATCGCCCACTTTGGGAACCAGTGCTCTAGAGTATATTAGTTGTTATGCGCGGGCGCATCGAAAAGTAAACGTTTCTTCCATTAATCATCATGGGGTTAGTAACTCCAATTATTATAAATTGGATATAGATGCTGAAGCTCAAACGTATTTTTGCTACATCCACGCACCTTCCATATATATCCCTGTTAGAACAATGGAAATGATTGGTTACACAGACACATCGCTTAATAAATATATTTTAAAACTATCTCATAAAGGTGATTTACAACCGATATCGTCATTGCTACCATCTTATTTGCTTTCCGTATTTGAGGACCTAGGTTTCGAAGAATGTAGACGATTCCAAGAAACGCACAATGCAACCTATTTCTTTATACAAGGGGCTAACTACAGTGCCATCAATTTGATTGATGAAACAATAATCACGGTTATGACTAATCCAGAACCTATAGAATTTAAGAATGTTCTCTTTTACCTGGATAACTGGGCAATCGAATATCTGAGAAGTATTGATTTGTGTCTGCCAGAAACGACTGTAAGCGTTGATGGAACTAATATACATTGGAGTGAAACATTAGTTGGAACTGTGACTATACCTTCCGAATTGTGCTTGCACGAAGACGGTACGCAAATAACCAGAAAATGCGTTGGGAATATTTTAACTGGTGCATATTGGTTGGAACCATCAGGAAATTGCTCAATAGGTATTGTTCCAAATAGAACAAGATATTTACACGATCTACGTCAGATTTCTGAAGAAAAGCCTGAGAAAATTGGCGAAGTTTTGTCGAACATTACTACCGAAAGTGTCAAGTTCTCGGAATTAACAGTGACGGATGTTAACTTGCTAGCCGACACGATTAAAACTATCTCCAAGGAACAAAATGCGAGTTATTCGGAAGAAAAACTTTTCGGTTCAATAAACAATATGTTAAAAATTAATGCAGATGTTTTGAAAGAATCTCAAGAAAAATTAAATTCTACTGATAAAATTTTGGATTCCATAGATAATTTTGCTCTTAATTTTGCTAATAATTTCTATTCAATGATTAAACATGAGAATGTATTGACTCAAATTACTTACCCTTTTGTTAGCAATATAACTGGATTGGCGGTGTATAATGGTGATAATTTTTTAAAATCTAGAATTATTAATATTTATCGAAATCAGACATTCGAGTCTTTGAATTTAGAAAATTTAGAGCTAGCTGTTTACGTGCCTAATGAACTTCTAGAGCGTCTAACGAGTAATTTGACTAATGAAGAGAAAATAAATTTTAAAATAATCAATACCATCTTCCAAGATGATCGATTATTTAATCAAATTCATAAAACCGATCGAATTGTAACTGGTAAAATTATAAATGTTAACATTCCAGGATATGAAGATAAATTAAACATTCCGATTCCAATATTATTTCGTTCAAAGTCTAAGAAAATTGTGGATCCTGGTTGCGCATATTGGGATTACGGTCAACAGAAATATGGAAAATGGTCTATGATTGGTGGAAATTATTCGGATTACAACGCTAGCCATTCTGAAAATTTCTCCTTGAAGCAATGTTCTTATGAGCATTTAACTAATTTTGCCTTCCTCGTTCTCAGCGAATATAGTATTTTCATTAAAGAGATGGCCGAACAGGTTATTATAAAGCAAAATATGTTGGGTGTTCACGAATTATCGTTAACTCTTATAACTTATATAGGTTGTGGTCTATCCGTAATGGGCGTTATTGTAGTCTTACTCACAGCAGTTACATTTAAGAAGTGGTATCGGAAAAGATTATACTCAATAAATCTTTCTGTTATAATGTTCCTTGAATGTATATTATTATTAATAGCTGATCCATATATTTTAATAGATAGTAACACATGCAAAGTCATAGGAGTAATTTTACATTACTTTGTACTGGCGAAATTTGTATGTATGCTCTCACTAGCTCATTTAATGTATTTAAAATACGTCAAGGTCTTGGATGCATTCCAAGACAACCTAGTTATATTGCTCAGTTGGCTTTTACCTATTCTTCCAGTATTTTTATCTTTATTCTTATTTTCTGACAGCTATAACACTAGTGATTTTAGTATCTGTTATGTAAAAGATAAGGCTTTCTTCTATTTTTTATTTTTGCCAGTCAGCGTAATTATTTTACTAAATTTTGCAATTTATATTAGAATATTCATTAGCATTTGTAAAAGTAAAACAAGGAAGCAAGCACGGGAAATTCGTCTTGCTATTATGTTGCTGTTCATGTTAGGAATCACTTGGGGTATTGGATTAATTGGAGAACGATTGCCTTGGAACTTGCTCAAATTGATTTGCATTTACTCGTTTTGTATACTCGGGTCTATTCAGGGATTTGTCATATTCATATTTGTGGTGGTGCTACAAGAAGATTCTGTTAATTTATGGAAAGGTGTGTTCAAATGTACGCCGAAATTCAGATACAAATATACATTGGAATCTCGCGGCAAGACGGAGCCAAAATCGTACCATGACAAATATCAAGTACTGCCCAATAGTGGCCAGGTTATTCCTCTATGCTTGAATCTCAACAGTAAAGAATATTAACTGAATATTTAAAAAAAGTATTTATTTTTTAATTCGGTGTTAAATATTTTCTTTACAACTACTGAAAATCTATTCATAACGTAAATCTATTCGTACTGAGGCATCGTAGAATGCATTTTCTGACAATTCATGAACACCTAATAATTTGTCTAATATAATGATACGAATAAGAACACTGTAATAGATTTTGATGGTCCATAAACAGGAGAGATCTTTTACAACTAAAGCCATTCAGTAAATTAGGCTGGTAAGGTAGGCAGCATTACGCGCTGGCCGTGGACTTACCTTCATCAGAGATAAGTCAATACAAAATTTGAGTTCGGCAAGATTGAACTGGTCAATTGAATTTGAAGATGAGACAGAGGGCGCGAATATCGCAAATTTTTGTATTTTTCTATAATGATTTATCTTTAATATTTAACCTGTGAAGTTAAATTCTATGTATACAAATACAAGTGTCCCGTATCGTTGTGTTAAAATTTTAGGAGTGTAAAGTAGACTTCATTTCAAGTCACAAAAACGCAAAACTTGTATATCCATTTTTATTTGTTTCAAAGTTACAGATCTATGAATGTGATTGTCAGATCATGAAAAAAAATGTTAATCCTAAAGTCAATACAAACTGATTTTATTTAAAAAAAGTTACGAAAAGTTACGTCGTAGTGCATACAGTAATTTCTTGGAGATCCACAAAAAAGAGTACTGGAAATTTATTTATGATAAAAAAGGTTCTTACTTATTTCGTAAGTGCTGAACCATGAATATCATACAATAAACAAATGTTGAGATGACTGTTAACGTTGCATTTTTTAATAAAGGATTACCTTAAGTTTCAGTTCATACAACAGCTTATTAGTGAGTGGACACGTTTTCTTTATTCAAAATGCCTTACCGATTTTCTTCTCAAGAGTATGCGGACATGCATTTTGTGTATGGCTACTGTAACGGCAGTGCACGTCAAGCAGTTATTGAATACCGACATCAGTGTCCCGATAGGCGCATTACTCATTACAGAACGTTTCTGGAAGTACACAGACAATTTCGGGAATGCAGACTGCGTGATTATCTTTTCGACCGAGGAGTAAATTTGCCAGCAGACTTAGAGGAAGAAATAATAGCTATTGTTACAAAGGATCCAACTCTCAGTGTACGTCGAATCGCTATACAACTAGGAGTGTCACGAACGACACTTTGGAGAATTTTAAAACGTGAGGGCTTATATCCATATCACTATCGCAGGGGACACGGCTTCCTTGAGGCAGATCACTATGCTCGTCTAGTTTATTCTACCTGGATATTAAGACAGTCACGGCATCATTTTAATTTCTGCAGAACAGTCCCCTGGACAGATGAATCTACGTTCACGAGAAGTGGTGTTACAAATCTGAGAAACCTGCACAGGTGGTCATCAGAAAGTCCCAAATCTATACGCCCATCTAAATTTCAACATGAATTTTCTATTAACGTTTGAGCGGCCCTAATCGATGACTTGTTGATTGGCCCTGTCGTTCTTCCTGGGAGGTTAAATGCGGACAATTACCTTCAATTTCTTATTGACGAACTGCCAGGTCTTTTAGAGGATGTCCCACTTAATGTTCGACGAGACATATGGTTTCACATGGATGGGGTACCACCACATTTCGGAATTGCTGTCCGAAATTGGGTTAATGTCAATTATCCAAGATGGATTGGTCGAGGTGGCCCTGTTGCATGGCCACCCAGATCACCAGATCTTAATCCCCTCGACTTTTATTTATGGGGGTATATGAAAAATTTAGTCTACGCGCAAGTTTCGAACACAAGAGAAGAGTTGTTGAAACAAAAAAAAATGGATATACAAGTTTTGCGTTTTTGTTACTTGAAATGAAGTCTACTTTACACTCCTAAAATTTGAACATAACGATACGAGACACTTTATATATTTTGACCTCATCTGGCTAAATATCTATCAAAGATAAATATTTTCTTATTCTAGTCATACATTAATAAAAATTACAAAATTAAAAGGTTTTGTTTTTAAAAAACACCAAACATGTCTAAAAGTTTATTTATTTAGAAGCATAATAATTATATACCATATACAGGCTGATTCATTTTCGGCCCTCACCATGGGGATCTCGCTTATTATTGGAGATAGAGTATAGGTTTAAATTTGGCAAAGTTGTTAAATTTTGTGTTTGTTATAAATCCGAAAAGAAAATAGACCTGTGACAAATGACCTTCGTTATTTAAAAAAAAAAAACGCGAAAACCCCATTTTCTTCTTTTACCTGTAGCACCGACATTTGGCCTTGTAGAGAAAAATAAAAACACGTCCTTTTAGCCATTTCTAAACCTCTATCCAATGGTGTACTCTAAATTTTTATACGACGTTTCGTTTCTTGCTGGCCATCATCAACTATCTAATTTCTTGTGATAAAGGTGGGGCCTTAAGCCCTAAGGCAGCATTGCCTTGTGATGTGGGCCGTTGGGTAGCCCACGGGATAACAGGTAGGGCGACTTATGGAAAAGTAAGACACTCACGAAGTTTGGGTAACATCGTATAATTAATATTTAACACTTAAAACTGGATAACGTTTATATACATTATGATATACTTATCATTAATATTATTACTGTCTATCTAAAGAGAGTATAAAAGATGACATGATTCTGGTTAAGAATCAGTCTCTTGTTTAAGACTGAATATGTGAACGTGACTGTCTGTGACTGTCCCGGTGAATCTATGAATGTCTGTTATATATCATTAGCTCATCCTCGTACTACTTAGGGAATGTTATACAACCCTGACATGCAACTTGTGTTTGCAAACAACTCGCGTGAGCGAGGACGTATTTGTAACATGCGTTACGGGAACGAGGCTGTGGCCTGGTTCAGATTGTTGCATACACACAAATTGCATTGCGTTATCACACCACCCTCCCTAGGGGTTAAGAAAAATAACGCTGAGGTGTTTGTTTTTCTTATGTTAAAATCTATACCTTTCTTATTCTTGTAGTACGGTGATCACTAAAAATATGACTAACCTTAAAAATAGTTGCTTATTTATTACATGTATACAAGTTTCTTATTTCCTACTACCCTATTTACACTTATTCTAACAATATTATAATGCAATACGAAAATACAATACAATGCAATACAATAATACAATAAAACTTTAAATAAATTTTCGAGGTACTGCTACATAGTACGTTTTTACATTGTTGCTAAGTAATAATAATAATTAATAATCAAAAATCGGGCCTTCGTAATTTGTACACTGTCTCAATCTTGTTAGTCTGTTTGCTTTTTATATTTTATTCCTATATTATGAGTTCGTATATATCTAATAGTTGACTTACTTTGTATTTGCAATTCTTCCTTCTAATTTTTTAATCTTTCGCATTCGATTCTCTGTCTTGGATTCTTCATGTTCGCTTGTTTGTCTTAAATTCTTTGCTTTGATTGTTCGTTTCCGATTCCTTATACTTGATTGTTTGTCTTCAATTTTGTGCATGATCGTTTGCTCCCAATTCTTTTGCTCCCTTTCCAACCATACTTTAAAATAAATCGACTCTCCGTTTTTCTATCTATTTTCCTCCATGGAAAAAAATTATACTGGAAATCACTCTTTCGTGTATTTCCCTGGACAGCACATATTTCGTGTCTGTCATGTTCCTGCGCAGAACTACCTTTGAAGCTTATTCTGGCTACAGTAAGGGGGCTCGTGCAGCGGTAATTCCCTTATGCTGTAAGCCTTTTCTTCAATCTAGAAAAACTTGAGACCAGTTAACAAAACACACTTTTGTTATAACTGTCTCTAAAAAAAATTCTGAGAGCGTTTTTTGTCGTGTAGGATCACTTCCTGGAAGCGCATGCTTGCTTCGTCACGACCTAGGGGCGAATTGGAGTCTTTTTTTCCTTTCTCCTACTTTGAAGTTCGTCTGATTCGGTTGGTTAACGTTTTCGCCAAGTCCACAACTCTAGGATGATCTGTCCTGTAGGTTGCACTGTTGTTGGTGTCGTAAAGGTACAATCGATAGGTCTCTGTTGTCTTATAGAGCTCCAGACTTGATTAGGATGCTATCGTATTGTCCCGTTACTAACCGTTATGGCATTGGAATCAACTTCTGAGGCATTTGTGACAAATTTTCGGAATCTTTACCAATAAAATTAATATACTACTCCTCGTATATTGGTCTTTTCTATTAATTTAAAGTTATTCTCTTTTATTGCGAACTTTTGAATGCGTCGGCACTATATTCAATGCCAAGTATCGTCGTTCAGAAATAAATGATGTGTTTGCATTCTTATAAGCGAACTTGACTCTAGTATTATTAAACTATCTTGTCGATACATACATATTTTCAATTTGAATTCGATGTTTGTTTATTCGCGACTAGTTTAAATATACATGCTATTGTTTATTTGTTCGTTTAATAAACAATATCAACTGCAACATTCTTGTATGGCGCTTATTAAAACATGAAGACGCATGCATTTTTATGCACGTAATTGAACTTATGAAAAAGAAATATAACATATATCTTCATTGTTTCGTGTATATATATATATATATATATATATATATATATATATATATATATATATATATATATATGCGTCTTCTTTAAAAAAAAATATTTAAACTTCTGCGTCAATAACAAAATTGGGAAGTGTACGGCCAATGTAGTATTTCTACATTACATTGTGCATATGTGTTTTTAAATAAACTTGACCTTTAACTATAGAATATATTACTACGCTAGAATATGTTTGCGTAGCAGAAATAAATGATACACATATTGTGATATTGTGTATACAATTTAAACTAAACATTTTAACACAGTTTATGTCTATGAAAGTTTTATACTGTTCATTCACTAATTTAAAAGGAATACCTGTGTTTCTTCTTTCTTGCTTGTGGAGCTTCTGTTCGCTCTTGTTGATGATTTCCTCCGTCCTTGTCGCGTATTTGCCCATTTTCTTGATTTTGACCTGCTACACTGTAGGTTTTTCCTTCCTTGGTCCGTTCCGGATTTCCACTTGGTCTTTTCCAGCCTTAGATCGTCCTGTGATAAGGCTGTGCCGTAAGTGGCTGGCAAGGATCGCCATGTGATAAAGGTGGGGCCTTAAGCCCTAAGGCAGCATTGCCTTGTGATGTGGGCCGTTGGGTAGCCCACGGGATAACAGGTAGGGCGACTTATGGAAAAGTAAGACACTCACGAAGTTTGGGTAACATCGTATAATTAATATTTAACACTTAAAACTGGATAACGTTTATATACATTATGATATACTTATCATTAATATTATTACTGTCTATCTAAAGAGAGTATAAAAGATGACATGATTCTGGTTAAGAATCAGTCTCTTGTTTAAGACTGAATATGTGAACGTGACTGTCTGTGACTGTCCCGGTGAATCTATGAATGTCTGTTATATATCATTAGCTCATCCTCGTACTACTTAGGGAATGTTATACAACCCTGACATGCAACTTGTGTTTGCAAACAACTCGCGTGAGCGAGGACGTATTTGTAACATGCGTTACGGGAACGAGGCTGTGGCCTGGTTCAGATTGTTGCATACACACAAATTGCATTGCGTTATCACATTCTTATAGGCGCCATATTGGATTTAGACATCTTCAGAAAGAGTTTTTTTTTCTGATTTCAACCATGTACCACATGCTGAATAAAGTTTTTTACATTAGGTTTTATTTGAAAGAATAAATTATAAGATTAAATAAGGTAGCCATGGAATTTCAATCTGTCAAACATTTCATTTATTGTTCATTAATAATACAAAAATGTCATACACTAACGAAGAGAAACGATATATGATAAGTATTTTTTATTCTTCGAACCGAAATTCAACAGTAGCGAGTACAAGATATCTACAATTATATCCAGAACGACAACAGCCTCATCGTACCATTTTTCTAGATCTCGACAGAAATTTGGTCGAGAATGGATTGTTTACTAAGCCGCGTAATGGTCAAGACAACAGGAATTTAAATGAAAATCGACAAGATATTTTACAAATGGTAAATTAAAAGCGTGTTTTCAAATTTCATGTTAATCTTGTATTTTTATAGATAAATAATAATCCATCAATTTCTACACGCGAAGTAGCGTCAGAATTAAATTTGTACCAGTCCAGAGTTTGTAGAACTTTACATAAAAGTAGGTTTAAACCATACAGGATCCATGTTAGTCACTCTTTACTGCCTGGAGATAATTTGAGAAAGCTAGAATATTGTAATTAGTTAATGGGAAGGATAGAAATTTTTTTTAAGCAAAATCATCTGGTCAGATGAAACAAAATTCACAAATTCTGGAATGTTCAACAGAAATACGGAGCACTATTGGGCAGTACAAAATCCCCGACAAAACAGGGCTAGAAAACCAGAACATCGTTTTGGAATAAACGTTTGGATGGGTATTTTGGCAATCGTCTCTTAGGACCAGTTATGTATGAAGAACATTTAAATGGAGAAAGATATTTAAACATTTTACGTACATACGTATCTGACTATCTTGACGACAATATCCCATTAAATCAATTACAATATTTATGGTGGCAACAAGATGGCGCACCAGTATACAATGCAGCTGTTGTTAGAAATTTCTTAAATCAAGAGTTTGCAAACCGTTGGATTGGAAATAGAGGAGTTGTTGAATGGCCTGCGAGATCACCTGATTTAAGTTCGCTAGATTTTTTTTTATGGGGATATGTTAAAAATAATATTTATAAAGTAGATGCGCCACAAAACCTTGAAGAATTACGAGACAGACTTCAGAATGCCTTCGATGCAGTTCCTAGAAGAACTATACAAAGGGCAGTACAAAATGCCAGAAGGCGTGCCCAATTGTGCATTACCGAAGATGGCCAGATAATAGAACATTTACTGTAATTGTTTATTGTTTACTTTTCTAAGTATTTTTATTAATGTTTTTGTTATCTTGTACTCGCTACTGTTGAATTTCGTTTCGAAGAATAAAAAATACTTATCATTAGAGAACGGACACGCTTACCACCCAGTGCAGTACTGGCGAAAGGCTGTATTTCTAAAATATTTAATTTTATTTATATAATTGGAAAACGAACGGGTGGTGATCTATAAAATTACGAAATACATATTATTTGTTGAAAAGTTGTATTTATAAAGTTTTCAATTTTATTTATATAATTGCAAAACAAACGGGTGGTGATCTATAAAATTACGAAATACATATGTATTTGTTGAAAAGTTGTATTTTTAAAGTTTTTAATTTTATTTCTATAATTGGAACATTTTCATTTGTTCATTTTGTCGTTCGAGTTGAGTAAAGGAGTATTAATATTGACTAGCAATAGTTCCTCAAGGTTTTCTTCTGTCAATTTTGTTCTCTTTGAATTAAGTACATCCTTATAAATAGAAAACGTCCTTTCTACATCGCAACTGGTTATAGGTGCATACTGGAAATATTCTTTTATTTCTTCATATTTAGCCGTTAGACTTTGTGGAATTGTCTCCATACATAATTGCTGCAATGTAATTAAATCTGGATTTCTATTAAGAATTGCTTCAAACTTTTGGCGAAGGCCACATCCGAAGTCACTTGGAATACTTTTCAAATTATTAGCAGCCACATCTAATGTGGTTAATCCGTCATTTAATTTGAGATTTCGATTTTCAAAGTAAGTGATTAGTTTTGGCAATTTTCCAAAGTGTTCGTGAAGAAAGTACAACTGATTTTTTAAATTTGGGATTTGTGTGAGCTCCTTGCACTCACCAATACTTCTAGCATCCTCCTTTAGCAGTGTTACGAAATGTTTTAGACTATCGAAATTCTCAGCATAATAACTAGTAGCTTCCAGCCATGTTCCCATCTAGTTATTACTGGAGTGGGAGGCAGTGACAGAGATGGAAATTTTTCCCTGAAAAGAGCTACTCTCAATGGTGCTTTTCTGAAAACTTTTTTAAAAGCTGATACAAGTCATCAACTTCCGGAAAAGTGTCTCTGATATATTCACAGATTCTGTGGAGAGCATGTGTTACACAAGTAATATGCAGCATATTAGGATATGTTTTCTTCAATAGTCTGCCTGTTTTTAACATATACGCAGCACTATCACTGACAAATAAAAGTATTTTTTCTTTGTACGTGGCGTCCGAATGAAGCATTTTTTGCATATTCTCCTTAATGGTTTCAGCAGCTGTTTCCGCACCAACTCTATTTATAACACTTGTTGCTATTACATATGAGTTATAGGGAATAGTTGGATGTAGTACACCAGCTACAACATTTACCACACAGCGTCCTAACATATCCACCGTTTCGTCGGCGCTTATCCATATGTATTGATTTAAAAGATGGCTTCTAATGCGTTCTACTGTTCTCCTATAGCACCTAGAAACATAATATTTGCGTAAAGTTGATTCATCAGGAACATTTCGACCAGTATATTTTTGAAGAAGTATTTTTAAAGTGGGATTGCTAAGTTTATTTAATGGAATATTAGCCGCCATAAAAGTTTTACAGAGTTCAGATGTGTTTGCGATCCTAAGTGACGAATTTTTGACGATATTTTACGGATTTTGTAATAAATTTCGGAATCACTGACAATGGACATACAATCAGTATGACCGTCAATCCAACTCGCCATTGTTTTACAATGTCGTTCTCGACATTCTTCCATATCATGTCTGAAAAAGTAACTTAAACAATGCTCTAGATCTAAATAAATGAAAACTAAAAATGTGTGCGTAAGTTATTGAAACTGAACGAAATTCAATGCACACTCTTACGTCGAAATAATTGGTAGAAATAGATTCAATCAAACGATATTAAACAGGATCTGTCACAAAAATTACGATATAATTAACAGTTAAAACTATGAAAACAAGAAACTTACTCACAGCACTTTATTTTCTTACGAAATATAAACTAATAAATAAAATACATTATAAAGACCCCGCTTCTATCTACGCTCATGAAAACACTTTAAAAAGCACTATATTCTCGGAATACAATAGCTGGCTTGTCCATTGTTATCGCGGCGAGACCAGGTGTCCGAGTAAGTCAAACAAATACTTCATTGAATTACGCCGGGATGTACTGAGCGACGTTATACACAATTCCAATTGCCGATTGCGTTTTATGTAAATTGCGTCCGTTCTCTACTTATCATATCTCGTTTCTCTTCGTTAGTGTATGACATTTTTGTATTATTAATGAACAATAAATGAAATGTTTGACAGATTGAAATTCCAAAGGCTACCTTATTGAATCTTATAATTTATTCTTTCAAATAAAACCTAATGTCAAAAACCACAGTCAGCATGTTGTACATGGTTGAAATCAGAAAAAAGAACTCTTTCTGAAGATGTCTAAATCCAATATAGCGCCAATAAGAAATTAGATAGTTGATGATGGCCAGAAAGAAGCGAAACGTCGTATAAAAATTTAGAGTACACCACTGGATAGAGGTTTAGAAATGGCCACAAGGATGTGTTTTTATTTTTTCTCTACAAGGCCAAATGTCGGTGCTACAGGTAAAAGAAGAAAATGGGGTTTTCGCGTTTTTTTTTTTAATAACGAAGGTCATTTGTCACAGGTCTATTTTCTTTACGGATTTATAACAAACACAAAATTTAACAACTTTGCCAAATTTAAACCTATACTCTATCTCCAATAATAAGGGAGTTCCCTATGGTGAGGCCCGAAAATGAATCAGCATGTATATTGTGTAATATAATTCATTTGCAAAAATAAAAAAACTATTTTTTCCATATATAGCACAACTCTTAAAATGTATATTTTATATTACTGGTGTTATTAATAACATAATGGTAATTTATTATACAAAGCCATACCTTTACAAGATACTGTCATAAGCCTCTGGCGTATTACATACAAAATTTTTCCTGTTTCAGATAAAATAACTTAATTGTATAACTAAATATAAATAACTAATGATAAGTATAGCTTGTAATAGTTTTTTTTTAGAGAATTTACTTTGAATGTTTTGTAATTCTATTTAAAAAATTTAGTTTTTTTTATTTATTATATAATTATTAGTTTTTAAATGTTAAATTTTGATCATAGTACACCTATATATTCTATTCCATTTACTTTTCAAGATCAATATTATTAATATAAACATTAGATACATCAGATATACCTACCACTGAATCTTTAGGTTTTTGCATGAATTTCAGATGTACTTGGTATAAGTTTAGTTCTTGGTTGTGCTATTGCAATATCTGCCATAGTTGATGAAGGCTTTGGGGTTTTCGTCGGAATTTCAGATGTATCCAGTGTATCAATTGTACTAAATGATGACTCCAGAAAAATAAATATTAATACTTTTCAAACACAATTTTTGATAATAGCAGATACCTATATTTTCTTCTACATTACTTGGATACAAAGTTGGAATGGCGCACATAATTTCTTGATTTCTATGTTCACGTTATTAGAAGAAGTAAAGTGACGGCAGCAAATCTTATTCATCTTATTCATGTCTTCATATTTCATTCCCATACTTCTAATGGTTTGACATAAATCTAATGGTTTATTTATTTATGGTATGTTATTGATTTAACATCTTACTTTTCTAAATTTGTGGGATAATAATGCATTTTCTCTAGTTTTGCTTCATGACATCCGCAAATTAAGCAGAGATCTTGCGGCGTTGGAGATATCGTTGATGAAAAAATGTTTATTTACAGCGTATATGTGTAAATAATAAAATTAAAAATAATATAAGTAATGTAAAAAAAAATGAGTATAAACCAAGTTCTTACACAAAATAGTATATAATAATAAAATAGTATTCACAGTTCTTACAAAATCACAACAACATAACAAAAAAAACTTAACTTTACAGGAATCCGGTACTGTTGAAATCGTAAACAAGGATATCAGAAGAGCAAGTACATTGCTTAGTTAAATTATCCATAACTAGCATTGAAATTTACATTACCTTGGACAGATAGGAAAAATCATGGCATAAAGAAATCAATACTTGGCAAAGATCAGTTAATTGCAACAGAATATATGTAACAAATGGATACGTAGTACATACAAATAGCTATCTCATCAACAATTTTTTTTATATTTGGTTTCATCAAGTAAATGCCGAATCAATTCAGTTTGTAATTATTATTATTTGTTATCATATTAAGTTTGCTTTTTTTATTAATAGAAATGATTACCTACTGAAATATAAATCAAACTAAAAAATATTAAGGAATTTGTCTCACCAGTAAGATAGTTTGGGGGGAACTAAGTGTTTACACTCTCGAATTGTAGCAACTCTGAGCTAATTGGTATCAGTAAAGTAGACAGAACTTTCAGGATATTTGTAGTAATTAATAATCTCATGCTAATTAATAATCGAGCTTAACCCAGGCAAAATATTTTCTTTTAACTTAGGGTTTTTTTTCTCATCCCTTGGTGCCCAACAAAATGTTTTAATTTTTTTAAAATTAATAAACTACATCTCAATAATGGAACTAATCATAATTAGTCGAATCATTTGGACATCATGATTAGTTCGTACTAGTAGGTCGTTATTCCCCAGCCCGTTGCACGTAAGTGTGTTCTAGTATCTGTACATTAAAAATCACAATAGCCACGAAGAATCATAGTAGCTATGAAAAAGAAATTAACTAATCCACATCCCATATTAAAAATGTTTTTGTATTATACAAAACATAGTGAGGTTTTACCTGTTCAAATATGTTTGAAATTGTTTTGCTACTTTCGTTTTAACTTTTTCTCTTAAGGAGTGAGGAAAGACGGATTAAAAAAAAACACAAAAATCAAAACATTTTAACTTTTATTTTATGTATCTTTCACAATTTATTTATGAAACAATACTAAAGTTTGATCGTCGATGACAATTTCTTCTTTAATGTAAGTGTCATATATCACCTCCTCCACGACATTGTCTTCTATAAAATAGTATATATTGCTGCTTTGAACACCGTCAGTAGCTTCTCTGTAATAAAAAAAAAGAATAAGTCACATGACAAGTGCATGAAGATTTTCTTGACAGCTTTTCGAACTCCTTAATCAACACTTTATTCATTTACAAAATTATTTAAAAAGAAGCATCTTATACACAAGAACAAGAACGAAATTTACAGATGAAAGGACATTTAAAAAGTTAAGTAAATAATATAAAAATCTCTCATATCGTTAATTCCAATTTCAATTCGAATTATGCATTTGCAGTTTATCAAACAGGCACAGAATCAACATAATTTCTTAAATTATGTAATAATAAGACTATTGACAATCATAAATTGAAACAAACACCGAACACTTACTTCTGACTCATGTCTATCGCTGCATGAATACTGTAGTTTGTTTCCAAATCATTGAAATCTTCATTATTAATCACTTCTTCTTTTACGTAAGCACTGGAAGAACTAAAAAAATAAATAGTTAAAATGTGATGTTGACTTAGTTGTAGGTTTGCAAGCAATTCAAATTCTGACGTCTTGGGACTGGTAAAATATAGGAAAAATTTTAAGCAAAGCAAAGTTTGCCTACAATAAGATCGAAAATTGTATGTAACGCTTGTATTTAAAAAATTAAATTAGGTTAGAATACCACTATAAGGAGATTGTGAGTAGAATTATGATTTGTATAAATCCAGACGAGTGTTTTTTTCGACCATTAGATACTCTTAAAATATACCTTTAAGGTTTTAATCAAATAGAATCAAATTTTTAATGCGGAAACTATTTGAAGAATTCTCAAATAAGCTCCTTTTGTTCAAGACTAAGACAGCACTTTTTACACGTTTGAAATAAGTAATTTACTTAATTGAAGCATCATTTATCAGTATTTTAGTTTTTACGAAAAGTTTTTGCTCTTTTTAATAAATAGAAAACTAAATATAGACACGATCGATGACTAGAATCGTCTATGAAATCAAACGTTAGTATAAGTCATGAAATTCAACTACTTAAGTATCAGAATTTTAAATAAGAAGTAGATAGAATTGGCCGATTCTAGACCACACACTCCACCCAATTTCAGATAGCTAGGAAGCGGGAAATTGAGGAGTATGATAACTACCTGATGTAGTAATTAAAAGCATTTCATCCGTATAAGCTGTTTGCTTCACATATAACAAGTGTTCATTTGAAAAGTCAATCTAGGTTACTTTGAAATTTTGATAGAATAAGGCGCAAATATATTAGTATGTGTTTGTTGTTCCGTAAACGTAAATCCAAATGACATTTGATAATGTCAATCACAAATATCAGTTAGTTTTAGTTAGGTTTAAATAAATTGCTTCTCAGTTTTAAAATGGCTTTCACTTTAGAACATAAATGTTTTTTAGTCCAGGCTTATTTTCGAAGTGGTAATAAAATTGATGGTTTATGGGTTTATTCAGTTCAAGATTGCATGGTAGAATTTCAAGTTGAGTTTCCACATTTTGTAATAGATTATATACAATTTAAGAATACTTTGGATAGAACTTTAAAACTTTTTTCTGAAACTGGTAGTCTCTTAAGAAAATCAGGCAGCGGAGCAGTTAAGAAACATACACCTCAAGTTGTCAATCGTGTTGAAGAAATAATGGAAAATGAACCACAAACATCTGTACGACATTTGAGTCAACAAATAAACCTTTCTGTTGGTACAACTCACAAGTTATTAAAAAAAGATATGCAACTTTATCCATACTGTGTCACAGCAGTACAAGAATTGTTAGAAATTGATTACCCACGTAGACTACAGTTTTGTAATTGGTTTGTAAATATGAACAAGAATGGAGAACTTTCGCAAAGAGTCATCTTTACTTATGAAGCATGGTTTTATAAAACGGGATACCTAAATTCACAAAATACAAGAATTTGGAGTAGTGAAAATCCACATGGAATTAATGACGAATCGCTATATCCAGAGAAAATTGGTGTTTGGGCAGCGATAAGCCAAAGGCGAATCATTGGACCAATATTTTTTCAGGGAACGTTAACTGCTCAAAGGTACCGTACGGAAATTTTACATCATACAACCATTTGTCAATCAGTTGCATGGTGACGAACTTCAAAATGCATATTTCCAACAAGACGGAGCACCTTGTCACTGTACTGCAGAATCTATGGATTATTTAAGAGAATTTTTTGATGAGCGTATAATTAGTCGAAATACTGAAATTGCCTGGCCTGCACGTTCATGCGATTTAACACCTTGCGACTTCTTTTTGTGGCCTTATCTAAAAAATAACATATTTCGAACACCTATATTGAATTTGAATGATATGCTACAGAGAATCGAACAGAAATGAATGGAAATTAATAACAATCCAGTAATGTTGCAGAATATCATCTGAAACTTTGAACGGAGGATTTTAAAGTGCATTGATCTTGAAGGACAACATTTTCAACATTTGTTATAGTTTTCAATAAATACCTATTATTTGTTATTTATTTGTATGTATGAAACTGACAAAATATACGACTTCGTAGGTTAAGTAGTAAATTTTAATTTACGACATACTTCAAAATGTTCTCAGTAAATCACATGCTACTAGATTGACTTTTCAAATGAACACTTGTTATAAGCTATCTGTTTCACCTGTGTTTCATCTATATAAGCTGTCTGTTTCACCTGTATAAATTATCTGTTACACCAGTATAAGCTGTCTATTTCATCTGTATGAGCTGCCTGTTTCACCTGTATAAGCTGTGTGCTTCACCTATATAAGCTGTCTATTATACCTGTGTAAGCTGTCTGTTTGACAAACTAAAAAGAAGCGACATATGGAGAGCACTAGAAAAAAGGGTCGTAAGCGACAGAATGACTTACGGCATAAAAGCACTGCGTAACCAAACTAGGATCTTTGTTAGAGTTAAACAGGAAAAATCACATGTTAAAAACCAAAGGAGTGAGACAGGGTTGCATCTTGGGTCCCTTACTCTTTTCAATAGTGTTAGATGAGGGAATTAAAGAGGCTAAAAAAGAATTTCAACGAATAAAAAGTAGGACACTGGAAAATGAAAGATGTAAAGGTCATCGAACTGGTGTACGCAGACGATTTGGTGCTGATTGCCAGAAACGAAGGAACACTAAATGAAACAATACGAATAGTTAATAGCAGTTCGGAAGCAAGAAATATGAAAATAAATGTTAAAAAGACAAGAACAATGGTTATAAGCAGAAAGGAAAAGAAATATGAAATACAACTCGGAAGCACACTATTAGAACAAGTTAATAAGTTTAAATATTTGGGATCGAAAGTAACACAAGATGGTAGATTGGAAGAGGAAATCACTGAATGAACAGGAGCAGTGGGAAGACTATTCAATTCAATCAAGAACTAGTTCCTAGATAAAAAAGAAATACCCAAACAGATAAAGCTGAAATATTTAAGAGTAACCACCCCAATCTTGATATTTGGCTATGGACGTTGACAAAAAAACAGGAAAATAGAATTCAAAGCACGGAAATTAGTTACGGAATTGATGGAAAAACAAGTATGGATAAAATAAAAAATACCGACATTAGAGATAATCTGAAAACGACTACTAAACCTAATAGAAGATGGGGACAGCTGAGATGATTGGGACATATATTGAGAATGGGGGAAGATAAGCCGGTAAGAAGAGGCTTTGAAGCAAGAAGATACAAGCGAAAAACGAAAGACCACGAGAAACGTAGAGTGATGCCGTCAGAAATACGAATACGAAAAAGGGTGTTGACTGGAGTGAAGTGAAACATAGGATGCAAAACAGAAAATAATGGAAAGAGAAGTCCCGACTCAGCTCCGTACAGCCTTACACCTGCAAGGGGTGCAAAGGCTTTAGGATTAAGTAAGTAAGTAACCTGTGTGTTTCACCTGTACATAGATAAATGCTTTTAATTATTGCATCACATAGCTATGATATTTCTCCACAATTTCTCGCTTTCCGTGCTGCCTGAAATTGGGTGGAATGTATAATAGCTACCTAACACACGAGAAAAAAAATCAAAAACATAAAACACAATGAAGATGTCCCGATGTAAAAATAAAGCAATTAATTTTAAGAGTCGCAATCCAAAATAGTGAAACTGCGGACGACCATTGTCAATCTATTTTAAACACCTAAAACTTACTTCTTATTTATGTCTACTTCCATATTCATACCATGCTTCTCTTCAGAATTATTGAAATATTCATGGTCAATTATTTCTTCTTTCACTGTAGTACTAAAAAGATAAATACATATTATGTAGTGATGATGTGATTGTTCATTTGCAAGAATTCCAATTTTAACATTTCTATAGTGACAATAAGACTAACTAAAAGGCCAAAAATATTAAACATAAATAAAACTTACACCATTCTCCCCCCACCTTGAATTAAAACACCAGTTATAAGCTCGTTCCAACTTATTTTAATTTGACTAAATCGTAGGTAAGTACTTTTATAGTACCCTCTGTGTCGCGAAAGCTTAATGAAACGTAAAAATACATCTAAGATGTGAGTTGTTTTATACTTCAATAGCCAGACTTGTATTAAATAAATTGCGCCTAATCATTTGAAAGAAAATGCAGAAGTTACAACAGAACATTCCATATAGAAAGAACGTCTAAATTAACTGGCGTCTGCTACAGCACAGTTTATATAATAGTGAAGCATGGTATTACGGAAAGAAGAGTTAGAAGTGATAAAGGATCTATAAAGAAACTACCAAGTTGGGACGTTGATATCATTAGACAGTATATAGTATGTTCAAGCCAAGGGTAAAGTGGCCTATTGCTTACAAATAAGAAAATACCGAAATAGAAGCCTCTAGAACAATAGACAAACGACGTGTTATAATGGAGTCCCCCAGGATACGAAAACGACGCCAATATTAATTAATAGACATCAAAAAATTCCGAGAGAAGGGAGCGGTTTATTTGTGACAGACAAAACTTGGTAGAGTAAAATCATTTTCGGATGAGACTGGCGCAGAAACACATTTTAGTAATTAGAAAGAGAGCCACCTCATAAATGAGAGAAACAGCTAGTAGTATAAATCCGTGTACTATACGAGCCACAAACGTTTATCGATTATTTGTCAGTCGGTACCAGGCATTTGATCGGTGTGTTTCGTAGTGGTCTTGTACGTACATTGAGAGTTTTCCTATTTGTAATATTATTGTTGTGTTTTATCTATTAATTTTTTTTCAAAGCTATTCAAGAGTAAGAATGCATCCTCTTGTAAGTAGAAATATACTTATCATAAAATTCCTGAAAATTTAGTTGTATTTATTTACACAGGGTAAAATGTCTGATATGGCAACAAACTCTGTCCTGGAGGAAGTGAGCCCTTGTTCGAAAAAGAGAAAAGTTATTCTTGAACAATCTCGTGAAATAATTTTTAATGTATATAACTTTTTAATAAACAAGGTGTGACAGGTAAATATATTTACAAATTAGGTGGATACATAATATTTAACCTGTAATAATATTACTTTTTTAAAATCAAATCCAAAATTATAATTTATGTTGTTCATCATTTATAGGTCAGCTGCTAGATACAGTTGCAGAAGCAACAGGTATTTCTAGGAGCACTGTAGGTCGAATAATTAAAGGTCATGCTGTTGAAACAAGAAAAGTAAATTCATTCTTATCGAAAAAAATAAAACCACGAAAACCAGAAATTATTCGCAGAATTATACAAAATTTTCATGTGACTGAAAAGAGAAGACCCACAATAAAAGCCGTTTATAATAAAATTCACGATGATGAAGGAATCGGTTTTGCAGGAGGGCTATCATCTTTTAGGAAATTATTGCTGCGAATAGGATTCAGGTACTTTTTTTATTATTTTTAGTAATATCACTCTAAACTTTTTATTTGCTAGATGGAAAAAAACTACTGATAACCGTAAGATTTTAATGGAGCGGTTTGACATAAGAGAGCTGGTGTTCTTACATCCGCAAAATAACAAATTATCGTACCCAAGGACGTCCAATAATATATACAGGTATAAAAAGCATTTAGAAAATCTATTTAGTACATATTTTAAGTACATAAGTAATTTTTAGATGAAACTTACATACATGCAGGGCATACATCTCCTTTTGGATGGGTCGATCAATCTAATGAAGGATTAAAATGTCCAATTTCAAAAGGGAAGCGTTTAATAATTGTTCATGCTGGTTCTGCAGAGGGTTTTGTTAATGATGCATTATTAATTTTCAAATCAGGTCAAAAAAGTGGCGACTACCATAACGACATGAACTTCATATTCATAAATTATAAAAAATGATTAGAAACATCTTTAATTCCTAATTTGCCTGATAATTCTGTGATTGTTGTGGATAATGCCAGCTACCATAATGTTATGTCATATAAACATCCAACATCAGCCAGTAGAAAGTGTGATATGATACAGTGGCTAAACGAAAGGGGCATAACTTACGATGCAAATTGTACTAAACCGGAGTTGTACAATTTAGTAAAACTTCACAAGCCAAAACATATACAGTACAGCATAGATGGTATATTTGCAAAAAAAGGCCACACCGTCCTGAGATTGCCACCATACCACCCAGAACTAAACTCGATTGAAAAAATCTGGGGCATTGTAAAGAATCGGGTTGCATCAAGAAATGTTACATTTCATATAAATGATGTTGAAAAATTGGCGAGAGAAATTTTCAAACATCAAGGTAGAGGAATGGTCAGAAACTTGTCGACATGTGGAAGGTGTAGAAAAAGATTACATTATAAAGGAGCACATAATGGATGATTTTTGTGAAGAATTTATTATTAATGTCAATAATGACTCTAAAGATGATTTCTACGATTTTTCAAGCGATGAAGACAAGATTTTAAATGTTTCAAAATATATTATATTAATTTTGTCATCAGCGAAAATAAATATTTGATTATACATTGTATGTATGTATATTTGTTTCAATAAATACAAAAATTTTTCTAGGCACATGCTTGTGTATTTATCTTCTTTTAATGTCTCTAAAGTGAGATTTTGGTTAGGAGTAAAATTATAATGAGAAAAACCAAAATTAAGGTTAATGAAAACCATATTACAAAATATGGATTAATATAATAATAATTTGTAAATACAAAGACTTAAATGTGAAAGCACTATAAAAAGAAATATTTCATTGTAAAATACAATTTATAAAAAATTTGTTACATAATACCTATTGATTTAATAATTATTTTATTCTTCGCGTAGTAATAAGTTTATTTAAAATCGACAACAAAACATAATTATTATGGTTTAATATAACTAAATATTATTTAAATTTAAAACTGCCGCCTATATTGTCAAGACTGCTCAATGTTTTTAAGGTGTTCAGTATTTTTGTAACGTCATCGCTCGCGCATCTGCAGTCTCATCCGAAAGTAATTTTACTCTATCCACTCACGAAACCATAAAGGAGGTTGGATTGACGATTCGCAGGCATGTTTATTAGATGTACCCCCTTCCAAATGAAAAATAATTACACTCATGGACAAAATTATCGAATATTTTCAATTCTTTTTTGTATATATAAATTTCAATGAAAGAAAAACATTATACAAGAAAAATAGTATATTTCTTACTGTTTACTTAACGAATATTAATTTTTAATTAGCTGAAAATAATTAAAAAAATTAGTGATAAATTTTATGAAAATTTAGGATAATTATTTTAAACTTAAATGCAACTGGGTTAAGCAAATACTAGTCTTTTGATTGAAATAAGAGCATAGTTAATAACGAATATTCCCACCTCGACCTCTAATTACTGCTTGGATCCTTCTCAACATGCTACCAATTAGATTTTGAATATATTCTTGAGGAATTGCGTTCCGTTCACATTGTGTTGCAAATTGAAGTTCTTCTATTGCATTTGGAATAGGATTTCTTTGTCGTAAGCGGCGTTTTATCTGATCCCACAAGTTTTCAATGGGATTCAAGTTTGGGCTATACGGTGGCCAATCTAATCTTTGAATCTGAGGTGCATCAACGTAATTAGTCAATATGCCAGCTGCGTGTGGTCGAGCGTTACCGTTGTGCGCATAAGTACGAATCTGTCATATCCAATGTGGCCCACATATGGCAAAACATGATCTTGGAGGATGTTTACAATATACCAGTCACTAGTTAGACTTCCACAAGTTCGGTGCGTCCATCCCAACTTGTGCCTCCTCAAAGTCACCACCTCCAAAACTAACAGTTTGTATGAGATTGCAGCTGCTGTACCGTTCCTCAA
Source organism: Melolontha melolontha (assembly GCA_935421215.2). Taxonomy (NCBI): domain Eukaryota; kingdom Metazoa; phylum Arthropoda; class Insecta; order Coleoptera; family Scarabaeidae; genus Melolontha; species Melolontha melolontha. The sequence goes on from OW285241.1 coordinate 8,544,730, forward strand.
CTCTAAACGTGATTTCGCCCATCTGGCTTCCATAATTGGATTCTAGTCTCATCAGCGAATAGAATATTTTTCCAATTTTCAATATTCCACTGAGTAACTGTTCTGGCAAATTGTAATCGACGACAAAACTCGTCGATTTTGGAGAAGACGTGGAATTTTGGCAGGCCGTCTTGGATTTAAACCTACTTCTTTTAGTCTTTGTCTAACCGTTCGCGAACTAACTATGTGGATGTCAATGTGTGATTTCGCGTAGAATTTAGTGTCAGAAAACGAAATTCGTACGAAATTTCCAGTCTCTTGATACCTTTTTAAAATATTCGATACTGTAGATTGACCTCTCCTGAAACGTCGTGCGATATCTTGTTGTTTATATTCTTCGTCATACAGAGTTACAATTTGTGCCGCTTCAGCTTCACTGCTGTAGCTAACTGGTGGCATAATGCTAGTTTTTAAGAGGAAGCAACAAACGAAAATCTAACACTTACTTAATTTCACTATAAATAAGTTAATTCACGTTCATTCTTAAATTATGTGAGGAATTTTTAAATGACGCAACGCGCTAAAGAAAGTAAAATGAATTAAACGTCAAAATATTTTAAACCAATTGAATATATTCACTTACTAAAGTATGTTTTTTAATTCGGAGGAGTAAATTGAAAAGACGATTTTACACCATGTAATTTGTAGTTGCTTATTTTGACAGTAGAATTGAGAATTAAGAAATACTGAAAAAACAAGCCTATCAACGCGAGGAAACGTACAGACGACCGTTTCGTTCTAATTGGAACTTCTCAATGTACGGCATTCCCTTTCGATGACGACCTTGCTTTTTCATTTCTATACTTTCTGTATATATAGTTAACATTTGGAATTTACTGCAAGTGAGAATTAATGAATATTAAATCACATTCTTACATGTAAATGTCGACTTATTTAATGCGTATAAATCTACAATCCGTCAAACTAAGTTTGTACTAGTATGCAGAACACACTCTTTCGCGACAACGAACTTCCTGGTAGTTAGGTTAATTAAGAATTAAGAAATACTGAAAAAACAAGCCTATCAACGCGAGGAAACTAAATTAATGAATATTAAATCACATTCTTACATGTAAATGTCGACTTATTTAAGTTTCCTCGCGTTGATAGGCTTGTTTTTTCAGTATTTCTTAATTCTTAATTAACCTAACTACCAGGAAGTTCGTTGTCGCGAAAGAGTGTGTTCTGCATACTAGTACAAACTTAGTTTGACGGATTGTAGATTTATACGCATTAAATAAGTCGACATTTACATGTAAGAATGTGATTTAATATTCATTAATTCTCACTTGCAGTAAATTCCAAATGTTAAGTAGAATTGAAATATAGGTTAATGATGTTTATTAAAATTGCTATTTACTTTATTTTAAAATCTACAATAATCAAAAGTGAGTTTTGATTTTATTTTTTGATTGTTTTATGAAATTATAAACACTAAACAGATTTTTGCATTACTACGTAATTCTTTTCTGATCGATATTAGAGAAATTAATACATTATGCAGCTATTATTTAATTTTATTGCTTTATTTATAAACAGAATACATTATAGTTCAAAGTATTTATTTATAAAATAATATAAATGACAAGCAGAACTTTATTCTGTATCACTGGACGACAGATTTTCATTTTCGCTGCTATCATTACCAACGGATATAATAAAAGGTTCAATTATATTATCGATTAGACCATCCAATTCACTTATTCTTACTTCTTCCTTTACAACATGTTCTACACACTTTTTCCATTTGCCTGCGGTAATATTTTGAATGGCTTGCAATAAAAGTTCTTTTACATGTCCAAGTTTAAACGTGGTATTTTTTACTGCAACCTCGTTTTTTATTTGAGCCCACACTAACTCAATAGGGTTTAGTTCGCAGTGATAAGGAGGTAACCTTAACACAGTTTTATTATGACTTTTAGCCATCTCATCTGTGACATATGCATTATATTTATCTTTGTTAACACGGATCAAGTTAAGTAATTCAGATCGAACCATTGTTGGATCGTAATGAATATTTTTGCATGTCAGCCAAGCTTGCATATCTTGTTTCTTTGATGTTGTTGTGGGGATTTTCTCAATTTTACGGCTGTGATATGTAGCATTATCCATGATTATAACAGCATTGTCTGGTAGTACTGTTAATATTTGACTGAACCACTCGTCAAACACATTAGCATTCATTTCTTCATGGAAATCTGCAGTTCTTTTTCCTTCAAAAAGTAAAAGACCGTTCCCTACAAATCCAGCTTCAGAACCTATGTGTAAAATTATAAGTCGTCTTCCTTTTCCTAGAGGATTCCGCAGTCCTGTAGTTAAGCCTTCATTAAATGCCTGTCATCGGTTCTGTATAGTATTGATCTATCCAAACTTTTTGCTTCGTATGTCCTTCGTTTAACCATGTTTCATCCAAGTAATAGATTGGACGATTTTGACATCTGTAGTTTTGTATGGTTATTAAATACCTGCGTCTCTATCTAACTATATCATCACGTTCTATAAGAACACGTTTTCTATCTCTGGTCATATATCTGCAGCAATACATAATATTATATCACTTATATTGTAATATGCATTTGCATGTAACAACATGAACAAGTAAAACTATCTATATAATAATTAAAGTACCCACTGAGCTGAAATTTATGTGTTTCATGAATTTATACAGAGTTGAACGGCTCATCTGTGGCAAATCATCGCGTTGTATTATTTCATTTAGCACTTTATTAAGCGTAGGAAGTTCATTTTTAGAAAAAAAGCTGTGTACAATTTGCCGTACGGATTTTTTGACACCTTCGTCGTACTCGTCAATTAAAGAATGCCTTCCTGAACTTTGTTTTGGTGGAATAATTTGACCATTCTGTTTATAATCTTTGATTGTACGATAAATTGTCGATTTTGCCACTCCTGAAAGTAAGTTAGCATATAGTACCTACATACGTATGAATACAGATTATTTACTAACCTAAAACGCATTCTATTTTTGCTACGATGACAGTCATCTTCATTTGAGGTTATCGTTTCGAAGTTTATTAAATATATTTTGTTTCTCAAACACAGACAAGTGCTCCAAGCCTTAATAATTTCGTTTTCGTATCGGTGATATTTGCGTTCCAGAAGTGCTTTGTACTTGATCCATATCGAAAAATAACGTACGAAAAAAGTGTAACGTATGTAAAATATTAAATTAACTCTAAAAAGAACTTATTTTGGATAATTTAATGAAGGAAAACAAAAACAGTAACGATAATTATACAAAATGCAAGTTTTGATCAGCTGATTCAACCTGTCAACCGTCAATACTCTAAATTTTAGTGTCCTTGTGGCCGATAATTGGCCAATAACGAGACTTCTTTTTACCGCGAGATTTTTAAAACGCTCCTCCGAATTAAAAAACAGAGTGTAGATTAATAACATCAGCACATACAGTCGAAAGCAAAAAAAAAGTAGACAAGAGATCTCATGCTTTGTAAACCTGGCTTTATTTACTTGTCATTAGTGTCCAGTCACTATTCTATGGAATATCAAATAATTATCAAAACATCTTCAATTTGATTAATACAAATTCATCTATCAAATTAATACAAAGTTACTAAAAAGCAAAATACGAAATAAAAATAATAACAATCTAAGTTCCAATCCAGGACGATACTACCAGGGACAATTATAAGTTCAATCAAACACCTAACACTTACACCTAACACTTATTTTTTATTTATATCTACCTCTGTATTAATACTGTACTTCTTTTCAGAATGACTGGTATCTTCAATATAAATCATTCCTACTTTTACAGATGCATTGGGAGAATTAAAAAGCCAAATCGTCATCATAATATTGATGAAGTTGATTTGTAAGGAATTTAAGTCAATCCAACAATCAAAACATAGCAATCGTGAAATTTATCTAATCAATTATTGAGGTATCGAATCAAAATATAAAAAAACGAAAGACAAAAATAGCAGCCAAAATTAAACTCGAAAAATAGCAAAACGCTCCGTATAATAAAAAACAAAACTCAGAATTAAAATAACAAAATTGAAACCCATACAGCACTAATACAGTCAGGTAACAGCCAGCACAGAAAAAAAAGAGAACACGCAACAAAGAAACAAAATAAAAACAGATGAGATGAAAACATTATGGGCAAGCTTGAGAGTCACTATCCAAGATAATACAACAATTATAAACACCAAACACTTACCTCCTACTTATATCGATCTCTGAACTGATACAAAAGATCATTTCTAAATCATTGCAATCTTCGTCGTCAATAATTTCTTCTTTTGTCAAAATGCTGGGGGAACTAAAAAGATAAGTTGTTACCATGTGATGTTGATGTTGGTAGTGGTGACGTAGCTGTTTAGTTTGCTAAGAATTTAAGATCACTTAGGTAGTGTAACATGAATAAAGACGGCAGACTATGTGCCCGAACAGTAGCGTGATGTGGAGGGATCGAGTAGAGGCGTACGACGATCAATTCAGTTGCCGTTGAGACGTTGTAAGTGATACATTGTTAACACAATCGTGTTGAAAATGTCGGGAGTGCGTAGAAACAATGCATCGACTCGGTTGCATGCTAACGTAGTAAAGAAATTTTTACATCGGTCTCCCGATTTAATATATGACGGTACCGTAGTGAAATGTTTATTTTGTGAAACAACTTTATTAACTTGGAAAGCAAGTCAGTGCCAAAGACATATAAATAGTGACAAACATAAATCGAATAATAGTGGACGCAGATCATATAATAAATTTATGTGTGATTTAACAATGATGTTAATTGCGACCAATATACCAATGCAGAAAGTGGAACACCCAATGTTTCGTCAGTTTTGGAAGAAATACAATCCTACGTGGAAATTACCAGCAAGAAGTACGCTACGGAATTACGTACCGTCAGTGCGTGAAAGAATTGTAAATTGTACGAAAAATACGGTAAAAAAAATTCCTGTGGTTAACAATAGACGAAACTGCAGATATTAAAAAACAGTCCATCCTAGCCATTCTAGTACGGACGCTGACTCCGCAAGGACCTTCTCCTCCTTATTTACTAACCTGTAAACGAATGCAAGGGTGTACTGCCAGAGCGATATGTGATGTATTAATAGAAACACTACACAAATTTGAGATTTTACCGAAGCAAGTGTTAATGTTAGTTACCGATGCTGCCAGGGTTATGTGTTCCACGGCAAACTTACTCGAAACGATTCAACCAAACCTGCTGCATGTCACATGTTTGCTTCACGCGTTACACCTTGTAACAAACACTATACGTACAATTTATCCTGATGTGGATCAACTGATAGGACAAACGAAAGCGGTTTTTCTTAAATCTCCGAAACGGATTCGGCTATTTCATTCGCTGTGTCCTGATATACCCGAGCCGCCGCAACCAATTCTTATACGATGGGGTACTTGGTTAGAAGCAGCATTTTATTATAAACATTTTGAAAAAATTAAATCAGTGATTTTACAACTAGATGCCAAAGAAGCAGCTGCAATACGGCTCAGCCAGGTTCAATTTAACAATCCTCAAGTTGCAGCAAATTTAAAAATTATTTACGACAGTTACGTTCCAATACTGGACGCAATAAAAAATTTACAGAACACTGCGCTGTCCTTATCGGACTCATTAGCAATTATTGACCACGTAAAACTAGTGCTGCATATCCTTGAAGATGAAAAAAGTGATTGTGTCCGTGAAAAATTTAACGGTGTATTAGATAAAAATGTAGATGTTACAAAATTAGGGCAACTTTTTACCAATACTGAAGATCCGTTGTACAGATACAAAGAGCGCTTTAACTATGCAAATATAACATCTCTCAACGTCGAGCAATCCTTCTCTGTATATAAACATATATATATGTCGCTACGTACGAACCTTTCCGAGACTAATACAGAAACATATATTATGGTGCAGTTTTTTCATCGCGCACATCCGCATTTTTTTGCAACAATGTAAACATGTTGGGTAAGTTATTTATGTTTTTTCTTAACGTTTTGTATAGGGATTCGATATATTTATTTTTAAGTAAGCGCGTGTTATTCTGCTAAACTCTCCACGCAACGCCACTGCTGGGGCACATAGTCTGCCGTCTTTAAACATGAATATTAATACAGAATAGACCGAAACAATGATTTTGGGCAAAGGAAAAAGCTGCGAGGAGAGATTTTTATATTATCTACGTAGCCATGAAAAAATTAAGTGAGAATAGCAACTTTTGGCTGTCAAATAGTCATTTATATTTATGCTGATTAAGTTTAGTTCAAATCCTGAGAATTTTGCTGTTTTTGCAGAGACATTTAAGCAACAATAAGAGAAATTCAGTTAGAGAATAGAGGCGTGATAAAATTCTTCACGGAAGGAAATGGACCCAACAATATTCACCAGAGGATGACCAACGTGTCTAAGGAAGATGCGTCGTCATATTTTATAGATCAAATATTGGTCTAAGCAATTTCGATGGAGTAAGGAATTAATTGAAGACGATCCTAGAAGTGTAAGGTCCATCGAAGCAAAAATTAAGGAAAAACATGAAGAAAATGGAGGAACAGGCCATACTACTCGCATTTCTATGGACATTCCTGGAAGAGTAATCTCTTGTTTTGGTGATGTCACCTGGCCCTCCCGTTCGCCGGACCTTACCATTCCAGATTTTTTTTCTATGGGGACATTTAAAATCTCGAGTTTACATTAACAAGCCGCCCACTATACCGGAACTTAAAGAATTTATTCGTCAAGAAATCAACGGCATCCCTAGAGAAATGTTAGAGAATTGAATGCGAAGCTTCATGCAGCGTTTTCAACGTTGTGTTCAAACAGAAGGAGGCCATCTTGCAGATGTAATTTTCAAACATTAGTTTCTTGTGAGTTCAAATTGCATACCTTAGGCGATGTAGTGCTAATAATAAATAAAAATTTCGTTCATTAATTGCCCTGCCATACAACAAAAAAGATCCCAAAACTGCTCAAAAGATTATGCTGCTCCGTGACAATTGCAGAGTTTACAAGTCTCACCAAGTTCGAGAAATAATCAACGACTGTAGCTTTATATAGATGGAACATTCATCATACAGCTCGGACTTCAAACCTAGTGATTATTATCTCTTTCCTAAATTAAAAAATAATCTGTTTCGCTGACTATTTCTTCAGATGATTGCATGAAAGAAGTTGTGGAGGAGTATTTTGAATACTTACCAACAAATTTTTTTTAGAAGGTAAAGCCTTATTGGAAAAACACTAGAATAAGTGCGTAAGTTATAGTGGATCATATGTTGAAAAATAAAATATAGCTTTTCGTAAAACGTCTATCATCCATAACTAGGTAGATAATATACGAGGCTCATTTTTAAAGTAAGAACCGTTTGCGCATAGCAACCGCGCAGGCTGTCACGTGACGCCGGCTCTAGGTCAGCCACTCTTGCCCGGTCTCCAACTACGCAGTCAGTTGATTTCATGTCTCTGCCACTGTTGGTTCTATCGTAACACTGCTTTGTTTGTCGCCATGTCAATCAATAATCCCGCCGATTGTGAAGTGCGCTCGGTTATTCGGTTTTTAAACGCAAAACAAGTTCGTCCCGCCGAAATTCACCGGCAGCTTGTTGAAGTTTATGGTGAGGGTGTAATGAATGACAGTAATGTGCGTAAATGGTGTAGGCTTTTCAATGAAGGAAGAACAAATGTTCATGATGAAGAACGATCTGGCCGACCAACTGTCATTGATGAAGACTTGGAAAAAAAAGTTGATGAGGAAATTCGCCAAAACCGGCGCTTTACGATTGACGAGCTTCATGGGAAATTTCCACAAGTTTCAAGATCGGTTGTTTATCACATTGTTTCCGACAAACTTCATTATAAAAAAAATTGTGCGAGATGGGTGCCAAAAATGTTGACAGAAGAACACAAAAAGAAGCGTTTGGCATATTCTTTGTCATTTTTGGAGCGCTACGATAAGAGTGGTGATGAGTTCTTGAATCATATTGTTACCGGTGATGAAACGTGGGTAGCGAACTACACTCCAGAGACTAAACGTCAATCCAGTGAATGGCATCACTCAAATTCACCAACGAATCCACGAAAATTCAAACAAGAACCTTCGACACGGAAAATCATGGCCACGGTCTTTTGGGATCGGAAAGGCGTTCTTCTGATTGACTTTCTGCCAAGAGGAATGACCATAAATGCTGAGAGATATTGCGATACACTAACTAAGCTTAGGCGCGCTATTCAAAATCGCCGGCGGGGACTTCTGTCTAGCGGCGTCGTGCTGCTTCACAAAGACGCAACTGGACAAATTTCGATGGAAATTACTGGACCATCCCCCCTACAGCCCTGACCTGGCACCATCAGACTTTCATGTTTTTCCTAAACTCAAAGAATGTCTTGGTGGAAAGCGATTTGAAAATGATGACGTGTTGAAAGAAACTGTTACTAACTGGTTAAATGCTCAGGCGGCAGAGTTCTATGGTGAGGGGATCCAAAAGCTAGTGCCACGACTTAACAAATGCTTAGATATTCTTGGTGACTATGTAGAAAAGTAAAAATATGTTCATACTTCAGTTTTTGATACAATTTATGTTCATAAATAAATTTGCTGTTACTCCACTTAAAAACGGTTCTTACTTTAAAAATGCCCCTCGTAAAAAATCTCCCTTTGGACATGCAAGAGAGGTTCGGAATGTGCTCGAACTGACAAAGAAAACACATGATCTTCGCGAATTCTTTTTAAATTTTACCTTGCAATACATTTAAACCAACGATTATATTGACGAAGCCAATCTTCATCCACCGAGCCATTTCTTCTAGTCTGGGAAGATGTACTAATCGCTGGGGGCCAAATCCGGTGAATATAACACATGTGAAAGCACTTTGAAGCATAGATCATGGAGTTTTGGAGCAACAACTCGAAACTTGTGCACAGGCGCATTATATCGTAATGGTGAAAAAACACATTCTTTTTAGGAAAATGTGAACTGTTAGCTTGGATAGCACACTTCAATTCGTCTGAAATTTTGCAGCATACTATCTAAACTTGCGCCATCTCTGCGTTAGGTTGAAAACATTCCGAATCTTCTCTTCCTCGTATAAAAGACTTAAGAAAATACTTAAGAAAAACAATATTGAAAGATGGAAGATTAGACAACGAAATAATGGAAAGACACCACCAGCCTCTGGAAGGATTTTCAACAATATAAAAACAGACCCAAACAAGCAGGAATATAAAATCGTCCTCTCCATACAGTCCTACAATTTGGAATCAAAAAGAAATAAATAAAATCGAATCCCAGATTTCACATCATAGATGGTGCGTTGTTTGTTGAACACTAACTGAAGCTAGAAAAATAAGAACAGCACAAGACAACCTCCTGCAAAATATATAACAAATTGAACTTACATACTGGCAGAAATGGACTGCAAAACTAGTGGAACAAATCATAGAAGATGACCAAGAAAGATGGTACAAGCTTGGCAAAAGGATGGTTGGAAGAAGGATAACACAATAGGTAAAAAAAAAATTTAAGACAACGACATAGAAAAACACGGTGAGATGCAGTAAATAAAGCGGTAGTGACAATATAAGATAGCTTAAGGGAAATGTTTCAATTGAAAAATATAGGGAGATCCCAGAAAATACTTAACTTCTCAAAAGGATAGATTAACTCTAGAATTAAGTAAGTAAATATAGAACAATTAATTGTAAAATTGCAAATAAATTTATGTGTTTAAACTGTTATCTTCTTTCAGTATTTAAATAAAATAATTATATCAATCGATGGCGCTAACAAATTTGCCAGAGATGGTACAATCCAAAGCAATAAAAAAATATAATTTAAATCGAATGACTAACACTTACTTTGTACTTAGATCTACCTCTGTCTTAATACTGTATTTCATTTCGATATCACTGAAATCTTCATCGTCGATCACTTCTTTCTTAATCAATAAGTCGGGAATTCTAAAAAGATAAATAGTTGTCATGTCATGTTGACATAGTTGTCGACTTGCAAGAAGTAGAGAGAAACCTCAGGTTTTGGCACCACCTCCACCTGAAATGGTGGGAGTAACCTAACCAACTCGTTGGTTAGTGCTTATATTTATTAAACAAAATTTAAGTAAATATAGTTAGGAGAGTTGGTATATATTACATCTAATATTGAGTCTATTTATCATTTATTGTTAATCTTTACTGCTGTATAAATATTTGATTTTTCTCTCTTTACTTAACGAACATGTGGCGACCTTTTGCTGAAAGTGTTAGTGATTATGATGTGGATAGTGATAATACTGTTGGAGCACGACAGAGAAAGCATATATCAAAAGATGCAAAACAGATCATTTTCAATGTCTATCATACCCTGATGGAAGAAAATAGCGAACTACAAACCCAGAACATTCAACGAACGTCGCAATTAACCAAGGTGCCTTTTGGAACAATATATAAAATAATTAAGAATAACGCAGGGCCTCAAAAGCAAAGAATTGACAAAGGAGCACCGAGAAAAATTGAAGAGTATGAAATTGAGACTATTAGGCAGCAAGAATACTCCCTCTACAGAGGAAATGTTGTATCTACACTTGACTGCTTACATAAAAGAATCAGTGATGAGCCTATAAATATTCAATGTTCTAAAGCAACCTTGTGGCGGACGCTAAAGAAAGCTGGTTTTAAGTTTGGCACTATAGACAAACGACGCATGGAAAGTCCGATGTTACAGAAACGTCAATATGAATACTTAACGGCAATTAGAAGGTATAGACAGGAAGGACGATTAATATGTTATTTAGACGAGACGTGGTATGACACCCATGACACAATTTGCAAAGGTTGGGTGGATAGTTCAAGTATGTGTCAGTTGGACCCGCCGGTTTCGAGAGGGAAGAGAATAATCATTTTTAGATTACCATGAAGATATAACCACATCTTTATTTGAAGAATGGTTTTGTGACACTTTGCTGCCAAATTTACCATAAGATAGTGTGATAGTGATGGACAACGCTCCATATCATTCTCGACAGCAAACCAAAGTTCCTACAAAATGTAATAATAAGAAAGATATTAAAACATTTTTAGAAGCAAATGATTTATATTTTGAGGATCATTATACAAAAAACCAATTAATAGAGGTGATGAAGACAAAAGAATACTTAAAGGATTATTATGTGGATAACAGAGCCAAAGAAGCAGGACATACAATTTTGCGTTTACCACCATATCATTGCATTTTCAATCCCATTGAATTGATATGAGCCCAACTGAAAAATACCATAAGACGAACAAATCAAACACCGAAATTTAGTGAAAGCAGTGTAACACACATAAAAAATGCTATGGAACATATAACTGCTGTAAATTGGAAAAATGCTGTTAAACACGCAATAGCAAAAGAGGACGAATATATGCGCATGTACAAAATAGTAGCACCTTTGATTATAAATTTGCAATACGATTCAGACACAGACACCGACTTGCAAGACGACTCAATCACAGATGATTTATGAAATGCGGTGATACATAAAAATTTTATTGTGTATTACAAATAAATTAGCTTTATATATCTACATGTATCCACTACACATGTTGCCACACGACTTGTAATTTTTTCTTTGTATATAAACCCAATGTACAGATATTTTTTATTATATACTTGAAATTAACAGCGTTTTATTATATTATAGGGCCCTAATTTATAGTCAATACGGCCCCTAGATTCATACGTTGCAAATAGGTAAACCGTACCCGTTCAATAAGGAGACCAAGTATAATAATTATCATCACAGAAGGTGGTGCAATAAAAGCATTAGAGCCGTTCAAAGTTATATTCTTATAATTTGAAATAAACTATACCAGTTCAGATTAACTCTGGGTTAGCTCGGTTTTGGGTTACCCCCACCACTTGGGATGGTGTCAGAACCGCTGGTTTCTCTCTACTCAAGTTCTGGGCTGACCTCACATGCGGTAATGTAAAAAAAGGGTTTTAAGATATAGCAGATAATATTTTTAACAAACTTTTCTTATTATACAGACTGTATCGTTTAGCATTGATAACATAAACATATCGAAATACGCAAAATTAACGAACAAAAGGCTGTTATTTTCGCGTTAAGGGGCGAATACTTTCGATGCCAGAAATTAACAAGAGGATTTCGTATATAAGCGATTTATTTTTTAAAAATGGGCAAACTGACCCCACAGAGAGAAAATCAGATAGCAGTAAAATTTGTTGCAGGATAGATAACCAGTAATACTAGTCATCTATGCGCTGCTACTCGCTGCATTCAGTCCTTGGACACCGAAAGGTAAAACAGGGATACAGATTATGTATGTACTGAGTGGGTTAAAAGTCACTTTGGTGTTTAAGAATTAAATGTTTTTCCTATTTGTATATACTTTTTTGTTTCAGATTTTTTAAAAAACAGAATTCGGAAATGAATTATGGGTAAATTGACGATAGAATAACGTGAAAAACTTATTGAGTTTTACTTTAAAGATCAGCACATCATTGTTCTTACTCAGAGAGCATACATGTGACATTTTAACGAAATAAATTCTCCGTTAAAACCAGCGATATTCGCCTTCAATCGGCGTTTTCAACAGAGAGGTGCTCTCCAGTATCTACCACGGACTGGAAGATCCTGCTCAGGTCGTTCGCAGGATAAAATTGAACGGGTACAGCAAAGCATTGATGAAGAGCAAGGGACATCCACTCGACAGTTTTCTCAAGAGCGTGGAATCACCCACAGTACTTTGAGGCGCATACAAAGAGATCTTTACAAGTTTCCATACAAGCTGCAATTACTACAGGAGCTAAAGTCGATTGATCATCAAGCACGGGTAAATTATTGTGTCCGTATTCAAAAGAGGTCCAGAGAAGACGTCAACTTTACTAACAAAATGATAATGGAGACGAAGTTAATTTTTTACTTAAATAGATTTGTGGTGAACAGACACAATACGAGGTTTTGTGGGACTGAAAATCCCAGAGTCATTCATCAACGAAAGCTGTACCCTCTCAAAGTCACAGTTTGGTGCCGAATTACATCAGAAATGGTTCTAGGTCCGTACTTCTACGAGGATAATAAAAGAAATACGGTCACGATTACCGACGAAAAATATCGCCAAGTGTTAAGAAATTTTGTGTTTCCTGTTGTTGAGAACACAACTGGATTGTGGAGGTAGCAAGATGCGGCAACTGCTCACTAAGGTCGAGAGTCCATGCAGCTGTTATGGCAAATTTTCGGAGTAAGGATAATTTTCAGAAATTCAGAATTTCGTTCCTCTGATCTGATTTTCCCAGACCTCTTTCTATGGGGATATTTGAAATAGTAAGTGTTTGTTACTAAACTCGGAACTTTTACTAAGATAAAGGACAATATTCGTTAGCATATTGGAATGGTAACAAGAGTAACTTTGCAAGCAGTTACGGAGAATGCCGTAGAAAGAACTCGTGTTTGCGAAGAGAAAAACCGAGGTCATTTAAAAGATTTTATCTTTTATGTTTAGGCCAAAAAAATCTCCAAGATGTGTACATTATAATCTTAAAAAGAAAATTATTAAATAATTAAAAGTAAAAAAGTTATTTTATTTTGAAATGGTAAAATGACTCTTTGGCCCACCCTGTATAAAAAGTCTTTCTTTGGGAACTAAGTAAAAACTTAAAAAAAAAATGTATAAACCTCTTACCACCTTAATATTCGTATCCTAAATACGTATTTCGACGACTAAGTTGCCATCCTCAATAGATAAAAATAATAATCACAGTATTGAACGCGGGGTACTGTCATTATTAGAGAACGGATGCAATTTCCATAAAACGCAATTGGCAATTGGAATTGTGTATAACGTCGCTCAGTACATCCCGGCGTAATTCAATGAAGTATTTGTTTGACTTACTCGGCCACCTGGTCTCGCAGCGATAACAATGGACAACCCAGTTATTGTATTCGGAGAATATAGTGTTTTCAGTGGTGTCGTGTACGTAGATAAAATAAATAAGTTTATCGTATTTCGTAAGAGAAATAGCACGTACATTCCTTTTCTTTTCATTTAAGCAACATCTTCCAATTATTTTCACGTAAGTGTGCATAAAATTTCGTTATTTAATTTCGTTTATTTGGATCTAGAATATTCTTACTTTTTCAGACAATGGAAGAGCGTCGAGAATGGCATCGTGAAACAATGGCGAGTTGGATTTAGGGCCATACTGATTGTATGTACATTGCCAGTGATTCCGAAATTATTGTGAAGTGTGTGAAACGTTATTGAAAAATTGCAATAAATCAACAGTAAAACGTCACGTAGAATCGTTAAAGCACGAAAAAAAATTAAACCCGTTGGAATCTGACAATTTTAACGAAGAACTCTGTGAAACTTTTATGGCAGCTAATATTCCATTATTTAAATTGAACAATCCAATTTTGAAGACATTTCTGAAAAAATATACTGGTCGAAATGTTCCTGATGAATCAACTTTACGCAAATATTATGTTTCTAGGTGCTATACGAGAACAGTAGAGCGCATTAGAAGCCATCGTTTAAATCAATACATATGGATAAGCGCCAACGAAACGGTGGATATGTTAGGGCGCTGTGTGGTAAATGTTGTAGCTGGTGTACTACGTCCAACTATTCCCTATAACTCATATGTAATAGCAACAAGTGTTATAAATAGAGTTGATGCGGAAACAGTTGCTGAAACCATTAAGGAGAATATGCAAAAAATGCTTCATTCGGACGCCACGTACAAAGAAAAAATACTTTTATTTGTCAGTGATAGTGCTGCGTATATGTTAAAAACAGGCAGACTATTGAAGAAAACATATCCTAATATGCTGCATATTACTTGTGTAGCACATGCTCTCCACAGAATCTGTGAATATATCAGAGACACTTTTCCGGAAGTTGATAGACTTGTATCAGCTTTTAAAAAAGTTTTCAGAAAAGCACCATTGAGAGTAGCTCTTTTCAGGGAAAAATTTCCATCTCTGTCACTGCCTCCCACTCCAGTAATAACTACATGGGGAACATGGCTGGAAGCTACTAGTTATTATGCTGAGAATTTCGATAGTCTAAAACATTTCGTAACACTGCTAAAGGAGGATGCTAGAAGTATTGGTGAGTGCAAGGAGCTCACACAAATCCCAAATTTCAAAAATCAGTTGTACTTTCTTCACGAACACTTTGGAAAATTGCCAAAAGTAATCACTTATTTTGAAAATCGAAATCTCAAATTAAATGACGGATTAACCACATTAGATGTGGCTGTTAATAATTTGAAAAGTATTCCAAGTGACTTCGGAGGTGGCCTTCAGCAAAAGTTTGAAGCAATTCTTAATAGAAATCCAGATTTAATTACATAGCAGCAATTATTTATGGAAACAATTCCACAAAATCTAACGGCTAAATATGAAGAAATAAAAGAATATTTCCAGTATGCACCTATAACCAGTTGCGAAGTAGAAAGGACGTTTTCTATTTATAAGGATGTACTTAATTCAAAGAGAACAAAATTAACAGAAGAAAACCTTGAGAAACTATTGCTAGTCAATATTAATACTCCTTTACTCAACTTGAACGACAAAATGAACAAATAAAAATGTTCCAATTAGAGAAATAAAATTAAAAACTTTAAAAATACAACTTTTCAACAAATACATATTGTCATGAATTTTTCCCCGAAGAAAAATTTTAGAAACAGTAAAAGACTATATATATTTATGTACATTTTATTCCAGGAAAATAATTAGAGATATTTTATATTTTATTTAACATTCGATTATAATGTGTATTTTTGTCCACGTCTATAGAATGTTCGAGCGTGGTCATGATGTTTGAGGTTCCCGCCACTTCGGTAGTATATTGTCGTGGTCGCTCTGTTGATTTTGTTTTAGGTATGGAGAGGTTTATTTCCATAGTGCAGCGTTAGAGATTTTCCATCCGTTAAACAGATAGGTTCAGTTTAATTTTTTCTGAATAAAGACTTCCTTTTTATTCAGTATATTATAATTAATTTCGGTTTATGTTTTTTGTTGTGCTATTCTGATGTGTTAAAAGTAATTCTCGATGGATTACGAGTTTCTGATACTTGTAATTTTTGATATTTGTGCGACCTATCTGAAATCTCTCTTTTAGTATGATTTTTTTTGTGAAGTGTGACGACTACATTAATTAATGTACCTGTATATTTGCAAGTATATTTTTATATATATTAATTTAATTATGTTATTTGTATATTGATTGAGCTCGTAAATTCAGTAAAATTTTTAGTTTATATTTTATAGTCAGAAAAATTTTCAACATTTTATTTTTTTTAGCTAGTTTTTGCTTTTGACTGGCTGTAGTTGTATTAAAGGTCAGGGAAATTTGGTGGGAGTTTGATCATGTTATTAGAGCGCATGATTTTGTCACTTTGTTTTGAGTTGCGCGCTGACAGATAATTTTCTGTTTTGACGTTTGCAGTTGTGGGATAACGTAATTTAAAGTTTGAAAGTTTTTCCAACTATAATTAGTTTTAATTTAGCTCGCGATCACGTGAAGTTTTTTTTCTTGTATACCAGTCAATATTTATACAAGTTTTCTTCACGCTGTTGCATAATTGTTGCTTCAGCACTTCTTTATACTCTATAAAGTCGATTTTTTTTTTTTTTAATATATGTTTGTTTTGTTAATGTTTGTTTTCTTTGCTAATACCTTTTGTTTTATTTAACACATACCCTTTGAGGGTAACCCTGAAGATACAAGAGCTCCTGGAAGGCTGTACTGACTAGAGTGAAACCGAGCAAGCTATTGTGTATTGTGGGCCAAGTTAAATAATTTATCAACTCCACAATACATAGCAATATGTATTTCGTAATTTTATAGATCACCACCCGTTTGTTTTCCAATTATATAAATAAAATTAAATATTTTAGAAATACAGCCTTTCGCCAATACGGCACTGGGCTTTGCGTCATGTGGTAAGCGTGTCCGTTCTCTAGTCATTATTATTTTTACCTACTGAGGATGACAACTTAATTGCCGAAAGACGTATTTCGAATACAAATATTAATGTGATAAGGTGATAAGTGGTTTATACCCTTTTTTAAGTTATTTGTAAGTTATGTACGTTCGATAGTTCGATACCCACTACACATAAGAGATTCAAGCAATAGTCACAATACTTACATGCTATTAAGGCTTATATCCACTTTACATTCCTGGATATCGTCAGCTCCGTCATCGAACGACTTGTTTACCCTTTCACTAAAACGAAAGATTACAACGAACTCCACCGGCATTTTAAAACAAAACAATAAACTCACATTTCGGTCTGGAGGTCACACAATAACACCTTGCCGCTTTCGATGTAATGATGTTTTGTTTGCATGTGTCGGTTTAACGTGCCCTTCATCAAGCTCTTATAATCGCAGAATAGGCATTTGAAGGGTTTACACTCGTCATTAAGGATTAGATGTTTCTTCAAACGCTCCTTCGTAGGTAAGACTTTGTAACAGGCCGTGCATCTGAAGACTCGAATGTACCTGCATTTACAGAGGATAATTAGTGGACAAGATAGTTTGGATCGATTTGAAGTTAGTGTATATGAAATGCAGCGCTGAATGTAGTTCTACGCACGGTCTTAATAATTTCTGTGAGATAACGAAGTTGTTCTTTTTTGTGAATGTATCCTACTAAATCAGGGGCGTACTGACGAACCTGTAGAAATATTAAGTACGTATCTGCGTCTCTGGAGAGGCATACGTTCACAAAAATATTAATATTGAACTTGGATTGTATTCTTCACACCAAATTTTTAATAACATTCTATATTATTAAAAATACTTTTGTATTAAACCAAAATTAACGACTTTTTCCCTACTTATGTATGTTTCAAATTATTTCTGTTATATTAAATGTGTGATTTGTTAATAAGCTGGTTTTACATTTTTCGATTTTGTGGTTAATAAATCGTATAAATCGGTTCATAACAATATATCCATGATTCGTCACAATGTATGTAATGATGTCATAGACATATGTACATGTGATGTCATAGACATAAGTCATATGTAATGATGTCATAGACATATTTAAAAGATCCGTGATTGAATTTCTTCAGCGTTACTATGCACCATTTTACGCAATCGTCTTTTTTAATCGTGGAAACAGTATGGGGTATCCAACGAAACCAAATTTTTCTCACGGCTAAATGAGTTAGCGAAATTGAACGTATCGAGGTCCTAGGCATGTGAAAGCATGCCTAAATGTCATCATACGTTACATGACAATCTTGTTCAATCATTCGATCTACATCATTGATATTTACCGCTACAGATATTTTAAAACCCCTTTCTCTTGCTTGATCTAGAAGCCTAGTACGACCACGTTTAAATTCTTGAAACCAACGATCACCAAATTCAGAAATTAAACGTTCTATTCACTGGTATTGAGTTAAACCACAACAAATATCATAATAAATCATAGCGCAAACATTTTCAAGAACTAACGCCATTTTCAATACGATTAACGAACTTTAAAACTGCACTCTGCACAAACTGACTGATAGGTACTTTGACGAGCGAACAAAAACGTCTTATTTTTGACCGACTGCAGTATACCATTGCACATACATCATTTATCAAACCAAACAGTGTTGCCAAATTCCCGAAATTATCAACTATCCCTCGAACATACGGTAACATAAATATACTGGAAATCGATAGGCTTTAATCTCTTTAAATACATAGGGTGCATATTGCTATGAACTTTTCCCCATAAATATTTTGAAAAGTTATTTAATTATTTATGAGTGAATTATTATTTTGAATATGTATTTTTGACTAGTGCAGTTGGAGCAAGCCGTTTTGCTTTGCTGTGTACGATTTTTATAACTGTATTTTTTATATGGAGCAAGCGGGTTTGCTGTATTCTCAGACATAAATGTGATGTGAAGTAAGGAAGGTGTGCTTATCTAAAGATAAATCTTTATCTTTGTTTCAGTAATTTCGGTTTTTGTTGTTTGATTAAATTGTGATTTGTGCTTGAGTATATCATTACCGTTTTATTTACGACTTTGTGAATCTCGTAATTGATTTTTTTTTATCACTTTCTTACCCATCGTGTCTCAAGATGAATATATTCTTTATGTAAGTAATATATATATTATTAAAAGATTATTATATTTAAAAGTTAAATACTGTATTTTCTAATTGTATTTATAATATCGTATTGATTTAATCTTAGTTATATGATATAAATGATAAAGAAGGTTTTTTAAAATTTCTAATATAAAAAATTTCTGTAACTTTAAAATTTAGTTCGCTTGGGATATCAAGGGCATATTTTTTTATGTGGTTGCACATGTGTTAGAGATTGCTTCGAGCTGTCAATTTTGTTTATTTTGATTTTGTTTCTTGTGGGAGAAATTAAAAAGCATCTTTGTAATTTATTAGTTTTAATTTTGATCGGCTGTCATAAAGGAAGTTTTTTATCGCATGCTGCGGTCATTTCCATGCGATATGTTTACCTTAATAATATTGTTAAATGAGGCTATATTAATCTTTATACTTTATAAAGATTTTTTTTTTGACTTTTTTTGATTTTTTATTAAAGATTCATTTAAAGTTTATTGTGTGTATTTTTTTTTAAATTTGACCTTTTTTCTTTTGTGCTTCTAAGTAACTTAAAGACACATAATTATAACATTTGTCAATACTCTTTTACTAGCGCATTATAAATTTGTAGAAGAGAAAAAAAAACACGTTTTCCAATTGGAACCCCGAGAGGAAAGCAGTTCCATTTTTTGAAAATTAAACCGACTGAGTATCCTAGCTGGATAGATTTATTGTCAATAGTGGTATATTCAATTGCAAAACCACTATTCATAGCAATATTTTCATAACTAAAGGCCGGATTATATGCAGTTTGCATAAATGTGCATAATATATGCATTTTGTATATTATTTGCATATTTTGTACTAATTCAGCATTTTTGCATATTCTAAGTATCGAGTTTTATTTATTTACTAAATCAAATTTATTATAGGCATTACTAAACGTATGTCGTGGATGTAACAAACAAACAAAAATTAAACAGCCCTCTTTAAATTAAAAATAGCATTTTATTAAGCTTCTTCCCGTTACGTTTCCGATAAGCGTCTCCAAGAATTTATTAATGCTCTTCCCATACATCCAGGCCGAGACAAAATTCCAGGAAAAGCTAATACCTTAAAACTTCTAAATAAATACAAAAATACATTTTACCAGAAAATTAGGAGAATATGTGTGTCTTTGCTATTCGGAGAAATTTATTCCCATATTCGAAAGTAATTTTATTTTAAACGTCATTTTACGTTGGCTTTTCGAAGTGTAATCTTGTGAGTTGTGATATATAATAGCAAAAATGCCGAAAATAGCGACTGTGCCTGGATGGATTGCACCTTATTCAGAATTGCGTATGGATGGAGAAAAAGTGTTTTGCGTAGCATGCTGCAAGATTGTGAGTAAAATTTTAAGTTTATTTTCTCTTATTAATTAATTAATTAAGCTTTTAATTATTCATTTATCTTTTACTAACATTTATTTTATAAGAAAACAACCGATGATGTGATATTTTTTTTTGCAGATTACAAGTGAGAGAAAGTTCCAAGTCGACCAACATATGAAAACTCCATCTCATGCTGCAAAACTAACAATGATTGAAATTGGCGAAGAAGAGTCAGCAAACATTACCGCAATGTTTGCCATCAACTTCCAAAAAATCGGAACAAGAACAATTTAATGAAGATGTGTCTCAAATGTTTGTGTCGGCAGATATTCCACTACATAAATTAAACAATTTAAATGTCAAGTTATTTTTGCAAAAGTACATCAGCAAATATAACATTCCCGACGAGAGCACGTTAAGAAAAAATTATATTCGCTGTATCTATGCAGAAACATTGAATAGCATTAAGAAGGTTGTTGCAAACAATTATCTTTATATATGCGTAGATGAAACTACTGATAGTGTGGGCCGATACATAGTTCATTTAATGATTGGTATTCTTAACGTATCGGTTCCAGCAAAATCTTATTTAATTTCATCCAAACAGTTGGAAAAGGCAAATAATTTGATACTAACAAGGTTTATACAGGATGAACTAGCAACTTTCTTCTTACCGGAATCGATTTCAACAGAGAAAATTCTATTGTTCTTGACAAATGCGGCACCATACATGGTGAAGGCAGCTTTCAACTTGAAATTCTTTTACCCAAATTTAATTCACACAACTTGCTTGGCGCTCGGACTAAATCGTGTTGCAGAAGAAGTCAGAAACCATTTTCCCTTAGTAAATACTTTAATTAGTGTGTTAGGGAAGTACATATTTTTAAAGGCCCCATTACGAGTTCAGTTTTACAAACATCTACCCGGTGTTCCGCTTCCTCCTCAACCAGTAATCACACGATGGGGAACGTGGTTGGAGGCTGCTATTTTTCATGCAAATCATTATGAAGGAATAAAGACAATTATTATGGATCTTGATAGGGATGCACAATCTGTGATAGACGCCCAAATGGTGTATTCGAGTAAAGAAATACCTCAACAGTTGGCGTTTATTAAAGCCAATTACAGTTTTATTTCCACTTCAATATTGGAGTTGGAAAAACAATTTATGCTAATCGAGAGCGTTAAAATAATAAACAAATTTGAAAAGCCATGTTTTGATGTTAAAGGAGGAGTGGGACAGTCCGTGTATGAAAAATGTTTAAGTGTAATAGGAAAAAATTAGGGTTTTAAAAAGCTAAAGGACATTGCTAAAATCTTGTGTGGTGATTCAGTAGAAAATACTGAGTTGACAATAGATATTTCTAATTTGAAATATGCTCCTACAACAAGCTTCGACGTAGAACGAACCTTTACAATATATAAATACAGGTTTTCAGACAAGCGTCACAATTTTTCTGTTGAAAACTTTGAGAAATATACGATTGTAAATTGTTTTCAAAGTTAATTATGTTGTGAAATGTTCTAAATAAACTTGTAGTAAACATAATAGAATATTTTTTTCTACAGTATTCCATTTTCTAACATTCCTCGTATTTTTTTACCTGCATATTTTTCATAAGGCATATTTAGGCTAAAACTTCTGCATATTTTAATTTTTTTTGCATATAATCCGGCCTTTATTCATAACTAAAATAGAACTAATCGTTCGTTTGCATCAATCGCAAGATAGGTATTTGTTACTCTTAGACTCATAGATAAAGACGGCAGACTATGTGCCCGAACAGTAGCGTGATGTGGAGGGATCGAGTAGAGGCGTACGACGATCAATTCAGTTGCCGTTGAGACGTTGTAAGCGATACATTGTTAACACAATCGTGTTGAAAATGTCGGGAGTGCGTAGAAACAATGCATCGACTCGGTTGCATGCTAACGTAGTAAAGAAATTCTTACATCGGTTTCCCGATTTAATATATGACGGTACCGTAGTGAAATGTTTAGTTTGTGAAACAACTTTATTAACTTGGAAAGCAAGTCAGTGCCAAAGACATATAAATAGTGACAAACATAAATCGAATAATAGTGGACGCAGATCATATAATAAATTTATGTGTGATTTAACAATTATGTTAATTGCGACCAATATACCAATGCAGAAAGTGGAACACCCAATGTTTCGTCAGTTTTGGAAGAAATACAATCCTACGTAGAAATTACCAGCAAGAAGTACGCTACGGAATTACGTACCGTCAGTGCGTGAGAGAATTGTAAATTGTACGAAAAATACGGTAAAAAAAATTCCTGTGGTTAACAATAGACGAAACTACAGATATTAAAAAACAGTCCATCCTAGCCATTCTAGTACGGACGCTGACTCCGCAAGGACCTTCTCCTCCTTATTTACTAACCTGTAAACGAATGCAAGCGTGTACTGCCAGAGCGATATATGATGTATTAATAGAAACACTACACAAATTTGAGATTTTACCGAAGTAAGTGTTAATGTTAGTTACCGATGCTGCCAAGGTTATGTGTTCCACGGCTAACTTACTCAAAACGATTCAACCAAACCTGCTGCATGTCACATGTTTGCTTCACGCTTTACACCTTGTAACAAACACTATACGTACAACTTATCCTGATGTGGATCAACTGATAGGACAAACGAAAGCGGTTTTTCTTAAATCTCCGAAACGGATTCGGCTATTTCATTCGCTGTGTCCTGATATACCCGAGCCGCCGCAACCAATTCTTATACGATGGGGTACTTGGTTAGAAGCAGCATTTTATTATTATAAACATTTTGAAAAAATTAAATCAGTGATTTTACAACTAGATGCCAAAGAAGCAGCTGCAATACGGCTCAGCCAGGTTCAATTTAACAATCCTCAAGTTGCAGCAAATTTAAAAATTATTTACGACAGTTACGTTCCAATACTGGACGCAATAAAAAATTTACAGAACACTGCGCTGTCCTTATCTGACTCATTAGCAATTATTGACCACGTAAAACTAGTGCTGCATATCCTTGAAGATGAAAAAAGTGATTGTGTCAGTGAAAAATTTAACAGTGTATTAGATAAAAATGTAGATGTTACAAAATTAGGGCAACTTTTTACCAATACTGAAGATCCGTTGTACAGATACAAAGAGCGCTTTAACTATGCAAATATAACATCTCTCAACGTCGAACAATCCTTCTCTGTATATAAACATATATATACGTCGCTACGTACGAACCTTTCCGAGACTAATACAGAAACATATATTATGGTGCAGTTTTTTCATCGCGCACATCCGCATTTTTTTGCAACAATGTAAACATGTTGGGTAAGTTATTTATGTTTTTTCTTAACGTTTTGTATAGGGATTCGATATATTTATTTTTAAGTAAGCGCACTGTTATTCTGCTAAACTCTCCACGCAACGCCTCTGCTGGGGCACATAGTCTGCCGTCTTTACTCATAGATGTTAGTACTTGGCGAACAAAATAGCAAACAACTTCAGTATGATCAAAGAAACTATAAGAACTACACTTTAACAAAAGCCAAACATAAAAAAATTCTTCATTAAGATATATTATTGGAAAGATTAGAAAACAACTTACTCTCTATCTCTTCTATCCGGAAGAATATCCGCCGACTTCATCGACACTCCATGACGAATTTCCAAGTGATTTTTCATGATACCTTTCAAGGAACATCTGTAATTACAATGCTGGCAGCCGAAGGTTTTCAAATCATAATGACTCGAATTGTGTTTAAATAAACAGCTCTTGTTTTGAAACTGTTTACTGCACACCGTACATTTGTATATGGTCCTTTATAAATGAAGAAATAAAAAATTTATAGACCTTAGTAAGTTCTACTGGTATAGATGTAATTAATTTACATTACTACATTACATATAGTCTATGTGTACTTACATTCTTGTAGTATCGATATTTATAGATCCATTTACTTCCAGTCCATCAATCTCATTGTCAGATATATTTTCCTCTTTCATAAGTCCATCTCCTAACCTATAAACGTTTCAATACATATATTAAAAGTAACAATATGCAGTATAATTCTAAATCACACTTTTTCTTCATTAGAAATGTAATTATTTTTAATACTTTTGACAAATGATCCGAAGAAACACTTGCCAAAGACTCCTAAATTGATTTCAACGAGCTCCCCAAACACTGGGCAAAATATGCAAACGTTGAAGAAGACAATGTAGAAAAACATTAAACTTGTTTTGCAATTTTATTTTGAGCTAATAAATCAATAGAAACAATGTCCGGTTTAAATTTGACTGACTCTCGGAGTAACTTCATTGAACGAGTATGTTAGAAGAACGACAGCCAACATGAAGAACTGACAACACTTTGTAGAACTACTAAATAATTTAATTGGCAAGAACATCTTAATAAGTTACGAAGTGGTTTCCCAATTTACTAAACTCACTGCTCATAAAGAACAATTGAAGAAAGTTAAGCTTCGTAATTTTTCCATCTAAAAATAAGGAAAAAGAATTTCTTTCTAAAGAAAATATCAAAACGAAACAGTTAAGTGATAATTTTGAAACTGTTTCTTAAGAATCAAGTTGATTTTTTACGAAGATTTGTTGCTATTAATGAAACTTGACTCCACCATTGTTTTCCTAAATCCGTACGACCATCTTAAAAGTGTACAACACATCATGGTATCCCTCCCCTGAAGAAAGTAAATATATTTTCATCGGCAAATAAGGTAATAGCTACAATTTCTTGTGATTTGAAACGGATAGGTTTAATAGATTATCTCTACTAAATAAAATGAAGTAATCGCTGAAAAACACCTTGGAATGGCCCATAAAAAATGATCTTCCATCGTAAACCTCCTTCCTATTTAATTTATTCCTTTGTTTCTGTATAATCACTTGAATTAATCAACCTGTATCAATATACACCCCCCTCTTAAAATTCAATCTGAAAACAAAAACATACAAGTAGAAAAAACGTTTTTACTTTCTAACATTTACTGCGCTAATCAATCATTAATTCATTCATATATTGATTAAATAATGGTTGTATTTCCTATAACACCATTAACACCAAACTAATAAATTGATAATAAATAATTCATCAAAATAGACCATATCTCATTTCAAAACTTACATATTATCATTCAAACTTTCCGAACTACCATCACAATAATTGCATGAAGCTGGCATACAAGCTCTGTTAGCTATGTGATGATCATGTAAATCTCTTTTTGTAATATAATTCCCTTTACAGATTGTACACAAAAACTCTTGAACAATTCTAAAATAAATATATATATATATATCTACCATTAACCTATCTACTTTTTGTTTGAAACATAATACTTACGTGTGATATTTTTTATTTGGAATTATTTCACTACTTTTCAAACTTACTCCATGCTGAAGGCTCACGTGATTTTTCATAATATCCTTTAAAGCAGACTTGTAATCACAATGCGTACATCCAAACGGTTTAATTGTTGGATGAGCCAATTTGTGTTCACCTAAGTTGGTTTTATTCGAAAATTTTTCTCCACAAATCGTACACTTATACTTTCGAATAATTCTATTAAAGAAACACATAATATAATATATTAGAATACTTTAAATAATGTTATATATACTTAATAGGATTTTTTGGTTTTTCTTTAGTAGGTGTATCATCAACCCCAAATCTAAAACAAAATGCAAAGAATACATATTGATGAGTTATTTCAAAAGTATATCATATAAATCTTACATGTTATTCATATTTAATTTCTCCTTTCACAAGCTTCACAGCACACATAAGTTATAGTACTTGTGTTAAATGTTTAAATAATTTTGAGCGGTTTTTGTAATAAAAAACTTTAGATCTCAGTAGTTATGCCCTTTTAACGTTGGATACACCGCCTTAAAAAACAGTTGTAATAATGTAATTGTTAAAATTGATTTAATGAAATAATAAGCTAGATAGTAACGTAATGAACTTCTTGGACTAATAATAAGAGCTTTTAAATAACTATTTAATTTGGCGATACTTACAAGAGTTTATTTGACTGTGATTTTACACCGTTTACACTTACAAAATAGTTACTGTCATGTTACACTCATACAAAATTCTAAAGCAAATTTCCCTATATTCAAGATCTGTGAAAATATTCTAATATTTGGGGGAAAAATAGGTAATACTGACAAAAATAAAAAGAAAAAGACGGAATGAATGACTACCAATTATCGACGTTTTAAATTGTACTAATTAATTACTAGAGTGGACCAATTCGGGGCGAAAGCAGAGGCGTGACTAACGAATTGGTTCCCGCATGCGAAACATTATTAATATCTAGAGATATACAAGGTGAGGCATAATAACGAGCGATTTTAAAAAGCGCGCGAATTAAGCTGCGTCGGAGGGACGTGGAGGGGATAGTGGCAGTTACGTTCGGCGCGAAATAGCATTTAGTCACAATGGAACGTTGGACCCCACAGCATCGTGCGTACGCTGTGAAAGCATTTTATCAAAACGGTAGTTCGTACCAGCTAGCACGTCGTGCATTTCGCAACCACTTCAACATTAATCGAAATCGGCCAGTGCCATCTGCCTGTGCGATTAAAAAGTGGGTTGAGAACTTTGAAGAGACGTCGTCAACGACAAGGAAGAAAACTGGGAGACCAATATCTGTGTGCACACCTGAAAACATTGAACGTGTAAGAGTCGCCATTGACAAAAGCCCTCATCTCTCAGCTCGCCGACACAGCGTTACACTTGGGATTTCAAACAGAACAGTAAGAAGAATTTTACACAAAGATTTGCACTTTCATCCTTACAAGATCCAAATGGTTCAGGGCCTTAAGGAAACAGATTATGTGAGCCGACGCCGGTTCAGCTTAGAATTTTTGGACTTGATTAATCGAGACGAGGACATTGTAAACCGTTTGTGGATGAGTGATGAAGCGCACTTCCATCTCTCCGGTTACGTGAACAAGCAGAACTTTCGATTTTGGAGTGACGTTAATCCTAGAGAACTGCATCAGCAACCATTGCACTCCGCAAAAGTTACTGTGTGGTGCGCCATGTCTTCATTAGGGATACCAGGGCCATACTTTTTTGAAGATGGCCTTGGCAATGCTGTGACTTCGCAGAGATACGCAGAAATGTTGGAAAACTTTTTTACTCCACAACTTGCACACTACGACGTGAACGATGAGACGTTTTTTCCAGCAGGACGGAGCAACATCCCACACTGCTCGAGTAAGCATGAATATTGTCAATCGTTTGTTTCCAAATCATGTAATCTCCCGAAATGGGGATATTGCATGGCCCTCTCGTTCACCGGACCTCACAACATGTGACTTTTTCTTGTGGGGTTATCTGAAAAGTAAAGTTTACCTAGATAACCCTCCTCGAACAATTGAAGGCCTGAAAGAGCGGATCCGACAAGAAGTTGTTCAAATCCCACTGGCAATGCTACGCAATGTGATGGGTCACTTCAAGGTCCGGCTGGAGGAATGTGTGCGTCTAAACGGAAGGCATCTTACCGGAGTTATCTTCAAAAAATAACCGACGTTTTACTATTGCAGAAAATGCTTTTTCATGTATTTTAATATTATGAAATCAGAAATTTTCTTAAACGAAGTGTTTTTATTTAACACAGCCTTTTAAAAATCGCTCGTTATTATGCCTCACCTTGTACTATCACGAACGGTGCTGTTATTATGTTAGATACAAAAAAAAATGTAAGACGGTTTTTCTAGATTATGAAACGTTCTCGATGATACGTATAAAAAATAAAATCTAAAATGTATGTAATTAGATGATTAAAAAAAACTTACCGTGTTATGCGTTTGTTATGCGATGTTATTTAACCGAAAAGCAGCAAAGTTTGACCGCTCTAATTAAAATATTATTTAGTACAGGTCTGTAAAGGTATAATGAAGTAATTACTAGTAATTTACTGTAAATTAATCAATTTAAAAATGCTTAAGAGAAATAGGGGCGTATTGAGAAGTCGCATTAAATTAATATGACAACAAGAACTTCCTTCTATGTCATAGCCTATGACATTGAAGGAAGTTCTTGTTGTCTAGAAGTTTTTGTTGTCATATTAATTTAATGCGACTTCTCAATACGCCCCTATTTCTCTTAAGCATTTTTAAATTGATTAATTTACAGTAAATTACTAGTAATTACTTCATTATACCTTTACAGACCTGTACTAAATAATATTTTAATTAGAGCGGTCAAACTTTGCTACTTTTCGGTTAAATAACATCGCATAACAAACGCATAAGACGGTAAGTTTTTTTTTAATCATCTAATTACATACATTTTAGATTTTATTTTTTATACGTATCATCGAGAACGTTTCATAATCTAGAAAAACCGTCTTACATTTTTTTTTGGTATCTAACATAATAACAGCACCGTTCGTGATAGTATATCTCTAGATATTAATAATGTTTCGCATGCGGGAACCAATTCGTTAGTCACGCCTCTGCTTTCGCTCCGAATTGGTCCACTCTATTAATTACTGTACACAGTTCTCCATTTTTTAAATAAAATAACTTCGAAAAATCTGTTTTGTCTTTTTAAAAGAATATTGATAAACTGGAAAACTCTAAACTATTGAATTTGTAAATATAAACAGTTTTCGATTATGTTTATGTAAAAATAAAATTAATATTTTAGGACTTTATTTTATTTATAATTTGGCAATATACGCATTAAATAACATGTAATTTTAAATTGTTAATATCTTTCATCAATTTATTAAGACTTTGCTATAATTTTTTCAGTAAGTAATTATAAAATTTAATTCTAGACAAATTATTTATTAATAAATATAACAAATCTATGTTAATACAAATATGTACAAATTTAATCACGATGTAGTAGATTGTGGAGATATGGCGGCATTTGCCTGAGAATCTGTAACAGAAATTGTTTATTAATTTTTATATACAGTACCTAAGTGTTGTACATTACTTCTTCTGGTGATATTTCATTCCATATATAATCATGTTGTCTTCTATTTCTATAATTACTGTTCAATAAATTCAAAGATAAAACTGGTGAAGATGGGAATGTTTTAAAAACTAACATAGGCATTATATTGTAAGGTATGGGTTCCCTTATTAAATAATTCGTATTTACAGTTCTTCCAATATAGTTCTTACCCTGAGGTGTTAATATGTAATTGTTCGGTGGCAAATTTATCTAAAAAATAAAGTAATAACATCTAAAAAAATAGTGCTTTTGTGGCAAGTAGCAAATTACTTTGAAAGTATTACAACGAAAATGTTTGTTGTTGTAAATAATCGGTCTTTGCTCGACATGCTTTCCATCTAAAGAATAGATGCCGTTCTCATTAAAACTATTTAGAGTTAATCTTTCTTTGCTGAAAGCGGATTCAGGGATTTTTCCTCCAAGTTGTGGTAGTAAATTCTCTCTAAATAATTGGTGTGTGTACTGTAGAAATAAAAAGAAATATATCAGTTATTTATAAGCATAGATAAAACATATAAGTTTATAACAGTCGGGTGGCAGCCGAGGAATCGAGATACTTTGTATATGAATTCAATGACTAATTTTAAGCAAAAATGATTCTGTTCACTTTTCCCGAATTCCTAACGGTTCTTGAAATATCGGAGTTCGTCTTTGTGAATGGATAAATCAACATACATATTAATAGCTTAATGACTTAAATATTGAAACCTGTTACGTGTCCGTAACGCTCAACGCTTTATTACGTTATTTTGTAATTTAATTAATGATATCCTCAATATATTTCGCTCCATTTCAAACGAACCTACCTGTATAGGTATTTCTTCTCCCAACACTACAAATCCTCCAAAGGAGATATCGCATTAAGCGAATAATATTGGCATAAAGATCGATTAAATTCCCTCACGGGGCCGTAATTATAACAATTAAGTAAGGCTACATCGACCAATATCGTGATGGGAGAGAACGTAACTACGTACAGCGATCGACAGCTAACGACGGAGTGTGTCGAGAGCGAGTTTCGTACTTTTCTTAAAAAAAAAAAACTACCTATACAGGTAGGTTCGTTTGAAATGGAGCGAAATATATTGAGGATATCATTAATTAAATTACAAAATAACGTAATAAAGCGTTGAGCGTTACGGACACGTAACAATTCCCCTAACACTCCCTATAAAAAAAAAGAAAAGTAATATTATTCCACAAGAGTCCCAACAATGTGAAACTCCCAAACAAAAGAAACAACCTCCAAAAGGAAAGGAAAACGAAAGTCCAAACTAAAAGAAAAAAAGAATGAGATACCATTTGTCGACGATATCGGGACGAAGGAACGAACTAATTATGACTCCTTTTAGTCGCCTCTTACGACATGGCAGATGTACCAGACTAAGTATTCGTCTAGCCCCCCCCAACACTCCCTATAAAAAAAAGTAAACTTCTTTTCCTTTTTTTTTTTATAGGGAGTGTCAGGGGAATTGTTACGTGTCCGTAAGGCTCAACGCTTTATTGCGTTATTTTGTAATTTAATTAATGATATTATCAATATATTTCGCTCCATTTCAAACGAACCTACCTATAGGTAGTAGTTTTTTTTTTTTTTTAATTACTTGACCAGGTATAGTATATATTTAGAGAAAAGAACCAAATTAAATAGAAATTTTTTGGAATTTAAATATGCGGCTGAAGGCCAGTCAAAAAAAAACTTCTTATAACTTTTGTGCGTTTAAATTTATTAATATATTTGGTAAATATACATTTTAAGGACCTTAGATAGGCAAAATATATGCATGAATTTATAACCAATCATATTAAAGAAATGATTTCGTAACCATGGAAACATCATTCAAAATTTAACAGAGTTGGCATTATACTATACGTTTGAATTGAATATTCAGTTATAAACCGTTATATCGTTGTTACCTCGCTCATACCTCCACGAATTTATATGGCGGAATAAAAACACTTTCAATGACTTGCTAACAAATATCTTCAACATTCAATGCTGCAGAGCTCCCAAAAAATTGGGCGGGCGAACCTGTATTAGTTATAACTAGTTTTCTTTTCCGACATTTCTGATGTTTATAAAAGCGTAACATATTGTTGTGAAAATTCTCCCCCTGTATATCAAAAAATTTGCATATTTTTCTACATCAATTTGACACCTCAATCATCAAAATCCGACCAGTAGAAGCCGAGATATTCGCTTCCGAAATCCGACGATCGCCGGTTATTATCAACAAATAATATTCAATAGGCGACCAGTGGAATAACCAACCTAATTCGCGCGATCGCTCACTTGTTCCTTATCTGGTCCACACGAGAGTGCTCTGTGAACTCTTTCAAACACCCGCGCGCACCCCGCTACCCCCGTGACTGTCTAAAACCAATGCATGATTTTACCAGGCAATATTCGCTGCATTTACTCCAGCGGCGAAGGCGTATATTTAATATTTTCGCGAGTTTTTTTTACGGTGCGGCAAGTTTAACGTAAAAACAATATTAGAGTGGCCGTGCTTCTGTTTTTGTGTATTATTGACAATTTATATAAACTCTGTGTATTATGGAGGTGGTCTTTAATTTAATTAATGTGAAGAGATTCTTTAAATATTCATACGAAGAGAATATAGAATTAATTAAAGGCAAATGGTAGGCCATTAGTAGATATCACTATTGAAAAAACTGGTGTAAGTAGAGGGAAAAATTATACACGTAAATTTAGTAGCGATATTTATACAAAAAACGAATGGATTTGTGGATGCAACAAAAAAAAATGCTTTATAATGTTTTCCCTGTTTACTTTTTGGTGGCGATAAAGCTTGGACGGAAATAGGGGTCACGGATCTAGAGCACTTGAGTTTGAAAATAAAAAGACATGAGAATTCTAAAAGCCATCTTCATAATGGTATGGAATTTGCGTTACTAGGGTCAACTAATATTATGGCTCAACTAGATTCAGCTTATTGGGTAAATATACAGAGACATAATGAAAATGTGTCAAAGAATCGATATATTTTATCAAAAATTATTAATTGTATAAAATTTTGTGGAGCTTTTGAATTGGCCCTTCGGGGACATGATGAGAGCGATACTTCCGAGAATCCGGGGATATTTCGTGGACTTATTAATTTTTCGGCTGAATTAGATGCAACTCTAAGTGAGCATCTAAAAAATTGTTCGGTATTTAAAGGCACTTCCAAAGAAATACAGAATGATCTGTTACAGTGCATACTTGAAGTCTGCCAAGAACAAATAATTGAGGAAATTAATAATTCTCCGTTTTTGGCGATCATGGCGGACGAAACAACGGATGTTGCTGCAAAAACTCAAATGGTAGTTATTTTTAGATATGTTCGTGATGGTGAGCCAATTGAACGTTTTTGGAACTACGTCATTCCTGAAAAATGTGATGCAGAAACACTTAGCAAAACAATTTTAAGTGTCATAGATGCTTTAATTCAAAATTCACCTAACAAACTGATTACACAGAGTTACGATGGAGCAGCGGTGATGAGCGGACAACACGCAGGCGTTCAAGCATTGATTAAAAAAAAGTACCCTTTTGCGCACTATGTACATTGCTATGTCCATCAATTAAATTTAATTATATCTAAAGCTGCTTCTGCAAATTCGCAAGTACGTGTATTTTTTGGAAATCTACAAGACATTCCCGGCTTTTTTAATAATTCACCCCAACGAGTAGAAGTGTTAAACAAGATTGTAAACAGAAGGATCCCCACGGCGCTACAACCCGTTGGAATTTTAATATCAGGACCATTAATGTTGTGTACGAAAATAGGGCCTCTCTCATTGAGTGTATGGAAGAAATAGAAGAACAATTCTCCAACAACACAGTCTGTAATGCAGCCGCCTCGATTCGCCGTACATTAAATGATCCGATCTTCAATTTTTGGCTGACTTTTTTCCATCATGTAATGCCCCATGTAGATATCCTGTTTAATCAATTGCAGCAAAGAAAAATTGAACCCACTCTAGTAAAAGACGCTATCGAAAATTTTGAACGCAGTATAGGCCAAGTTCGAAATAATATTGACAACATCATGGGTCGTTTTTACAAAATTCAAATTTAGAATGTAGAATGTAATGTTGGCCTATTTATGAGGACATGGAATTTCATCTACGTGCCAAGAATTCTTAACCGGTGTGTCCAAACCCATTGTAATTCAATGGAATCAGTGGTTCAGAGACATATGTTCAAGACACTTACTGGAAAATCCGATAATACTTGGAGGTATAAATAAAGTAGTAAAAATAGGTTAATAATTAAATTATAATAACAAATTGCATATGTGTATATGTGTATAATCGAAGTCTTACAGATGAATCTTTACTTTCAAAAAGAAAATATAATCGGGGTCACTTGGTGGAAGAAAAATGGATTTTTGGGCTATATGATGTGCATAAAAAAGTGGGCGTATTAGTATTTGTAGACGATAGGACGCAACAAACGTTATTTCCTATCATTGAGGTAGAATCTTTTTTGTTTTTATGAAGTACCTAATTAATATAAATTAACGTTAATATTTTAGCAATATGTTTTGCCTGGTACTATGATCCACAGCGATAAGGCATCTATGTATGTAAACTTACATACAAACCAAAGCAAAATTATTAATATCTTATTTACATCAGTGGGTAAATCATACAGAAAATCTTGTAGATCCTATTACAGGAGCACACACCAATCACGTAGAATGCATGTGGAAAAATGTAAAGCAAAAAAATAAAGCAATGAATGGCACTAATACAGAAATGCTTCCGTCGTATCTGGACGAATTCCAGTGGAGACAGATTTATAGAAAACGCACAATAAACGCTTTCGATAATTCATTAGAGCAGATTAGTATGTATATATTATCCCGTTAATAATTAAATCCCATATATTAATTAAAATATTAAGTATTTTTTTCATTTGTTGGTTTTTTAAATAAAATATTTACTTAGGTGTTTTCTTTTGAAATACATATTTTTTTATATAAATAAAATATATGGATAGCTATATTGCTATATTATATTAAAATAAAATTTATTATACCTACCAATTTAATTTCTATTGATTCCTAATTACGTGTTGCGAGTATATTTGACAACGCTGTTAATCGCAGAATACATACACGTCTGTACACATGGTGGCATACAAATACATGTTGATACTGGCGCCCCAATTGTTAACCATTGCCGCGATTTGTAATATTTAGTTGAATACTGTATTCTTTATAACCTGTTATATCCTTATCTCAGATAAGGATATAACAGGTATGGCAACGCTGTGGAGTGGTAATCGCGTTTCATTGGTTACAAATTCATGCACATATTTTGCTTAACTAGGGATCTTAAAATGCATTTTTACCATATATTTCACTTCACTTTAAATTCCGGTATTTAATTGCTTTTCTTATGCATATTAAATGTGCATTATTATTTTATAAATTAAAAATTACTATACTGGGAGAGTCAATAACTCAGTATCAATGTATTGCTTTTTATTTAAACTTTATTTATATAACTCTTGTAATCATTAAGCA
The DNA here is from genome assembly GCA_935421215.2 of Melolontha melolontha. Taxonomy (NCBI): domain Eukaryota; kingdom Metazoa; phylum Arthropoda; class Insecta; order Coleoptera; family Scarabaeidae; genus Melolontha; species Melolontha melolontha. Next base: position 8,579,776 of record OW285241.1, read on the forward strand.
AGTTGGTCACTGATATTTTTAATTCTTGTTGTTTAATTAATTATTAATTGTGTCTCGGAAGCCTTATTCAGATCTTGAATTATTTCTGTTGTTATTTCTTAATATTATATTTCTTATGTTTATTGGTGTTATGTTCAACAGAGATGATTGTTGTCATATATTGACTGTAACTAATTTAATAAATTACATCTTGTTATTTTTATCTTATTTGGCATTTTATTGTTGTATCAGAATTTGTCCACGTATTACCTGTGAATTATCAGCTTACTTTCGGCAGCGTCTGTGTTCGCTGTACCGGTTTGAGATTATAAACACAGTGGCGCCTCTTATTAAAAAGAACCTCTCCCTAGCTTGCCTTCTTAACTGAATTGGCATCTCAACCGAAGATCTCCAAGGCAAGCGTGTTTGTTGGGTAAGTTAGTAAGTTTAAACTGCCTCTAGCGAGCCATGATTTCTAAGAAACATCAAAAAACATGTCGTAACTTTACTAAAATGAATTTCTTAAATCGCAGTTACATCTAAATGACAGACGGCTTTAGAAAATTGAAAGGTTAAAAAAATTGTAAGCTAAATAATTGCTAGGTTATAATCTTCCTGTTATGAATAAATAAAATTCCATGTTATCGATGACACTAATGACATTACCATTTGACAATTCAGAACGGTGCGTTTAAGTTACGACATACCTACAAATTTCATGGTCAACATGTTTTTTTCTTGAACGCACGATATAAAAAGGCGCGTGTGTTAGTGCTAGAGAAAGCACGTAGCAGAATATAAATACTGCTCTGAGCATATTTCATATAAGATTGCATATTCGTTCATATTTTATAATTTATTAACAAATGCACAGTAAAAAATATATAAAACTCTTTATTCATAATAGATCAAAATTACACAAAACAGTCTGCACGAGCATTTCCGTACAGCGGGAATTCCCAGATTTGTGTTTATCATGTCGGGGAAGTTTCAGTGAAACTACGAGCAATGAGGTTGACCTATAGGTCAGTCATATCGCCAGTTGTGTTTAGTTAGTTCTCGAAAGTATATGTACACGTAATTTTACCTTGTTATTTTTGATATGTCTAAATCATATTCGCATGTGTCGATCTGGATAAAAGATTATCCTGAATTTTGTGTAGATAATGGTAGAGTGTTTTGTAAGTATTGCAGTAAAAAAAGCAAGTTTATATTTGTTTACTTTTAATTTCATATTTTAATACCTGCAGTTAATTATTGTAGATTCGATGCGTTGTATTTTATGTAAATACCTTTGAACAGATAAGTGAATTCATTCTGTCTTTTTAAAGCGACTCGATAGCAATTTCAGATTGCAAAGATATACTAAATAAACCGCAAATGCGCCAAGAGTTAGCTTTTATCAAAGCAAACTATGGCTTTATTACTGAAACACTACAAAAAACTTGAAACTCAAGGTGTTGAACTCAGTGAATCGATAGAATTGAATCAAAGTTTCGAGAATAAAATTAATAATGTGAGAGGTGTTTGTGGTTCATTTTCAAATATTTCTTCAACACGATTGACAACTTGAGGTGTACGTTTCTTAACTGCTCCGCTGCCTGATTTTCTTAAGAGACTACCAGTTTCAGAAAAAAGTTTTAAAGTTCTATCCAAAGTATTCTTAAATTGTATATAATCTATTACAAAATGTGGAAACTCAACTTGAAATTCTACCATGCAATCTTCAACTGAATAAACCCATAAACCATCAATTTGATTACCACTTTGAAAATAACCCTGGACTAAAAAAATTTTATGTTCTAAAGTGAAAGCCATTTTAAAACTGAGAAGTAATTTATTTAAACCAGAATCGACGAACGATTATTTTATGCACTAACTGATATTTGTGATTGACATTATCAAATGTCATTTGGATTTACGTTTACGGAACAACAAACACATACTAATATATTTGCGTCTTATTCTATCAAAATTTCAAAGTAACCTAGATTGACTTTTTAAATGAAGACTTGTTAATATTCATTAGTTATTAATGATAATTTAAAACCCGAAAAAGAGATCGAATGTATATAGCCGCCGCATACATCGCCGTGAGCGATCCAACGCACAATTTTTTTCAGATTTTTCTATTCACAAGGAAAAAAGAAATAGGAAAGGAATTCTCAAGATAAATACCACCGTGTCTATTTAAAAACAAAGCATATAAATTAGAATTATTTTACATTGTAGATATATATGTATATGTATATGGATTATATAATCAAAGTACATCTCGCATGTTTAACATTAGATGAAGATTGCAAAACAATTTTTGCGTGATCACATATGTAATAACAATTTACGCTGAATCTAGAAAATGAAAATACCATACGGTCATTTTGATAATATTACGTAAATTATTATATATGTACGTACATTCCAGTAACACTCCCACTTTTTGGTGTAGCTATTTATTTCCAAAAATAGGAATGCCTATCTTACAATGTATGTAGAAAGTTGGTTTACTATTGCAGAAGGTTAATGACCTTGACATATCGTTCGAACGGCAATTTATTGAGAATTGTGCAGATATAGACTTTATACGAAATTATAATTGCAGTAAAGAATATAAAAATCATTTATATCAGGCGCGGCTCGTGTTGAGGTATTTTGGTTTGCAGTACAATGATACGAGTGCCTCGTGTGTTTTCGGTGTTTACTAAGCAAACGTTACAGTTAGTACACGAGAATACACGAAGCACTCGGATCATTGTACTGCAAATCAAAATACGTCATCACGAGCCGCGCCTAATTTATATTGAAGAATTTTTGAATAAATTTTGTTTTATGTACCTGGTTCAATTTCTTTTCAGTTTAGTTTTGAAGTGTAAATTTACTAAAAATGTGTAGTTTTCTTCCGTACACGTGACTCGTAAAAACCTATCATAGCTAGAAAATCTAGTTTAGATTACTTGTAGCCATAGTGTCTATTCCATTGCAATCTTCCTAGATCTGTTGCTTCGCTAGAGACTTACTCTATTCCTACTTTTTAATTAAGTTTAAGCTTAACAAGAGCATCGATCTCCCATTTGTAAAAACTCTTTCTACTCGGTAGATCCATTGTAAACTTGAAGCAAATGTTTTAATTACGGCACAGGAGCAAGAACCTGTGGAACGTTTCCTAAAAGGAAGAGTTCACTGAGTCCTGGAAAACACATGACGACTTTTCAATCTGTTTGCAATCGCAGCCCGGCCCGAGGAAGTTCGGGAGGAAGCTGTACTAATAGAAGAATCAACACAATGCGAGTATTAATCCAATACCAGCCATTGCCCCATTTATGGGACGTGACTTTGAATCAACATAACAATACTAAAACAATAGAAATCTGTATTGTAATTTGGGCTGTGGTTTGGGTCTTATACGCGTAATCGACTTTTATCGCCAGATGGCGATAAAATACAACAAGTAAGGTTAGAAAGTGGTTAGAAGTTTTACGCTTTCAAGCTCACGTGCATCGGAGGAAATACAAGAACATAACAACTGTAAATGCAATCAAAACAATATAATTGCTCTTGATCAATAGTCTTCTCGAGTTACAGTATGTGATTCAACTGAAATTTGATGTTATATTTTCTGGCATTTATAGTGTATGTGTTGTTTATGTTAGCGTCCCAATATTAGGACATTGGTTGATATCAGTATCAACAGGTTTGTGTAGGTCTCCAGAGACATAGTAAAATACGCATGAAGGATATATTCATAAAATTATCAAAATAAAACAAGTATGAACTCTGCAAAGTACAACGGTACGAAATGTCTAACTACAACAGAAGTTGAGGAAATTTTACAGGATCCAGCGTTTTGGGTAAACATGAATAATAACGACGTTGATGGCGAAGATATTAAAATCGCAATCATTCCACCACAGCCAGATGAAGTGACTGATACGGAGAATTTCGACGAATATAATCTACAAGGAGAAGAAGTACAAGATGTTGCAGGTACTCTAGATACCTAATATCCGCGACGAATCTGAATTCAGCAGCGATGATGAACCACTTGACGTGAAAAAGCGTAGAGTATCTAAAACGAAAGAAAAAAGAGCATCTGAATTTGATAAGAAAAATAACTCAAACTTTGGAAAAACAGCAAAAACACCGCACTGGGTAGATGAAATAAAATACACTGACACAAACGGTGCATGGGAAAATGATTTCGAAAATGTCACATCACTGTTACATGGAAAAACTGTTGTGGATATTTTTGAGCAATTTTTTACCGAATATGTAATATATTACATAGTACAGCAAAGTATATTGTACGCCCGGCAAAAAAACGATCAAGACTTTTCACTCACGGCTGAAGAGTTGCGAGTTTTCATTGGCGTTCTATTGTTCAGTGGCTATCACAAGTTGCCTCAGGAGGACATGTATTGGCAACAATCTCCTGATGCTGGTGTACCTTTAGTATATAACGCACTGCCGAGAAGACGATTCAAAGAAATAAAGAAATATATTCATTTAGCTAATAACACGCTTTTAGATAAAGAGGATAAAATGTACAAACTACGACCGTATTTTGAGATGCTCAAGCAAAACTTTTTGAAATTCGGCGTGTTTCAATCCCAATTATCTATAGATGAAATGATGGTGCGGTATTACGGGCGACATTCCGCAAAAATGTATATGCGCGGAAAGCCAATAAAATTTGGCTATAAACTCTGGTGCTTGTGTAGTTCGAATGGTTATTTATACAATTTTGAGACATATTGTGGCAAAAGCGAAAATGTGGAAGGACCGTTGGGTGTTCGGGTAATTACAAATCTTATCTCTTCAATACCAGCCGAAGAGTATGAAAAACACGAATTATTTTTTGATAATTTTTTCACAAGTCATGAAATAATGTGCAATCTAAGAGCACTGAAAATGAAAGCAACGGGAACAATTCGAGAAAACCGTACTCAAAAATGCCCATTGATTTCAAACAAAACAATGGAAAAAGAGAAGGATCGAGGTTATTTCGATTATAAATTCGACCGATCAAATGAAGTGCTTATTCTAAAATGGAATGACAGTAGAGCCGTTTCACTTGCCACTAATTATAGTTGCGTTCAACCTTTAGGGCAAACCAAACGTTATTCCCGTAAGGACAGAAAGCAAATTCAAATTCCAATACCGAAGGTCATACAGGAATATAACTCGCACATGGGTGGAGTGGATATGTTAGATAAACAAGTTTCACTTTATAGGATTAGAATTCGTTCCAAAAAATGGTGGTGGCCTTTATTCACCCAACTTTTAGATATAAGCATTGTAAACACTTGGAGACTCTATCAAGTAACAAATCCTGAAGACAAGATATCGCTTCTAGACGTACGTAGAAGAATAGTGTTGGCTTATATTTCCAAAATAACTTCTTCTACCCCAAAAAGGACGGGGCCACAAACATCTAAATTGCTAGGTGGAAGAGTGAGCTGTGACGTAAGATTTGACGGTAAAAGTCATTTGATAACGCCAATTACGACACAACGCAGGTGCGCCTTCTGTAGTAAAAAAACAATGAGACTTTGTGGCAAATGCGATGTACCTCTACATGATAGATGTTTTGCTCCATTCCATACAAAATAAATGTATTATTTTCAATATTACTGCAATATTACACTATTATTGTTTTCAATCAATTAAACTTTCTGTATTATTTATTATGAGCTCTACTGTTCCCTAAATGCCTCATTTCCAGCCAATGTCCCAAAAATGGGACGTACTATATTTTTGTAAGTGTGAATATTTTTTCGAAAAAAACCATCACAATATCTTAATTTGTAAGCATTTAGTTGGTATTGGATGAAAAAAATTGAAAATTTGCACCAATCGAATTATGGCTAGTAATGGGTTAAGACCATCATGAATCCAATTGCCAGTTAAACATTGCAAGCAAGTGTTCGAGACAGATTGGCACAAGACAATACTACTGTGTCACTGATATGGGTGCCAGGAAATGAGGAGATTAAGGGCAATGAGATGGTCGATGAACCGATCAAGAAGGGCTCGAAGGGTAACTTCATAGGAACAGAACCTGTATGTGGAATCGTTAAGGATTCCGCTCGAAGGGAGATCTGGTTATGGCTAGAAAGAGAACGTAAAAATGAAATGGTGGGTAACGGAAGGTTAACTCCATACCAAGACACTACTAGGAGTGCTGCTAGGCTTTCAAATAATCTAATTAGAAAGAAAAAAAAGGAAATTAAGACTACCAACAGATTAATAATGGGACACTGTCCGTTGAGGAAGCACCTAGATAGCATGGGCTTGGTGTAGGACATGTGAAAGAGACAAGAGAACTAACCTTAATGTAATATGCACTTGGAAGGAACTTAAGGGACTCAGACAGAAACATTTCAACAAAGATCTATTGATCCTATCAGGATACTCAAATTTCTCCTGAGGATAGTGGCTCTTTTCGAGGGCGCAGGATAGTGCAGGATAGCGCATGGTATAAGAGCATGGTGCTTAAATGCCTGGACCTATTCGTGTTTAATCTAAAGAGACTCAGTAGAAGGGAAAGTTCTATAAGAAGCTGCTTTGCCTGTCTCTGACCTCGAGAATTTTTCGCCTTTCGTGACATCTATTTTCAGCCCACTTTCGCAAGGCGGTTTTAATATTTGTTTGCACAATGGTACATGGAAGCTCCGGTCCTATGTAGGCCATAGACGATAACCTAGTTTGACATTATTGCGTTAAAGTTGAAAACTGCTTTAAAGAAAATGGTGTGTGAGAAGCAGAATTATACTGAGCAAAATTAAATCGTTTTACTAGTTTTGATCGTTTTTAACTCCTCTCAACTTAGTTGAAATTCTTGTTTCTCGAAAACTCTTCTGCCAAAATTACACTCTCCCTATCAAAAAATATAGTATGATTGGTTCTAAATTTGGATTGGTTTCGACACGATTTTTTTCATTAGTGATGACGTATTCCAAAGCATTGATTGTTAGTTTGCTTCAGAATAATTCTGGAAGATCCGGATGTTTTCAAAAGTTATAATTTTTTGATAAAAGGTTCCGATTTGTCTCAATTACCACAAAATGCCAGTAGATATTTCCTTCTGACATTCTGTTTTGGCGTAAAACATCTTAGGGTCTTCCTCGATAGAAATTTCTTTTAATTTTGAGATTTCCACGCAAAATTTTCCTCGCAATGTCTCTCAGATACTGAGTCAGCAATCTTGTCGAACAAACTACCTGATTTCTTCTGTTCTCATTCTTTTTTTAAAATGGGTGATCATCAAAAGCGTTCAATGTCTCTGCAATCAGCTATAAGTCTATGAAAGTTAACCTAAATCGGAATTTGGAATTCGACAACCTTACATAATACATTGCTAGTAATTTGATGAGTTTCTAGCAAGACACATATAGGCAGATTAATTGCGTGTTCGCGAAGTAATGTAATTGTAAATATTCTTTCTACACTTTACGATGCTATTTTATTCGAATTTTTCATAGAAAAAATTCGCCCTCAAGTAGGAATCGAACACACGACCTCTGGCTTGCCGGACCATTGCAATTAATTTGTACAACTGCCGTACTACGGGCAAGATATATTCATCTGTTTCCTTTGATGTAACTCAAAGCATCCCCATAAAAGTTTCTAATTCACGCCTCAACAGCTCAGTGGTCGAGCAATGGTCCGGCAAGCCAGAGGTCGTGGGTTCGATTCCTACTTGAGAGCGAATTTTTTCTATGAAAAATTCGAATGAAATAGCGTCGTAACGTGTAGAAAGAATATTTACAATATAGGTAGATTTTCAGGACGGCATTGTGTTACAATTAATTATGTTTTGATCTCTTTTCAAGCAAAAGTTTTTATATAATTAATACAGTAATTATAACAGCGGAAATAATTGTACTGACAAAACAAAAACAGTGGATTTATCTAATACGATTCTCTCATATTTAAGCTGTGAAGTTAACGTATTTATACACTTTACTGCGCAAGTGAAACTCGATGTTAATAGCAACTTATTATGATTTTTAAAACAACGAAGATCAATAAATAATATGTACTTAGATTAATGTCAGATATCACTGTATATCAGAATGTCTATGTATATTAATTCCTTTCTAGCAGTTGGTATGTCTTTCACTGGAAAGTGCACTGAACCACTTTTTACAATGCAGTAAATCACAACGGAAAAACCTTTAACAATACGTCGTAACGAAATAGAAAGGCACAAATTAACAAATTTATTAAGACACGGTCAAAGGCTAAAAGAAATTGGGCAATTAATCTTGTAATATCGAAATTGTGTAAAATCGACAATTAGTTTTCTGTGTAATTTAAATAAAAATAGGTAATTTATGTTAATCACTGAAATTTCGGTATTTCGTGGTACATATTAAATATTCATATTATGTTTGGTAATTCTTTGTAATTTAAAATTTAAAATAAAAGAATGTATTCTTCCCAGGGGGAAATATGTAAAGGTGGGCCAAAATAATCATTATATAAGAAGTACAGTCGTTGATCACTCAGTTCACCTTGGATCAAAGTTATCTAGAAATTTTTAGGGGAATACTGATTTTAAGTGGATATCACATTCTTGCACAGGTAAAATTTTTCTGGTCATTTGAAGAAGATAAATGTGTTCAATTAGTGAAAAATGCGGTGTCTCGAAACGGATTTCTTGACATAGAGCAGAACATTTATCTTGCAACAATCAATTAGACAAGACAGACAAATTTGCGATAATAATACCGCTGGTTGATCTCTTGAATAGAAATTTCTTGAAGTATGGTATTTTTAGGCATTACTTGTCAATTGATGAACAAATGGTTCTACTGTTCAGACTGTTTTTAGAAGGCTTTTAGATACTGGTCGGTACGAGGCCAGAGCAAAAACAGGCAGACCAAGAGCAACAACCTAGTACGACCCCCTTCCGGAATCGCATGTTAAATGTTGTCCAGCTTAAACAAGAACTTTAAGACGTCAGAGGAGCAACAGTAAGTCGCTGGATTGTTAGAAGAAGACTTCTTGAAAACCGGCTCAGGTGTAGAAAACCTGCAACTGGTCCAAAATTGACGAAAGCGCATCGTGCAGAGTGCCTACGTTTTGCTGGAACACGTAAACTGGACGTTGGAGCAGTGGAGCTCCGTTCTCTTTTCAGACGAGACCAAGATCTGACTATATGGCAGCGATAGAAAAGCTAGAGTCTATCGTCGTCAAGAAGAATGATTTGGTGAGTACTGCATAGTGGAGCAAGTCGTTTTTGGCGGAGGTTCGTGTATATTTTGGCGGGGCATTTCTCTCCACCTCTAACCTAGGCGTTTAACTGCTCAATGCTATATTGATGAAGTCTTAAAAGAGTACGTTGTCCCCTATACTGGCTTCATTGGCGATAATTTCTTACTTATGCAGGATAATGCAAGGTCGCATACAGCTGAGATTGTCCAAAATTACCTCAACGAAGTTGGTGTACGATTCATTGAGTGGCCAGCCAAAAGTCCGGGCATGAATCCGATTGAGCACACGTGGGATGTACTCAAGAAAAGAATTCGATCACGGGTTCCAGCTCCAGCAACGCTTCAGTAACTAACAAATGCTGCTCAAGAAGAGTGGGATAATATTCCTAAGGATTTCATTAATTGATGTAGCAGACACTTCTTGGTGAAACATTTTGTAATTAACAAATTATTATAGAAACACACTTGGCTATTTCACAATTTTTTATTAGATCTATGTCTAACATATGTTTCGGCTGTTATGCCATTGTCAAAGAGTATCTTAAAACTAACTTACAATACGGTCCTTTTAACTTTTATACCTATATTTTAGTGCTAGGGTGCTGGTTGGGACATATTTACAATCACGTCTATTATGGGAGTGTTAACAAATTGTAACTGTGTATTCGTAGTTATTCTATTTTGTTTTTGTGATTTTTTAATTTCTAGTATTTCTAATAAATCTAGTCTTCTACTTTTTATTACGTTATGTAACACGGTGGAGCTATTCATATCGGGCAAATGGTTTTGTTCGATACAGTGTGTCGAAAAACCTGTGTTTTTATTACTATACTTTATATCTCTTACGTGTTCGGATATGCGTTTTTTAATGGATCTTCCACTTTGCTCTATATATATAGCTGCACAGTCATTACATTTTATTGTGTATACTCCTGATTTTTCTATATTTTCTATTTTATCTTTGTTATTATTTAACATTGTACCTAATTTTGTTTTATTGCTACATATGATGTGAATATCTAATTTTCTTAATATTTTGTTTACTTTGTCTGTGATTTGGGGGTTATATGTAATTGCGTGCCAAATGGGTTTATTTTCTTTTATTTCCGGATATAAGAATTTTTTCTGAATATTCTTTTGTTCTTTTCGATTTAATATTTTGTCTACTATGTTGGGATTGTATCCATTATTTTCTGCTATTTTTTTAATATATATTATTTCTTCTTTAAAAGCCTCAGTATTCAATGGTATGTGAGTTGCTCTATGTATATAACTGTGGAATGTTGACATTTTTATTTTAGTATCTTGTTTCGCTTCCGCATGTATTATATTATCTGCAAATGTTGGTTTTCTGTAAATTTTATATGCTAGATTGTTATTGTTTCTGTATATGGTAATATCTAAAAAATTTAATTTGTTATTTTCTTCTTTGTCTATTGTGAATTGTATTTTGGGGTTTAATGAGTTTAATAATTTCAAGAATTCTGTTAGTTGCCTGTCTGTACCTATCCAGATGCAAATTATATCATCGACATACCTGGCCCAGAAAAGGATTTGTTTGATTAAGTTGTTATTTCTGTTAAATAGACCTATTTCGAAGTTATGCATATAAATGTTAGCCAATATTGGGCTGAGAGGATTTCCCATAGGTAAACCTTCTACTTGTGAATATATATCATTATTAAATTTGAAGTAATTTTGATCTAGGATTAACTTTAATATCTCTTTTAATTGTGTTTTCTCTATGTTGTCTGAAATATTATCATTAATTTGGTTTTCTATTATGTCTTTTATCTCTTGAATTGGTATTGAAGTGAACAGGCTTTTAATATCGAAGGATACTAATTTCGCGTTATTTGGTAAAGTGATTTCTTTTAATTTATTGGTTAATTCAATAGTGTTTTTTATTGCATAATCGGATTTGAACTTTATTTTTTCCGGTAATGTTTTACTTAAATATTTACATAGTTTATATGAGGGTGCATTTACATATGATACTACTGGTCTCATTGGGGTGTTATTTTTATGTAATTTCGGTTGGCCATATAAACTTGGGATACTCGGGTTCATTACTGTTAAGTTTTTGTTTTTTAGATTACTGTTATTATTTAATAGCTGTCTTATTTTGGTTTGGTATTTATTAGTGGGGTCGTTTTTTAATTTTTTGAATTCATTTGTGTTGAGTAATTCATAAATTTTATCATTGTATTTAGGTCTTTCTAATATCGTAACTGTATTTCCTTTATCTGCTTTTGTAATTACTAGGTTGTTATCATTTAATTTCTTTTTTATAGTTTTTATGTTGCGGTTTTCATCTATGTTTTTATTGTTCTTTTCTAATTTTTTATATTCTGTTACTATTATTTTCTTTATTTTTTCTTTTTCTAAGTTATGTCCTTCTATTGGTTTTAAAGCTAATTCTAAATCTACTGCTAAGTTATTAATATCATTTTTATTATTAATATCTGGGTTGTATTTCAAACCTTTTTCCAATAATTTAGTTTCTGACTTTGAAAACTGTGTTGTGGTGAGATTTATAACATTTATATGCATAACTTCGAAATAGGTCTATTTAACAGAAATAACAACTTAATCAAACAAATCCTTTTCTGGGCCAGGTATGTCGATGATATAATTTGCATCTGGATAGGTACAGACAGGCAACTAACAGAATTCTTGAAATTATTAAACTCATTAAACCCCAAAATACAATTCACAATAGACAAAGAAGAAAATAACAAATTAAATTTTTTAGATATTACCATATACAGAAACAATAACAATCTAGCATATAAAATTTACAGAAAACCAACATTTGCAGATAATATAATACATGCGGAAGCGAAACAAGATACTAAAATAAAAATGTCAACAATCCACAGTTATATACATAGAGCAACTCACATACCATTGAATACTGAGGCTTTTAAAGAAGAAATAATATATATTAAAAAAATAGCAGAAAATAATGGATACAATCCCAACATAGTAGACAAAATATTAAATCGAAAAGAACAAAAGAATATTCAGAAAAAATTCTTATATCCGGAAATAAAAGAAAATAAACCCATTTGGCACGCAATTACATATATCCCCCAAATCACAGACAAAGTAAACAAAATATTAAGAAAATTAGATATTCACATCATATGTAGCAATAAAACAAAATTAGGTACAATGTTAAATAATAACAAAGATAAAATAGAAAATATAGAAAAATCAGGAGTATACACAATAAAATGTAATGACTGTGAAGCTATATATATAGGGCAAAGTGGAAGATCCATTAAAAAACGCATATCCGAACACGTAAGAGATATAAAGTATAGTAATAAAAACACAGGTTTTTCGACACACTGTATCGAACAAAACCATTTGCCCGATATGAATAGCTCCACCGTGTTACATAACGTAATAAAAAGTAGAAGACTAGATTTATTAGAAATACTAGAAATTAAAAAATCACAAAAACAAAATAGAATAATTACGAATACACAGTTAGAATTTGTTAACACTCCCATAATAGACGTGATTGTAAATATGTCCCAACCAGCACCCTAGCACTAAAATATAGGTATAAAAGTTAAAGGACCGTATTGTAAGTTAGTTTTAAGATACTCTTTGACAATGGCATAACAGCCGAAACATATGTTAGACATAGATCTAATAAAAAATTGTGAAATAGCCAAGTGTATTTTTATAATAATTTGTTAATTCCTAAGGATGTTGTTCATAGGCTGATCAGATTCATGCCAAACCGTATGCAAGCTGTTATACGGACAAGAGGGGGTTCATACAAAGTATTGAGTTAACCGTATTTATTAAAACTTGTTTTTTGGTTTCTGTTATTAATAAACAATTTTAAATTTTTTCCGTGTTTCTTATTCTGACTACGATAACAATAATTTTGTTAGCACGATAAGGAAGAGCTAACCAGAGATTAATTTGGTATCATTTGAGAGAGCAATAATTGGGCTTCAAAACGTTTCCAATGCGCTTCTTCACAAATGCAAAAAAAAACATGCTATTTATTCTTTAAAAATTAAGGCTGTTAGATGGCCGAATACTTTTATTCTCTAGTTTATTATAAATTAATAACAAACTAATTTCATGCGCATACTTAGAACAATAGAACTTAATAGAAGGTATTTATTTTATTTGCTAATATTCGTAGACACCCCATTCAAACGCGATGTTTAAGAAACTGCCTATATAGGCCCTACTCTGTAGATATCTAGCGTACCAGGTTGTTCATTCGGGTGGACGCGTCGCACGAATCGTCCTCCTTCGTTAACGTCACCATGTAATAAATTAATATATGACAAAGTTTAATATTAAACTTTTTTATTTCTACACTGTATTTTATTTGATTCATGTAGGAGAAGCTGTGCTAGCTTCTACGGCAGTGATGCACAAACTTATAGGGAACAGGGGCCACTAGGGAAAATTACAAGCCAAGGACGGGCCACTACAAAGAAGACTTATTAACACAAATATTTTTGTTTTTAAATAGTATGAATTACTAAAAATGATAAAAATAAAAGAACATTCAAAAATGTTTGTTGTAATTATATAATCGTAATGTAATCTAATCATTACAATGTAATATTTCATGTTTTATTATTTTGATGCATGACATTGCAATGACCTAATAATTTTGTTTATGTTTGGCTCCACATTACTTGTCGCCACACGTAAAATTGCTTCCAGATTTTAATTTGCCAGACGGTTTCGATTTTTTGTTTTGTTAAGTTTCATCACTGAAAACGTTTGCTCACAAATATACGTCGATCCAAATAAGCTTGCGCATTTCAATGCTTTTATTCGCAACTCTTTATAAGCGGTTTTGTCAAGGCAACGGTAAATTACCTTCATTAAACTTGTTTCATAATTATCAACATTTTGCATGTCTATCAATTCCAGCTGTATTGATTCTCCTGTGCATTTTCGGGTGAAATGTTGAAAGGATTGCTGAAAATGTCTAATAGAGGTTTAACTTTTTTGAAGTCTAGAAAACGATCATGAAAAGTTTGTATTAAAATATCAATTTTTTCAATATAAGCGAAATTGGCATCAGTTTTATTGAATTTCTCCATAATTTTTTTGTAGTTCGGAAAATGGCTGTAATTGGCTGAATTGATTTGTGTCCTGAAAAGACTTAATTTGCACGGAAAGGACGAAACATGAGAATATAACTGCGAAATCAATTGATCTTTGCCTTGGAGTCGCGTATTTAAGACATTCAAGTGATTTGTGATGTCTACAAGAAACGCTAAGTCACACAGCTAATCAGGGTTGTCGAGTTAGGAGACGTACTTTTTCTTTTCCGCCAGAAATAATTTGATTTCTTCAATCAAGTTAAGAAACCGCTCTAGTGACAACCCACGACTTAGCCACCTTACTTCAGTGTAAAACAGGAGATCACCATATTCGCTTTCAATATCCTCGAGAAATTGTGTGAATTGTCGGTGATTGAGACCTCGTGATTTTATAAAGTTTACAGTAGGTACTACAACTTTCAGCACATTTTCAAATCCCAATAATTTTGAACAGAGGGCCTCTTGACGTATAATGCAATGAAACTGCATTAATTCCTTGGTATTTATGTTTTTAGTTTGTAAATACTCTTTTAACGTAGTTATTATCCCAGATTTACTTCCAACCATTGAAGGTGCTCCGTCAGTCGTAATTCCAGATAATTTCGTTAAATCCAAATCCATTAGAGAACATTTTTCCAGAAGAGCTTTGAGCATGTCACTCCCCTTGGTTTGACTTGTCAAAGAACTCATACCAATCAGTTCTTCACTCACTTCAAAATTTTGCGTTATACCACGTAAAAATATTAAGAGTTGAGCAGTGGAACTTATATCTGTAGATTCGTCGAGTGCTATAGAAAAATACTCAAAACTTCGATTTCGTAGCTAATTGCTCTTTTATATTAGCTGCTAATGTAGTAAGTCTTTTTTGAACAGTCATCCGATTTAGTTGAATTTTCTCAAACCTCCTTGCATCATTCGGACATATTTTTTGCGGCGATGTCTAAACACAGCTTAACAAACTCACCAATCTTTAAAAGGCCGATAAGTTTTCGATATTATTCGAGATATTTCAAAGCTAACTTGAATTGGTTTTGTAAACATAGCTTGCTGGCCTATTAGTTCCCTTTGTAAAGTGGAAATTTTTTGGGTTAGATTTTCGCCGGTTAATTTGGTAAAAGTATGATGCTGGGTTTCATAATGCCTTTTCACATTATATTCCTTCGGAATAGAAACACTACTCTTGCATATTAAACAGACAGTTTTGTTATGCGATGAAATAAAAAAGTATTTTTCGGTCCAAATATCTTGAAACTGTCGATTTTCATCTTCAACCTTACGACTACGTTTTTTACTGGGGCCTGGTTTATCCATATCAAAATTGATATTATATTGTTACGTAGGTAGATGCCAAGTTCGAACGACGAAATATTTATTCTTCACAGATTACAATTCAAACAATATAACATTCACTTGTTCGTAGTTAAAACTTAACTGCCCCGATAGCGGGCGATGCATTGTATTTATACGAGTTACCTAACATCGAGAACCTACCACATTGTTCGGGGATAATACCGACGTGTTTCGCGAATCTTCGAGTAATCTAGTTGGTTTGACAGATTTCTAGTCTCGTAACAATATGCTTGGAACGACAAGGAGCATACCTGTCCTACGTAGTAAACCTGAACAAGAAAGTAGTAGGTACTTAAAGATACATATCTTACTAACAATTACAAAAGTTGGAATAAAATAAAAAGTTAAGAAATATTGATTTGAATGGATTTTTACCTACGTTTGTAGTTTTTCGAACAATTTTTAAAATTCGTTGGCGGGCCGCATAAATATCGACAGTGGGCCGCGTGCGGCCCGCGGGCCGCGGTATGTGCATCGCTGTTCTACGGTATAGACACCACTAGGTTGCATTGCGTCTCATCATCCACCCACGTTTAGGTAATGTGGGACACATAATTGAAAGAAATCGTACAAATTAAAGGAGACGATGCAAAGCATAAAAAAATACAACAAGGACTGCCATAACTGTGAATTATAGTATTTTTTGTGCATATAATCTCCCAATGTCGTCTTAATGTAACGCAAAAAAAGATAAGAGTCAATGTTTGGTCCTTTTTTTATAACTTAAACGATGTTTATGAATACCTAAATAAACATTTATTCTTTAAAAAATTTGCATTCTTTTTCATATTTCTATCTAATGGTGCTCCTAAATGGGTTAACATTTTGAAATAACAAGTGAAAAGCAAGTATTCAACCAATTAACCGCAAAACGATTCTTTTTCGCAAAAGTGAAAATACAAGTTTTATAAAATGCGGAAATATAATATGCATCTATTCAACGAAGTTCTTATTGGAGAACTTTGACCCTGACTGAAGACCTATTATTTATTCGTTGTATCTGTATTATTATATCTATGGAGAAAGACTTGTTCGTAGAGAAAGGCTATTTCACGCCCGATTGCAGCGATATATCGATAATTATCCTATTTTATACGTTAGTTTGTTAAAGTTTCATCAGCTCTATTATTAAGCAAAAATATCTTAATAATTATTCCGTAATACGCAATATGTAGTTACTCGAATTAATTCCCACAATTAGCGCAATTCATCAGTTGATTATTTATCAAGTTTGGAATTATTGCATTTGATTTTCAATCAAATAGAATATACTTTGTAAATTTATACACATCTGTAGTAAATAATTGCAAAATGTATACATATTAATCTGTAAACCTAGTCATTGTGTAAGTTACTCGTTGCTAACAAGGTGTAAGATGAAAATTGCCTAATTTGTACTAATACCTTACTGGATGCGTGTACAATTAGTATCACTTGAAATGGCTGGTTATCAAATATAAAAGATGACTATTTTGTTTAAATAGCATTTATCGATTTATAAGACACAAGAATTTGCTTTTGTAATACATTTAGATTTGATTAACAATTAATATTACAAAAATTCAGTATTTCCACAAAAAGTGTACCGTCGGTTGCATAGAAAACTGGTACAGTTAATTTTAGGTTGATTGATTTGGGCTGTAGCATGTCAAAATTTAATTTAATGTTCACATATATTGTTAGGTTAACATGCCACAAATAAACGAGTTTCAAAAAGCTATAATTCGAACTAGGTTGCATGCTGGGATCAGCATAAGGGCAATTACGCATGAGGTCGGAGTTAATAAGAACACCATCGTATTCGCGAAGAAAAAGATTATTGAGACATGTGTAATAGGACGGAAACAGGGAACAGGCCGTAGAAAAGTAACAACTCAACACCAGGACAGCCAATTACCAAATTATCTTCGAGAAAATTAATTCCAGACGGCGATCAGGGCAAAAGAAGAAACTGATTTTCCAGGATCATCCGATTCTACATGGCGTAGGATTCGTGATACTGAGACAAGATGCCACTGCACCGACAATAAAATTTTCCTGACGCAGGCGAATAAACAACAAACGCTTCAGTTCGCATAGGATTTGATAAGACAAGCGGATGATTTCTGAGATGTTTTCAATCACGCCATAATGGCACTGTGCATGTCTATCGGCCAAGAGAAGAACGATATAACCCACACTATACTCGAAAAACAAACAGAAGTGTCAGTTTTTCAGTGAACGTTTGGGCATGGGTCAGCCGTAGAGATCGAGGTGTTTGCGTCGTTTTGGAGGAAAGACCAACTGCTATTGTGTATCGGATTGTATTGAAAGAAGCATTGCTGGTTTCCGTTCATTTTTTGAGAAAATGTGTACTTTTGGCGTGATAATAGTCCAGTTCATCGAACAAGGACTGTTCAAAATTTCATTGAAGAACGAAGAATAAATGTTTTACCACGGACATCAAAGAGCCCGGATATCAATCCCATAGAAAATGTCTGGGGACAAATGGTGGAAACTATGTTCAGAAAGGATTTCGACCAAGAAATAGCGATGAATTGAGACAGAGAATTATTGAACATGGCAGTAAATTACTCCAGAATACACTGACTGGCTAGTGTCCTCCATACCCCGAAGATTACAAAATGTGATAAATAACGACAATTTATTGAGTTGTAACGATGCACAAGAGCGTCTATTAATAAATAAGTGTTTGGTTTGCTTTAACGTTTTTTTTATTTAGAACCCAGGACCCCGAGCTGTCCAGTTTCCATGTTACTTAACAAAGAGACTTCTTACACAACTAAAATTTTCAAATATTCGGGTAAATAGATTTTTTCCTGTACCATTTTTCTATGCAGCCGAGGGTACAAGGATAATTTGACAGAAGGTAAGATTGAGTAGTTGTTTGGGCATTTCTCTTGTTTGTTGGATTTAGGTAATACGACGTTTCGGCAGTTAATCTACCTGCCGTCTTCAGCGTAGCCCTGAGAAGGGCTGTTCCATGTCAAACTGATAGTCTGACGTATAAGCCTTTTCCCAATATTTTAGCGAAATATACTTGTGTGAGATTCTAACTTTCTCTGAATCAAGCACACTAACTACTTAGCTGTCGCGGGGGACTAGCTAAGTGTGCTTGATTCAGAAAAAGTTTAGAATTTTCAGACCAGGTTTGAATCTCACACAAGTACATTTCGCTAAAGAATTGGAAAAAGGCATGTACGTCAGACTATGAGTTTGGCAAAGAACAGCCCTTCTCAGAGCTACCCAGAAGATGGGAGTAGATTAACAGCCTAAAACGTCGGATTACCTAAATCCAACAAACGATGTAAATAGCTCAAACAATTACTCAATTAATCGTCCACCGTCAACAATTTCTCGTCATGAATTACTTGAAACGAAGCATTTGAATTAAAGCAACAATTTTTTCAAATTTTTCAGGAAATTCTCAGGAGATTAAGCCAGTAGATAATGCATTTGCAAACTGGGTTTTGCTAAATCTTGAAATGAACGTTAATTTTTCGAAAAAAATCCTGTTTAGCGATTAAGCCCACTTTCATTTAGATGGGTATGTGAATATACAGAACTGTAGTGTTTGAGCTATTGAGAATCTTATGCAAATTCATGAGAAAATAATGCATCTATAAAAAGTGACTGTTTGGTGTGGGTTGCGGGATGGCGGAATTATTGGGCCATATTTCTTCGAGAACGAAACCGGGGACGCAGTTACAGTAAATGGTGACCATTACCGTAAGATGTTAAGAGAGTTTTTGTGGCCTGTATTGGTCGGTATAGACCTGGACGATATGTGGTTCTAGCAAGATGGAGCAACCTGCCACACAGCACAAGAGACAATACGGTTATTGTAAGACAGATTTCCGGATCGTGTCATTCCACGCCAAGGCAACGAAAATTGTCCATCGAGATCATGTGATCTAACGCCATGCGATTTCCGGCTGTGGGTTTTTGTAAAATCTCACGCATATTCCAACCATCCAACGACAATTGATGAGCTTAAGGATGAAATTTGCAGCGTCATTGGTGAAATTGAGCAACAAACGTGCGTAAATGTGATCAAAAATTTTACTAAAAGAATAAGAGTGTTCCAGCAACGTCGTGGTAATCATTTATTGGATATTCTTTTTCATACTTAATTGAATATTATGTACTTTAATTTACAATAAAAATAATATTCATTTAAAAAGAAATATGTCTTTTATTAAAAAATTAAATGTTGCGCTCTTATTGGTCTGCTCTATAGTATAACTAATGTTTAATTCTAAAAATCAATCTTTTAATTTCATATTTTATTAAATTCCTAATTCCATTGAGTTAACAGATTGTAAAAAAAAACGGGTGATGTTGAACAAGCATGTATGATTCGTGTTTGGATCTAAAACATCGGTCATTTTAAATGACACTCACTGTACACACAGACTCACGGACAAACTTACTAATAAGGTTGGAATCCCTAACATTTTAAATAATGAAATGTAAATTGAAATATTACAAAATACATTAGACATAAATTAAAAAGATTTTGCAATGTTTAACGAATTGGGATTGAAAATTTCGCAGACTTGTTCACTAAAAATATTCAAGTAAAGAATTAAAATTCTAGATATGTAAAGACCTATTTCGTAAAAACGAATATTTGATGATATTACACAATGAACACATGCACAATTAAGGACACGCTGGAATAATAAAATATATTTGTATATACAATATGTTAAAATAACATTAAATCGCTTACAAAGACTTATACACAGAACACAAGGATCTTAGAACACTTCGTCTTCGCTAAAATATAGAATTTATGAGGGATAGAATCTGCGTGCTGTTGTCTTGGCGAATATGGTACAAATAGCTTAAGGCCTTAAGTAATAAAATAATCCCTCAAAATCAATACCTATTCTTACACATCGATTTAGTATTACCGCATAATACAAAATAATAACATAAATAATATATAGTCAGGGAATTTAAATATATTTTCTTAAAGTAGATTTCTTTATATTATGCTATTGCAAAGTTTTCGTTTTTAAATCGCTTAAATTTTAGACCTAAAAGATAATTAACCTATAAATCTAATATAAATATCCAATTTGTCCTACAATATCTTTAACACATTCAAAATATTCTTTTTATTAATTTACGCTCGGGAGCAAAAAAATCGACTCAGACTGCACACTCGCATTAAATTACCTCTGGCACAAAAACTAACACTTAAATTCCACTTTTGCTTTCAAAATCTTTAAGTTCAGGATCTTAGCTTTAAAATGAGTGCATATTCTTTTAACTTACGCTTCTTATACACTTAGACTACCCTACAATTTGTTGTGATCGATAATCACAAGATTTTGTATAAGTTGACATCATTTCTCTTTGCAGGCCAGTCGGTCGTTTAAAAGGCTTTCTACCTTATCAACCCGTATTAGTTGGCTGTCAAACGTCAACCGGTATACATTTCCGTCAGCTACATTTAGGAATATTCGCTGCTAATGGATACTACCACCGAAGTAGCGGCTCAAGCGGTTGCATTATTGCAACAAGGCCATAATCAACGGGAAGTCGCTCGTGTGCTGCACATGAGTCAGTCTGCCGTGTCAAGAGTTTACCGAAGATACCAGGAGAATGGTAGCTTTCATCGAAGAAGAGGTTCCGGCAGAAAGCGGTGCACAGTAATGAGAGATGACCGTTTCATTGTCCAGAGCTCTTTAAGAAATCGGGCTCTCACCGGCGTACAAATTCAACGGGAGCTCAGAGAAACGCGGGGAGTGGCTGTTAGTCGGTGGACAGTCAGAAGACGACTCAAGGCAGCTAACCTTAGTCCAAAAAGGCCAGCTCCGGGTCCAAAATTGACCCCAGCCCATCGAGCAGCTCGTCTCCGTTTCGCAAGAGAGCATGTTGATTGGACAAACGAGCAATGGCGCTCTGTACTGTTCTCGGATGAAAGCAGAGTGTGTTTGCACGGCAGTGACAGAAGAGGAAAAGTATACAGAAGGCCGGGAGAAAGATTCGCACAATGCTGCATAACAGAAAAGGTGGCTTTTGGAGGAGGTTCCTGTATGGTGTGGGCTGGCATTTCTATGGACGAAAAAACTGCGAACCGATACATCCAAGAAATTCTAGAGAACCATGTCGTTCCTTACGTTGGTTTTATCGGGGAAACGTTCATTCTCATGCAAGATAATGCCCGTCCACACAGTGCAGTTTCCGTAAGGCATTACTTGCAAGAACTTGAAATACGAGTTATGGACTGGCCGGCGCGCAGCTCGGACTTTAATCATATTGAACACCTGTGGGATGAACTCAAAAGGAAAATTCGGGCTAGAAATCCTGCACCAGTTACGAGAGCTGAACTTCAAGCAGCACTTACCGAAGAATGGGACGCTATCCCGCAAGACAGCGCGATTAAATTTATTCATTCCATGAAGAACCTTTTACAAGCGGTAATTAGGGCTAGGGGCGGTAACACTAAATATGTATTGATAATGTTTTTTGAAAATTAAAATAAAAATGTACTTGATATTACCTAGTCTATTCTTTTAAGTTTTCCGCGTCTGTTTTGAAGTTTTAGCATCCTAAAACATAACTTTATTTTTTCAAAGAAAAAGAAATGTAACTTAGAAGAATATGCACTCATTTTTATGTTAAGATCTTGAACTTAAAGGTTTGAAAAGCAAAACTGGAATTTATGTTATATTTTTTGTAACTGGGACATTTTACTGCGAGAGTGCGGTCTGAGTCGATTTTTTAGATTAATTACAATTTATTTATTAAATTCTAAAAAAATACACTATTTATGCAATGAAAGATATTTATAACAAAATATATCTAAATACGCACCTTAGTAGATGAATTAGACACAAAATTCGATGTTAACAACACAAAATAACAAAATTTGTACAACATATCGATTTAATAAGCGACATAAACTCCTCTAAGAGCAGATAAACAAATACACTACACCTGATACATCGGATGTACTAATTACAAGATTTACGTTTAACGTACTTTCAAGCAATACATTTACCAATCACTAATTCTCGATAATAGAACTCATCCTCATCTTTCACATTCACTTTCATTCAGGTATTGTACGCCAGTTCTACACAGAGTCGATCTCATTATTTACGAAAAATTTAATTGCTAATATCCGTGTAATTATTCGCGCTCTGAATGTTTGTTTAGATGTATTTTGTCGCGAGAAAAATAAAGAT
This sequence comes from Melolontha melolontha, assembly GCA_935421215.2. Classification (NCBI taxonomy): domain Eukaryota; kingdom Metazoa; phylum Arthropoda; class Insecta; order Coleoptera; family Scarabaeidae; genus Melolontha; species Melolontha melolontha. The sequence goes on from OW285241.1 coordinate 8,602,627, forward strand.
GTGTTTGCGGAAGAGTGTTTTTTTATTGCTATTTTCATTATTAATTATTAAAGGAAAGTAAACAATGAGTGAATCAATTACATGAATAAAATGTGGGTAAAGATCATCTGGTGAATGTAAACTTTCAATGATTTGATCATAAAATGTGATAAATCTAAATTTTAACGTCAAATTTATTCATTACATATTTTCGCAACATATTACATCATTGTATTGATATGTAGAAACAACACATTCGTGTAAATAACTAATGTAATAAAGTATATATTGAAACGCTAAATTAACATATGCTAAATATGAAGGCAGCGTTAATAAATAAAATGAACACTTACGAAATTAATGTTCCATTAACAACTACTTCTATTGCTTTGACATTATTTTAATTTTAATAAAAGTTAAGACAAATTTACGTCAATATTCATTTCATATTGTGTCAATTTGTATTCTAGAAATAAATATGAAATTAGTTACGATTGTTAATTACCACATTTTTGTTGTCAAAATTTGGACAAAAGCAAGAATCTGTTTAATGTTACAAGAAAGTTGGGAAAACAGCAAATACACAATTATATGTCTATTTCTATATATATTACCTAACTTTGCAAAAAGTATTTGACAAGGTTTGTTTATATTTTTAATGATTCACAGCGTTGTCATATTCACTGTTTTCCGTTTATCTTTTTAAGTCCATGTAAGAGGTAATAGACCACGCAAGTGTGACGTCAAATCGCCATTTTCTGTACGGTAGGTCAGGGTCTACGTTCCAAACAAATTTAAAGCGCCATTTGAAACGTATAGTCACTCTTGGTAAAACGAGTTTTAATTAATCTTCCTATATTAATATCATTTGTTACTTGGTAAGTATGTAAGCAAAATATCAATATACATATTATAGTTATTAAAAACAAAATATTTGGCAATGGTGTTTTTTATTTGAAAAAAAATATTAGCAATGACTGCAAAAAAGCTTTTTCCACCTCGATAATTCTGCCTTTTCTGTAGGAAAAGTAAAAATAGTGCATCCCTTTTTTTCACTTAATGCTTGCAAGTAAGAGCAAAACACATCACCATTATGTATATCTATCTAACCTCACTTTTGTACTTTAGTTACTCAAGTATAACCGTGCTATAAAACAATTAATATTATTAATATCAGTTTTAAACAACGTCGTTCATACTTACATGCAATAACAATTAAAATTAACTTATAAATAACAACTTTTCACTTCAAATTTGCAACGCGTTCCAAATACAATACATGAAAAAAATTTAAATGCCGGTTGTTTGGAACGTGATCCCTGACCTTCCGCAAAAATGACGACAGCACTTGCGTGGTCTATTGAGAATATGACTTCACCTTTTATAGAAAATGTCAATGAATAGAAGTTCAAATTCACTGAATTCTGATATACTAAAACAGATTACTAAGCAATATGGCAATGTTGTAAAAGGTTTCCATACTTCAATTGGTAGGTAAAACTCTTGCAGTCTTAAAGTCGAAAAATTATGGCTAATTTTACAAGTACCTCACCAATTATTTTTCAGTAAATGTATGGGTAGAGGATAATAGAAGTTGTCTAGATTTGGACTAAGTTTTTCTAAAAATGAATCTATCCTGTATAATTAATATGTAGATGCAATTATGTTCATTATAATAGTTATTATTATTTAATTATTTGTTTTGTTACAAGATAACGTTTTGAATTTATAGTCATCTATAGGTATCATCAGTGGATAAGCTTAGAGCGTACACCAACACTGCGCGGCATATAATACCCGTTCAATTCTTACGAGCATAAAATCAGAGTTCTTTAGTTGCGTAAACTGGACAAATATATTCATACTGTCACTAATAGACTTTATAGGTTATACATACATTGCTAATACCTATAGCTTTGTTGTCAAATTGGACAACTCAAATAAAATATGTCAAATTTGATAAGCCTGGTTTACATTGTTATATAATATGTTAGTGTAAGGATTTTATATGCTTTACATTTTATCTCCCCCACTTTTTCTTGTTTATGTGACCAGCCCCATAATGCGCGCGAAATTCAAAAGTAGGGGACAGAAGTGAACTGGTGATGATCAGGTTAACCTATACATTACCTGTTCAGACCTGTTTTACATCTGTTTATTACCTGGTCGACCCTGTTTCATATCCGTTTTACATCTGTTCCCGACTTTTGAATTTCGCACGTGTTGTGGAGAAGCGAGAAAAAAGTGGATGGGATAAAATGTTAATTTAGAACCTCGTATTAAATCTTATGGGATTTTGGTCCAATACTCTCTTAGCTTATCTAATATCATCAAAATTTGAGATGAAAATTGAAACATATATCATTTCGTCCCTTAAATTCATAAATGATTTTAAATATTCTTATTAATAACAAATAATAATATTGCATGACGAACAATTTTGATAATATTATCGAAATCATTTTATAAAATGTCTTGTTTCAACAGTTAACATAACTATATTTAAAAAGTAGAATTTTGAATACAAGTAATTGTAATCAAAAGATTGCCTTAATATAAATATATTCGTAATAATGAGTATTATGAAGCTCTTAATTAGCTCGGAAATCGTCTAAAAACTCATAAATTATGGATGATTTTAATGAAAGAAAATTGTAAATTAAGAAACTTAAACAAATTTTAAGAACTTTTCGATCCTCCTATAATATATATAAAAAAGTCTCAGAGTTTTTTTATACCTTAAGTTGGCTATATAATGGCAATATTTAAAATTAAAGTCCCCTAAATATGAATTTAATAGAATAACAGTAGAAATGTCAAATTACTTTAGTAAAAGTAGGTTATAATTTAAATCGTAACGAGATAATTAGCAAATAATTTATGGCGAAATACATAGCACAAATAATAGTAGCAGGTACTCAGATAATCGGTAGAGCATTTGCTAGAGCGGTTAAGGAAGAAATAGCAGCTTCCCAAGATGCAGCAAAGAGGTTAGGAAATAATAAGACCCGTGCTGAAAGGCTGTCGAATGTAAAAGCCGGTATATCTTTAGATGAAGCAAAACAAATATTACATGTATCTAATCTAGAAAAGGATGAAATTAGTAAAAGATATGAAGCACTATTTAAGGCAAATGAAAAATCCAATGGTGGTTCTTTTTACATACAATCAAAAGTGTTCCGGGCAAAAGAAAGACTTGATATGGAATTTAATAATAGCGAAAAAACTCAACAAACGAGTAAAGAACGAACACGAGACGACACATAATGTAATAGTAAAAATTAGATAGTTTTTAATAAATTTTAGTTTATATAGTAAGTTATTACGTTTTTCGTACAAATCCATTTAGATTGTAAATAATTAACAGTTTAACTTGTGTATAAATAAAAAATTGAACTACAAGGTTTGCTTTAGCCTATATATTTACAATGTATAACAATTTATTGCCGAATAATTGAGGTAGCATCTTGAACATGTTTTTGCTTGTGTGTTCCATCACAAAATGGTCTATTATTTGTTTGTTTACAATTACATAACCAATATTCCTTTGATTTATCTACTTGAAATCGTATTGGTCTAAAACAAAATGAATTATGTTGCGATAATTAACATTAATTGTAGTTTTACTTTTGTTTAATTTTTAGCTGCTGGTTCTTATGAGTTCCATCACATAATGGTTGATTTTTAGATCTTCCACATAAACACCATGAATACTTTTTACCTTTCAATAAAATTATTTACAGTATTTTAAAATTTCACTTTGCCAATTAAAAAAAATCACTTTACCTGCATCTAAAGCCATTTTAAACGGCTTTTTATCATATACTACTCCATTTTCTGCCTGATTATCAGCTGATATTACGTTTTCTAAAGCATTTTTCGGTATTTCTTTAGATTGACTAGAATATGTTACCTAAAATTTAGGTTATGTCCTAACGATTTATTTTGTTTTTTTTTAATACGAACCTTTCCGGTTGTGTATGCGTTTAAAAAGAGTCTGAAATTTACTTTTCTTAAATAAAAATTGACTGCCATTTTCTATTATTTATTTAAGAATAATTAAAAGTTGAAAGTCCACACACTTTTAAAGGAAAGTGGGCTTTTTAATACGTTCTTTTTATATTATTATCAAGCGAAATGTTGGCAATATTGATATGATCTAAATTTAAAATGTTAAAAAAAGATAACATAACGTTCATATGAAACTGTTTAACACAATCTATTGCGTTTTGTATATTTTTATTCTAAAAAAAATAGTAATTAAATAATATAATACTAATCCTTGAAATAAAATGCGTATAAAGACAAAATTGTAGGTAATCTGCAGATATGTAACGACACAATTTAAATACATATTAAAACAAGTTCTAATAATATTTTATTATAAAATTTCATAAAAGATTAAGAGACGATTTTTTAATTATTTAAAATGTATTTATTGCTCCTTAATATCGTAATGAACAAAAACTGTTGGCAGCATTGTTAACGTACATTTTTAATTCAAATTTTGACACATATTTTTGCATCTGAATATTTTTGAATAATCTTTTAAAAATCTCTACTCATTTCTTTAAATAAAGAATGACCGCTCGTTCGATTTTACAAGTATTCGATAGATATCAAAAGGAACGAGTATCTTTCGTGCAAAATATAGCCGAACTATCAATTAGACCGCAAAATGTCGATATTTTAAATCAAGGACATGTTTTAGGTAAGATTCGTGTATTAAGAATTTATTATAATTCCCTGAAATTTATTTATATTCGAATGCAATATTTCTATATTTGTATGTTTCATTTTTTACTGCAGAATTATTGAAACCCCTTTTAACTGATATATGTATTCAAGTCCAACAATGTGCTATCATAGCCCTGGGACGTTTAATTAATAATGATGCAAAAATTGCCACACAAATTTTGAGTCAGGATTATATCCCCTTGCTTATACACAATATTGATAAAAAAACTGTAACTATTATTTAAATATTCTTTTGCGCTATGTCTAATTAACTTTCTCTCACAGAAATATTACAAGAAGGCTGTTTTATTCGTATTACGATCGATTTGCAAATACAATGCTGAAATGGCTAATCTCGTCGTAACTTCCGGGGCTTTAGAGGTATTAATAATGTGCTTGGAGGACTTTGAACCAATTGTAAGTTACATTAATTTTTATTTAAAATTAAACACGATATTTAAGTTTAAGTTAATATTTATTAAGGTTAAAGAAAACGCTGCATGGACACTTGGATATATCGCCAGACACAGTCCGAGTTTAGCTCAAAATGTCGTTGACGCTGGGGCCTTACCTTTGTTAGTTCTGTGCTTGCAAGAACCTGGAATTCTTTTGAGACAAATTGGTGCGAGTGCTTTGTGTGATATTGCTAAGCACTCTGTAGAATTGGCCCAGAGTGTTGTGGACGCTGGAGCCGTGCCTCATTTAGCCAAGAATTTGAATAATCAAGATGAAAAACTAAAAAGACAGATGTTGGCCGCTCTGAGTAAGTAATTAATTGCAATATAAATTTGGTTTATCAAACAATAGTTTCATGTTAACTTCTTATGGCTATTCAAGTGGACTTTTCTAGTATTTTTGTGCTGCTTTCATTCCAAGATAATTTGAGCTAATTTATCTTTTGCTTCTAAAGTAGTTTGCGCTCTTTTTATTCTTATTTTATTATTTAATATTGTGCTTTTTCTCAGGGATTTTGTTCATTTTGGGTGGGAAAATTTTTTTTCGAATTTTTTATCTTCAAAAGTGAATTTGCTAAATTTTAAGGTAGCGTAGCACAACATAACACAGATCTAGCTGAGGTAGTCGTCGAAGCTGAAGTCTTTCCAAGCGTTTTAATACACATGGCTCACGCGTGTCCAGTCGTCCGAAAAAATGCTGCTTCTGTAGTTAGAGACGTCGTGAAGCACTCCTTGGAATTAACGCAGCTCGTGGTAAACACTGGAGGTGTCGGCGCTCTTATCGAATGCATGGCTCAACCTACTGAAGAATCCAAAAGACCCTGCATCACTGCTTGTGGTTATATCGCTGGTAATTTCGTAATTAATCACCCGTCTAAGTTTCTGAGTTACTCTTCTCTCTCCCAAAGGTCATTCCGATTTGGTAGCCATGTCGGTGATAGGTTGCGAAGGCGTTTTGCAGCTCAAAACTATCCTGGATACCAGCAAAGATGACGCTACGCTTTCGGTGACGGCTTGGGCTCTGGGGCAAATCGGTAAGCACAGCCCGGAGCACTCAAAAGCCATTGCGGCTGCTGGGGTTTTCCCCATATTGCTACGGTTCTACACCACCATAAATACATCAGAAGACTTGAAGTACAAATGCAAGATATCCCTGAAGCAGTGTCTGCAGAAGTGTCTTTTGATGTCCGCATTGGAGCCGTTGATCAGTGACTGTCCCAAGAATATCTTGAAGTACGTCCTTGGGCAATTCAGTAAGGTAAGTGGTAAAAAATTAGATACTTTTGGATCGAATCGTGTTGTTTGTAAACAGAACAATTTAGGATCTATACAAGGGTAGTATAGTAAGTAAATTGTGTGTTTAATATGCAGTGATATGTAGGAAACCCATCATAATTCATGGTATAGTGTAATTTAAGAAAGATTATTTAGATTTGTGTCTTTGTAGCAGGGACTGAAACCATGAAAAAGATGGGTTCAGGTTCGGGTTCGGGTTAATCAAAATAAAAAGTTCAGGTTCGGGTTCGGTTCAGGGTTCGGGTTCAAAGTTTAAAAAAACTAGATGTGTTTTATTAGTAGAAAATTTATTTTTCAAAGAAATTTTCGTTTAATTTTACAGTTAATATATTTTTCAAGTTTTCTTCTTTTAAATATGTTCTTTGTGGGGATAAAATGAATTTCAAGGCTGAAAAGGCCCTCTCGACGCTTACTTGCGTAGCAGGTACTGCGAATATAATCTGAGCCGCTTGATACAATAATGGCGTTTCCGTTTTATGTTGCTCCCAAAATAGTAAAATGTTTTTTTCTTTTCCCAGTCTTGGATATTTTTCATATATATATCAAATTCATTTTTAACTAAATTATCAATCGAAGCGGTGACATTTACATTTGAAGAATTTGATTTATAAAACCTTTCCTTCTTTCTTAGAACTTGTTCGAGCATATCTTCATCATCATCTGAAGAAAAAGATATTGATTCTCTCACAAAATTCTCTTTTTCTCTTTCCATTTGTAAATTTTTTAAAATTTTTATTGTTTTCAAAATATGTTTTTTAGCATTTTCAACATCTTCGGGACTTAGAATGACCTTAAATCTGCTATTTAGATATGCTGCTGCAATCAAAAGTGGATTGTTAATAAAGTTGTTTTCTCTTTTTATAATATTTAAATATAATTCTTTTGAAAATGATTTTGTTTTGTCATCTTTTGTTAGCTCCAATTTAAAAGTAAGCCAGATTCTATAAAAATCGCCTAAATTCATCTGTTCTTCTTGTAGTTTCAGCGTTATTTTTTGAACAGGTGCAAAAGCTTCTACGAATTCTTCACAAATATTCCAATTACTATCAGTCATAGTTAATTCAGCATCCAGCAATTCCGAACAAAAACTTCTGTATTCCAATAAGGCTTGAACCATGTCATAACTGGAATTCCATCTAGTTTGACAGTCTAGTACGGCTTTTTTCAAGTTTAGCTTCTTAGCTAAAGAAGAAATATTTGGTGTTCGCAATTTTTTGCAAATGGCTCTGCATTGATCAAGAATTTTCTTAAAAGGAGGACTAGATATTGTGTCGAGCACTGCCAACTGCAAACTATGAGCAACACATCTGAAATGAATAATATTTGGGTGTGAATGTGCTAATGTTTCTGCTCCTTCCAGTTCAATATAAGAAAGCGCATTTGCTTCAGCTGCATCAAATTCATCTTCCATGTCAAAGTTTTCATACTCGTCTTTTAATAATTCAGCAGCTTTGATCGTATTTTTTCCGTTATCTGATGTAATTGAATATACTTGCTGCAGTTTTATGTCGTAACAATCAAGAACGCTGATGATAAGATTTTTTATGTAGGCTCCTGTCTGACGATTTTGAGCCTCATGCATGTCCAAAGTTCGTAGTTTTATTTTTCCGTCAAAAATATATTGAATATTTATCCCTACAATACATCTACCAAGACGAGAAGCAGAATCAATTTTAATTGAAATAATTTTGTTTGATATTTCCAATTTAATTTTGTTTTTTATTTCCGTTGCTTTGTTGTTAACAAGATCACTTATATTATGACTATTTACTGATACTTTCAGTGCATTCATAATCGGATCGATTATTTCTTTCATGCCAGAATCTTCGAAGATTGTGAAAGGACGGCCATTAACGGTTACTAATTTTACGCATGAATCAATGAAACTTTGTTTGCAGGTTTTTATCTTGATAATATTTAAATACTGTTCAAGGGTATTTTCCTCCGCTCTTGCTCTTTTATTGGTGATCTGACTCAATTTAGATGTTGACGATTCATTTTGAGTTTTCTTGGATAGTTCAGGATGCGTCCGTTGTATATGCCGCCCAAGATTTGCCGTATGTTTACCTTTCATTTCATATTTGCATTCTGAGCATATAGATACATCTTTTCCTGCATCATAAACAAATAAATTTTTCGTAAATTTCGTAGACATCTCTGGGTTAGAAAAATCAAAAAATTTATATAAATTTTTAAATTTGAATGTGAGCACTCACTTTACTAAAAATAATTTAAGAGTCGATTTTAACAACCCACGTTTACTTTAAGAAAGTTAAAATATACTAATACACGGTTTGCGTCGCTACTATTTGCATTGGTTACAAGAAAATGTTTGCCTACTGATTTGTTTAACACAAATATTATGTTTGTACATAGCTCAAACAGAAAAAGGGGATTTCCCATTTTAGTCTAGTTTGTATGAAGGTTACTGGTTACTTGTTCGCTACAAATAGTCGTTATTTTATTTTGATTTTGTTTTTAATTTTTTTTTTACATGCAAGAAATGTAATGTTTTTTATTATTCTTCTATTAAATATTTCTCTATTTTTTTATATTTTTGAACCCAAACCTTGCTGAATTTTTGGGTTCAACGGGTGCGGGTTCAAAGTCTTTATAAACAGCGAACCGAACCCGTTTGGGTTCAGGTTCGGGTTCGGTTTCAGTTCCTGCTCTGTAGAATATTAAAATCTTGTAATAAGCAGATCAGTAGAATTATATCATTAGATCAGTTGGTGCAAGGAGTTGGGTTGATTCTAGGTATCGGCAGTTAGCGCAGTGCTGCGTTTACCCCAATTTAGTACATTTCTATGATTTCGATATAGTTAAAATGTAAAAAATATATAATCGTAATTTATTACCTGTGTTGGGATTGTTGAACCAATGCTATAGTTGATAGTGACTCATGGACTAAATATTTTCGATGAATCCGGTTTCTGACGGTGTACTAACAACGGGGTTGTGATTCTACTAAGGGGGGTTGAAGCATCACCACCAAAAAATCGGATTCATCGCAAACATTTGGTCCACGAGCCAACATCAACCATAACATTGGTTCGACAATCTTCCACATTTTTGGTCCTTCGAAAGCTGGATAACCGGCGACAATTCAAGCAGTTTGCAGCAGCAAGCTATCAACGCAACAGTAAGTCTCCGATTAACTTCCTTTTCTTTATTCTCTACCGATCAGTATCTTAAATCCTTATTTGCTTCGAAATGAGTACTTCCGCATTGAAAACTTTAAAAATTCCAAAAAGAAAGCTAAAAGGATCCTTATCGAGAGCTGCTCAATACAATACCTCTTTAGACAAAGACATCATTTTAGGAGATCTTAAGCAGCGCTGTGATAAATTACAACCACTTCTAGATCAATTTGAAATGTCTGTGTTTGGACTTTAAGGTTGGGGAGACAAACACGTGCATTTCTTATTGGGGATTTCTTATTAAGGTTTTTGTGATTTACACGTTGAAACGAGTAATTTGGGGTATACGATAAAGCATATTGTCGAATATTATAACAGTATTTGAAAAGTTAAATGGAGGTGTTATGATACTGGGCTATAAAATTAGGACAAGTTTGGATTTTGAGAAAATGAGGTTTGTCCTATATTGAATTAAAAATACAAAAAGGTTTTGTTTAAGTATGACAATACGTTAAGCACGTATAAAGCGTTTGTACAATATGAAACAAACATGTAAATAATTTACATATCTGTAACTATGCACATGGACAATACACCTCGTATTTTCAGCATTTACTTCTGCTTAATACATATTGCTATAGATTTTCCGTGGACAAGTAAGGAAAATGATTGAACTATATCGAACTCCGTGATGGAGCACATAAAATTTATCTATTTCAATTGTATGTTTATTTATTTCAGACGGGGATCGTTATATATATTTTATTTTATAAATGAAATTTTGATATGTTTGAAATTATGATTAACCCTCGTATATTTAGGTTGACCAGGGAATTGAACTTGCCGCTCTTTCGGATATTGTATTTAAAATGTGTTGTCTGTATATATATTTTGATTTTATGGATGGTAGGGATGGCCAGGCGGATGTTAAAATTTCATTTTTGAGTGAGAGATATCTTGACATTTGAAGTGTTCGGTTTATTAAAGGATAAAATTCTCAATTTTATTCTTTGTTTTATAAAATCGGGTTGAATATTGTTTATGCATTTAGTGTAAGGTGCAAGTTAATCTTAATTCGATTTATGCGAGTGTTTTGATGTTTATTTGAATTTTTTGTGAAAAAGATATCTCTCGTGCATTTTATAACTTGAGCATAGATCTATGTAAGTTTGATAAAATATTTTGTTTATATATTTGATATCAAGATTATTTTCATTAGTATAATTTTATGTATTTCTTGTAATAATTGATATTTGAAAGTAGTATATGGATATTAGAGAAAGTTGTCATGTTTTTTGTAAGGGAAGTTTTTTCTTAAAAATAATTTTCGAGAACAATTTTGAATTCAAGGTTGGTGTTTTCTTTAGTGGGGATTGACCTTGTTGTGTTATTTTTGCGCATGACAAAATTTCAATTATCGTGAGTTTTGAAAACTTATTTGTTTTTGACATTTGTTTGTAGGGGTCAAAGTAGAGGTTAAACTTGACAAATTTCACTAGTATTTATTAGTTTAATGTTGATCGAGTGTCAAGAGGGGTTTTTCTCTGTGTGCGAGTCAATATTCACAAAGAGTGTTTCCCCCATTGCTACTGTTTGATGATGCTTTAGCACCCTATACACTTTGTAGAGGGATTTTTTTTTATTTTTTAAAAAATATACTAACAAAGGAACTGATTGTATTTTTATTTGTGTTTATTGTTTTATTCTGGAAAACAAAACTTGACCCTTTTCCGTGAGGAACGATTCATGAGATGGCAGTTCGTGGATTCTACTAGACTGAATAGCCGGCGATATAAGCTGTAGTGTGAATAAAAAAATTAATAAGCAATTTCAAAGTAAATTCCACTGCAATATGTTTCTGCCATATAGGCGTCCTCAGTTAAGCTAGTGAAGCAATGTATACAAATTAATACAAACCTGTTATAAACAACTGGTTTGTATCTGTATTTAAATTTACTGAAATAGCCCGCATAGATCAAGCAAGTTCCGTCCTATAAGAAGACAACTATTTAATAATTGACATCTTACGGGCGAAAGATACTTTGTCTGGAGGGCTACCTATCGTTCGAACAGCTATGCTGCTACGGGAAACGATAAAATACGTATGTAGATGTAGTCCATTAACAACCTGCCAGATGGCGGTAAATATACAAAAAGGTTTTGTTTAAGTATGACAATACGTTAAGCACGTATAAAGCGTTTGTACAATATGAAACAAACATGTAAATAATTTACATATCTGTAACTATGCACATGGACAATACACCTCGTATTTTCAGCATTTACTTCTGCTTAATACATATGTTTCTGCCATATAGGCGTCCTCAGTTAAGCTAGTGAAGCAATGTATACAAATTAATATAAACCTGTTATAAACAACTGGTTTGTATCTGTATTTAAATTTACTGAAATAGCCCGCATAGATCAAGCAACTTCCGTCCTATAAGAAGACAACTATTTAATAATTGACATCTTACGGGCGAAAGATACTTTGTCTGGAGGGCTACCTATTGTTCGAACAGCTATGCTGCTACGGGAAACGATAAAATACGTATGTAGATGTAGTCCATTAACAACCTGCCAGATGGCGGTAAATATACAAAAAGGTTTTGTTTAAGTATGACAATACGTTAAGCACGTATAAAGCGTTTGTACAATATGAAACAAACATGTAAATAATTTACATATCTGTAACTATGCACATGGACAATACACCTCGTATTTTCAGCATTTACTTCTGCTTAATACATATGTTTCTGCCATATAGGCGTCCTCAGTTAAGCTAGTGAAGCAATGTATACAAATTAATATAAACCTGTTATAAACAACTGGTTTGTATCTGTATTTAAATTTACTGAAATTAACGTATTGTCATACTTAAACAAAACCTTTTTGTATATTTACCGCCATCTGGCAGGTTGTTAATGGACTACATCTACATACGTATTGTATCGTTTCCCGTAGCAGCATAGGTGTTCGAACGGTAGGTAGCCCTCCAGACAAGGTATCTTTCGCCCGTAAGATGTCAATTATTAAATAGTTGTCTTCTTATAGGACGGAACTTGCTTGATCTATGCGGGCTATTTCAGTAAACTTATCATCATTCTCACTGCGATATCTGTTCTCGCAACATCGCAGTTGAGAGCACTTACGACAATACAACGTCAATACGAACCCGGAAAAAATGGCCGGAGAAAGAGCAGATAATATTATTATAATCACTAACCTGGCGCTGAGACCAAACTTCAAAAGAAGATGCACCGAGCAGCAATTAAGAGACGCTAAAACTATAATTGAAGAAACCACCGACGAAGAAAAAATACAACTTCTTTTGCGCGATCAATCGCAAATATTTATGGTTGATCGCGACAATCCGACAGCAACAATTACATTTAATACACATCACACAGAAGAAACAAACCCAATAAAACCGACAACCGAAAAAATAATCACCGACGCATTCACAAGCCCGAAGAAAACAGCGAAGAAACAAAAAGCAAAACACGCAAGTACACCGATAGAAATAAAAAATTCTTACGACGCCCTCAATACCAAAACCGAGGAAAAAATGGAAGAAGAAACCTCCGAGTTCACTCCACAACCGTCAACATCAAACAGCACACCCAGGGTAAGTGACAAAACCAACATCACACATAACACAAAAACAGAAACACGCAAAACACACAAAATCGCACCAATAATTATCACGGAAAAAGACAAATGGGCACACATACGACAAATACTGAAAACAAACAATATTAACACTGTAGAAAACAAACTAGTGAGACAAGGCATACACATCGAACCGACATCTGACAATGACTACCGTACACTTAAACACACACTCGACAACGAACAAATACAATACTATACATTCCAACTAAGAAGCGAGAAGACATTAAAGGTAGTTATGCGTGGCATAAATACATACCAGCACCACCCCCAACAAATAATCCCTGGACTCAAAGACAAAACAAAACAACACTTAACACAGTTGACGAATTAGCACTTTCCTTAGGCAATATGCTAATAACATTACACTCGACTAACGCAACAAACGAACAAATACAATACTTCGTTACACAGACACAGACAATAATAACACTTTACAATAAAACACATTAAACACACACACAACTGAAACGCAAAAAAAAAAATGTGATGATGACCAACACACATGACTTAAACGCAAAAACGCGACTGACGCACAGACTGCACATACAAAACACATGACCGCACAAAAAAACACAACAACGCACGATATTAATCAGACACAAACACATCACAACCCTGGGATATACATAACAACGGTGTGGAAATGGAGGCAATCTTCGACCACAAATCAAAATTCAAGACTCATGACGGCAGTAAATATAAATACAGATACAAACCAGTTGTTTATAACAGGTTTGTATTAATTTGTATACATTGCTTCACTAGCTTAACTGAGGACGCCTATATGGCAGAAACATATGTATTAAGCAGAAGTAAATGCTGAAAATACAAGGTGTATTGTCCATGTGCATAGTTACAGATATGTAAATTATTTACATGTTTGTTTCATATTGAATTAAAACTTTGTTTGCGTAGATTGAGAATATGTATGGTTTTTTGGGTCTAAAACGTACCGTAATTGAGAAAATGAGCTCGGAAAGGGATATTCATGAAAAAATAGTATTATTTTGAGAAATTTTTCTGACATTATGGATTAGTATATCGAAGATAGCTACGTGTTATCTAGGGATTTTATTATTTCTCTATTTTAAATCATTTAGCAAAGTCAAATATACAGCGTGAGTCCATAGTTATATGATCCGTTGAAAATAGGTCTTCATTTTTGTCAACTTCGGTGTTCGCTGCAGGGTAAACTATGAGTTTTACTGGAATATAAATAAAAGGATCGTTTTTAGAAGGAAAACATACCAAGGGATACCAAATTACAAAGAAATCGGTGACATGATGAAAAATGAAAATATTTGAAGGGGTACCCCTTAGGAAATTTTCGATTTTTGGTCGGTTTAGGGAACATGTCACATGATAGTGTTTATTTTTTTAAAAAACTAATTCGAGTGCGTAGAAAACGAATCCAACATTAATTTTGACAATGTGCAGGTTGGCAGTTATAAATTTTTATAATATGGCAAAATGCAGCCTTTAGAACGGAACCATATCTAGATATTTGGACACAGTTTAGTTGATTGAGAAAATTATGGGGCGTTATAGGAAGTGTGTACAACATATTGAAAGCACAAGCTTGGGAATTGTATGGTTTGGTAGAAAAAAAATCATGGATATAGGTGAAATGGAAAAATAGGTGAATGTTTGGCGTTTGAGGTTGGATAACGCAAAACGGACAAAAACCACTAAATTTTTTCTAACGGATTCGTAATATACACATCAAGACAAGTATGTTGACGTATGATAAAGCATATTTTGGAATATATATATACATATATATATATATATATATATATATATATATATATATATATAAATATTATAAGGGCAGTTGATAAGTTGGGTGAGGTTTTACGTCGTTGGGACGCCAAATTAAAGCAAAGTTTCGAATTTTGAGAAAATTAAGCTTATCTATCACCTATCAAATTAAAGCTCACTTCGCGTAGATTAAGTATATGTATAGTTGTTGCTAAAACGGACCGTAATCGGAAGAATGTGATCGAAAAGGAAATTTTTTGAAGAAATAGTGGTTTTGAGAATTGTTATAACTTCACTTACTTCTGACTTACAACTAACATTTACAATAAATAATATAAATAATAATGGAAGGCTGGATATAATAAATAACGGCATAAATTCGAACAATTCAAAAATATAGACTTAGGCAAATTTAAAATTAATAGAAAGAAAATCTCTGAAATATGAAAATTGTGGGGGAATTTTTGAAAAATCCGATAATATAGAATTAGGAAAATTTTAAAATAATAGGAAGAAAATCGCTGAAATATGAAAAGCGTGGGAGAATTCTTGAAAAATCTGAAAATAGGGAATTAAGGAAATTTGAAAATAATAGAATGAAAATCATTGAAATATGAAAATTATGTTTTGGAAAATCCGAAAATATAGACTTAAGAAAATTAGGAAATAATTGGAGGAAAATCGCTGAAATATGAACATTGTAGGAGAATCTTTGAAAAACTCGGAAATACAGAATTAGGAAAATTTGAAAATAATAGGAAGAAAATCTCTGAAATATGAAAATTGTGGGGGAATTTTTCAAAAATTCAAAAATAGCGAATTAGGGATTTTTGAAAATAATAGAATGAAAATTGCTGAAATATGAAAATTATTCCAGGAATTTTAGAAAATCGTTGAAATATGAAAATTGTGGCAGAAATTTTTGAAAAATCCGAAAATATAGAATTAGAAAAATTGAAAATAATATGAAGAAAATCTCTGAAAAATAAAAATTGTGGGAGAATTTTAGAAAAATCCGAAAATAGAGAATTAGGGAAATTTGAAAATAATAGAATGGAAGCTGAAATATGAAATTTATGTCAGAAGTTTTAGAAAATTCGAAAATATAGACTTAGAAAAATTTGGAAATAATAGAAAGAAGAAAAACGTGTTAAAATATGAAAGTTGTGGGACAATATTTGAAAAATCCGAAAATAAGGAAAATCTCAAAATAATAGAATGAAAATCGTTGAAACTTTTTGAAAAATCCCAAAATATAGAATTAGGAAAATTTGAAAATAATAGAATGAAAATCGCTGAAATAAGAAAATTATTTGAGAATTTTTAGAAAATCCGAAAATATAGCTTTGGACTTTAGAAAATTTGGAAATAATAGAAAGAAGGAAAAACGTGTTAAAATATGAAAGTTGTGGGAGAATATTTGAAAAATCCGAAAATTAAAAAAATTCGAAAATAATAGAATGAAAATCGCTGAAATATGAAAATTATGTGCAAATTTGTGAAAAATCCGAAAATACTGTATTAGGAAAATGCGAAAATAACAGAAAGTCGTTGTGAAAATGAAAATGAAAATTGTGGAATTTATGAAAAAAAAAATTACGAAATTAAGAAAATTTGAAATAGAAAGAAAATGAAAATAATGTGGAAATATTTGGAAATTTGGTAAATATTGAATTAGGAAAATTGGTAAATAATTAGAAGAAACTCGCTAAAACATGAACATTGTTGGAAAAGTTTTTTAAAAATTCACGGTACAATCCCCGTTGAAGAGAATTTTTGGTATTCTGACGTTTCGATCAAGTCTCCTTTATCTTATTCGGATGTTAAAAATATAGTAAATAATCATATAACAAGTGTTCATTTGAAAAGTCAATCTAGTAGCATGTGATTTACTGAGAACATTTTGAAGTATGTCGTAAATTAAAATTTACAACTTAACCTACGAAGTCGTATATTTTGACAGTTTCATACATACAAATAAATAACAAATAATAGGTATTTATTGAAAACTATAACAAATGTTGAAAATGTTGTCCTTCGAGATCAATGCACTTTAAAATCCTCCGTTCAAAATTTCTGATGATATTCTGCAACATATTAATTTCCATGCATTTCTGTTCGATTCTCTGTAGCATATCATTCAAATTCAATATAGGTGTTCGAAATATGTTATTTTTTAGATAAGGCCACAAAAAGAAGTCGCAAGGTGTTAAATCGTATGAACGTGCAGGCCAGGCAATTTCAGTATTTCGACTAATTATACGCTCATCAAAAAATTCTCTTAAATAATCCAAAGATTCTGCAGTACAGTGACAAGGTGCTCCGTCTTGTTGGAAATATGCATTTTGAAGTCCACCATCATGCAACTGATTGACAAATGGTTGTAAAATTTTCGTACGGTACCTTTGAGCAGTTAACGTTCCCTGAAAAAATATTGGTCCAATGATTCGCCTTTGGCTTATCGCTGCCCAAACACCAATTTTCTCTGGATGTAGCGATTCTTCATTAATTACATGTGGATTTTCATTACTCCAAATTCTTGTATTTTGTGAATTTAGGTATCCCGTTTTATAAAACCATGCTTCATCAGTAAAGATGACTCTTTGCGAAAGTTATCCATTATTGTTCATATTTAAAAACCAATTACAAAACTGTAGTCTACGTGGGTAATCAATTTCTAACAATTCTTGTACTGCTGTGACACGGTATGGATAAAGTTTCATATCTTTTTTTAATAACTTGTGAGTTGTACCAACAGAAAGGTTTATTTGTTGTCTCAAATGTCGAACAGATGTTTGTGGTTCATTTTCCATTATTTCTTCAACACGATTGACAACTTGAAGTGTACGTTTCTTAACTGCTCGGCTGCCTGATTTTCTTAAGAGACTACCAGTTTCAGAAAAAAGTTTTAAAGTTCTATCCAAAGTATTCTTAAATTGTATATAATCTATTACAAAATGTGGAAACTCAACTTGACATTCTACCATGCAATCTTGAACTGAATAAACCCATAAACCATCAATTTTATTACCACTTCGAAAATAAGCCTGGACTAAAAAAAAATTATGTTCGAAAGTGAAAGCCATTTTAAAACTGAGTAGCAATTTATTTAAACCAGAATCGACGCACGATTACTTTATGCACTAACTGATATTTGTGATTGACATTATCAAATGTCATTTGGATTTACGTTTACGGAACAACAAACACATACTAATATATTTGCGTCTTATTCTATCAAAATTTCAAAGTAACCTAGATTGAGTTTTCAAATGAACACTTGTTACACATCCTACTGTTGCAAAAGCATCGGAATTCATCAATATGTTTACATAAATAACATTTTGCAATCAAGGAAAATTGACATGTACAGATAATCTTTCAATTTATACACACCTGTATAACACACAAGCGACCCATTTTAAACTATTAAGTCACAAATAAAAGAAAAACCGGTAATCCACATTAACTACACGCGCTGTGGTTAAATTGCTTCGTTCATTGGTCACGTAATTTATCAATTAATTGAACAATTGCTTGCAATTTAACAGGACTGTCGCTTAATCGGTCGTCTCTTTAATGCAAATTATAAATTGTGCAGCTGCGATAAAAGGAAATCAAATATAATTTGCAGCATTACTAGGTATCAGATGTTCAACATTACGTTTAGACAGAGAAAAATAATACAAGTTTATACTAAAAAATGTTTATTATAAAAGTGTTTTTGCGTTTTACACAAGCTTGGTGATGCCATTTTATACATACAATGTTATTCATTTTTTTTTATACACACTGTTATTTTTTTTATACAATAATCGCACAAATTTACATATTTTTTTAAAATTAAGTTTTTACATGTTTTTTAATGGTTGGTAATCAATGTAAATATTACATGTATGTATATATAATATATAAATATAAATAAACTAATAAAATATCTGGAATTAACTAGTGCGGGACATTGAGAGAAACAGAAAAACAAGGAACATATTACAATTATTATTGGGAAAGAAGTATTCGCTTAAAATACAGACTGTTTCCGATTGTTCCCAAAAAACTAGGCAATCCAACACAATTCATAATAATTAATCAAATATTATTATCGATATTATTAATATCACATAATTATTGATTATTTTTTAAAAGATTCCGATGCTTAATCATTATTTCTTCAAGTACGCGAAATAAAGATTAAATTTAAATGTCAAATTAAACGGAAACAACCTGTACATACGCGCAAAAAAGTATTTTCCAAAATGCGGCATGGAATCCTCTTATTTTCGTCTTCGCGTAGTCGGTGGATTCCCACAATTCCGTTTTAAACATCTCATGAGGTTTCTCGGGTATCCGCTTTTTTTTTCATTTAAAATTTCCTGGGGTTATTTGGTTTTCATAGTATCGCGGTGATTCATGGGAAGTTTTACGTATGCTAAAAGCGGTTCGTTTGTTTTTTATTTGCGAAAAGGTTCAAGTTAAAGTAGGACGGTGGTTGAAGATAGGTTAAAAATGTTCTTGCTGTTGTTTTTATTTGTTCCAGATGTGCCTAATTAGGTTGGTATCTGTAAAGAAAGAAAAATTAATAACTATATGTCTTTGGTACGTAATAACGAAGATAATGTGCAGATAATATACTATTTGAAACAAATTTAATCATTACTATATATATATATATATATATATATATATATATATATATATATATATATATATATAAATATAATATTTTCGTGACCTTGGTATGATATGGTAAACTTAATAAGTCGGCGATTAAAGGTCTGGTTTATTACTTCAAGGTATATATATTTAAAACAACCCTACATGTTTCGGCAATGATGCCTTTGTCAAGGATATAAAAAATATAAAATTTATATTTTTTATATCCTTGACAAAGGCATCATTGCCGAAACATGTAGGGTTGTTTTAAATATATATACTTTGAAGTAATAAACCAGACCTTTAATCGCCGAAGTTTACTATATATATATATATATATATATATATATATATATATATATATATATATATATATTTAGTGTTAATAAGAATTAAAATTTATTTCTTATTTATTTTATTGGCCGTGTCATAATATTAAAATAATAGACTTCTTCTTGGTTTAGCGACCTTTAATGAATTCCAATTTTTTAATACGACGTTTCGACTTTTTTATTAAGTCTTTTTCAAGTAATTAGAACAAAAAAATTAATAGAAAGAAAGGTAAGAAATATATTTACATTTGTATAAATGAATTAAAATTAAAAATAAAATAATGAAATTAAAGTAAGGAAATTAAAGGATACAAAACTCACCAATTTATTTCGTGTCAAAACACATATTTTGTGTGACATGTATGGCCAGACATGTCGAATCTTTTTATAAGGCCGACTGCCTTTCTTGGAATATTTAGTGTAACTAAATGTCTTTGTGCACAAATGAAATTGTTTGTTTCGTTTTTAAAAATAGTTTGTCAGAATATGTTTTTGGGAAAAATACAGTATATTTACAATGGGAAATTTTTTTTTTGTGTGGTTGGGGTTGTCTTCTATTGTTTAATTGTTTGTATTAATTTTTTAGTTCTAATTACATACTTCAAAAAGACTTAATAAAAAAGTCTAAACGTCGTATTAAAAAATTGGAATTCATTAAAGGTCGCTAAACCAAGAAAAAGTCTATTATTTTAATATGTATATATACAGTGCGTCTCAAAAGTCCCCGCCCCCCTCTTATCTTTGGAACGATTATACATTCACAAGTGAAATTTGGAAACTGAATATTATAGGTTTTAAACTTCCCTACTAGTGATGACAGATGACGAAATCGTCATAGATGACGTCACAAGGCCATTGTGACCAATCATTTTAAATGGAACGCTACGGCAAGCGACACCTCTTTTAAAAGGTATCGAAAAAACCTATTCAATGATACTAATTTTGTTTGTGTTTGAGGCAGTTTTAATGGCTCATTAGTAAACATGAAAATTTAAATTCCATTCAGTATGATATTAAATACAGATTTAAGAAATAGTATGTACTTAAAGAAATTGCTCGAAGTGACCTCCATTTACTTCCTGACAGTAAAATATCCTATTTTTAAACTCTTCTCGTACTTCTACAAATGTGTCTGCGGAAACAGCCTCACATTCTGCAACAATACGTTGTTTTAAAACGTCAATATTGTCAAGCTAATACTAAAATTCCAAATTCAAGCTCCGCCTCTGGATAGTTGTCAAATAATCTGACGTTTTTGTTAGTCTCCGAAATTCGACGTTTTTGTAATTGTCCAAGTTTTTGTACATTTAATAATTTGTGTATTGTTGATCGAACGTCTCACTGTTATAACAGCTTTTGGTACTTTTAATATTTTTGTACATTTTAATAATTTGTTAAACTGTTGTGAGCCGAAAGTTTAAGTGCTTCAAGAAGCGAAATGGTACGTGCTTTAGGTGATAAAGTAGCAGCTAATTCTTGGTGAAACTAGACAAAATATTCATGCAGCAAAACGCATTTTTAATGAGAGGTTTCCCGATCGCCCAATTTCGAGGACTTATTTAAGGGAGCTTCTTCGTAAGTTTGAAATATCGGGTAGTATTAATGATGCGAAACGATCTGGCAGACCACAAATTTCTGATGAGAAAAAAATTGATATATTGGCAGAAGTAAGAGTTAATCCTACTTCTTCAACAACTCAAGTTGCATCTACCTGTGAAGTCAGTCGAAGTACAGTACACAGGGTGTTGAAAAAATACAAATTTCATCCATACAAATTAAAAATGGTTCATCAACTCTCAGACGACGACCCAGACCGAAGACTAGAATTTTGTGAAAATATGGAAACTAAAATTAACCAACAGCCAGACTACGTCAAAACAATTTGTTTTAGTGACGAAAGTACTTTCTATCTAAATGGAAATGTAAATACACAGAATGTGAGGTATTGGAGTGACGCAAATCCTCACCTGTTTCGTGAAACACATACCCAATTTTCCCAGAAGGTGAATGTTTGGGCAGGTATCCTGGGAAACCACATCGTTGGGCCTCTTTTTTTAAATACTAATTTAACTGGTGAGGTTTATCTGGAGATGTTGCAAAACGCAATAGAACCGTTAATCCAAAATTTCAATTTTGGAAGATAATCCAGATGAATTCGGCAATTTGGAAATAACATTCCAACAGGATGGTGCTCCTCCACACTATTACGGTGCAGTAAGACAGTATTTGCATGAGGAGTATCCTGGTAGATGGATTGGACGACGAGATTCAACGGAATGGCCACCTCAATCACCGGACCTCACACCTTTGGATTTTTTTCTGTGGGGGTACCTTAAATTGAAGGTTTACGCCACTGAACTTGACAATATTGACGTTTTAAAACAACGTATTGTTGCAGAATGTGAGGCTGTTTCCGCAGACACATTTGAAGAAGTACGAGAAGAGTTTAAAAATAGGATATTTTACTGTCAGGAAGTAAATGGAGGTCACTTCGAGCAATTTCTTTAAGTACATACTATTTCTTAAATCTGTATTTAATATCATACTGAATGGAATTTAAATTTTCATGTTTACTAATGAGCCATTAAAATTGCCTCAAACACAAACAAAATTAGTATCATTGAATAGGTTTTTCCGATACCTTTTAAAAGAGGTGTCGCTTGCCGTAGAGCTCCATTTTAAATTATTGGTCACAATGGCCTTGTGACGTCATCTATGACGATTTCGTCATCTATCATCACTAGTAGGGAAGTTTATAACCTATAATATTCAGTTTCCAAATTTCACTTGTGAATGTATAATCGTTCCAAAGATAAGAGGGGGGGAGGGGACTTTTGAGAAGCACTATATGTACCGTATGTGTTAAATATCATTAGGCATAGAGAATCAACGTATGAGTACATACAATGTATACGTACATGAGGAAGCCAGTCCAATGCTAGCGAAGACCGCGACGACTGACGATTGACTGGAAATTTTGCATTCAGTCTAGCTGCGGCCGTTACAGTTTGAAAGCGTACAATAAAATTAATGTATAAAGACTCTTTATACACCCACTGAAAAGCTTCAGTTAGTAAACTGGTTTTATGCTGGCAAGTCTGCAATGGAGTGCATGAATTTGTTTGCGCTGACTTTTGCAGACCGTTCTGTACCTTGCAGACAAACAATTTATAATATTATAAATAAATTTGAAACTTGTTTCTGTCTCAATAACTGTACGAAATGCAAACCAAGAGAGGTATCACCACAAAAAATTGAGGAAAGAGAACGGCGGGATGTATTAATTTGTAGTATTGTGGAAAGTGCTGCCGAGGAATTGGGTACAAGTAACACAACTATTTCACGCATTTGGAAACGTAATGGTTTAAAATGTTTCAAATAATCGAAAACTCAAGAAATATTTCCCGAGGACAATTTCCGCAGAATGGAGTTTTGTCAAGACGTTATGGAAAAGATACATCGAGATGAAAATTTCGTTAAAAATATTCTCTTCACCGATGAATCAACTTTTCCATTACACAGAAAGCACAATCCCTCGGTTCTTCGATATTGGGCTTCGGAAAATCAACACCGGCATTTTGCAAATCGCACTCAGTATCCTCAAAAACTGAACGTTTGGGCAGGTATTTTAGGTAACCATTCTATAGGCCCCTATTTTATTGTTGATATATTAAATGCCGACAAGTATCTCGAATTACTGAAAAATCAAATACTTCCTGCCATTCAAAACATTGGAATAAATCAGGAAATCGTTTTGTTTCAACATGATGGCTGTCCAGCACATAATGCAGTGAGGGTAAAGGAATTTCTAGGAAATACTTTTTCTGACCGTCTTATTACTGGAACAGGAAACAATAAATGGCCCCCGCGATCTCCTGATCTATCTCTAAATGATTTCTTTTTGTGGGGATATCTAAAAAATATTGTTTATACTCATGAAGCTGGTAGAGCCGAAAATCTAGTTGCCTTGAGAGAGAAAATAACTGAGGCTGCGAATTCATTAACTGCCGACAAGTTAGCAAATGTAAGAGCTTTTTTCTACGACCGCCTAGGACAATGTCTTGCTGTGCAAGTAGGAACTTTTGAACCTCTTGTATAATTTACTATAATTTTTAGAATCCTTTTTTATTTATTTTATTAGGATTATTCTTTAATTTTATTAGAATTACGCTTTTGTTTATGCGACGCACCGTAGCTTAAAAATTTCCTGCATCTACTGAAAGAAATAAGAAAAGCAAATCCCTTGCAATTCGTAAATGTTATTTTAGAACGCATTACAAGTACCTATGTCGATGGTCAAATGATTACTGCTAACGTGTATTTGCGAAACAATCGGAGACAATCGTTGCCGGCCGTCGCGGTCTTCGCCGGCATTGGATCGGCTTTTCCATATACATATACATCGTATGTACTCATACGTATTCCCTATGCCCAATGATATTTGACACATGCGGTATATATAAGGTGATTCAAAATATATGCGACAAACTTTATGGCCTGATTCCTAGGGTTACTATGATCATAGAAGTTCAGATGAATGTATGTCTTAAACGACTTATTTTTAAAGTTACGGGATGTTCAATAGTCAATTAAAAGTTAAAAGTAATACAACAAAATTAACTTATAAAAATTGTTAGAATGATGAATGCCTTCAACTGCAATGCGAGCTTTTATCCTCCATTGCATTGATTGGTGAGTGCGTGCAAGAATATCTGGCGTGTTTCGAATTGTCTCAAATGCTGCAATAAGTCGATTCATTTGTTATAGCGTAACTAATAAGATTTAACATCACACCTGTCTCTGCAAAAACATTCGTTTTGGAAGGAAAATATTTATTTGTCATTTCAATATTATTGTGTCAAAGTTTTCTAAAATGAATTATACAAATGCTGAGGTGTGCGATATCCATTTTGTTTACGGTTTTACTAATGGTAATTCACGTGCAGATAGACGTCTTTATGAAGAACGATACCTGAACCGTGTCATCCCGCATCATTCGATGTTTGCCCGTCTTCACCAACGTTTTAGTGAAATTTACTTTAATTTACTATTGAACATCCTGTAACTTTAAAACTAAGCCGTTTAAGACATACATTCATATGAACTTTCATGGTCATAATAACCCTAGGAATCAGCCCATAAAATTTGTCGCATATATTTAGAATCACCCTGTATATATAAAATTGGAAAAATTCCTTTGATTGTAAAATGCTGGATCAAATTAACTCTAATATGTATATAATTTTACTGTTAATAAAAACAGAATTTGAGTCAATGTGTAATCAAATAAAACGATTTGTTGCTAGGTAACGTTTCGAAACTTTATTCGTTTCTTCATCAGACCTAAATAAAATATTTACGGATTAGCCATACACAGTAAAATATAAAAATGTACTTACATTAGCTATTAAATTCATAAGTGATCTTATAGAATGAAAATAGCAATTAGCAATCAATTTTAGTTTGTATTTATGCAATGTAATTTTATATTTTCTTTATTTTACTTCGTATTTTTTTGTAATATAAATATTAATTCTTTGTAACAATTATATCACTTAAAATTAAAAAGAAAAATTAGTCCAGTGTAAATACAAACATAAATTATTATGAAAATAATAAAATAAAGTAAAACAATAACTTTGTTATAACACTTTATTCACATGTAATAGTGACCGCGGTTTCGACATACAATGTCATTATCAAACTGCAAAAGTTACAGACCTACATAGATCTTATAAATGACACAAAAATATATGGGGGTGGTTTATGATGTTATTTAAAATTACTACTATATACTTAACTATTATATACAACATTGGAAAAGAGGTGTATATATAAGATCCAACTGGTCGTTCAAAACAATATCTATTGTGTTGTTTTCGCTTTTAAAAATTTCTAGTGACTCTAAAAGATTTAATTTACGACCTTTCTCGGCCAAATGCAATATTTTATGATGACCAAATGTATGCCTTTCTGTAATAAGATGGTTTGCGAATGTTGAATCTGTCTTCTTTAGTTTATATGACCTCATGTGTTCTTTTACCCGTATAATAAAGCTTCGACCAGTCTGACCTATATATACACTTTTACAATCATTACAATATAATTTGTACACTCCTGATTTATTATTGACTAGCTGACCCGGCAAACGTTGTTTTGCCTTCAAATTTTATCTATATTTAAATAGCTGACCCGACAGACTTCGTCATATATCATGAAGATGGCGTAGTAAAATCACTCCCTACAAAATGTATGGGAAAATGAATTTTCTTGATAATTTTTTTTTCCGCGATAATTCGGGAATTTTCTTGGGTATTATTCTTGTTTGGCCGGAGACCAATCCGAATTGGTGCGAATCTTCGAAATCGGTCCAGGCGTTCTTGAGTTATAAGCGTAGTAAAATCACTCCCTACAAAATATATGGGAAAATGAATTTTCTTGATAATTTTTTTTCCGGGATAATTCGGGAATTTTCTTGGGTATTATTCTTGTTTGGCCGGAGACCAATCCGAATTGGTGCGAATCTTCGAAATCGGTCCTGGCGTTCTTGAGTTATAAGCGTAGTAAAATCACTCCCTACAAAATATATGGGAAAATGAATTTTCTTGATAATTTTTTTTTTCCGGGATAATTCGGGAATTTTCTTGGGTATTCTTCTTGTTTGGCCGGAGACCAGTCCGACCAGTTCGAATTGGTGCGAATCTTCGAAATCGGTCCAGGCGTTCTTCAATTATAAGCGTAGTAAAATCACTCCCTACAAAATGTATGGGAAAATGAATTTTCTTGATAATTTTTTTTTTTCCGCGATAATTCGGGAATTTTCTTGGGTATTATTCTTGTTTGGCCGGAGACCAGTCCGAATTGGTGCGAATCTTCGAAATCGGTCCAGGCGTTCTTGAGTTATAAGCGTTGTAAAATCACTCCCTACAAAATATATGGGAAAATGAATTTTCTTGATAATTTTTTTTTCCGGGATAATTCGGGAATTTTCTTGGGTATTCTTCTTGTTTGGCCGGAGACCAGTCCGACCAGTTCGAATTGGTGCGAATCTTCGAAATCGGTCCAGGCGTTCTTCAATTATAAGCGTAGTAAAATCACTCCCTACAAAATGTATGGGAAAATGAATTTTCTTGATAATTTTTTTTTTCCGCGATAATTCGGGAATTTTCTTGGGTATTATTCTTGTTTGGCCGGAGACCAATCCGAATTGGTGCGAATCTTCGAAATCGGTCCTGGCGTTCTTGAGTTATAAGCGTAGTAAAATCACTCCCTACAAAATATATGGGAAAATGAATTTTCTTGATAATTTTTTTTGTTCCGGGATAATTCGGGAATTTTCTTGGGTATTATTCTTGTTTGGCCGGAGACCAGTCCGAATTGGTGCGAATCTTCGAAATCGGTCCAGGCGTTCTTGAGTTATAAGCGTAGTAAAATCACTCCCTACAAAATGTATGGGAAAATGAATTTTCTTGATAATTTTTTTTTTCCGGGATAATTCGGGAATTTTCTTGGGTATTCTTCTTGTTTGGCCGGAGACCAGTCCGACCAATTCGAATTGGTGCGAATCTTCGAAATCGGTCCAGGCGTTCTTCAGTTATAAGCGTAGTAAAATCACTCCCTACAAAATGTATGGGAAAATGAATTTTCTTGATAATTTTTTTTTCCGCGATAACTCGGGAATTTTCTTGGGTATTATTCTTGTTTGGCCGGAGACCAATCCGAATTGGTGCGAATCTTCGAAATCGGTCCAGGCGTTCTTGAGTTATAAGCGTAGTAAAATCACTCCCTACAAAATGTATGGGAAAATGAATTTTCTTGATAATTTTTTTTTCCGGGATAATTCGGGAATTTTCTTGGGTATTCTTCTTGTTTGGCCGGAGACCAGTCCGACCAGTTCGAATTGGTGCGAATCTTCGAAATCGGTCCAGGCGTTCTTCAATTATAAGCGTAGTAAAATCACTCCCTACAAAATGTATGGGAAAATGAATTTTCTTGATAATTTTTTTTTTCCGCGATAATTCGGGAATTTTCTTGGGTATTATTCTTGTTTGGCCGGAGACCAATCCGAATTGGTGCGAATCTTCGAAATCGGTCCTGGCGTTCTTGAGTTATAAGCGTAGTAAAATCACTCCCTACAAAATATATGGGAAAATGAATTTTCTTGATAATTTTTTTTGTTCCGGGATAATTCGGGAATTTTCTTGGGTATTATTCTTGTTTGGCCGGAGACCAGTCCGAATTGGTGCGAATCTTCGAAATCGGTCCAGGCGTTCTTGAGTTATAAGCGTAGTAAAATCACTCCCTACAAAATGTATGGGAAAATGAATTTTCTTGATAATTTTTTTTTCCGGGATAATTCGGGAATTTTCTTGGGTATTCTTCTTGTTTGGCCGGAGACCAGTCCGACCAGTTCGAATTGGTGCGAATCTTCGAAATCGGTCCAGGCGTTCTTCAATTATAAGCGTAGTAAAATCACTCCCTACAAAATGTATGGGAAAATGAATTTTCTTGATAATTTTTTTTTTCCGCGATAATTCGGGAATTTTCTTGGGTATTATTCTTGTTTGGCCGGAGACCAATCCGAATTGGTGCGAATCTTCGAAATCGGTCCTGGCGTTCTTGAGTTATAAGCGTAGTAAAATCACTCCCTACAAAATATATGGGAAAATGAATTTTCTTGATAATTTTTTTTTTTCGGGATAATTCGGGAATTTTCTTGGGTATTATTCTTGTTTGGCCGGAGACCAGTCCGAATTGGTGCGAATCTTCGAAATCGGTCCAGGCGTTCTTGAGTTATAAGCGTAGTAAAATCACTCCCTACAAAATGTATGGGAAAATGAATTTTCTTGATAATTTTTTTTTCCGGGATAATTCGGGAATTTTCTTGGGTATTCTTCTTGTTTGGCCGGAGACCAGTCCGACCAGTTCGAATTGGTGCGAATCTTCGAAATCGGTCCAGGCGTTCTTCAATTATAAGCGTAGTAAAATCACTCCCTACAAAATGTATGGGAAAATGAATTTTCTTGATAATTTTTTTTTTCCGCGATAATTCGGGAATTTTCTTGGGTATTATTCTTGTTTGGCCGGAGACCAATCCGAATTGGTGCGAATCTTCGAAATCGGTCCTGGCGTTCTTGAGTTATAAGCGTAGTAAAATCACTCCCTACAAAATATATGGGAAAATGAATTTTCTTGATAATTTTTTTTGTTCCGGGATAATTCGGGAATTTTCTTGGGTATTATTCTTGTTTGGCCGGAGACCAGTCCGAATTGGTGCGAATCTTCGAAATCGGTCCAGGCGTTCTTGAGTTATAAGCGTAGTAAAATCACTCCCTACAAAATGTATGGGAAAATGAATTTTCTTGATAATTTTTTTTTTCCGGGATAATTCGGGAATTTTCTTGGGTATTCTTCTTGTTTGGCCGGAGACCAGTCCGACCAATTCGAATTGGTGCGAATCTTCGAAATCGGTCCAGGCGTTCTTCAGTTATAAGCGTAGTAAAATCACTCCCTACAAAATGTATGGGAAAATGAATTTTCTTGATAATTTTTTTTTCCGCGATAATTCGGGAATTTTCTTGGGTATTATTCTTGTTTGGCCGGAGACCAATCCGAATTGGTGCGAATCTTCGAAATCGGTCCTGGCGTTCTTGAGTTATAAGCGTAGTAAAATCACTCCCTACAAAATATATGGGAAAATGAATTTTCTTGATAATTTTTTTTTTTCGGGATAATTCGGGAATTTTCTTGGGTATTATTCTTGTTTGGCCGGAGACCAGTCCGAATTGGTGCGAATCTTCGAAATCGGTCCAGGCGTTCTTGAGTTATAAGCGTAGTAAAATCACTCCCTACAAAATGTATGGGAAAATGAATTTTCTTGATAATTTTTTTTTCCGGGATAATTCGGGAATTTTCTTGGGTATTCTTCTTGTTTGGCCGGAGACCAGTCCGACCAGTTCGAATTGGTGCGAATCTTCGAAATCGGTCCAGGCGTTCTTCAATTATAAGCGTAGTAAAATCACTCCCTACAAAATGTATGGGAAAATGAATTTTCTTGATAATTTTTTTTTTCCGCGATAATTCGGGAATTTTCTTGGGTATTATTCTTGTTTGGCCGGAGACCAATCCGAATTGGTGCGAATCTTCGAAATCGGTCCTGGCGTTCTTGAGTTATAAGCGTAGTAAAATCACTCCCTACAAAATATATGGGAAAATGAATTTTCTTGATAATTTTTTTTGTTCCGGGATAATTCGGGAATTTTCTTGGGTATTATTCTTGTTTGGCCGGAGACCAGTCCGAATTGGTGCGAATCTTCGAAATCGGTCCAGGCGTTCTTGAGTTATAAGCGTAGTAAAATCACTCCCTACAAAATGTATGGGAAAATGAATTTTCTTGATAATTTTTTTTTTCCGGGATAATTCGGGAATTTTCTTGGGTATTCTTCTTGTTTGGCCGGAGACCAGTCCGACCAATTCGAATTGGTGCGAATCTTCGAAATCGGTCCAGGCGTTCTTCAGTTATAAGCGTAGTAAAATCACTCCCTACAAAATGTATGGGAAAATGAATTTTCTTGATAATTTTTTTTTCCGCGATAATTCGGGAATTTTCTTGGGTATTATTCTTGTTTGGCCGGAGACCAATCCGAATTGGTGCGAATCTTCGAAATCGGTCCTGGCGTTCTTGAGTTATAAGCGTAGTAAAATGACTCCCTACAAAATATATGGGAAAATGAATTTTCTTGATAATTTTTTTTTTCCGCGATAATTCGGGAATTTTCTTGGGTATTATTCTTGTTTGGCCGGAGACCAGTCCGAATTGGTGCGAATCTTCGAAATCGGTCCAGGCGTTCTTGAGTTATAAGCGTAGTAAAATCACTCCCTATAAAATGTATGGGAAAATGAATTTTCTTGATAATTTTTTTTTTCCGCGATAATTCGGGAATTTTCTTGGGTATTATTCTTGTTTGGCCGGAGACCAATCCGAATTGGTGCGAATCTTCGAAATCGGTCCTGGCGTTCTTGAGTTATAAACATAGTAAAATCACTCCCTACAAAATGTATGGGAAAATGAATTTTCTTGATAATTTTTTTTTTCGGGATAATTCGGGAATTTTCTTGGGTATTCTTCTTGTTTGGTCGGAGACCAGTCCGAATTGGTGCGAATCTTCGAAATCGGTCCAGGCGTTCTTGAGTTATAAGCGTAGTAACTAACGCCACTCTCTTTTATATATATAGATATCTGTTTTAGGTTTTGCGTTAAAAATGAAATTACTTGTTTTTACATATGGTTTATAAGCTATACTAACATTACTATTATTTTTTGAAATTATATTTCCAATTTGCTCGCTTATTTTACCGAAGTAAGTTAACGAGACAAATTGTTTCAAATTAGCACTATCTTTAGGATATACTAAACTAAGGGCCACTTGTAACTGTTTTTTCTTTAGTATACTGTCAATAACGCTACTTTTATAACTATTGTTTACCGCTATTTGTTTTATAGTATTGATTTCACGAAACAAATAGCGGTAAACAATAGTTATAAAAGTAGCGTAATTGACAGTATACTAAAGAAAAACAGTTACAAGTGGCCCTTAGTTTAGTATATCCTAAAGATAGTGCTAATTTGAAACAATTTGTCTCGTTAACTTACTTCGGTAAAATAAGCAAGCAAATTGGAAATATAATTTCAAAAAATAATAGTAATGTTAGTATAGCTTACAAACCATATGTAAAAACAAGTAATTTCATTTTTAGCGCAAAACCTAAAACAGATATCAATAATAAATCAGGAGTGTACAAATTATATTCTAATGATTGTAAAAGTGTATATATAGGTCAGACTGGTCGAAGTTTTATTATACGGGTAAAAGAACACATGAGGTCATATAAACTAAAGAAGACAGATTCAACATTCGCAAACCATCTTATTACAGAAAGGCATACATTTGGTCGTCAGAAAATATTGCATTTGGCCGAGAAAGGTCGTAAATTAAATCTTTTAGAGTCACTAGAAATTTTTAAAAGCGAAAACAACACAATAGATATTGTTTTGAACGACCAGTTGGATCTTATATATACACCTCTTTTCCAATGTTGTATATAATAGTTAAGTATATAGTAGTAATTTTAAATAACATCATAAACCACCCCCATATATTTTTGTGTCATTTATAAGATCTATGTAGGCCTGTAACTTTTGCAGTTTGATAATGACATTGTATGTCGAAACCGCGGTCACTATTACATGTGAATAAAGTGGTATAACAAAGTTATTGTTTCATTTTATTTTATTATTTTCAAAATGAATTACCACAGAGTTACGGCTACCAGTATTAATTTTCGTAAATTATTATTTGTGTATTAAGCAAAAACTTTAATAAAGAATAATCTTTTTCATAAATCCATAATAAAAAATTTTCTCCTTTTTGTGAAAGCATTTTGACAATTAAATACTGCATGACAGTAGTTCAAACACATGCCTTACACGATGCGTTCAATGCAACTAGATATTAGCACAACTAATACTGCATACATCATTGAAAAATAAGAATTATAAAATTTTCAAAACTTTATTTTTTCTACCAGAACATATATGGCATTTACCTCGTTTGTTCAAAGTGTAATGTTTTAATAGCATAACCTAAATCACAATTCCTAGTAGAGAATATGAAGAGAACCAAGGAGTATAAAAAAGTCGTAAAAAAGCACTCAAAATTCGAATCATTCCGGCGCTAAATAAACAAAACAAAACCTTGTCATGTATGTACCAGCAATAAACTAGAATCTGTGTGTCAGACAAAGTTATTTAATACAAGGGAACTTGTTACATTAAGTAAATTTGGTCAAGTTGGAAACAATCTCGTTAGTTTTATGTATTAACCAACACCGTCTTCTTATATTACGATATTCCTTCTCTTCTATGTTTGTATAAATATATACAAAGTTTTATGATGCACGGAATAATGATGAGGCTTATTGATTTATTAATTGAAGAGGAAATTACGAGCCTTATAGCTTTTCAACAGATGTTTATCGATTTGTTATGAATTACAAAAATTACAATTTCAATTAGCATTCGTAATCACTCTTGAATTTCATTGAATATACACATGGTGTTTCAAAATTTAAATACGTCATTGGAATCTCGATGTCTAAAAAAATTCGAAGCAATCTGTTTAATGGAGTCAAAAGCGAACAAACATTAGTACGAAAACGGATTGATATATAAGGCCATCAACAACGCCATTGTGTGGGTAGACAAATAGTAGATAAACTATGAGAGTTCTAAAACAAAATTTAATGTATTTTCTTATGGAGTTTCTTTTTGCATTTTTTTGATTGTGTTGTGGTGGGAGAAAGTAAGTAAGGGGTGAGCTTGTAATTTTATATGGGGGGAGTTAGGTGTGATTAGTTTAAGTGCCAGGGGACCTGCAAGGGGCAAGTCAGCGTATATGTGTGTCCTCCCAGCGTGGGAGTACCAAGGGGCCTGCAAGGAGATACCAGGAGCCTGTAAGGGATGAGACTGCAAGAGGGTTGCCAAGGAGGGGCGGGCAATTTGACAATCTCCTCCATTTTTATCCTTCGGTCACGTAACATAGCATCATGAAATTTTTCAACAATTTCTGAAATGGTAACGTTTTGGTGATCCAGGACGTCCTTTGACCAAAGACAAATTGTGGTCTCTAAAGGAGCGTAGTTGCCCAGTGTTTGCTGCATATCCACCAAAATCTCAAGTTGAACTTGATGCATGTGAGAAGTAATAATTATTAAAATCTCATCTCACACGCAATTGTCGCTTAATTTGTTGCGTTATTTCTACAATCCGACAAGATTACTCCTGCAGAAAAATGTCCCTGTCTGTCTCGAAACGTGTATACAAGTGTCCCGTATCGTTATGTTTAAATTTTAGGAGTGTAAAGTAGACTTCATTTCAAGTAACAAAAACGCAAAACTTGTATATCTATTTTTATTTGTTTCAAAGTTACAGATCTACGAATGTGATTGTCAGATCATGAAAAAAAAATGTAATCCTAAAGTCAATACAAACTGATTTTATTTAAAAAAAAGTTATACGATTCAATAACAGGCCTGTGATTTTTAACGTCGCATAATAAAATATTATCCTAAAATAAATAACCACGTGTCGTAGTGCCTACAGTAATTTCTTGGAGATCTACAAAAAAAATAGTACTGGAAATTGATTTACGATAAAAAAAGTTCTTACTTATTTCGTAAGTGCTGAACCATGAATATCATACAATCAAATGTTCAGATGACTGTTAACGTTGCATTTTCTAATAAAGGATTACATTACCTTTTAGTTCATACAACAGCTTATTAGTGAGTGGACACGTTTTCTTTATTCAAAATGCCTTACCAATTTTCTTCTCAAGAGTATACGGACATGCATTTTGTGTATGGCTACTGTAACGGCAGTGCACGTCAAGCAGTTATTGAATACCGACATCGGTTTCCCGATAGGCGCATTCCTCATTACAGAACGTTTCTGGAAGTACACAGACAATTTCGGGAATGCGGACTGCGTGATTATCTTTTCGACTGAGGAGTAAATTTGCCAGCAGACTTAGAGGAAGAAGCAGTAGCTATTGTTACAAGGGATCCATCTGTATACGTCGAATCGCTAGACAACTAGGAGTGCCACGAACGTCAGTTTGGCAAATTTTAAAACGTGAGGCTTATATCCATATCACTATCGCAGGGGACACGGTTTGCTTGAGGCAGACCACTATGCTCGTCTAGTTTATTCTACCTGGATATTAAGACAGTCACGGCTTCATTTTAATTTCTGCAGAACAGTCCTCTGGACAGATCAATCTACATTCACGAGAAGTGGTGTTACAAATCTGAGGAACCTGCACGGGTGGTCATTAGAAAATCCCAAAGCTATACGCCCATCTAAATTTCAACATAAATTTTCTATTAACGTTTGGGCGGCCCTAATCGATGACTTGTTGATTGGTCCTGTCGTTCTTCCTGGGAGATTAAATGCGGACAATTACTTTCAATTTCTTATTGACGAACTGCCAGGTCTTTTAGAGGATGTCCCACTGAATGTTACGAGACATGTGGTTTTACATGGATGGGGCACCACCACATTTCGGAATTACTGCCCTAAATTGGGTTAACGTCAATTATCCAAGATGGATTGGTCGAGGTGGTCCTGTTGCATGGCCACCCATATCATCCGATCTTAATCCTCTTGACTTTTATTTATTGGGGTACATGAAAAATTTTGTCTACGTGCAAGTTTCGAACACAAGAGAAGAGTTGTTGGATCGTATTCACCTGGCTGCCGAGCAAATTCGACAAAGTATGAAATTCGGATAAGTACTTCTTCTGTTGGCTTACAGGCACAAGCCTGCATTCAAAAAGGATGTGGAGATTTCGAAAATATTATTGAACTTTTTTAAATAAAATCAGTTTTTATTGACTTTGGGATTACATTTTTTTTCATGATCTGACAATCACATTCATAGATCTGTAACTTTGAAACCAATAAAAATGGATATACAAGTTTTGCGTTTTTGTTACTTGAAATGAATTCTACTTTACACTCCTAAAATTTTAACATAACGATACGGGACACTTGTATAAAACCAGATTAAGTTTTATTCTCATTCTCATTAGAAATCGTCATT
This sequence comes from Melolontha melolontha, assembly GCA_935421215.2. Taxonomy (NCBI): domain Eukaryota; kingdom Metazoa; phylum Arthropoda; class Insecta; order Coleoptera; family Scarabaeidae; genus Melolontha; species Melolontha melolontha. The sequence goes on from OW285241.1 coordinate 8,638,317, forward strand.
ACACGATATTCGTAGACAGTTGCGTGTAAGATGAGATTTTAATAATTATTACTGTCTCCAAATATCGTGTACTGACGATTTCTAACGAGAATGAAATGCTAGTATATACAAGTTTCGAGATAAACGTGTCTTTCATCCTTTGTTAACGAAAATCTCAGATGTGTTCATCTTCTTGAAAAGCAAGTACTGAATTACACCAAGAATAACGATTTTTTCCGTTTTATAACTTCCAGTAAATACGTCTACATTTAGCAACTGTATCTGTCAAATCAAACGTCGCATGGTAGTTAAAATTTAAACAGGGTTTTGTAAAAGCATGGCCTAATCGAAAACAATAACAATTTTTTTCACAAACACTGATTAAATACATTCCGTAAAATCTTCCTCGTGTATGATTCGATCCAAGATTGGAAGTCAGGCGATTACAAACGAAAACAAAACACATTCAGATTATCTGTAGTAATACCATAAGAGCTTTGAATTTATCGATAATTTCACGAATACTTGTTGCATAGCGACGAAGGCGAGTTAGTTTGACAAGTATTTAAATCAGTGATTTAATTGTCAAACTGACACGATAAAGGTCGTATGGTATTTGATTAGATTATTTTACGTAATACAAAATGAAATTTAGCTGAACTTTTTATTTACTAATTCATACATAAATTACTGCAGAATTGAACTCTCGTTACCATGGAAAAAGTTTATCCACTTGCAAACATACCTACTATAAAAAATAGCAGTTTATCCGATGTCGAACTAACATAATATGTATTAAAATGTAAAGTTTTTGACAGATGAATTAAATTGTCGCTGTAATTTCGAGCTCCTTAAGTAAAGATTTATTTTAAAATAAAAAAAAATATCTTAGAAATGTTATAATTAGAGCAGACCAATTTCCGTGCGCGCCATGTGCGCCAATATGAGGATGATTGTATTGCATCAGAACTAATAAAAAGCATTCAGTATGTGTTTGGTACTTGCTTAGACTGCATGTAAGTGTAAGCATACGTAATAAAATGTCGTCGACACATAAATCGAGAAAACGACCGTTGTCAGACGATGTGAATAAGTTCACTATGGATTTCCCGGACTTAATATACGATGGCTCAAAAATTAAATGTTTAGTGTGCAATACATATCTAATGTGTTGGTCAAAAACACATTATAAAGAACACGTAAGCAGTTCGAAGCACAATAATAACAAACTTAATCGACAGCAGTTTATACATGAACTATGTGTAACTATGATTGTGTGTACACTGCCGTTTACCTTATCAAGTAATGATTCATTTATTTCATTTTGGAATAAATACGAGAATCAAACATTACTGAGCACGACAACGTTACGAAGGAATTTACCATCGGTGCGTAAACAGGTCGAAAATAAAATCAAAGCCGGCTAGAACAATGTAATGCCGAAAAAATTTCAGAGGTGCTATTAGATACTTTGGAAAAATTTAAACTTTCGAAAGACCAAGTATTAATGTTAATGACCGATGGTGCCGCAACCATGTGTTCTGTAGGCCGGTCTCTTAGAAAATATTGTCCTAACTTGTTACATATTTCCTTGTGGCAGAACAGGTTCGTAGATGTTATCCAGAGGTAGATGCTTTAATATCGAGTACAAAGGCAGTATTCCTGAAATATCCAAAACGTATTCGGAAATTTCACGAATTGTGTCCTCATACGCCTGAGCCACCACAGCCGATTCTGACACGTTGGGGTACATGGTTACGGGCGCGGTTTTACTATCATGAACATTTTGAAAAAATTAAGGACGTGGTTTTATCATTCGATCCGAAAGAAAGTGCAGCTATCAATACAAGCCAGAAAGAATTTCAAGATGGCCAGATTAAAATGGATTTACAAAGTATTCGTGAGAATTACTTGGGACTAGAAGAAGCAATAACAAAATTAGAAAATTGATCGCTGTCGTTAGAGGAATCACTTCAAATCGTTAAAGATGTTCCCGCACAACTGTGTGCTGTAGAAGACGCAAAAAGTGAAAGTGTTCTAATTAAATTTGAAAGTGTTTTAGACAGAAATGCAGATTTTGACTCCTTAACACGTATTTGTGAGGGCACGTCTACAGATGCTTTGAGTTGCTTAACAAAGTATTTTGATTATGCGAATATAACACCACTAGATGTAGAACGCTCGTTTTCCGAATATAAACATATTTTTTCCTCACGGCGGACATGTTTTTCAGAAATAACTTTAGAAACGCACCTCATGTTGAAAATATACAATTGGCTTTCTCCAGTTTGTCAATCATTGGAAGACGCTTAAAACGGTAAGTGCTTTTTAAATCCTCTGTCGTGCACACAATCACTGATTTCATACATTTTCCATTTTATTTATAGGTACATACAACGCTGCTTTAATATGTACTATTCTTATTTTTCGTGTGTTTATGCATATCACTTTAATAGCAGAAGACCAAATGTATATTTAATTATTTCTGATAGAATAAATGTCTCTACTTCTATACTTATATCGGTAACAAGCTCATGTTGCGTCCCTATTCTATCGCATATTCTAATATATTACGAATTACACTCCCATATCGGCGCTCATGGCGCGCACGGAAATTGATCTGCTCTAGTTATAATTACCTAAAAGGTTTCGAAAGTTATTAAAAGGAGAAGTTAATAGAATATTGGAATTGTTTTTTTAATTTCTTCTGTTACTAAACTTCCTATGGTTCTCGCTGTTTTTGTTATTGTTGGCATTAATATATTTGGCGCGCAATATATTTTCCAATCTATTAAACACAGAAAGAAGTAATTTTTTCTTAAAAAAATATGAATTATGTCGTCTTAATATTGGGCGTGGGCCATCCATACTCCTACACAACACAAAGCTAAATAAACATCCTGTATTTAAGCTCTGCAATTACAAAGGCGTGAAGTTTGTGCTTTATGACTCCAGTATCTATATATGTTGTACATTTATAACGAAAAAAAATAACATTCCAGCAATTTTTCTTTCCGGTTGTCAACAACGGAATTTTTGCGTCTTCGTATAAGCAAACACGGTGTTTTTACATTTTTTTCGACATCCGAATTCATTTCGCTTATAAATAGTAAGTAAAATAATCAATCAGACTGGGATCTGTTTATAAAAAGCGACTGAACACGCACACAGGTGTTTCGAGAAACTGTAAACTTCATTTAATTGATCAACTTGAATTTCACGATTTCTAAGATCCGAATGTATATAAATAGAATATTGAGTTTAACTTGTTATAATGCGATGTAAACTTGTTTCGGAAAGTGTTAAAAATAAAAAGAAGATATTAAAATATTTATAGTATGGGATATTTGCAACATCAAAAACACAATTTATACACTGGCCGTCATTAATAAATGAACATCCTACGTTCGTATTGTTATGAAATTTTAATTTGAGAAGGGAGTTATGTTCGAGTCAATTTTAAATGAACAGTTTTTGATGTAAATTATAATTAATGTGTATATTCCAAATGTTACTGTCAGAAAGAGATAAATTATGACATAAGATTGTCATTATATTAGGAATGTAAAAAATACAATATGATCATTTATATTTACCCTCTAGCAAGCCATGAAATTATTTCTTGAAAATATCGTGTTGGTAGTGACAAATAAAATACATCTGTCATTATGTGTATGTTCTTATAAATAAAACTCATCTGTCATTAATGTATTTATTAATTGACACTTAAAAATGTTTACAATAAATCATAAAGTTTTTCTGATCGAATCATACTTTAGGAATGGTGTAAAATTAGAAAATGGAGAATGGTCGTACTCCTTGCAGCCTTGAATAGAAGAATTTCGGGCATAATTTCCAAATTTTCCAACAACATATGACAGTTTGCGGCAATTAATTCAAAAGTCAGTGGTTAAATTCCGTGAAACAGGGTCTGTGTCTCGAAAACCAGGTGCTGGTAGACCACTAAAGCGGACAGTTGAAAATAGAGCAGATGTTGAGGGACGAATAAATCAATCACCTAAGAAATCGATTCGTAAGCTTTCACAACAAACACAACTGTCATATGGGACCTGCCAGAGAATCCTTAAAAAAGACTTACAAAAATTTCCATACAAATTTCATTGCGTGCAAGAGCTTTTACCAATCGATCATGTAACCAGAGTTAATTACTGTCAGTGGTTCTTAGGTACGATTAATAACGATGACGTTCTTGACAAATCCTTCTGGTCCGATGAAGCATGGTTTCATTTATCAGGATATATAAATAAACAAACAATGCGCATCTGGTCTAGTGAAAATCCAATGAAATTCTTGAAACACCCTTGCATTCACAAAAAATAGGCGTTTGGCTTGCTGTTTCTCGTAGACGGATTATTGGTCCAATATTCTTTAATAATACGATAAATGCAGAACGATATCGTAATAATTTATTGCTACCATTTGTAAATCAATTACATGATGATGAGCTCCGCGAGGGATATTTCCAGCAAGATAATGCAACAGCCCATAAGACAAGAGAAATGATGGAATTATTGCATGAATTCTTTGATAATCGAATAGTAGACTTTCCACCACGATCTCCGGATTTAACAATTATGGACTATTTCATTTACGACATCTAAAAAATAGAGTATTTACGAATCATCCACATACAATTGAAGAACTTACTAATGCTATCCGAAATGTCTGTGAGAAAATTACACCACATAATTTAAGGAATGCCTTCAATAATATGAGACGAAGAGTTGCGCTATGCATAGAAAATGAAGGAGCTCACTTTGAACATTTATTGTAGCTGTTTTTATTATTAAACTTTTTATTTTTTCAACTGAAACGTTTGTATGTAATTATTTGTCAAAATGACAAAACCTAATCTGTCATCAGTATAAAATAACCTATATCACACACACGCTGCAAAATAAGTTAACTTAAATTATGGTACCAACTTAAGTTTAAAAAAGAAAAATGTCATTACCTTCTAGAGGGTAGAAATATATGATCATATGGTACTATTACAATAAGATTTTTATTAAAAAATAAACAAGCAACTGGGGATTTTAATGACGTATTATTATGTTACCGATTACTGATTATTGATAACAACGTAAAAATTCTGGGAAAAAAAGATAAAATTAAGTTAAAAATAAAAAGAAGATATTAAAATATTTATAGTATGGGATATTTGCAACATCAAAAACATAATTTATACACTGGGCGTCATTAATAAATGAACATCCTACGTTCGTTAAGTTAAAAAGTAATGACTTATATGGATAATAAATTTGTAATCAATTTATAATAATTACTGTTATACAACAGAGCAATAACCCAAGATATCTTGGTGAACACGTAGAAATTATGTCCACTAATGATTCATAGTAGCAAACAGATAAAAAATTATATTGTGTGGAGATAAGTATTTCATTCGGTAGCGATTATTTTCCACTATATGAATATTCATATAGTGGATATATATATTCATATATATAATTTTCATGCGCCCACAGAAGGAAAGGATATAGAAGTTAAAGAAGAATTTTATAACGAATTGGAAAGGGCATACGATGAAGTACCTAAATATGACCTGAAAATTATGTTAGGTGATGCAAATGCTAAAATAGGTAGGGAAAGTAAATATAGACCAACTATAGGGGCATACAGTAAACATGAAAGATCAAACGAAAATGGCATGCTGTTAATAGATTTTGCGAAAGAAAAAGATTTGGTTATTCTTAGTACGTATTTCCAGAGGAATGAGATTTATAAGGGAACGTGGCGATCACCCGATGGAAAAACTGTAAACCAAATTGACCATTTTCTGATTGAAAAGCCTGAGGAAAGGGCCATTAGGAATATAAGATCATGCAGGGGTCCGGATGCCGGCACGGACCATTTTATGGTAGGCGCAAGGATGATGCAGGTGATACCGGATATTAGAAATCAGAGGAGAAGGGATAGGAAAAATAAAATGGCAATGAGGCTAAAAAGTAAAGAAGAGCAAATAAAATATGAGAAGGATATAAGAAACGAGTTAGACGGCATAGTAGGGAAGGATAATATTGAGGAGGAATGGATGGAATTGAGGGAACAAATGGGAAAAACAGCCAGAGGCTGTAACAAGGAAATAAAGCAAGAAAGAAAGAAGTGGTTCGATGAGGAGTGTAGAAAGGAACTAGAATATAGGAAGAAACTGTGATTGAGGATGTTAAAGGAAAAAACAGAAGATGTAAGAATGAAATATGAACAACAAAGGAAGAAAACAAAAAGAATTTTGAGAGAAAAGAAAAGAGAGCACTATGAAGATGTAATCCAGGATATAGAGCAGAACTATAGAAATAACCAGATTAGAAATTTATATCAGGGAATAAGAAATGAAAGGACAGGATTTCAATGCAAGAAGGTATTTTACAAAGATGAAAATGGAGCAATTCTTGCCGGAGATGAGGAAATTTTAAACAGGTGGAAGGAATATTTTGAGCAGTTATTAAATGGGGAAAGTGAGACTGAAAGAGGCGAAGATGAAGGTATATTGCAAGAAATTCAAAGTCAGGAAGGGGAGCCTCCTCCAAATAAAGAACAGATTGAAGAAATAATAGGAAAGCTTAAAAAGAACAAAAGCCCGGGTAGTGATGGAATAACGGCAGAGATGTTTAAATATGGAGGGCAAAGCTTAATGGAACGCATACAAAAATTAATAGAAGAAATATGGAGGCAGGAGAAAATACCGAGAGAATGGACGCAGGCAATAATTTGTCCGTTACATAAAAAAGGGGATAGAAGTGAATGCCACAACTATAGGGGTGTGTCCCTACTAAATGTGGCGTATAAGATAATGGCAACACATATAAAGAATAAATTGGTGGAGCAAACGGAGTGTATGATTGGTGAGTACCAATGTGGTTTTAGAAGGGGGAGGAGCACCATCGATCAAATTTTTACGCTAAAGGAAATACAAGCTGAAAGTCATGAGTACGAGATACCAACGATGGTGCTCTTTATTGATTTCAAGCAAGCATACGATAAGGTGAAGAGAAAAGAACTTTATATCGCATTGAAAGAGCTAGGAGTTAACAGTAAACTAGTAAAAATGATAGAGATAACCTTGCAAGGAACAGAAAGTATGGTCAGAATATTAGGAAAAACATCTGAAAAGTTCAAAATCAGAGAAGGTGTTAGGCAAGGAGACCCACTGTCGTCGGCTCTTTTTAATATAGTATTGGAAAAAGCTATGAGACAAGCCAATATTAGTAGGAATGGGCTATTATACCAGAGGAGGCATCAGTGTTTGGCATTTGCCGATGACTTGGTGATCCTGACAAGAAGTAAGGAAGAATTAAAGTGTACATTGAGGAGAATGGAGGAAAAAGCAAGAGCAATGGGATTATATATAAATGAGGAAAAGACCAAATATATGGAGTGGACGCGGAAAGAGTTTCAAAAGGGAAATCACCTAAAGGTAACAGCTACAGGAGGCAAAGAATATCAATTCGAAGAAGTGGATCGATTTACTTACCTGGGAAGTGTATTTACGAGGAAACCGGATAGCGTGAACGCAGAAATACAAGCGAGAATATTGGCAGGAAGTAGATGTGTAGGAGGCCTTAATGGAATATTGAAAAGTAAAAATGTATCGAGAAAGGCAAAGATTAAAATGTATACGACTGTAATAAGACCAATAGTTACGTATGCGTGTGAGACATGGGTATTGAATAAGGCGGAAGAAAAAAGGTTAGAGGTGTGGGAAAGGAAGGTGCTTAGGAGGATATTTGGCGGAAAGAAAATAGGAGACATATGGATAAGGAGAACAAATGATGAAGTAAGAGAACTTTACAAGGAAATAAATATAATAGGAGTCATAAGAGCACAAAGATTGCGATGGTTGGGACACATGGAGAGGATGTCTGAAGCAAGAATACCTAAGGCATTATTGACAAGAAGTATTGGAGGAAAGAGAAGGAGAGGTCGACCGAGAGCAAGGTGGAAGGAGGAAGTAGAGAAGGACATAGAAATATTGAAAATTGTCAGATGGAAGGTAAAAGCTAGAGATAGAAAGCTATGGAAAAGAACGATTAATCAAGCCATGGACCTACTAGGTTCGCAGAGCTAGTTATATATATATATATATATATATATATATATATATGAATATTGAATGACAGTCTTTTAGTACGACAATATCAGTCAATTCAAAAATCCATAAAGCTTTTATATAGTGAATTAAACAAAACATCTTGTGTCATAGCTTAGTATTTAAAGGGTTTTACATCCCCTAAGCTAAGATAATGCACAACTGTGCTGATTGAAAGATTTATAAAATCCGAAAGAGGATTTTATAAATCCTCTTTCAACAACTATCCTCTTTTAACAAGGTTATTTGTGTACACTTTTGACAATACTCATAATTTTATATAATTGTGATTTGATTTAAATTAATAAATGATTCATAAAGCTTTATTGAGTTCATGATTTATGAAAGTATAAACAATAAATGTATTTAATTTGACATCTTGTCCTTTTATTTATTTACCTTTTTAAATTGGATACTAGGCCTAGTTAAAAAGAAGTCGAGAGCTAACGCTGAGAGCTATACTTATTCAAAGAGTCAAATGAGATATATGTGTGTGTAACGATTTATATACAAGGTTAACCTTTAAAAGTAGAAAAGGGAAGTTATGGATAAAAATCAAATATTTCACGGCAAATAATATATAGGGACCGGACACGAGAGGCCGATGACTCATCGCCCACAGGCGTACTATTGAGAATTTGTATTTTTAAAGGGTTTTTAATTTTATCTATATAATTGGAAAACAAACGGGTGGTGATCTATAAAATACGAAAGACATTTTTATTTGTTCATTTTGTAGTTCAAGTTGAGTAAAGGAGTATTAATATTAATCAGCAATACCTTCTCTAGGTTCTCTTCTGTAAAATTTGTTCTCTTTGAATGAAATACATCCTCGTAGAGATAAATCCAAACTGGTTATAGGTGCATACTGGAAACATTCTTTTATTTCAGCATATTTAGCAGTTTGATTTTGAGGCATTGTCCCCATACACAATTGCCGCAATGTTATTAAATCTGGATTTCTATTAAAAACTGCTTCAAACTTTCGTCGGCACTTATCCATAGGTACTGATTTTAGAGATGGCTTCTAATGTGTTCTACTGCTTCGTGTAGCACTTAGAAACATAATATTTGCGTATGGTGGATTCATCAGGAAAATTTCGACCAGTATATTTTTGGAGAAATGTTTTGAAGGTGGGATTGTTAAGTTTATTTAATGGAATATTTGCCGCCGTTTAAGTTTCACAGAATTCTTCGTTAAAATTCTCAGATTCCAACGGGTCTAATTTGTGTGTATGTATTTGCGATGCTAAGTGACGTTTTACGTGCGATTTCTTGGAAATTTGCAATAAGTTTGGGAATCACTGGCAAAGGACGTACAATCAGTATGACCCTTAATCTAACTCGCCATTGTTTCACGATGCCATTCTCGACGTTGTTCCATATCATATCTGATAAAGGAACTTAAACAATGTTCTAGATCTAAATAAATGAAAATTAAAAATGTGTGCGTAAGTTATTGAAACTTAACGAAATTCACTTAGGTCAATATAATTGGGAGAAGTAGATTCTATGAAACGATATTAAACAGGATCTATTACAAAAATTACGAAGTATGTAATATAATTTAACAGTTAAGACAATGAAAAAAAGTAACTAACTCACCGTACTTTATTTATCTTACGAAATATAAACTAATAAATAAAATAAATTATAAAAACTCTCACGTTTCTATCTACACCCATGAAGAAAGGAATTTAAATGTAATATTGAAGTAATTGTGTTACAATTCAACGATAAGAAACAGATGTTCGGTTAACCGAATGAATAGTACTATTCAAAAACTGCGTGTTGTACGATGTTATATACTATTTATATAGTCGATCGTTATTTCGGCCTGTGGCGTCCGGTCTTTAATAATATAATTACTATTGATTTTATTTGGAAAAGACGTGCTATCTCAACCCCGGACTGGGTTATATTTATTTGTAAAAAGATGGAAATCTTCATAATAAGTTGGCTATGATAAAATCCTTCTAAAAATCATTGCAGCTAGCAATACAAATAGAATAAGTTCTATTACTTGCAATGCAGAGAAAATTGCAAACTATAAAGCGGTCTTAACCTTTTTGTATTTATGTATACCGATGTTAGTTTTTAACGTGCTTTAGTAAGTGCCTGACGAAGTCAGTGCGTTAGCGAAACAATTGTCGTTTCACGAACAAACAACGAGCCATCGAAAAAATTCATAATTGGAGTAGACTGTGAAATTGGGTTGGTACTTTAACCACTTCCACATAATGACATTTATTATTTGACATTAAAACTATAAGTTTGTGTCAAATTTTTCAAAACTCTTATTAAGAAAATTGTTTGTGTTTAGATGTAAATGGACAACATTTTCAACAACTTCTGTAGCTATATGTAAATTTTGATTATGATTTCGATATTAAATAAATTATTTGTTTTCTTTTTTGTTGTAGTATCATTTCAATGCCATAACCTTTTTTTACAATGAAACCAAATGAAACTGTCAAGCATCAAGTAATGTGTCATTATGTGGAAGTGGTTAAAGTATCAACCCAATTTCACAGTCTACTCCAATTATGAATTTTTTCGATAGCTCGTTACTAAAAAAGCGAATATTTTAACTATTAGTTTTATTTCTAATTTAAATTATGCAAAACCCGAATCAATTTAATTATCTAATAAATATATTTTCATAATAATTCTAAGTATACTGCTTAAATTTATAATTAATGTCAAATTATAATAACCATCTAGTCATTCTTATTATTATTAATATTTTTTATTCGAAATTAAGTTCACGAACAACCTCGAATTCAACTTTTAATTGGCGAATTAGTTTGGAACATCCGCAGGCCAGCTAAATTCGAGAATTCCCCTTGAATATTTTAAACGATCGCTTCAAGTTTATATCCTTATGTAATAGCATTTTGCGACGACAACTTGACTTTTATTAGGTCTTCTACTCTCTTGAAATTTATAAAAGATACTTCGTGTGCTTAAGCAATTTAAAATTTAGTCTTTGGATAAAAAAAGTCCAATAATATTCAGATAATTAATACTGGTAGCCGTAACTTTGTGGTAATTCATTTTGAAAATAAAACAATAACTTTGTTATACCACTTTATTCACATGTAATAGTGACCGCGGTTTCGACATACAATGTCATTATTAGAGAACGGACACGCTTACCACATGACGCAAAGCCCAGTGCAGTACTGGCGAAAGGCTGTATTTCTAAAATATTTAATTTTATTTATATAATTGGAAAACGAACGGGTGGTGATCTATAAAATTACGAAATACATATTTATTTGTTGAAAAGTTGTATTTATAAAGTTTTTCATTTTATTTATATAATTGGAAAACAAACGGGTGGTGATCTATAAAATTACGAAATACATATGTATTTGTTGAAAAGTTGTATTTTTAAAGTTTTTAATTTTATTTCTATAATTGGAACATTTTTATTTGTACATTTTGTCATTCAAGTTGAGTAAAGGAGTATTAATATTGACTAGCAATAGTTTCTCAAGGTTTTGTTCTGTCAATTTTGTTCTCTTTGAATTAAGTACATCCTTATAAATAGAAAACGTCCTTTCTACATCGCAACTGGTTATAGGTGCATACTGGAAATATTCTTTTATTTCTTCACATTTAGCCGTTAGATTTTGTGGAATTGTCTCCATACATAATTGCTGCTATGTAATTAAATCTGGATTTCTATTAAGAATTGCTTCAAACTTTTGCCGAAGGCCACATCCGAAGTCACTTGGAATACTTTTCAAATTATTAACAGCCACATCTAATGTGGTTAATCCGTCATTTAATTTGAGATTTCGATTTTCAAAATAAGTGATTAGTTTTGGCAATTTTCCAAAGTGTTCGTGAAGAAAGTACAACTGATTTCTTAAATTTGGGATTTGTGTGAGCTCCTTGCACTCACCAATACTTCTAGCATCCTCTTTTAGCAGTGTTACGAAATGTTTTAGACTATCGAAATTCTCAGCATAATAACTAGTAGCTTCCAGCCATGTTCCCCATCTAGTTATTACTGGAGTGGGAGGCAGTGACAGAAATGGAAATTTTTCCCTGAAAAGAGCTACGCTCAATTGTGCTTTTCTGAAAACTTTTTTAAAAGCTGATACAAGTCTATCAACTTCCGGAAAAGTGTCTCTGATATATTCACAGATTCTGTGCAGAGCATGTGCTACACAAGTAATATGCAGCATATTAGGATATGTTTTCTTCAATAGTCTGCCTGTTTTTAACATATACGCAGCACTATCACTGACAAATAAAAGTATTTTTTCTTTGTACGTGGCGTCCGAATGAAGCATTTTTTGCATATTCTCCTTAATGGTTTCAGCAACTATTTATAACACTTGTTGCTATTACATATGAGTTATAGGGAATAGTTGGATGTAGTACACCAGCTATAACATTTACCACACAGCGTCCTAACATATCCACCGTTTCGTCGGCGCTTATCCATATGTATTGATTTAAAAGATGGCTTCTAATACGTTCTACTGTTCTCGTATAGCACATGGAAACGTAATATTTGCGTAAAGTTGATTTATCAGGAACATTTCGACCAGTATATTTTTGAAGAAATATTTTTAAAGTGGGGTTGCTAAGTTTATTTAATGGAATATTAGCCGCCATAAAAGTTTTACAGAGTTCAGATGTGTTTGCGATCCTAAGTGACGAATTTTTGACGATATTTTACGGATTTTGTAATAAATTTCGGAATCACTGACAATGGACATACAATCAGTATGACCGTCAATCCAACTCGCCAATGTTTTACAATGCCGTTCTCGACATTCTTCCACCACACAGGTTATAAGCTTAAATTTCTTCAATTTTAATTGTTAAATATGTCAATTAAGTAAAATTAATAGTTAATGAAAAGCACAATCAATTCTCTGTCATTCATATATTTATACATCTATATTATTCAAGGTTCTTTGTATAATAATGACGTTCTCAAATATTAATAAGAAAATATCAAAGAGGAAATTATTTTAACGAAATAATGTTGGTTCAATATCGTTTAGTGAAGTTCTACGTTCTGAAATTGATGCACCGATTTTAATAGGCAGGAAAAGTCCCATTAGATATTGTCAGCTGCAATTATTCTCAATAATAGAGCACCTGTATAATTTATTAGAGTTTATATAACTAAACGTTGCAAGCAATCATCCTATACGATTTACACATACATAGATAGATACGTGTATAGCTATTGGAATTAATTTTCCTATGGTTATATTTTATTCTTCGCGGATTTAACGAACTGAATCGTTATTCTCATCAGGTGTCCTTTTCTTTAAGATTACGTCAGTATAATAAAATAACGTTAATAAAAAAAATCCCCAACAAATTGGTGTAACATAATTACAATTGTGGAAGAGATTTGCATATTCAAATTTGATTTACGAAATTAACCTAAGGAAAAACGTATTATGTTTTATAGTTCGATCTAAAAAAGTTAGAGGACAAGTTGCTAAATTTTATAAGAAATATGTAAATGTATTAGGAACAGAGTTGAATACTTCTTGACTTGCTAATGTCCCAGAAAGACACTTTTAAATTTCGCGCGGGTATTTCAAGTTGACGACAACCTGGATATTAACGAAGGTATTCATTAAAAATCTAAGTCATAATTAAAAATAAATCCCGTATCTATTAGAAATTTGCTATTTTTTCTTCTGCATGTGTTTTTTCGCCTTTCAATGTTGGCTCAACCGTCATGGCGACTCGTATTTCGCACGCTGCAACTTTAAACAGGTCGATGGAACTACATTTATACCATTGTTGTGAGTTGTGAGTTAGTTCTTAGCTACAATCGTCGCTATAAACAGCTTTCAAACGCCAATATATTTGAATGAACGCGCAACTTTTCAGCGTTAAAAAATCACAGATCGCATCTCAGAAATCGAACTCATGATAAATGAATGATAAATAAATAAATACTTTTCCCTTCCGGAAAGAAAATCATCACTGGCAGGAACAATCAGACGATGTTTCGAGATTTTTTTTGTTGTTTTATTTTTCTGCCCGTCGGCCACACCATCTAAATAAAGGGATAACAACGATAATAAGGAAAAGAAATACTCAACAGAGCTGGCTCTATACATACCAAATATTGCGTGTGATGGCTATGAAAATTGAAACGATGATTGTTAGCGTGTTACCAGGCTTTTTCCTCTTTTCCAACACTCTAAATCCTCCCAGGGAGATAACGCATTTAGCGAATAAACTGGATAACTCGATCGATTTAAAAACCCCACGGGGCCGTAAATAAAATAATACAATACGGCTTACAACGATCGGTATCTGTGTTGGGTAGAAGAACGCAACTTCGTTTAAAGATCGAAAGCTAACAAACAAGTGTCAAGAGCGAGTCGTCGTTCTTTTCTTAACAACGGAAAAAAGCAAGCACTAAACGTCAAGAGAAAAAAGGAAAAAACTCGAAAGAAATTGAATATAAATTTAAATAGCGAATAACGATACCTATACAGGTAGGTTCGCTTAAAAATGGAATGAAATATATTGAAGACAAAATTAGTTATAATACGAATTAAAGTAACAAAACGTTGCGCGTTACGGAGACGTAACAACTGTTACTCAACGACTGTGCACGGGAGAATGAAACTTTGCATGCTAAGACAAGATACTTGAAATTATCGTTTGCAAATTAGAACATGTTTCTATTCCCACTACTCACACAATGGCGTTATTGGAGGCTTTATATACCAATCCGTCCTCGTATCTTGATTGTGTCATTCTGTTAAATTTTGGGAAGCGCTTTTTAAATTTTGGTTGAAATGAATCGTCAAGAAAGACAAACTCGTCATTTGAGCAGTGAAGTAGTGGCTCATGTAATCGCTTTAATAAACAGTGGTCTAGGCGTTAGGAATGTTGTCAGAACTCTAAATGTCCATCCATCAACCATCAGTAGGTGTATTCAAAGGTTTAATGAAACACATCGTTATAAAAGAAGATCTGGGCAAGGCAGAAAATGGTCAAAAAATATCGTGGAAGATTGTTTTTTTGAGATTGTGTACCCTGCGACAGCGGTTTGTTACTGTACGGAAACTCCAGATTGAGTTAGCCAACGTACTTAACCGACACATGCACTTTCAAATTGTTATGATTAGGTTGAAAAAATATCAATTGACACCACAAGTGTCATCTAGAGGTACTCTCCTTACCAGAGACCATCGTAGAGCACGTTTAGAATTTGCCGAGCAACATGTTCATTGGGTGACTGAAAAATCGGAGACTGTGGCTTTTAAGTGAATAAAAAAAATTAAAAACCCTTACCACAATAGAATTTACCAATTCTATATACGTATTTTGACAACCACGTTGTCATCCTCAGTAGAAAAAGCAGTGTAACACTTTAAAGCACAAAAAACACACAACACTCACTGAGCGCTATATTGCACGGCTTCTCGTTTAACACTAAATTTTAAAATTTTAAAATCCTGAATACTACAGAACTTACCTTATTGGAAAAACCCTACTTAAATACGTACATGCATTAAGAGACCATTAACCGATTAATGCTTTATTCCATAGAAAGGCCCTTTAGAAAATTACACAAAGGGGACACCCTAATTTAATATACATAAAGAAACCATTATAAAACTCATCTTAAATTATATATGTCATTTAGAAATTAATATTGAGTCATAATATCTGTAAAGGCTAATGTTGTAACGGAACGAAATTTCAAAAATTACATAGAATTAGATTAAGTTGTTAATGGTTTTCCTATCTTTTTTTGGTTTAATAACATCTAACTGTCAATTAACTCGAATAAAGATGAACCTGGTATAGGACCCAAATCTGCATTAATTACGTTATTCCTATTTTTAAAGATAAAAATGCTCTCAAAACTATCTAATTCGCGTGGGCTAGTGACGTTTTTTATTAATCTCAGACAGTCAGATGTTACGTTGTGACCTGATTCAAGAATATGTCGGGCAACACTTGAAGGCAAGTTCTTTGAACAGCAACAGGGTACAGCCATGAGCAATTGCTTATCTCCATTTATCGCGAATTTATTTATGAGTCACTTTGAAATTGAGTTTAAAAAGACGGCTAGATATTTTCCAAACGTATGCGTCAGGTATATAGACGATGTGTTTGCAATTTTTGATACCAACAAGTGTGACTTAGATCATTTTGTAACAGAATTAAATTCAAAATTTCCTAGTATTAAATTCACGGTTGAAAAGGAAAACAACGGACGTTTACCATTTTTAGATAACTTAGTAATTAGGAATGACAAAAACTTAGAGTTTGATATTTACCGAAAAGAAACCAACGTCAACAGATTTATAACCGCAGATTCAAACCATACTTTTCAGCACAAGAGTGCCTCTTTCAATTTTCTTATCAATCGTTTGTTAAGCATGCCATTGACAAAGGATAGATATGAAAAGGAATTAACTTTAATTAAGAACATCGCGAGTTACAACGGTTTCTATTCAGAAATAATAAACAAGCTAGTTAGAAAACATAAAGTAAGAAAAACAATTCAGGATTCCACATGTTTGCTACCTCAAATTGATTCGAGCAAAAAATTTTTTAGCTTACCGTTTCACGAAACTACGAAAAATTTAAATAAAACCTTTAGACAGTATAATCCTCAAGTAGCATTTCGGTCGAATAATTCCTTGAAATCTTTTTTAAGCCACGCGAAAGACAAAGTTGAGGTAAACAATAAATCTGGAATCTATGAAATAAATTGTAAGGATTGTGATAAGAAATATGTCGGCCAAACAAAGCGTTCGATTCTAACTCGTTATAAAGAACATGTTTCGCATAGATTCAATAGGCCGGAAAAATCAAGTGTTGCCCGACATATTCTTGAATCAGGTCACAGCGTAACATCTGACTGTCTGAGATTAATAAAAAACGTCACTAACCCCCGCGAATTAGATAGTTTTGAGAGCATTTTTATCTTTAAAAATAGGAATAACGTAATTAATGCAGATTTGGGTCCTATACCAGGTTCATCTTTATTCGAGTTAATTGACAGCTAGATGTTATTAAACCAAAAAAAGATAGGAAAACCATTAACAAATTAATCTAATTCTATGTAATTTTTTAAATTTCGTTTCGTTACAACATTAGCCTTTAGCAGATATTATGACTCAATATTAATTTCTAAATGACATATATAATTTAAGATGAGTTTTATAATGGTTTCTTTATGTATATTAAATTAGGGTGTCCCCTTTGTGTAATTTTCTAAAGGGCCTTTCTATAGGATAAAGCATTAATCGGTTAATGGTCTCTTAATGCATGTACGTATTTAAGTAGGGTTTTTCCAATAAGGTAAGTTCTGTAGTATTCAGGTTTTTAAAATTTTAAAATTTAGTGTGGCGTCCTTAGACTTTAGAAGAATTATCAGAAGCTTTGATAGAAGATCGTTTATTAATAAATTTAATTTCAAGCATGCCAAGGCGTTGTTAAGCTATTATTGCAGCCAGAGGAAGCAACACGCATTATTAATTATTTGTTATTTTTATATGTTTTTTGGTCATTGATTACTAGAGACCGCGCGCATCAGGCCGAAATTACAACGGACCATATAAATAACACTGGCCTACAACCATTTTGGTGCTGGAGATTTTAGACCCGATTTTAAGTATGTCTTAGATGGCGATATCAAAAATGTTACCCGTTTTCTTCTGTCAGCTCTAGTTCCCGAGAAAAAAAAAACAATTCACGAAAAAATATATATTTTATTGACATTAAACATCAAGAAATTGTCTTTTGAGTGATTTTCTAGAATGAAACTGACTCGGGCAATATCGCATGATTCCCCAGCAATAGTCAGCCATCATATGACTGTCCCACCTTCCTTAGTATCTATTCTCCATTGTTTTTAGGTCTTGGTGGAAACGTTCCCCATGTTCTTCGCTTAGATCTCCTAAATTGTGTTGGAAATGATGTAGACGACTATTTAGATAGTGTAATTTTATACTCATATTACAGCCTAAATCTTTGAATCGCACCAGCATTTCCTCTACTAGTTCTACATAGTTGTCAGCCTTATGATTTCCGAGGAAATTTTGTGCAACTGCTACAAAAGATTGCCAGGCAAGCCTCTCCACATCATTCATACAAGTCTCAAAATTAGTTGTCTCTTTCATCAATTTACGTATTTGAGGTCCATCAATGATACCTGCTTCTAGTTTTTCAGTACTTAAACTAGGAAATTTGTGAGAAATAAACTGGAAACATTGACCATTTCTATCGAGAGCCTTAACAAATTGTTTCATTAGCCCTAATTTTATATGCAATGGCGGAAGAATGATTTTTTCTCTTGAAACTAAGGGTTCACTTATAACATTTCTTTCCCCAACAACAAGAGCATCTCTCACAGGCCAATTTTTTGCAGTCCAATGACGTGATTTAGCTCGACTCCCAGAGACAAATAAAACATGGGTATTTAGTATATCCACTCTGTTGACCCAATAAAAAATTAACCATCTTCAAGTCGACGCAGATCACCCAGTTATGTTCATTATATTTTATTTTTTGTAAAAGATTTGAAATTACCTCATATTCTTCTTTTACACATGTTGAGTGAGCAATTGGAACGGGAGCATATTTATTTCCATTATGTAGAAGAACTGCTTTTAGACTTCGTTTACTACTGTCAATAAAGAGACGCCATTCATTGGGCTGATAGATCGTTAAACCCATGAAAGCCAGCAAACCACTCACATTACAGCAATACACAAAATTTTCATCAGATGAAAAAAACTTCAATAACTTTCCCTCTCTCGTGCGATATGTAGACACTCGAACATCTGAGGAAAGACAGTTTTTTTCCTTTAATCTTGACGCTAGTAACTCAGCACGTTCCTTCGAAAGATCTAAGTCTCTGATGAGGTTACTAAGCTCATTCTGCGAAAATGGCTTAGGATCTGATGTTTTTCCGCAGTATTGAAAGTCATCATCTACTTGGGAAGAAATAGGTATTTCAGCTTCATCCTCCTGAGATTGCTGCACTACCTGGTGAAAAGTTGGTATTGGAACATTTTCTGAATGAGGAACAGGTCTTTGTACTGAAGATATATTGGGGTATTTCCATTTATGGCGATTGTTTTTGTTGATGCCCACTATATTAATCATACAAAAGTAACAGTCGTCATAATGATTTTTTTGTTCTCGCCATATCATAGGCACTACAAACTTCAAAGACTTACGTTTCCCTCTCTCCCATTGTTGCAAATGTTCAACGCATATTTTACAAACACTATGAGGCACCCACACTTTATCTTGGTGTAGAATTTCAATACCGAAGTAAGCAAAATACAAACGACGCACTGTGTTTCTAATCGATTTACGCTGATTTTTCAGTATGTATTCACCACAAACATAACAAAATATATAAGGATCGTTAACACAACGTCTGGACGTACTAGCCATAATGAAATAGTAACACAAACTTTATCGATGATATTGTAATAGTGACTAGTTAAGAACAAGACCGTTACAAGACCGACAACAATTCACAATGAGGGTAGTAGGTAAACTAGAGCTGATGAGTTAAAATGACGTATGTCAATATACTGTACATTACCTACTTTATCGACAATTCAAACAAACAGAGATGCACCAAAAAAAAAAAATTTTTTTCTACGACAACATCGAAAAATGTTCATATCAAGAGTGTAAATTGAATCATAAGAAGCTACATTTTGTACTGAATTTCATTTTGCATCGGTTGCTAGGCAAGTTGCTAGACAACAAATGCAATTTGAAATATTTCGTGTTCGGTCTGCTGTTTTTGATAACAAAAAGTAAGGTGGCTTAGAGAATATAACGCCGAACGACAAATGTCATCAGCTTGTTACAGTTTGTGCATTACAAATAATTTCGTAGTTATTTCAAAGAAACCAGATAATTAATATGGAAAGTGATAGTGATAGTGACTTGGAATTAACACCTCCAAGTATAACAGAAGCAGCAAATTTAACAACACTAAATTTATTGCCGGAAACATCGAAGAAAATGTACAAACGGACTTATAACCTATTTTTGGAGTGGAAAGGAGATCGGAACGCCAAATCGTTTTCCGAGAACGTCTTAATGGCGTATTTTGGCGACTTGGCAAAAAAATTCAAAAGTTCCACATTATGGACACAATACTCAATGCTTCGAACGACTCTCAGTATTCATAATAATATAGATATTGCAAAATACTTAAAACTGAAAGCATTTCTTAAGCGACAGTCCGACGGCTGCAAACCCAAAAAGTCGAAGATCTTTACATCAAATGACATCAATAAATTTATTAAAGAAGCCCCAGATGAGATCTATTTAGCGACAAAAGTAAGTTTTATATAGCCATATAATGAAATATATATTTAATCTATATTTTAGGTCGCATTAATTATGGGCATAATGGGTGCATGTAGAAGACATGAATTACATCAAATGAAAATTACTAATTTCAATGATTTGGGTTCAGCTGTTTTAATAACTATATACCAGACACTAAAAACAAAACTATACGAAGTTTTACTGTAACTAGTCCTTATTATAAAATTTACAAAAAATATGCAAACCTCCGCCCTTCAAATGTAAATGGTACATAGTTCTTCATTAATTATCAAAACGGAAAATGTACCGTCCAAAGAATAGGCGTGAATAAGCTTGGAGGCATGGGAAAAGAGATTGCTAAATATTTAAATTTGCCAAACTACAAATTATACACCGGACACTGCTTTCGTCGATCTTCAGCAACAATTCTTGTTGATGCTGGTGGTGACATAACTTGTTTGAAGCGTCACGGTGGCTGGAAGTCCACGACAGTCGCCGAGGGATATATCGATAAATCGGAGAAAAATAAATTTGACACCGCTAATAAAATTGTAAATGCAATACAGAGCATTTCAAATATACCATCGACTTCAGGAATAGGAAATCGTGAAATGCCATCTACTTCGACAATGGAAAATTGTCAATATCAAGAAAAATTTGGTATCCAGCATTCCACAAGTTCTCCAAAAATGATTTTCAATAATTGCACATTTAACTTTAACAATAAATAAAATACGTAAGTAGGAAGTTATTTCATAGTTCTTCTTCTTAAATGGTTGGGCACTGTCCAGGCTCTGCTAATGAATAGGTAATTTCGTATTTTCATGGATCCAAAGCAATAAATAAAATATTTTCATATTTATTTGTGTCTATTTTTATAATTGTCGTTGTCGTAGAAAAAGTATAGTATGCAACGCGCACAAAATAGCAATTTTGCACTCGTTTCAATTGCAACACTCGCCTTCGGCTCGTGTTTCAAACTTTGAAACTCGTGCAAAATGTGCTTCATTTTGTGCTTGTTGCATAATATACTATTTTGTAGGCCTGTGTAATCTATAACATCGCTAAGTACAACACGCAGTTATTGAATAGCATTAATTCGGTTAACCGCCCCATCTGTTTTTTGTCGTTGAATTGTGACGCAAATACTTCAATTTTACAGTTAAATTCCTTTCTTCAAGGGCGTAGATAGAACTCGGTCTCTCTTGTCCGGTCCCTAAATGTCATACTGTATATATTTCCAATAAAATTAGTATGTACCTTAATTTATCAAATATTGCAAGTTTTAGTTAAAAGAACAATCTGAATACGTTGTTAGAATCAGCTATAGCTTTAAACGTGAAAAAAAATGTTTAGAATCTGAACAGTGTATGTGCGTAAATGAAAATAAACAACTTTGTTTGATATCCCATAACCATAACATTATATTATCAATAGTGTGTACATATTTATTTTATTAAGTACACTAGTAAACAAGGCAATCTGAGCGCCTTCCAGTAGAGAATTCAACGTCAGCACGTGTTTAAAATAATTGTTTTTTCTGGGCATGGTACCATATCACTGTAAAGAATAATAAATGATGATAATTGATATCGTAAAGCGTATATGGTTGTGCGAGCAATACGTATAGTTAATTAGTAGCTTTGAGTACACCTGTTACGCATTTCATTAATGTTTGCACAAATTTTCTATTTTTAATCGACTTCTAAAAAGAAGGACCCCATGAATTCGTCACGTATACGAGGTAAGGCAATTAAATAATGAGAATTCTTGCGAAGAAAGCCATTGGCAAACGCTGACGATTTCCTCATGACGAGTATTAAAATTTCACAGTTTGTGCGCATGCCTCCAGCGGTGCAACGTCATAGGACGCGTTTTCAAGTTATAGAGCAGCAATTCTCAACCTTCTTAGCTCCGCCACACCCCCAAATAGTAAATGAAAATAAGATTAATATTTCGCTAAATTAAATATTCTAAGTCCCAACTTTAAATTGTTTGAATAGTAGGCTAATAATATATCAATACCCTCTCGTATTTGTGTGAAAGTTGCTAGGTTAGGTACAGCGAATTTGCGGCGAAGAAGCCATATTGTTGGGGAGAAATATAAGAGCAGATATTATGAAATATGTAATTATACAAGGTGTCCCGTGTCGTTATGTTCAAATTTTAGGAGTGTAAAGTGACTTCACTTCAAGTAACAAAAACGCAAAACTTGTATATCCATTTTTATTTGTTTCAAAGTTACAGATCTATGGATGTGATTGTTAGATCATGAAAAAAAATGTAATCCTGAAGTCAATAAAAACTTATTATCCGAATTTCGTACTTGTTTTGTCGGATTTGTTCGGCAGCCAGGTGAATACGATCCAACAACTCTTCTCTTGTGTTCGAAACTTGCACGTAGACTAAATTTTTCATGTACCCCCATAAATAAAAGTCAAAGGGATTAAGATCGGATGATCTGGGTGGCCATGCAACAGGACCACCTCGATCAATCCATCTTGAGTAATTGACGTTAACCCAATTTCGGACAGCAATTCCGAAATGTGGTGGTGCCCAATCCATGTGAAACCACATGTCTCGTCGAACATTCAGTGGGACATCCTCTAAAAGACCTGGCAGTTCGTCAATAAGAAATTGAAGGTAATTGTCCGCATTTAACATCCCAGGAAGAACGACAGGACCAATCAACAAGTCATCGATTAGGGCCGCTCAAGCGTTAATAGAAAATTCATGTTGAAATTTAGATGGGCGTATAGCTTTGGGATTTACTGATGACCACCTGTGCAGGTTTCTCAGATTTGTAACACCACTTCTCGTGAACGTAGATTCATCTGTCCAGAGGACTGTTCTGCCGAAATTAAAATGAAGCCGTGGCTGTATTAATATCCAGGTAGAATAAACTAGACGGGCATAGTGGTCTGTCTCAAGCAAACCGTGTCCCCTGCGATAGTGATATGGATATAAGCCCTCACGTTTTAAAATTCGCCAAACTGTCGTTCGTGGCACTCCTAGTTGTCTAGCGATTCGACGTACACTGAGAGTTGGATCCCTTGTAACAATAGCTCCTGCTTCTTCCTCTAAGTCTGCTGGCAAATTTACTCCTGGGTCGAAAAGTTCGCATTCTCGAAATTGTCTGTGTACTTCCAGAAACGTTCTGTAATGAGAAATGCGCCTATCGGGAAACCGATGTCGGTATTCAATAACTGCTTTACGTGCTCTGCCGTTACAGTAGCCATACACAAAATGCATGTCAGCATACACATGAAAATAAAATCGGTAAGGCATTTTGAATAAAGAAAACGTGTCCACTGACTAATAAGCTGTTGTATGAACTGAACCGTAATGTAATCCTTTATTAAAAAATGCAACGTTAACAGTAATCTGAACATTTGTTTATTGTATGATATTCATGGTTCAGCACTTACGAAATAAGTAAGAACCTTATTTATCATAAATCAGTTTCCAGTACTCTTTTTTTGTAGATCTCCAAGAAATTACTGTATGCACTACGACACGTGTTTATTTATTTTAGAATAACATTTTATTATGCGACTTTAACAATTACAAGCCTGTTATTGAATCGTATAACTTTTTTTAAATAAAATCAGTTTGTATTGACTTTAGGATTACATTTTTTTTCATGATCTGACAATCACATTTATAGATCTGTAAGTTTGAAACAAATAAAAATGGATATACAAGTTTTGCGTTTTTGTTACTTGAAATGAAGTCTACTTTATACTCCTAAAATTTGAACATAACGATACGGGACACCTTGTATAATTCGGGAAAAAGAACATCATTGCTATAAACTCAGAATTATATAGAACACACTGTACATAAATTTCATTAAATGGAATGTGTCCGAATAAATCAACTGAACACAAACAAGAAGTAAAAACATTACTAACACTAAATTTTAAACATTTTTGAGTTCCTATTGGTACCGTACAATCCACAATGATTCGAAATCACAATCCTTAATAGCTTAGTGATTAAAGCAATGGTCAGGCAAATCATAGACGTGGGTTCGAAACTTGTTAAAGGGCGAATTTTTTCTATTAAAAAATTCGAATAATTAACGTCGTAAAATGTAGAAAGGATATTTAGGGTACATGCATTTTCGTCACCGACCAGGTAGATAAAACCGTGCGCAATAGTTGGGGCATTTATGACACATGCATTTTCGTCACCAAAGTGCTTAATTACGGATTACTCCTTTAAGCAAAGGGCTATTACGAGGCACTTAGGAGGGCTTCGCCTATGTACCTACGTCCAGAAGAGGTAGGTGAATGCTTTGCCTTTGATTTAATACCAAATATGCCACAAGACGACCGACTAGTTAAATATGCTGATTATTTGGTTGATACGTATATCTCTGACGAATCACTTTTTCCGCCTTCAATCTGTGCAGAGCATTCAGCTACCTTAACTCGAACAACAAATGCGTGTGAATTCTTCCATAAACATTTTAACGAGTCGTTATACAAGGATCATCCAAATTTATTTGTTTTTATAGAAAAATTGAAGGAATTTCAAATAGATACCTATATTAAAATACAAAGTTTGCATATGCCTACAAAAATTCACAATCGTAAAGTTAAAAAAAGGCAGCAATTTATTGAGTCTATGCTTACACAATACCAAAACAATGAAATAAGCAGGTTACATCTAGTTAAATGTCTCTCATATCATTGTTATTTTACATAAAATGATGTTTTACATATTTTTTATATAGCTCTGTACCTATGTATATATATTTGAATAAACAACCTTGTTTTATATAAATTGTTTCGTTTCATTTTCAATTGCTAAGTACATACTTAATAAGATAAGAAAATGGTCGGTGACGAAAATGCATGTGTAAGTAACGTCTGCTTGTCAGGACGGTGACGAAAATGCATGTCCGATTATCACTTTTCTTACCTTGGTGACGAAAATGCAAACACCCGATATTTACAGTATAACAACATGTTTATTATTTTGTCATCTTCGTACTATAATCAAGAACAATACATAATTTATTTCACGTCAATTTTAAATAAATATATCGCCACGTGTATCGTATTAAAATGACGATATGAAAATGAAATACCAAGAACCTTTTTGCTTTTATTTGTGTTTTATGAATGCATTTCCTTGCCTGACAAGATAATAAAGTCCCTCAATTAAATTTATGTGGAGCAGTAAAATCCGTCTGTGTGTGTATTGAAATTTTGTGTTGTATATTGTGCGTCTGAGTCGTCTGTTTAACGTTGTGTTATCAATAGTGGAAAATCGATGAGTGAAATGAGTCGGTCGTCAATCAGGGAGTTCACCGCATTCAATTCTCCTTATCACGTGACTTCCGTTATATACGATGTACCTATTCAAAGCAGGAAATAACTAGTGTGCTTTTGAGAAAACCCACTTCGATTATCTACGCAGAATATTTCCCTATTTCTGTAGTAATATAAATTACTAAATGTATAGATAATTTTAGATTTACATTGATATTTTCTTATGTAATAAAATTTAAAATCAATATATGTACATATTTTAGATCAGTTGCATAATGTTATTGCACGGCGGTGGTTTAACGGGAGAATAACTTTTCAATGAAATAATTATTTTAAAGTCAAAATAGTTATTTATGTACTAAGGGCATTATGGGTATTATATTGCTCTGAGGTCGACGCGAATTCAGCCCGATGGCCTCTGGATTGAGTAATGAATGTCGATTGAGGGCAATATAATTGCCATAACACCAGTGGTTCATACAAAATTTTATTTTTCATGAAAAATAAATTCCTTAAGCGAAAAATTCAAATTACATTGGAAAAGTTCCGAGGTTTCTGTTAAGTGTCATGTCGTTGACAATCGTTACACAGTTGTTGACACTTTGATGTTTTCAATTTGTCAATGTTTAATTACTCTTAATTTTATAAAAAAAATGCTAAAGTTTTGCTTCTTCTTTAGACTTTGTTAAAAACTAAAATTATTAGTTCTGTAAAATGTCTATCCTTTCTTCTTGGGCCATATTTATACTCATACAACATTCAAAACTATAAATAAATTACCGGGCGTTATGGGCCATAATGTCTGATTATTACGCCTACGGGCGTTATGGCGTATCCGAGGTTAAATGAACAAATAATACTTAAGTGAAAAATAAACATATTGTATTTTTCAATATAATTTCCATCCGACTCTGTACGAGGTGTGGTTATAAAATAACGAGAAACGACGCTAAAATCGTATGACCGACAGCAGTGGCGTGACAAAATCTTTTAAATATCTTTGTCATTTTTTTCTCGCTTACAAGAGAGAATTTTGAGAAAATATTTTGAATTTATATTCTATATAATTACATCATTGCATTTTTCGTACGTCTTTTTATTTCAAGGGCACCGGTATATCTATATACGTATATATATGATTATATATATATTAGAAGGAATTTATTCTTTCCTTGGCCGTAATTATAATATTAGATAATAGTAATGTTTTTGAAAGTAACGACCGGGTAATTCAAACAATATTTAATTTAACGTTTCGGTGGTATACATAGCACCTTTTTCCTTCTAATCCTTCCTTCTAATATTATATAATCCAGGATGAAAAATGGAAAAAGGCACACAAACACTATCATTCAATTTTAGCTTTTGGAAAAGGTGTTAGATATAGCACCGAAACGATAAATTAAAATGTCAGTTATTGAAAGCAGATGTCTGTCTGTTTTGAAAGCAGATGTCTGTTATGAAAGCAAACGTGAGACTTGAAAGCAGATGCCTGTTTTGAAAGCAGATGTCAGTATTTTGAGAGCAGATGTTAGTTTTGAAGGTTTGAAATTACTAATTATTACGCCATAGCTATATGAGTGTTTAGATAATTTCTTAGCCGTTTATTAAATATACCATTTGATAAATTATTGGAGTTTTTCGGCTTTTATATGAAATATTTACAAATATCAAATTAGTATGTATGTAATTGCAAAGTAAGTGGGGATGTAAACATTGCTGTCTACAAAGTACAAAGCAAATCATACGAAATTTTTAATTGAAAAATATTGTCTACATTGGGACTTGAACCCAAGTCTACAGTTTGCCGGACTGTCGCTTTTACCACATAAGCCACGATAGACCTTGGTTCAAGCTATTTAGAAATGCATTATAAAGTAACAGTGTTAATGAATCAGATGTCGGTTATTGAATGTAGATGTCAAGTTGAAAGCAGAAGTCAGTTTTGAAGGTTTGAAATTACTAATTATTACTCCATAGCTATATGAGTGTTTAGATGATTTCTTAGCCGTTTATACATATATATATATATATATATATATATATATATATATATATATATGTATAATGTATATATATATATATATATATATATATATAAATAATGATATATATATATATATATATAATTATAGAAAATTTCTTGACCGTACTAATATAAATTCGCTAATATTTGGGTTATCGATCTGTTTACATTAAAACTCAAATGTTCTTTCTCAATATTTCGTCAATTTATTAATGTCTTCATCAAGCGAAGCTACAAAATTGCAATATACACTTTATTCTTATACTAATATGTTCAAAAAAGACAACTTACAGCTTGGCGGTCTTATTAATTAATTTACGCATAATTGTCACTGGCAACTCACAAATAAAACATGAACATTACATTTTTAAACAACAATTCAAACCGTAAAATTTCAATTTGACCCTTTTCAGCCGTGTGTCTGCATAATATGTATGTAAAAACAAATCTGTCATAATCTTATCTGGTTGTAAAAAGATGGGGTGGTAAGAAAAAAGGTCTATATACAATCTATCTATATACATTATGTATTGTAACTGAAATAAATTCGCTGATTACAGTGTTATGCACACGACATTAACAATATTAAAAATGATTATTTATTCTCTGTTTAATAAATTTGAATAAATTACACTTAAACTATTGGTGTCTGTTTTAAAATTGAACATGCTTATTTCTTTCTGAATGTGTAGCATTTCAAGTACCAGTCTGTTTTTATAATGATTTTTCTTTTCCAAAATTTGAACATTGTCATAATTAAAATTGTGATTATGTTTATTAAAATGTAACGACAAGGCACACGATTTATTTCCAAATGCGCACTCTTATGTTGACTAATCCGTTGTATGAGTAGTTGTGATGTTTGCCCTATGTAGCAATCCCTACAATCTTGACAAGGTATTTTATAAATGACATTATTTTGATTTAAAATGGGTATTTTGTCTTTGGTTCGTGTTAATAAAGCTTGTGAAGTTGCCATGTTATATTTGGCTAATTGTAAATTAATGTGACCTACTTTTTTAAATTGTTGAACTATTTGATCAGTTAAATTGTGTATATAAGGAATTCTTTTGTAAATTACGTGACTTTTGTCTGCATTATCGTCAGTGCGATTATCAAAAGTGTTGGAATTATGTATTAGTTTGTTTAATATGTGTTTAGGATAGCCATTATTAATGAAAGTGTTCAATAATTTAAATTAGCAATGAAAAATAGAGTTACACAGGAGAATCTAAGAAAATTATTCAACACTTTCATTAATAATAAATGAATTGATTCGGCTTCTACTTGATGAAGATCCATAATTTAAAATAGAAATAAAACTAATGGTTAAATCTTCACTTTATTAATATTTAATCATAAAACGACGACAATTGTTTCGCCAGGACACTGGCTTCATCAGATACTTACATTACTCTACATAAAGATATATTTAGAATAAAACTTTAGTTATACACTAACTTTTGTTTTATTTCTCTGACCAAAATATATAGCTCATTTGTTGCTAAGCTTTTGTACCGAGAAACTAATCAACACCACCTAGACAGAGTCTGTGAAAAATATATATTTGCATGATTTGTCATTGAATAATCAATTTTACATTTACCCCAACAAGTAGAATACACAGCAATTTGTAACACAAACAACTCTAACTATATCGGCATTATTTTCAGCTCTAATAGGGTATTTAATAATTGTCCTTTTTATGAGCTAAAAAAAGCCATCACAACAAAATAATTGCTGTTGTTATAAAAACACGGTTTGTAAAATGTCACGAAAGCAATTAAGGAAATTTAAGAGCAGGAAATAAAATAACAAAATAATTTAAACTTCGGGTTGGTCCGTGCAGAAAAAAAGAGAAGCTAATCTATTATTAGAAATGCGTTCTAGTGTATTTCATTGTAAATATTTCAAAGCCAATTTTTTTAATGATATTTTCCAATATATCGCAGATAATTTATTGGAAATTAAGATGACCAGATTTTATACACAATACTGTTATGTGGTGGAATAAAAATTCATGTATAGTTGATAGCGTGCTTTTCCGTTTCCTATATATACATATTTTACTAGGCAGGCGTTAAATTTTTTTTCTAACGAATCAATTTCGTCTACGCTTTGTTATGAATCTCAAAATCGATTACTTCCATAACGACGTAATTCCATTCAAGAATACTTATAGATAGGTATTGTAAATATTAGTAGGTGTATTGATATTACGGAATTGTTATTTTTAAATTAATTTGTATGAATGTTTAGTTTGTCCGACATATTTTTGGTTACAATCGTCACCATTTATTTCGTAGACACCAGATTTATGTTCTATTTCAATTGTATCTTTAGTGCTACCTAAAAGTGATTTTAATGCGTTGGATGATTTAAACGCGATTTGAAGAGAATGATTTTTGAAGGTAGCGTTCAAATTTCTAGAAGCTGAGTGATACGGTAAACAAACTTATCACCTTGATCTTTTTAAGGTAGTAAACTCGTGGTATCATGAATTAGTTTTTTAAACCTACGTTTTTTAATTAGGTTAGTTACTATTTTTGAGTCGAAACAGTTGTATACACATGCGATGTGTTTGATTAAAGTTCTTTTTCAAATCCATCTTTTGTAAAGGGAAAGCTTAACAAACCATGGATAAGAAAATTAAAGGTTGCAATCTTTTGTTGTAAACTATGATTTGAATCCGCGGTTATAAACGTGTTAACATTTGTCTTTTCTATTTATCTATTTCCAAGTTAATCCTAATTATTAAAACATCTAAAAATGGTATTTGTTCATTGTTGTCTTTTTCTATTGTGAATTTAATTGTTGGACATTTCGAATTTAATTGTATTAAAAAGGCATCTAAATTACACAACACTGGGCGAAAGGCAGTTTTAGGTTCGTACTATATAAGTATATGTTACAAAGGAGCTTCAAAAAAAAAACACGAAGAAAAAACTCCCAAAAACATGTAAAGAATGTATTCAGCCTGTAAGTGATGAATATAACTAAATGTGTAAAGAATATTATAATTAAGTAAAACATTTATTAACAAATAATCATTTATCTATGTATTTATTCATTCATCATCAAAGTTTGTTACTGATTTCATTTCCATATATATATAATGTGTTCATTTGAAAAGTCAATCTAGGTTACTCTGAAATTTTGATAGAATAAGACGCAAATATATTAGTATGTGTTTGTTGTTCCGTAAACGTAAATCCAAATGACATTTGATAATGTCAATCACAAATATCAGTTAGTGCATAAAATAATCGTGCGTCGATTCTGGTTTAAATAAATTGCTTCTCAGTTTTAAAAAGGCTTTCACTTTAGAACATAGAATTTTTTTAGTCCAGGCTTATTTTTGAAGTGGTAATAAAATTGATGGTTTATGGGTTTATTCAGTTCAAGATTGCATGGTAGTATTTCAAGTTGAGTTTCCACATTTTGTAATAGATTATATACAATTTAAGAATACTTTGGATAGAACTTTAAAACTTTTTTCTGAAACTGGTAGTCTCTTACGAAAATCAGGCAGCGGAGCAGTTAAGAAACGTACACCTCAAGTTGTCAATGGTGTTGAAGAAATAATGGAAAATGAACCACACACATCTGTTCGACATTTGAGTCAGCAAATAAACCTTTCTGTTGGTACAACTCACAAGTTATTAAAAAAAGATATGCAACTTTATCCATACCGTGTCACAGCAGTACAAGAATTGTTAGAAATGATTGCCCAGTTAGACTACAGTTTTATAATTGGTTTGTAAATATGAACAATAATGGAGAACTTTCGCAAAGAGTCATCTTTACTGATGAAGCATGGTTTTCTAAAACGGGATACCTAAATTCACAAAATACAAGAATTTGGAGTAGTGAAAATCCACATGTAATTAATGAAGAATCGCTACATCCAGAGAAAATTGGTGTTTGGGCAGCGATAAGCCAAAGGCGAATCATTAGACCAATATTTTTTCAGGGAACGTTAACTGCTCAAAGGTACCGTACGGAAATTTTACATCA
This sequence comes from Melolontha melolontha, assembly GCA_935421215.2. Classification (NCBI taxonomy): domain Eukaryota; kingdom Metazoa; phylum Arthropoda; class Insecta; order Coleoptera; family Scarabaeidae; genus Melolontha; species Melolontha melolontha. The sequence goes on from OW285241.1 coordinate 8,670,079, forward strand.
TACAACCATTTGTCAATCAGTTGCATGATGATTAACTTCAAAATGCATATTTCCAACAAGACGGAGCACCTTGTCACTGTAATGCAGAATCTTTGGATTATTTAAGAGAATTTTTTGATGAGCGTATAATTAGTCGAAATACTGAAATTGCCTGGCCTGCACGTTCATGCGATTTAACACCTTGAGACTTCTTTTTGTGGCCTTATCTAAAAAATAACATATTTCAAACACCTATATTGAATTTGAATGATATGCTACAGAGAATCGAACAGAAATGCATGAAAATTAATAACAATCCAGTAATGTTGCAGAATATCATCAGAAATTTTGAACGGAGGATTTTAAAGTGCATTGATCTTGAAGGATAACATTTTCAACATTTGTTATAGTTTTCAATAAATACCTATTATTTGTTATTTATTTGTATGTATGAAACTGTCAAAATATACGACTTCGTAGGTTAAGTAGTAAATTTTAATTTACGACATACTTCAAAATGTTCTCAGTAAATCACAAGCTACTAGTTTGACTTTTCAAATGAACACTTGTTATTTATGCAATGTAATTTTATATTTTGTTTATTTTATAATGAAACGGATATGCAAAATACATATCCGTAACTGTAAACAAGGACAAACACCTCGTATTTTTAGCATTTACTTCTGTTCAATATATATGTTTCAGCCATCTAGGCCTCATCGGTTGAACTAGTGAAGCAATGTATATACAAATTAATACAGATCTGTTAAACAACGGATCTGTATCTGTATCTACATTTACGCTAAAATCGTCTCCAAGCCATAACAAGTTTCGTTCTATCAGGCGACACCAATTTAATCAGTGACATCTGACGGAAGAAAGCGACTAGGCCAGAAAAGGCGATCTTCCGCTCGAATAGCAAGGCTATTACAAATAAGCGGAAAAATACGTATATTGGTGCTGTCCATTAACACGCGCCAGATGGCGGTAAATATACAAAAAAGGGATATTTATCAATACGTTTTGCACGTATTACGCCGTTGTTATATAATGAAACGGATATGCAAAATACATATCCGTAACTGTAAACAAGGACAAACACCTCGTATTTTTAGCATTTACTTCTGTTCAATACATATGTTTCAGCCATCTAGGCCTCATCGGTTGAACTAGTGAAGCAATGTATATACAAATTAATACAGATCTGCTAAACAACGGATCTGTATCTACATTTACGCTAAAATCGTCTCCAAGCCATAACGTAAATGTAGATACAGATCCGTTGTTTAGCAGATCTGTATTAATTTGTATATACATTGCTTCACTAGTTCAACCGATGAGGCCTAGATGGCTGAAACATATGTATTGAACAGAAGTAAATGCTAAAAATACGAGGTGTTTGTCCTTGTTTACAGTTACGGATATGTATTTTGCATATCCGTTTCATTATATAACAACGGCGTAATACGTGCAAAACGTATTGATAAATATCCCTTTTTTGTATATTTACCGCCATCTGGCGCGTGTTAATGGACAGCACCAATATACGTATTTTTCCGCTTATTTGTAATAGCCTTGCTATTCGAGCGGAAGATCGCCTTTTCTGGCCTAGTCGCTTTCTTCCGTCAGATGTCATTGATTAAATTGGTGTCGCCTGATAGAACGAAACTTGTTATGGCTTGGAGACGATTTTAGCGTAAATGTAGATACAGATACAGATCCGTTGTTTAACAGATCTGTATTAATTTGTATATACATTGCTTCACTAGTTCAACCGATGAGGCCTAGATGGCTGAAACATATATATTGAACAGAAGTAAATGCTAAAAATACGAGGTGTTTGTCCTTGTTTACAGTTACGGATATGTATTTTGCATATCCGTTTCATTATATAACAACGGCGTAATACGTGCAAAACGTATTGATAAATATCCCTTTTTTGTATTGTTTATTTTACTTCGTATTTTTTTGTAATGTAAATATTAATTCTTTGTAGCAATTATATCACTTAAAATTTTAAAAAAATTAGTCCAGTGTAAGTACAAACATAAATTATTATTTGTGTATTAAGCAAAAATTTTAATAAAGAATAATCTTTTTCATAAATCCATAATAAAAAATTTTCTCCTTTTTGTGATAGCATTTTGACAATTAAATACTGCATGACAGTAGTCCTAACACATGCTTTTAAGGTCTGGTTTTACTTCAATATGTATATATTTAAAATAATCTTACATGTTTCGGCATAGGATGCCTTGGCATTCTCTAAACAATATATATATATATTTATATATGTATATATAAATATATATATATATATATATATATATATATATATATATATATATATATATATAAGTAAAAATTAATTAACAGGTGAGCGGTGAACGAAAAACAAATATTTGTTTTTAAAAGGTTGACGATAAATCAACATCATATTGATCATTGTCATAATTGAAATTGTGATTTTTATTATTAAAATGTATTGACAAAGCAAAAGATTTCTTTCCAATTCTGCAATCACTCTTATGTTGATTAATCCGTTGTTTGACTGACATTTTTTATGAAAGCACACACAAGCTAATTGAAAGATCTAAAAAAATGTATTAGGGTTAAAGGTGAATATATTGAAAAAGAAAAATAATTTTGTATTTTTATTTTCTCTCCTTTCCCCCCCCCATTCCGTAAATTAAAAAGCGCTCCTTCATACTTTTTCTATCTGTTTCAATCTGATAGTAACCCAAAGAATTTACCATGTAGAAATTCCCAAGTTACTAATACATTTGTATAAAACAAGAAAATACCATAAATAACATGAATCAATTAATGAATTTAATTGAATCGGTCGATACTTGCTGGAAATCCATAATATGTAAATGGGATTTAAGTAAAACACTTATACTAATTTCCAGTATATGTATATTACACTTTATTATATGTATTAATAAATTGATGACATGTTTCGCTACGATGTAGCTTCTTCAGATCTTATATTACTACTGAACACGCTCTTCACAAATGTATGGCTTTTTTCTAAACTATTTTAATGGGTTGCACTTGTCTACATTAGAATCGTCTCTTACCGATGTATCGTCTAAAGTTATTGTTATCTTAATATTTGATGAAACCAGTTTAAAAGTGGGGAATTATTAAGGTCTAATTGGTCATTTAACAATATATCTGCATATTTAAGTTTATTTATTTCTAAGGATTCCAGTAAATTTAACTTTAATCCTTTTTGTTGTGACTGTAAAATTTCAAAATCTGTATTGAAACTATGATTATTTTCCAACAAATGAAGTGCATAATTGGAATCTGTCTTTTTGTTAATAAAACTTTTAAAATGTTCCTGTATTCTTTTCTCAAAGCTCCTACCAGTTTGGCCTATGTATGTTTTAGGGCACTCTTTACATGTTAGTTTGTATACTCCGGATTTATTACTTTTGCTTGTCTTGGATTTATTATTTTTTATGAATTTCCCTAAAGAATTATTAGTTTTATAAGCTACATTTATATCTGTTTTTCGTAAAATTTTTCCTATTTTTTCACTTATCGGTCCTATGTATGTTACTAATTTATAATTGCTTGGTTTATCTTTTATTATTGGGTACACATTTTCTATTGCTTTCCTATATTTCTTTTTTCTTAAAATTGTATCTACTATGTTTGGGTTATATCCATTATTTTGCGCTATTTATTTAATGATATTTAATTCTTTAAAGAAGTTTTCATTATTTAAAGGTACTGATATTAATCTGTGTATCATACAATGGAATGATGCTAGTTTATGACTAACCGGGTGACAGGAACTATTGTGAATGATAACTAGAGAACGGACATTCTTACCACATGACTCGGCGTAATTCAATGAAGTATTTGTTAGTCTTTCCCGACCATCTTGTCCGCTGCGATTACAATGACAACACACCTATTGTAGTCGGAGGATAAATATCCATTAAACGCAATCGGCATCTTGAAATGTTTATAAACTTTGCTGAGTACATCCCGACGTAATACAATGAAGTATTTGTGTTTGACTTTCTCGCCACCACCGTTAACAATGGACAACGGCTATTGCATTCTGAGAACTTAGTCATGTGGTAAGAATGTCCGTTCTCTAATGATAACATCTGTGTGTGAGGGTTTGTGATATATTGAAAAGACATGTTTATTATTTTGTCTAGAACTTGTTAGGTCCAAGAAGTTTATACTATGATCTAATTCTTTTTCTATGGTGAACTTAATGTTTTGGTGTAGATTATTTATGTGTTAAAAAAATTGGTTTAATTGTCTATCTGTGCCTCTGAAACAAGCTAATACGTCATCTACATATCTGTGCCAGTATATAAAATATTTAAAATTGGGATGTTCTCTAATTTGACTTTCTAAATTATCCATAATAATCTCTGATAATAACGGACTCAATGGGTTGCCCATTATTAGGCCATCATTACACGAATATATCTTACTGTCAAATTCAAAATAATGATCTAAACAGGTAGTTTTAAGAGAACTTATGATATCTAATTTTTTAACTATATTAACATTTTGAATTGTTAACAAATTCTCCACCAAATTAATGGTGTCTTTTATCGGGATACTAAGGAATAAATTAGTAATGTCGAATGATATTAGCTTGGCATTATGTGGAAGTTTAGTATCTCTTATTTTGTTAACTAGCTCTAATGAATTTTTAATTGTAAATTTCGCTGAAAATTTAGTATTTTCTCTAATATGTTCTAAGATTTTTTTTTTGGATAATTTATATGAAGGAGCTGTGACAAACGACACGACTGGTCTGATAGGATTATCTTTTTTATGAAGTTTGATTAATGAATATAATTTTGGAGCTTGTGGATTCATATTGATAAGTTTACCTTCCTCCTTAACATTAAATAAACTTTTACAATTCTGGATACACTTCTTAACTGCAGATTGAAATTTCACTGTGGGATCTGATTTTAACAGTTTATATTTTGATGGGTCTAAAAAAAATTTTTTTACAGTCACAATAAAAAGGATTAAAGTTAAATTTACTGGAATCCTTAGAAATAAATAAACTTAAATATGCAGATATATTGTTAAATGACCAATTAGACCTTAATAATTCCCCACTTTTAAACTGGTTTCATCAAATATTAAGATAACAATAACTTTAGACGATACATCGGTAAGAGGCGATTCTAATGTAGACAAGTGCAACCCATTAAAATACTCGTAGTTTAGAAAAAAGCCATACATTTGTGAAGAGCGTGTTCAGTAGTAATATAAGATCTGAAGCAGCTACATCGTAGCGAAACATGTCGTCAATTTATTAATACATATAATAAAGTGTAATATATACTGGAAATTAGTATAAGTGTTTTACTTAAATCCCATTTACAAATCAATTAATGCTTTTAATGAGAAAAGTACTAGATTATTTATAAATATTTGTAAACATAGTATCGTTATAATTAGATTTAGATGTTTTACATGAAATATCCCACGTAAAGCTATAAACGTAATTATGAAGAAGGCATTTTCACTATTGTCTTTTTACAACGTTAGTTCTAATTTTACAAAAACCTACTCATGCGTAAACATGACCAGGTACATTAAAAAGTGTTTTTATTCGAGGAATTATTTTATTTTTATTTTTAAAGGTATTTATGTATTTATCTTGGATTTGACTCAGTGTATTTTTTTATTCCTTGGAAATAATCGTTTGGCTTTTATTGTTTTCTGCAAAAACTATTAGATTGGGTTTAAAAAATTTGTGGTTATAAACACCTGTATCAAAAATATAAGGATTGTCTAACAGAAAACACGTTTATAGGATGGTAGTGATGGTACTATTTGTAAAATTTGCGTCCAATCTTTAACCACTATTTTTACATAATAATACAAATCTGTATAAAAACAAATCTGTATTCGATATGCTAATTTGTTTTTGGCACTATTTTTAATCGATCTGGGATGCTGTATCGTTGGCCTGCTAAACTGCTAAAAATTCTTTCAGTTTGGGAACGAGATGAAAATCACTCGGTGCAAAATCGGGGATGTAAGTAAGTTGGGTAAACAAAAATTTTCAACTTAAATTGTTTCGAAAATATACTCCCCCACAAAATTAGGGAATCAAATATTTTTTTTTAAATGTATGATTTTTTTTATCAACGAAATAATTTTTTTAATTGTGTCTTATTGTTGTATCAGCAAGTATACGTAATAATGTATTAATTACAACGTGTTTCAACAAGAATTACATTTAGTTGTCCATGACTTTTTCCAATAAATCATGATGTTCTGCATTTTGATTCAGTTTAATACCCAGTATCAATGATTCTTTTACTCATAACTTGCACTTAAATTTCACGCAAATGCGCGAAAAATACTAAAAAAGGATTATTACATGTAGGTGTAGGTTTCCGCGGTCGTTCTCTAGATGTAGATCTCGGTTTCCGGGTTGGAACCGCGTCGAGTTAGGTGTAATTGCCAACGTTTCGTCCACTGTTTCAAGGGACATCTTTACGGACATTCTTCAAGCTACTGCGAAACGACGAACATCTACGTACAGCCCTGAAGGTGTCCCTTGAAACAGTGGACGAAACGTTGGCAATTACGCCTAACTCGACGCGGTTCCAACCCGGAAACCGAGATCTACATCAAGGGTTATTACATTTCAGAAATATACAGGTGTTTCAATAGAAGCTGACTGTTTTGTTAATTCAATAAAATGTAAATGATTAGTAATGATTACTAATATTATGTACAACGTGTTTCAAACAGATATGGATTAAATGGTATGAGGTTATCTACCTGTCATTCAAAATTTATCATCGAGAGATATGTTGATGAAATTAATAACAAGTACAATTAGATTATTAATTTATTTAATAAGAAAACTTTAAAGATAGTATATTAATCAAACAACCAAGGTAAATAACTAATTTGTACAAATTTTAATTATTATAATTTATAATAAGTGGTCACCATTTTGTTGAATGCATGATGCATTATGACATTTTATGTTTCCAAAAAAGCTTAAAAAGTCTTATTTTAATTATATTTAGAATTAAAATTTAATATCGTTGATTAAAATAATAACCAAATTACATAAAACGTACATAAACAGTACTGGATTCTTCTTGAAGCGTTATAATGAATCCGGTATAAGTAATGTAACAAGTGTTCATTTGAAAAGTCAATCTAGTAGCATGTGATTTACTGAGAACATTTTGAAGTATGTCGTAAATTAAAATTTACTACTTAACCTACGAAGTCGTATATTTTGACAGTTTCATACATACAAATAAATAACAATAGGTATTTATTGAAAACTATAACAAATGTTGAAAATGTTGTCCTTCAAGATCAATGCACTTTAAAATCCTGCGTTCAAAATTTCTGATGATATTCTGCAACATTACTGGATTGTTATTAATTACCATGCATTTCTGTTCGATTCTCTGTAGCATATAATTCAAATTCAATATAGGTGTTCGAAATATGTTATTTTTTAGATAAGGCCACAAAAAGAAGTCGCAAAGTGTTAAATCGCATGAACGTGCAGGCCAGGCAATTTCAGTATTTCGACTAATTATACGCTCATCAAAAAATTCTCTTAAATAATCCAAAGATTCTGCAGTACAGTGACAAGGTGCTCCGTCTTGTTGGAAATATGCATTTTGAAGTTCATCATCATGCAACTGATTGACAAATGGTTGTAAAATTTCCGTACGGTACCTTTGAGCAGTTAACGTTCCCTGAAAAAATATTAGTCCAATGATTCGCCTTTGGCTTATCGCTGCCCAAACACCAATTTTCTCTGGATGTAGCGATTCGTCATTAATTACATGTGGATTTTCACTACTCCAAATTCTTGTATTTTGTGAATTTAGGTATCCCGTTTTATAAAACCAGGCTTCATCAGTAAAGATGACTCTTTGCGAAAGTTCTCCATTATTGTTCATATTTACAAACCAATTACAAAACTGTAGTCTACGTGGGTAATCAATTTCTAACAATTCTTGTACTGCTGTGACACGGTATGGATAAAGTTGCATATCTTTTTTTAATAACTTGTGAGTTGTACCAACAGAAAGGTTTATTTGTTGACTCAAATGTCGAACAGATGTTTGTGGTTCATTTTCCATTATTTCTTCAACACGATTGACAACTTGAGGTGTACGTTTCTTAACTGCTCCGCTGCCTGATTTTCTTAAGAGACTACCAGTTTCAGAAAAAAGTTTTAAAGTTCTATCCAAAGTATTCTTAAATTGTATATAATCTATTACAAAATATGGAAACTAAACTTGAAATTCTACCATGCAATCTTGAACTGAATAAACCCATAAACCATCAATTTTATTACCACTTCGAAAATAAGCCTGGACTAAAAAAATTTTATTTTCTAAAGTGAAAGCCATTATAAAACTGAGAAGCAATTTATTTAAACCAGAATCGACGCACGATTACTTTATGCACTAACTGATATTTGTGATTGACATTATCAAATGTCATTTGGATTTACGTTTACGGAACAACAAACACATACTAATATATTTGCGTCTTATTCTATCAAAATTTCAAAGTAACCTAGATTGACTTTTCAAATTAACACTTGTTATATGATATAGTGACTAATAATGTCTTTTGCATTTGGTTTTTAATACCTTGTCTTTTTATCGTAATACTAAGAATTACTAGCGTGACGCTGCGTTGCATTTCCCACATTAACGTTAGTGCCCAAGGACGGTTCTATATAACAAGGGGACCTTTTTTATTTACAATATATACGAAGGGTGATTTTTATATTATCGATCTAGCCATGACAAAATTAAGTAACACTAGCAAGGTTTTACTGTCAAATAACTGTCACATTTAGATGTTGAACAATAAAATATAGCTTTTCTTATAATGACTTTCATTCATAGCTATGTAAGAAATATAAATATTTCCCCTAGTAGCAAGACAAATACGGGACTGAGAAGACTTGGACCTTCTATTCTTCATGGGCGTTTGGCCGAATTTTTGTATGCAGTTTATTGTTCCTTGTTTGGTGAAGCAGTTTATTATTCCTTGTTTTATAAAATTCACGAGCCAAATACCAAGTCTAACCCAAACTATCATACACATGATCTTCCAGTTGGAAAGTGTCTTTTTGATTTTTGTTTTTATTTTGGTAATTTTCTACGCCGTCATTGCATCGATTGCTAGTTACTCTTGGTGTAAGAACTGGGTGTTAAAGCACCACCCATTGTTGACTTGTTTGGAAAAGCAGACATAATTTTCTTAATTTTGAATATAGTTACAAGCTGAAATACACAAGACAATATGTCCGTGTCAATACCTGGAATATTGTTATGGATTCAGGAAAAAAAAACACCGGAAAAAACATCTGCACTTATTAACTTTTATGTTTTTTGTTATTAAAGCTTCATGTTTGATTTAATTAACAGGATTTTGCTGTTTTCTTGAATAAAACCAATACAAAAAGGTGACCTTATTTTCCATTATCAAATTCAATTTACTCTAGTGCTTTCACAATGCTTGACTTATCTTGTAGAATATAAACGTCGTCAAGTGTTTTGTCGAAAGTTTGGCGTTTCTTTAACCACCATCTACCATAATAAATGATCATAAATCATTATCTTTCTAAGAAGAACAGACATTATATCGGTTGACAGCACACCTGTTAGAACGTCTGCAGATAATGGCACGATCAATAGAACCAGGCGCGCTGCGACAATGGCGCGAAGAAAATTCCGACGGCATAACAGAAGCGTAACTGCTTCATCGTTCAGGGGAAATAAGTAAATACCTAAGAACATTATGCTTTCCCTCCGTCTGTCATTGCACGCGAAAACGTCGACCGTTTATCAACAGCCATCTCATACCGCGCGACACGAGTGTAAATGCTAAACGGCTTTTTCGATCGATAGTGGAACGTGTGTGTGGATATTTGTCGAGGGTCGCTGTAGGACACGTACACGTAAAAATGATTTAATTCAATTAGTGTGTTTCCCATGAGGAAGCCTGAAACATTCCGTTCCTGCTACCTGCTGACCAAGGACACCGAATACATTTGCGTATTAAACGTGTTAAGTTGATATGCTGTTGATTTGTCTAGGGAGTTATGGGGCGTGTAAAACACCAAAAGGAATAATAAAATATGGTCCAATTGGATGATTATGAATTAAATATCGTGTACACAATACGTTCGGGAATATTAGTTCTTGTCTAATGTTAGATAATGATAATTTTATTTTAAGCTTGAAAACTTTCTTCATTACAGTCGGCTGTTTTTTAAGTAATTAAGTAATCAAACATTGGTGCTGATTGGCGCATTATAATGTGACAATGTTAATGATTCAGATGTCAGTTATTGAAAGTAGATATCAGTTTTGAAAGTAGAAGTCAGTTTTGAAAGCGGATGTCAGTTTTGAAAGCAGATGTTAGTATTTAAAAGCAGATGTCAGTTATAATGCGTTTCTAATTAGCGTGAACCAAGGTCTATCGTGACTTAATTGGTTAAAGCGACGGTCCGGCAAACCGTAGACTTGGGTTCAAGTTCCAAAGTAGACAAAATTTTTCAATTAAATTTCGAATGACTTGCGTTGTAATTTGTAGACAGCAATGTTTACATTCACATTTACTTCACACTTATATACTAATTTGATAATATTTATAAATATTTCATATGAAAGCCGAAAAACTCCAAGAATTTATTAATTGATATATGTATATATGTATATATATATATATATATACAGTGTGTTTCACTTTTTATGGGGACACCTAAATAACTTTTTTATTTTGGAAGCAATCAATATACAATTTTTATCATTTGTGTAGCCCACGACAATGGACCTTTTCGTATGAATAGAGTTTTTGTAAAGTAAATATCTAGCCAACTATAATTAAAATAAAAAGTATTGTTTCAAGTAATGTCATACTAGCGATTAAGATAGAGCAAAAAAGTATTAGCAAAAGTTTTTGCAAATCACTCAAGAACCCCTAATCCCAATTTTCGCTGAAAATATTTCATTTTTAAATTCTTCTACATTTGTATGCTATCTGTAGATAATAGTTTTTTATTGCAATAATAAGAGTGCCATGAAGCAAAAAAATAATTTGTCAGTTCAAACGTCAATTCACAACAGTTTAACTTCAGTTGTAACTATCGATAGACATTTAACTATTGCGCAAAAAGTAGAAATTATTCGTATTGTTGGTGATAATGTACGTTCTATCCGAGAGGCTACTAAAGAGTTTAACGCGAGACATCCTGAGCGTCCACCCATCCGTCATCGAGCTGTTGCATACATGAATAACATTTTCAACACTGCCGAAAATGTTGCTAAACCACATCAACGAGAATTGAACAATCGAGAACACCATTTCGATGCAGTAATATTAGCAATGTATCGTAATAATCCTCACACGAGTTTACGAGATATGGCTAGCAGCCTCTCAGGTAGAACGTATATTATAACCAACAATTCCAATAATTTCTACTTTTTGAGCAATATTTATATGTCTATCGGCCATTGCTCAGCAAAGTTCAATAGCTACAACTGAAGTAAACTGTTTACTGAATTGATGTTTGAACTGACAAATTATTTTCTTTCTTCATGGCACTCTCATTATTGTAATAAGAAACTATTATTTACAGATAGCACAAAAATGTAAATGAATTTAAAAATAAAAAATATTCAGCGAAATTTGGTATTAGGGGTTCCTGAGTGATTTGTAAAAAACTTTTCCTAATACTTTTTTTCCTCTATCTTAATCGCTAGCATGACTTTACCTGAAACACTACTTTTTATTTTAATTATAGTTGGCTAGATATTGACTTTATAAAATCTCTATTCACATAAAAAAAGTGCATTGTCGTGGCCTACACAACTGATAAAAATTTTATATTAATTGCTTTCAAAATATAAAAGTTATTTAGGTGTCCCCTTGAAAAGTGAAACACACTGTATATATATATATATATATATATATATATATATGAGTTTACGAGTAACCAGAAGCAGAAGCAGACAGTTATTGCAGACCTGAAGATGGCAAATGTGATTTTGCCGAAACGTCGTCCAGAAACCAGCACCGGTTTTTACAAAGTTTTATTTGAGGACATTTGTTCCATATTTCTAAGAAATTTTGCCGTTCTTTATTTGCTGTTGTCTTTCCAACCAGCTATTGTCAACATATTTTTACCCCCAGCGGCACAGAAAAATACATTTTTTAAAAACACATGTCTGTAAATTTTATATTTTTTATTAGTTCGGAGAATCGGCCTTTGTCCAGGAAGACGTCAGTACTGCACTTTCTACAAATTCGTAGAAAATATATAAATAAAATATAAAAAATACTTTTTGAAATCCTTAATTTGAATTTCTAAACTAAATTTATTTATACAAAGACAGGCTTTAATAGCCGATAATATTATTTCATTTTCAATTTCCCATCACTAACTTCTAAACGCGGCTTTAAATCGATCAAAATCTCCATTAACAAAATCCTGAAACATTTATACAGTTTTAGTTAACTAAAATAAGAGCATGCAATATCCTTCCAGCAAAAACGTGTGCGAGCTATTCGCGCTTAAACGAAGCTGTCTATTAAAAAAAAATCAAATGAAAAATGTCAAGGTCAAAAATATCGGAATAGCGTTTCATTTGACGCGAATCGCTTCATATACGTTTTCCTTAATCTTGTTTAAAATTTTCAATCTCCATATAAATATCGATCAAATTTAAGAGAATTTAAGAGAAGCCTGAATTTATAACATGACATTGACATTCTGCGTGGTAAGCATATCTAACCTATTGTACGATCGAGTGTTCAAAGCACGAAATTGAATTACATGGTGTAACATTAAGAGCTTGGATATGTTTAAATTTAGACGAACAAAGACGCAACGATATTGACATTGATATTTGTTTATAAAATGTAAACTGGATCGATCTTAAGTGGTATTGTTTATTAATTATTTGAATTTTTACACAATTAAATTTGTTTATAAAATAAAATAATACATATATATATATATATAATTAGACCAGGAGTCTTTGCCGTTAGAACATGTATGGAAGGATAATGTTTTTTTTGTGGAATCCAGAAAAATTAAACTCTATTACTTAAGTCAGTTCTTTATTTTTTCATTCCAATATAATAATAATGAAGCATACGAATTCGATGCGAAATATTGGAATGAAAAAATAAAGAACTGACTTAAGTAATAGAGTTTAATTTTGCTGGATTCCCCAAAAAAACCATTATCCTTCCATATATATATATATATATATATATATATATATATATATATATATATATATATATTGTTATACTGCTAAATGGCCCCACTAAGTTGGGATGCAAAATGTTCTATGTCAAAGGACGTTAATATATAAAAATGTTTATTCTAGTTATAAATGCCCCAAAACGTTGGGCTCTAAATGTTATATTACTGAATTTCACGTTGGGCTGGCAAATGTTATATGTCAATGAATATTAATATATACGTGAATGTTAATATACAAATGTTAATATATAGATAAATGTAAAGTGAATGTCATAAAAGTTATATAAAATTCAAATCGGGCTCGTTCAATATTTATCTGTTTTTTGTTATTATCGTCGGCTAGCTTCTTTGATTTCTTCAGGGTTAAGGTAGGTTCACCTCTCTCCACTTTGACTTTATTTACGTAGTTTATTTGGTTGGGAACGGAACCATATCTCAATTGTATTACAAAAAAAAACCAAAGTAAAATATTGACAATTAACTTTATTAAGGATAAAATATCTAGCAAAGTTTGAGAATTTATATTGACAATTTCGTGACACACATATAACAATAAGGGAGACACACTCAACGGTTGGTATTCTTATAGTATAACAATATGGTGTAAGACAAGTGCAATTAGGTGTTGTTCTATTAAAATAGTTTATAAAAGTGACATAGAATCCAGTTTTAAAATTACAAACAGTGGATACTAATATTTAAATAAGTTGAATAAAAATTACAGTGGTATAATATCGGTGAAAGCAATGTAAATAGTTAGTTATGGAATAAACAAAGAAAGTTCTAGAAAAGTACATGAGCAAGTAAAAATGGCGCGTAAAATATTGTTAAAGTTAGCAAAAACCTGAATCTTCGGATATAACCTCTGTTGCTTCCTGCGCCTGTGTTCTGCTGGTTTTCACAACGGGAAACTGGAGAATATTTCTGCTACGGTCCCTCGGGATGACTTGAACTTTTTAGAAATCTCCAAGTCCGACGGCGGCTTGATCGGATGACCGGTCTCGAGCGTCCAAAGATGTTGGTCGTTGCACGGTGAAATTTATGGCGGGTAGTTTACGTATTGAAAACTTTAAAAATTCGTAATTCTTGAACTATTTGGTCGGCAGATGTTAAACTTGGTCTACAGGTAGATCGTAGGTATGTGTAACGTTTTGTAGACTTAAAAATCTCCAGCACTTAATAATTTCGCCAATTTATTTTAATTACTTCGGAGCACAAAAAAACGTGACCTCTCACTGTAACGACTAATTACCGACGCTTACTTTTTTCACTTGTTTTTAATTGCATAACTTGCCGCAAATCGCTCCATTCTTTACTTGCATTATCTTTTTGAATATTATTCATTTAGACATTTTTACAGAGTAAAACAGTTAACAAAATTACAATTTGATTTATAAAATAACTTTAGTTGGATATCATATGTTTATGTGTTTACAAACACTCTGTCAATATCGGTTTATTTTCGGGTTATCGCACCGTTAAAATTGTGGGCGGGGCTTAATCGTTCAAATGCATTTGAAAATAAATACGTTACATTTGTTTGAATAAAAACGCGTTAAATATTAATTTGAATTAAAAATGAAAGTAAACATTATAATAAAAAAATAGAAAAATAAGTTAATTATTTCAAAGCAAATTTGTCGTCAAAATAACGTATTCATTCTTTGAATCAATCTTACCCCTTCTTGGTATTAAAGTACATAGTAGATATAAATATTATGGTTCCATGTATTCTTTGTTTCTTTCAGAGAAAAAACCCTTCTTGCAATGCCTCAATTTATATATATATATATATAAGTAAAAATTAATTAACGGGGGAGCGGTCTACCAAATAAAAAAAACTATTTCATAACGAACTTTTTCAGGAGTGCAATTGAGAGTTAAAATCTAGCAAAAACGCCATTAAACATGTTAAAATCAATCAAATTTAAAACATTAAATTAATACGATGTTGGTTTATCGTCAATCAAAAAAGGTTGATAATCTGAGGCGTTGATAATCTGAAGTTAAAACTATAAATAAACGCTTAGTAGACTGGCATAAATAATTCCAAGAAAAGCCAATAATTAAGAAAAGTATTTGAAAATTAATTTGCCTATTTGAAGTTTGACAAGTTACATAAATCCTCTGATTCGTATACTAAACAATATTTTCAAAGTAAGCAATTCGGGACGATTAATCATGATCTTCTTTGTTTATTTAATTTTTATCGTTTATTTCTCGGTTCGATTCGGAGTTCCTATGAATAGCTTTTTTTAGTTTAATACACTCATATATGTTAAGTATGAAAGATTTAATATTATTGTCTCAACAGTAACATGTTAAAAATATTCTTTCAATCTATTTTTATGAGGAGATTTATTTGTCTGGTGCACAAAGCCTCAGAACATCCAGATTGTGATGAACTTGTCTTTCGGGTTCGTTTAAATAAAACTAACCGTAATTTAAAACACACTAAATAACACTTGATAACTAATAACAGTATTTATTTCATATTTATATATCAATATTGATTTCACATTTATAACTATGTTCTAATGCGACTAGGGAATCCAATCCCGCAAATACGAGATCCCGTACGACTTTTGCGGGATCAGTAATGCGGGACTAGACATGCGGGATCTGCGGGACTGAATAAAAATATCTGAATTTGAAAAAATATGTATGCCAATTTGTATCTGAATTTGAAAAATAAACGTGTATCTATTTGTTAGTGTATTCGAATGTGACTGATATCAACTACGAACTTCATCCTCATATTCTTTTACTGAGCAAGAATGTGCAACTTTGTTTGATCTTGAACATGCTTTAGATACAATTAAACTTTTGTTTTGTTTGTGCCGGCAAGATGCAACGTTGATTTCAGGTAAAACTACATTGCGTTTCATGATAAGCAAATTGGAAAGGTAAAACACGACACTAAGGAACGAACTGGTAACGTCCTTACTACGTCGGATAAAGGAGCGCCGAACTTCAATGACAAGTGTGTTTTACTTAGAGAATCCAAAGAAATATCTGGAAAAAGATACAGACGTCGAAGACACGTTTCTTTTATCCAAGCAAAGTGATCCTAAGAAAGGAAATTCAGAATTTAATCCAGCGGCTACTATTAGACGCATCTCAACCGCCAGCTCAAAACGACGAGGTTGAGTAAGTTAGAGACGCCGATGATGAAGACAACTTTCCTTTGTCCCATATGGTGACAAGTCGTGAAAGCTCGCCGTGTACATTGAAAGATGAATTAGAGCGCAGCTTTCGCACTGAATGGGTAGCAGATTTCATCTGCTTCTGCACCCGTCCGAGTAAGCTCTTTAGATCTAGACCTTAAACGTGAGATGAGGCAACAGAGAAAAATATTTAGAAGCTGCTATGTCTACGTAAAGTTCATTCATCCAACAATAAAATCAGGTCAAATTTACACGATCAAACTTTAAATACTTTATCATTTGTCCGAAAATATTTCTAAAGGAAATCTAAATCATTTTTCTGAATTATTTTTGATAATAAATGCTATTGTTATTTTGAATTTAGTTCTTTATTGCATAACTAGCTAATCCCGACCACGCTTCGCTGTGACTCAATCTGAAATGAAATTAATGAGAAAAGAGATAAATGTATTATAGTAAATATAAATTCACTGGGAAAACAAATCATCCAATTGCGCTGCTGTGGCTATGTGAAGTTAAAGGAAAAAAAATGTTTTTGGCAAAAAAATAATTTTTTTAATTGTAAAGCTGATGAATTGATTACATTTTTTGTTTAGTCCATTTACTTATTTAACATAACTTATAAACAATGTAACCCGCTATTTTAATAATGTTCCTGTCACTTGGCTTTTGACACATTGTCGAAATTACTTCAAAAACGTCACCTTTCAAATATCTCAGTGTTATTTAAATTCTTTTAATAAAATTTGTATCGTATATGTTCTCTTTTCTTCGATCCCACCTTGAATAAATACAATAGTGAGTGTATTCTCTTAAATATTTAATCTTCCTTTCTTGTGATCCTTAATTTTTGGATTTTATATCACTATCACTTTATGTTTAACTTCTTTCTATAACAGCTTCTCTGTGCCTGTTTCCTATTACTTTTCATTCTCATTGAAATTGTTATTAAATTCCTTCTGCCAATACTACGTTTATTCCAGTTATAATTTTTCGATTGTCAATTTATTACAAACAAAATGAATATGGCCATCGCTATACTACTACATTATATTATAGCATTATTTTCTTTAGATTGACATTTTTAAATTCGATATATCTTTTGAATGGAATGTCCGATTTTAATAATTTAAAAAGTATTTTACTGGTATTGAAATGGTCTTTAATAAAATATCATTTAATAGGATAAGGAATAATATAGAGGTATAGATAATATGGTTTGATTATTGTCGGCACTTTTATTAACTTCTAAAATGTAAAAAAGTAGTTATAGTGGCATAACTACAGTAGTTGGACATATGGTTTCGCGGACTTTTTTGTAGATATTAATACGTTCTATAATACTGTATAACATTTTTTTGTTCTATCAACAATAGTTTCCGCAGCGTACGCGATGGCAGATTTTTTGTGACTAATTTTTTCACACCTTGGGTTACATTAATGCATTTTTATTGGGGATCCCTTTTTTTTTTGAAAATGTAATATAGCCTATGTCACTCAGTGAAAATGCAGCTTTCTAATGGTGAAATAATTTTTGAAATCGGTCCAGTAGTTTTTGTGTGAAAACATTACAAACATACATACAAAAACACAAATGTTTCCTCTTTATAATATTAGTTTAGATTAACTTCTGGTATAGCAAACGCCAATTAAGTTGGCGCGAGGAGGGGTAAGTTCGCGCAGGATTAGAAGTAGTGGGACAGTGGCGGCTCTTGATGACGTACGATGTGCGCTGCTGCACGGATGAGACTACTTCGAACTATTTCGGAAGATTTCGGTACGGTTACTTGCTTCTCTGTATATATGAAAGCTTAAACGAAGCAGTCTCATCCGTGCAGCAGCGCACATCGTACGTCATCAAGAGCCGCCACTGAGTGGGGAGATTTGTATTTGGTTTTACATCAAATGTCAGCTAGTTCTAACCTCTGAGCGTGTATCACTTTATATTCCCCTAGCAAAGCATTATGTTCCGTCAAACGTCAATGACAAATGTATTCTGACAATTACTTGAGTAGTGGGGCTGCACGTTTTTAAAAACGGCTTCTGCGCACCCCCTCCTCGCGCCAACTTAATTGGCGCTTGCTATACTTAGCAACTCTTAGCAACTGAAAAAAGCATTGTGATAGTTTGTAATCCCGCAAGTCCTGCGGATCCGCGAGATTGATGACCCAGTCCTGCGGGCTTGCGTGCTTGAAGTTTTGGTGCGGGATTCGTTTCCCTAAACGCGACTGTCGCTACTTGAATAATGTCTCCTTCCATTTCGAGCGCTTATATAGTCTATAAGCATTCGAGAATATTCCGGATATCCGCTTCTAGAATCCTCCCTGTTGACGCGTACGGGGGGTGACGTCATTGCATAACTTACAATATTTTGCAATACAGTATAAGTGTAGCAGAAACTAATATGCTGATTAATATAATAACAAATTGATATAAAGGGAAAGTAATTTGACGAAAAGGGAATTCCATTCGACAAACACAGCTGACGTTAAAAAAGAAAATGAAAATTCATTTGACAATGTAGTGAAACGCAATTGACAAATGTGGAAAAGCAAAAGAATATGACTTATTCCTTCAAGCTATTGTATTTTCTTTCTTTATTTATTTCAATTGTTTATTGTCTACAATCATCGAACAGATTGCAGTTACCTATTCATAAAAAACTATTGTATATTTAACCTGGTGTTTGCCAAACGATACAGAAGTTTACTACATTTTATAAAGCCAAGTCTGTTTCTTTTAAAACCCACAACATTTTTAATATATAAAAGTAAATGTTCCAGATATTTCATTTTATTACTAGATCATTATACAGTGCGTCCATTTTGGCCTATGAAGTAACTATCGCAATCGCGACATGATATTTTACAGATGACATATGTTTCTGGATTTTTTTCTATTTTAGGTTTTAATTTTGAAAATAGATTGCTAAATTTATATGTTGTAGCTATATCATATTTTTTAAAGTATATTTTATTTTTTCTGATAATTGTTGAATCTATGGAATCGTGATATATGTTGTTTCATTGTTCAAATTGTTATTGGTGTCTGCAGTGTTGTATATTTGGTGGCTGGTGGCCGTGAATTATATATTTATAGATATATCTCACTGATGAGATCAAAAAAGATCCAAACACGTATTTAGAGCATATTTGAAACAAAAAAAAAAACATTACGGTAATTTAAAAATGCCATCATCGCGGTTGTTTACGAATATAGTGCTACCATATTCACATCAGGGTGTGCTAGTGTAGTAGTGCTAGGGTCTTATTTTTAACGTGGAATGAGCCACTCTTATATTGATATGCTCCTTGCGATGATTCCTTTTGTACCCTTGCTTCATACACGAAAGTAAGAATCTCAAATAAACTTCTGGGTGAGTATACAGTGCGTTCATAAAGTATGGACACAAGCCCGTAATAACGTTATTGTGCATTATTTGACAAAATGCAAAGATATGTCGATTAATGTTTTTTCTTAGCTATATTTAGATGCTACCATTTCGTTTTTTCCGTCGACCTTGAATAAGTTATGACGTCATTGATAATTTTTTTAAATGTCGACCCCATTTTTTTTGTGGATTTAGAAAGCTTTTACAATTCTTTATTCGATGATGTAACAATTTTGGTATGTTACATTAGAAAATTTTTGATTAATCATTTTTCATCTTTCTGTCATTCCCAAAGTGACAAAGTAATTTTTTTGACAGATTGTAAATAATCCGAATCACAACATTTTTATTTAATCCTAATTGTTGGTGTAAAGTTTTTTAATTATTCATTCTCTGAGATGCATTTATCTGAACGGGAACGCATTCAGGTGCTTGTGATGATTGGGTTTGGAGATAGACGTCGAAATGTTAGGGAAGTAGCGGAGTTCTTTAATGAAACGCATCCTGAACTGGACCCTATCGGTTTTTCAACTGTAAGTAAAATCCACAGAACATTTTTGGAAGAAAGGTTCGTTCGAGATAATCCAAAAAGTGGACGTCCACCAACGTCAGTGTCATCCTAGACACTCAAGTTGACATTTTGTTAACAGTTAGAGAACGTCCTCACACAAGCACACGGCAACTTAGTCCTTTTTTTCCTTTAAGAGCTCCACAAACTTCTCGAACGAAATTTCGGACAATACGTCTATTTTCACGTCCTTCATCTCCTTGGATATTTTCCGCAGTGGCATCAAGAAGTTCTTGCAGATCCTCTTGCCAGTTAAATACTGGTCCTTGACACAATGGGATATTGACATTCCCAACCACATTATTAGTAGAGGTACTTGGAATGGATCCATCCAAATTAATTCTATTAAATTCAGGAGACACTCCCGTTGACAATTCTCCATAGCTTCTACTTCAATCTCTATCGGTTGTAGGAGAGGTTGAGTTTAAATTTTCATTTGAAGGTATCTTTAATTAAAAAACAATAAAATCAATGATTACTTAGAGTTGCCGAATGAGTTTCCCAATCTTCAAGGTTCATGGAGCGGCATCTGGTTTTACTACCTATTGCCACCGGTGGCAAACTCATTTCGGCTTCTATGAAATCGTTTAATATGCAAGTCTTATTAATTGTCGTTGCCGGGTACAGACAAGTGCAATGCGTATGTTGCAATTTGTGTTCATGTATATACCAATATGCAATATCATAATAATTCATTACTAATTTCTTGAATTTAGGAAGGCATCCATGACACGAAAGAGCGCACTTACGATCGATTGTGTCGTAGATAAAAATATATTGCGTACAGTTAAATTGGTAATTATAATGACTTGAAACATCATACAATGGTTTGAACGCCCAACTAGGAAACGTTTCCAATAATTTTCCATCGAAACTATATCTACCAAGATTTGGACTAGCAATTGGAGACAATTGCTGGAATTTCAATAAATTATGTTTTACAGTTTCAAAACTACTTACATTCAACCGACAGAAACCGTCTGACTCGTCGTAATACCCGTCCGGGTCTAAGTGAAAAATTTCAGTTGTACTGGCTTCGCTTACCGGATGTTCTGAATTTTGTTGTGGCTCGTTAGGTATATTTTGATTAAATTGAACAAACGACATTGTATATTTAGTGTTCTTACCTACAACGACAATTACACAAAGTGAAGCTGTTGATGTATTCTTCTCCTTTTATATAAATTGAACGAGGCCATTAATGCCACTGCTGTAGGTGCCTTTCCAACTAATTTGCATTCGAAGCGAGAAAGAGGTAAGTATCTAAAACCTTTGGTTTTTATCCACAGCGGCAACAGCGGCGGGGGAAGTAAGCGGGGGGGGGGGTGATCATGAATCATGACGCATGACGAAGTCGCGTCAAGGCATAGAGTCAGGAAACTTTTGCATAAATCAAAGTATCATCCCTATAAAATGAATTTAGTTAAAGAGTCTGAGGATGATTTTGATCGGCGTTTGGAATATTGTGAACGGTTGATGCAAATTTGTGATAATGACCCTCTATTTCTCATCAACATTTTGTTTTCTGATGAAGCTACTTTTACATGTGAATAGACAAAATTGCCGATTTTGGTCGACTGATAATCCTCATTGGATGCAAAAGACCCAACCCAACCCAACCCAACCCAATACCCGCAAAAACTTAAATGTATGGACAGGGATTATCGGCGATCGCATGTGGGACCGTTTTTATTTTATGTAAACTTGACTGGCGAAATATTCTTGAATTTTTTGAGGAATGAATTGATAGCCGTTTTAGCGGTTCTTTTTCCAAATAATGAGGATCCCCATTTGCCAGATCGTAGAATTTGGTATCAACAGGATGGTGCTCCTCCGCACTATATGCTACCAGTAAGGCAATACCTCAATAATACATTTCCTAACAGATGGATTGGAAGAAGAGGGGCAATTAAATGGCCAGCTAGATCGCCAGATTTAACCCCATTGGACTTTTTCTTGTGGGGTTATTTAAAATAGACAAAAGTCTATGCGACACAACCAGAAAATTTGGACGTTTTACGACAACGCATCATCTACCAAACCAGACTAATCACTCCCGAAATATTACAGAATGTGTGAAATGGAATTCATCATCGCTTAGGATTTTGTCAACAAAATGAAGGAAAACATTTTGAGCTTTTGTTATAAATTTGATACTGAAAATGTCAAAAATAAAACTTAGAATTAGAACACAATTTACTCAAAAATTTTCTAATGTAACATACCAAAATTTTTACATCATCGAATAAGAATTGTAAAAGCTTTCAAAATCCATTAAAAAAATGGGGCTGACATTTAAAAAAATTATCAATGACGTCATAACTTATTCAAGATCGACGGAAAAAACAAAATGGTAGTAGGTATCTAAATATAGCTAATAAAAGACGTTAATCGACATATCTTTGCATTTTGTCAATTATTGCACAATAACGTTACTACGGGCTTGTGTCCGTATTTTATGGACGCAATGTATTATTAATTCTATAATAGTTATTTACGATACAAGTGTTAAAAGTGCGATTTTATTTCACGAGTGAAAGTTTGCGACACGAGCGTTAGCGAGTGTCGCAATTTACGAGTGAAATAAAATAGCATTTTTAACATGTGTATCGTACAATATTTTTTCTACAAACACAATTTTTATTATAAAATATAATGAAACTCCACTGACCAAATTTGACAGCTCATGAATACGTTTTGACACAACTGGACGCAACCGTTAAATTACGTCAAATTAATTTGTCACACTTTGTACAAAAGATGAGTTCGTGTATTAATAAAGAAAATGAAGTAATACCGAGTGCAATAATTGAAGCCGCTGATAAAGCGACATTAGATTTGTTGCCCTCAAAATCTAGGCAACAATATGAAATTGCGTACAAAAGGTTTATGGAATGGTGCAGATGCAATAATGTGATAGGTAAACTTTGCGAAAATGTTCTACTGGCATATTTTAAAGAAAGGTCTAAAATGTGTAAATCTTCTACCCTTTGGTCACATTTTTCGATGATAAAACTTTTGCTAAATATAAAAGACAACCATGATATTACTAAATATTATAAACTTATTGCATTTTTGAAACGGAAAGGAGAAGGTTACCGACCAAGAAAATCAAAAATATTGACAAGACAAGAAATTGATAGATTTATTTCTGAAGCATCAGATGAAAAATATATGCTGTTCAAAGTAGCTGTTGTTATGGGTATATTTGGCGCTTGTCGCCGGGAAGAGTTATGCCGTATGACTGTGGATGACATTGAAGATAGAGGAAATGTGTTAGTAGTTACTATACCAGATACTAAAACCAATACTCAAAGAATATTTACCATTATTGGCTCATATATAAACTTGTATCGCAAATACAAAGCATTACGTCCATCTAATATAAAACATCGACGTTTATTTATTAAATACGCTAATAATAAATGCACAAGTCAAGCGGTTAGAATAAATTCGTTAGGCAAGATGCCTGCAATTATCGCAATGTTTTTAAAATTGCCGAATCCAGAATCTTATACGGGACATTGCTTCCGACGTTCATCTGCTACTTTTCTAGCAGATTCTGGTGCAAGCTTATGCTCAATTAAGCGACATGGAGGCTGGAAAAGTTCCACCGTTGCTGAAGGTTACCTAGAGGATTCTCTAGAAAATAAAAACAAAATTGCTAACTCCATCTTCCCAGATCTATCTAATAATTCTATTGCAAATGATAATTTAAATCACAATATTTTAGTTCCTATGAACTATTTGTCTGCAAATAATAATTCTGCAAGTACAGCAACACATGGAACAAATATCTCCAATTACACAAACTGTACATTTAATATTAATTATCCAAAGAATTTGTAATTATCTTTAGTAATACCATAAGAGCTTTGAATTTATCGATAATTTCACGAATGCTTGTTGCATAGCGACGAAGACGAGTGTCAGTTTGACAAGCATTTAAATCACGACAGCCCGTAGGGCTGGAGTGGTTTAATTGTCAAATTGACACCAGTCGAAGTCGTTATGCAGGAAGTATGAGTGAAATTATCGATTTTAATTCAAAGCTCGTATGGTATTTGATTAGATTATTTTACGTAATACAAACTGAAATTTATCTAAACTCTTTATTTATTCATGTATTCATGTATAAATTAGTACACTGAAAGGTACAATTGTTATATACATTCTGTTTTTTATTGGATGTGCTTGAATCAATATTTGCACTGTTGTAACTATTTCCTCGCATTTGATAATAATAGTTTCATGGTGTTCTTTATCTAGTTGTAGATACGGCTTAATAGAATGCGAACTACTATGGCCAGAAATTTTAATTAATTGTTGCTCATTTACACCAGCTTTTGCTAAATTTGAGACAGCTGTCGCGCGACTGGAATGGTTACTTATATTTTGGTTTTCTGTGTTAAAACCAGCGAGTTCAGCACTTTTCTTAAACCATTTCAAAATTTCATTTCTTCCAATAGGCATATTTTTATACCAGCTACCTTTTTTCTTATTCCACGCTGGATTGACAGTTAAAAAGAGTCTATCACTTTTTATACGAGCGTTTTCTGTCCTCTTTGAAATGAGTTTTTTAAAAAGTCTGACTGGGCAATTACTTGGTTTTACTTTGTTGGGAATCAACCATTTACTGTCAGCACATTTTTGTGCTCCACCTTGGGTAGTTTTCGTGAATATGGGATTGTACTCTATTCTTCCAGTCGGTGTATTGTATACGTTCATTTCTTCTCGGAAGTAGTGAATCAAACATGCCGCACCTTCTCCTCCTCGCCATGCCAATTTAATCGACACTATCAGGTAAAATTTCTTTTGTAGTCCATCTGGATTTTCTTCATCCCAAACATTTATCATTTTTTCATATTGGTTTTTCTGTAAAGCTGCAGAACTCATATTCCGTTTACCAGGTATCGCTTGAAGAATTCTCCTTTTGGAGTTCCTTGCGTCGCGGGCTGCTTTAAATACGATGCTCTGAAAAGGATCAATTTTTCTGTTATATTCGTTATTAAACTTCTCTTGTAGCAATTTTGCCGTGACATTCCACATCCTTTTAACAACACCTTCTTTATATTCTTCCCCATTCACCTTTCTCATATTGAAGGCCCAGTCTTTCAGAATATCTGCAAGTTCCTCTTCTGTAACATTTTGTTCGATGCTGTAGTTTTTCGCATCACAAAACTCACAAAATTGTCGCCAAATTGACGCTTTACTCTTTTTCGTATTAGCCGGTTCAGCTTGTTTTACTATTTGATCAATGTTTACAACTGATTCTTCCCCAAATCTCAGCATTGTTTTGTGACAATGAAACCAGTTTTTTGACAGAAATTTAGAAATGTCTATCCTTATTAACCGCATTTCCATAACAACGCCTAATTATTCTACTATGAAAATTATCGATAAATTACCGCTGTAATTTCGAGTTGCTTCAGTAATACGTGAATCTGATTGGTTTATATTTGTATGTGTAAAATAATCAGTTACAATATCACAAGAGCATAGAAAATAATCGATTATATTTCCGAGTCACGAGACGTATTCTGCGAAACACCACGAGAGCGTAGCTCGAGTGGTGTTTTAAGGATATACGTCGAGTGAAGAGGTTATATAATGGATTATTTTCGTTTGCTCGAGTGGTATTCGTTACGATTATATAAAGAATTAACTAACGAATTTTTTTTTTGGTTGAAATGAAAAGTACAATTATTATAATAAATATTTGTTGTATTATCTTTAGAAGTTGAATTTGAAGTGCTGGTGATGGTAGAGTTGCCAGAATCTTGTTTATTTCTCATTTTTTCAAGTATCTTGTTATGGTGTTCATTAGTAAGCTTTAGATACGGCTTCAGAGATTCAGATGATGAGTGGCCTGTTATCTTAATAATTTCTTGTAAGTTTGCTCCAGATTGTGTCAAGATGTTAACAGCGGAAGAGCGATTGGAATGATTAGATATTTTTTGCTTCTTTGTATCAAGTCCTATACTTTCTGCCGCTGAACGTGTCCATTTACTTAATTGATTAAGGCCTACAGGGCAGTTTTTATACCATATTTTAGTTTTCTGCCAATCAGGATTAGGTGTTAAAAATAGACGATTGGTTTTAATGTTTGGTGTTCTTTTGCTTAACATTTTCTTCAACAGACGTACTGGACACTGATCTTCACAATTTTTATTCGGTGTCAACCATTTAGATTCAGCTGTATGTTTTCGCCACCTTGTGCTGTCTTTGAAAATATGGTATTGTACTCAATACATCCTGTGGGTTGACCATAATTGTCGCATTCTGCTTTGAAATAGTCAATTAAGCAAAAGACTGCTTCATTTCCACGCCACGCCAGTTCCACAGAACAAATTTGATAGAATTTTTTTTGTAAACCGTCTGGCGTATTTTCGTCAAAAAATGACACAATTTTGCTAATTTCTTCTGCTTTAAGGGCGACAGAACTTGTTTTTTTTTTTCAGAAATTGCTTGTAACTTCTTCCTTTTAGCTGCCCGCGCCTTTCTTGCATCTTCAAAAATTACGCCTCTGAATGGATTTGTTTCTCGATTAACCTCTTCATAAAACTTTTTCTGGACAAGTTTAGCGGAAATATTCCAAATTGTTTTCACGGTACCTTCTTTGTATTCGGTGCCGTTTGCACGTTTCATGTTGAATGCCCAATCTTTCAAAATACTTGCTAATTGTTCGTCAGAAGTTTGAGCACAAAGTTTATAATTTCGCTGTTTCCAAACATATTTATGTGTTTTAACGGTGTCAAATCTTCAATTTCTTTATCTATTTCGGTCCCCGGGCATATACCAAAGCGTCCATGTCGAAAAAATTAAAAAAACCTTATGAAAATTGCTGAATATATTTTTGACGTTTATCAACAAACTTCAAAACACTTGTTACCATGACAAAATTCATATTGTTGGAGGAAGCGAAACACCAAAACGGTTATATCACGTCGTCAAGAGTATATTCACTTATCAATACATGGTAACTATGCAAAATTTGTAATTGCTATTGGCTAAATTTCAAATGAGTTATATAATCATTGTAATAAAAATCATTTGATATGTACGGAATTTTCTCTTGTCATTTTTGACAAACTGTCATTTACTTTTAACACAAGTGTTAAAAGTGGCCTTTTTAACACGCTACGCTAAAATCGCATTTTTAAGTGAAGTTAGCCGTATCAAAATGTCAACTTTTAACGGTGTTTGTAGAAAAAATAATTTTCGGAAATCATTTAAATCGCCCACAATGCATTAAACCGAAACGAAAGGTTAAAACATAATCTCGTTTTACGTGCTATTATTTATTGGACACATTCACGCATATGTTCATATGAAGGCGGAGATATTCTAATCTTAAATACGCCATTTAAATTTGGTAGATTTGCTGGGATTTATGCAATAAATACGATTGCAGGACTAGAAAGGATTATATCCACACGATTTTATGTGTTCTAAAAATGTACCAGCACACACCTTGCGTAAAACAAAATACACTGCTTAAATTATTATCAATCTAAATTATGTTCTGACATTTCTATAAATCTAGTTCTCATTACTTACGTATTTTGATTATTTACCTGGCACTGCACTGATGCTTTATTTTATTTTATAATCCTAACAAAGTTTCTAAATTTCGTGTATTTTAAAGAGGTTGTAGCCACTGTTTCGAATTATTATTTAATTAAACATTAAAAGCAAAATTGTATTAAATATATAAAAGAATAATTAATTGAAATGAATAATAAATAAGTCTATTTCATCCATTTACTAAATGAATTTATTAGATTATAATGAATATTTAAATATTTATTACTACTGCTTTATAGAACAAAATACAATTATGTAATTGAATGATTACACTGTCATTGATTTTCCAATATAGTATGTGTAAGTACTATTGTTGTGTATTGTTGTGTATTCTCTTTATTGGAGCAAATGTAAAATTGATTGTTCAATAGAAAATTGTACAAAATATATATCTTTCATAGACTATGTTTATGTGCTTATCTCAGGGTGTTTATTGTGTTCTCGATACTAGCATCAAAATGATATAAATTGCATTACGTTGGATGCGCTATAAAATT
Source organism: Melolontha melolontha (assembly GCA_935421215.2). NCBI lineage: Eukaryota > Metazoa > Arthropoda > Insecta > Coleoptera > Scarabaeidae > Melolontha > Melolontha melolontha. The sequence continues at coordinate 8,698,559 of OW285241.1, forward strand.
GCAACAGTTGAAAATGTAATAATTAAAAAATCCTCACGTTGATCATGCCAAAAAAATCGTTGTTCTTCTCATGTAAATTGAAGTTAAGAATAACTTATACAAATAAAATCTAAACTTCTTTTAAATGTACTAATTTATATCTTTGATTAAATATCTCAAACGGACTGCTATATACTAAATAATAACACAGGCCTGCATAAAATTTGTGATGACGTGATTTTTGTTTGTTAAGCTCAGTTTTTATATAGCAATAACTAATTAAAACACAGTTGGTCTCTACCACCCACAGATTTTTTTTTGCACAAAAAAAAAGAAATAAATATAAACAAAATCTTATAATAGGCGTTTTAATACATTCAAAAATGAATGTACTACTTCAAATTCTAGGTATTAACCCAAAAATGATTTTCTGTTGTGGTTTTAAAGAAATTTGTTAAATAGGCTCTCATTACCTGATGTAAATCTTTTATTACATGTATTAATTTTGGACAAGATTTCCGGGAACTTTTACCTGCTAAATCCTATTTATTATGCTTTCACTTTATTAGTACTGCGAAGAAGGATTTCAAGTTTATCACTTCTAACAAAATGTATATTTTAATGTCATTTACTTCATTATAGCTCTGAGTGTCGATCAGTAAACAAGTAAAATTAATTTGTCTTTAGTGTTGTGCGTGGTATTTGATAAATAAACATTGCTTAAAAATATGTCTAACCGGTGTTGCAAAAACAAACCAGATGATTTCTGTTATATTTGTGGATATTTCGTCTTGAAAAAGTTTAAGAGACCAATTGGTGAATTTGTGAAAAATGCATATTATGCTTATTTCAAAATCAAATTAGGAGATCAAGATAAAGATTGGGCACCGCACGTTGTTTGTAAGGTATGTGAAGAAGGTTTAAGACATTGGACCAAAGGGAATAGAAAAAGATTGCTACTTTTGTCTTTGTGATATTAAGGGGCATAATAGAAAAACTTTGAAACATATTTTGTACCCAAACAATATTAAATCAGCTATCAGACCAGTTCCTCACAGTGATCATGTACCTATACCTATACCCCCCAAAGTACTACAAGAAGATATTGAAACCTCTTCAACTTCCGGCTCCGTACGGATGGATAGTGATTTTGAACCATCAACCTCAGGTCAAAACCAACCTCAGCTATTTTCACAAGCCGAACTGAATTATTTAGTAAGAAATTTGGGACTTTCAAAAGATCTTTCTGAAGTACTTGGGTCTAGGATGAAACAAAAAAATTTGCTTGCCCCAGAAACTACCTTCTCTTGGTATAGAAATCGTGAGGCTGGATTTGTAAAATATTTTGCACAAAACGGACCACTCGTGTACTGCCAAGCAATTGCTGATCTACTTACTTTCCTCGGAGCTCCTGAGTACACACCTTCTGACTGGAGACTTTTCATCGACTCTTCAAAAAGGAGCTTTAAAGCTGTTCTTTTATCGGCCATTCTGTTCATTTAAAGGAAAACTATGAAAATTTACAGGAATTACTTTTAAGAATGCAATATGAAAATCACAACTGGGAAGTGTGTGGAGATTTAAAAATTTTAGGCCTTCTCTTGGGTCAGCAGTCTGGATATACTAAATTTCCATGTTTCCTGTGCGAGTGGGATAGCAGAAATCGAGAACAGCATTGGATAAAAAGAGACTGGCCACAAAGGGTGACTTTAACACCTGGAACCAAAAATATAATTCGCGAAAGTCTTATTGACCCTCAAAAAGTGTTACTTCCACCGCTTCACATAAAACTTGGACTTATGAAACATTTTGTTAAGGCATTAAACAAAGAAGGAAATTGTTTTAAATATTTGTGTAAAACACATCCGACTCTGTCAGCGGCAAAATTAAAGGAGGGAATCTTTGTAGGCCCGCAGATTATGAGCTTGGTGAAAGATCAAGAATTTGAAAATGTGATTGAAGATAAGGAAAAACATGCATGGCATGCTTTTAACGAAGTTGTACATAAATTTCTAGGGAATTATAAAGACACAAACTATGTTGAGATCGCTGAAAATATGCTGGAAAAATTCAGGATTCTTGGTTGCAATATGAGCATAAAAATTCACTTTTGACATTCCCATTTGGACTATTTCCCAGAAAACCTTGTGGACGTGAGTGAAGAGCAAGGAGAAAGATTTCACCAGGATATTAAAGAGATGGAAAAAAGATACCAAGGGCGCTGGGACACAAAAATGATGGCCGATTACTGTTGGACATTGAGAATAGATCTTCCTTTAGCTGAATATGACAGAAAATTAACCAAACGAAGCTTTTCTGAAAAACGAAAACGTTTTTCTAAGAAGCATAAAGAATAAATAACTATTTCAAATAGTTTCTATGTATATATTTTTGTATTTTTTTTAATATAATATAAAACTAGCTTATAAATGAAATAAATCGTGTTTTTTCTATATTTTTTGATTTTACTGGTTTGAAAAATAACCTTACGTGGTACAAAAAAAAAGCAGATTTGAAATCAGCGCTACCCAATAACTAGAAAACAGTTAAAATTTTTAAATCAACTTTCAAAGTGTTGAAAAATGCAGGCCTGTGTAATTGAAGGAATTTCGTATTTTCTTGGCCGTGGTTATAATATCAGATACAGAGTAAGAGTAAGAGTTTCTTGGGAATGGCGGCCGGGTAATTAAAACAATATTTAATTTTGTTTACGTTTCGATTCTATATATAGAGCCTTTTTCACAACTGAAATACTTATTTATTTAAATTTTGGAAATGTGAAAGTAGTGTTATATTAAATGTACTTATATTATATTGTATTGTTTGATTACATTTCAACTATGACTAACTGTGTTATACTTATTGTCTAGTTTTCATTTCAAAATAAAACTAAAGTTCTTGGTGACCGTGTTCGGAACGTCTGTTTATTATCGTTTTTTGACGGGTGGTATGTATGTAGTGTCCCGCATGCGGGGGTTAGTTTAATATGTTCTCGAACATGCGTTTTTTTATATATTCATTTTTATGTGTTCATATTGTGTTTATATAATGGGCAAATATATTGTCGATAGATTGTTTATATCTGTTCTATTATTCAAGTTTTATTGAAATAGAAAGTGTGTTTTGTTTGTGTCATATGTTTTTTTAGGGCTGTACTATTACTTGAAAATTTGTGTCAATTTAAGAGTTCTTGTAGATATTGCGTTGTTTGGCCGATGTATACACTTTTGCAGTCGTTGCATGGAATTTCATAGATAACGTGTGTTTTCTTTAATGATGGTATTTTGTCTTTTAATTTAGAGTGTAAGATTTTGAGATTATTGGAGTTTTTATGGGCAACTTTTATGTTATATGGTGTTAAGATTTTGTTTATATTTTCTGACAGGTTGTTTATATGAGGTATTAGGACCATACTTATAAATAGTTTGAGGGTTGTTTTCATTGGTTTTCACCAATTTTTTAGTATTCAATTTGATGAATCAACAAATGTAGCAAACATGTCTGAGTTCTTATGTTTTGTGAGGTATGAATGTGACAGGGACACATCAATCAAAGAAAATATGTTGTTTTGCAAAACAATACCGGATCATGCAAAGGACAATGTCTTTTTGATGTTTTTTATGAAGTTACTAGAAACTACACTAACATAGATTGGACAAATGCATTGCATCACTAGATAGTGATGGTACAAAGGCGATAACAGAAAACAACAGTGGATTAATGAAAATATTAAAAGATCGTCTTGTACCAAGGTAGGAAGGTATGCATTGTTTCATTTACAGACATGCTCTTGTCGCAAAAAACGTTCCGGAAAATTTCAATAAAATTCTTTGCGAAGCTGTAAAAATGCTTAATTTTAGTAAAAACCGACCGTTACAGAATAGGCTGTTTGCTAAACTATGCGATAAAATGGGCGAAAATAAAAAAATGATTTTTTTTCCATACAGAAATTAAATGGTTATCGCCAGGTAATGTGTTAACTCGGGTATTGGAGTTGCGAAATGAATTAATAATATTTTTCCAGGATAAATAAACATTCTCATGTTTTTATAGAATAATTAGTGTATGTTGTTGTTGGCTTACTTAGCTGATGTATTTTCGCATTTAAACGACTTGAGTGTGAATTTACAAGGACGTGATAAAAACATTTTATTAATGACAGACAAAGTTCATGTTTTCATTAAGAAGTTTGATATCTGGATTATTCGCCTTCGATGCAAAAATCTGGTTATGTTCCCACTCGCTTCGGATTATATTGAGAACAATTTGAATGAACAAGACAATATTATTCACCGCAGTTTGGATTGAGTTAAAAACTCAGTTGACTGAATATTTCCCTGAAGATAGAAATTATTTCTCGAAGAGATATGTACTGATTTCGTTTAGTGAAAACTTTGCTGCCGCTGTTACCAGTTGAGATTCACGACCAGCTCATCGAAATGTCTGCTGACAAAACGCTACAACTGCAATTTATTTTTTTGGCTTGCTTATCGAAATAAATATGGAAATTGAGTCGCAGAAGCATTGAAAATATTAATCCCTTTCGCCATGTCTTATCTCTGTGAAAAGGGTTTTTCGTCTATGGTTGCGCTAAAAACTAAATACAGGAATCGTCTCTTACCACTCGAAAACAATTTGCTTTTTTGTACTCGCTTATCAAAACCTGTCATTTCACGATTCGATTTGCGTGCGTAAAAAGTCACTTTAAACACGAGTGCGTAAAAGTAAAGTTGGTACTTCCTGGAACTTGATTAATTTAGTGACATTTTAAAATCATAAATCCCTAACCTTAATAATATGCTACCCAGTTCGTTGTTTTTCTATGAAAATAAAAGGAAATGAAATAGAAATTGTTATATTTGGAAGGTATGTAATTCAATGTCAGAACAGCAACAAATATAATTTTTTAAATTTATAGAAAACTAAAATAAAATTGTCAGAAGTGGGATTCGAACAAACACCCCCAGAGATGACCAGAACGCTCGAGAACCCGTATAACGGGAAAGGTAAACCTTGAGTCTGGCGCCTTAGACCGCTCGGCCATCCTGACAGATGGTAGTAATATTGTTAAAAATACTTATAAATATAAAAATTTTGAAATTATATTTATATTTTATATAAATATTATTATTGTTTATAGTTCTCGTACAAAAAATATTGTACAAACTTCGTGCGTGAAACATTTCGCGAATTCGTGTCCATAAACTGGTCATTCGCGAAATATGATTTCACGCACTTGGTTCGTAAATAACTATTGTGTGTTTCTAACGTAGATCCACGTATGCAGAATCTTTTAAATGAAAAACAAATGCAGCCATCACACTAATTTCTTTTCTTTCCATGTGTACTTATTTTAAGTAAAATTTTTATAATAAATTATTTTTCTCATGAAATTTGCATTATTGCTTAGGCTATTTCGCGTCCCCCCTTTAATATCACCGCGACCCCCAGGTTGAGAAACGATGATCTAGAAAATTATCTCGAAAAGGAAAATTTGTGAAAAAATAGAAAAATTTTGAGATTTTTTCTAACATTTTGGATTAGAATATCCAGTGATTCCATCATTACAAACTGTATTTTGTCGGGCTTTGAATTATCAATTCATTGTATAATTTTTAAATATTTTTAAATCCCTCTCAAGTTTTATTAAAGTGATTTGGCTTAAAACTACTAGATTATTTGAATTATAATTTATTATTAAGATTAGCATCACTTTTTGTCAAGTTTTATACTGTTAAAAAAGAAATTTTACGTTTACACTTACAGATAGAAGTAACTTGTATTAATAAATTCAATTATAGCTCCAGGAAATATGTAAAATCCTAATATTGTAGTCACAAGGTGAAACTTTGTAAAGATTGCCGCTTAACCTTGGTCAAGAATGTAATATATATTAACACACACATGCGTGTATTTGACTTGCTTATAAGTACGACTAAATTCTTTAAATTAACGTATTAAATTTAAATTGTTACAGTTTGTAGAAAAAAACAGGAATTAAGACAATTTGGAATTTATGCTTTACACAAAGGCATATGGGTAACATCAATTAAGTACATTGTTCAAATATATACGTGGAGTGTATGAAAAATTCTTGTATTAGGGAAGAAAACATTTCTGACAGGCTTTCCCATTAATTAAAAAAAAAATCTAATGATTGATATCGTGTTTCTAGTTTCTAGTTGGCCTTGATTTCGCTGTGAAGTCATTTCAACCGGCCGCCTGTCATTACATTTAGCTGTCATTTGCGTAATTAGTTATTCTGTTATTCTGTTTTATCTCGTTTATTTACCTCGAATATTCATTGAAAGTGAATACAATATGTTCTTCTTAAAACAAAGATATTGTAAATTATTAATATTTGTCGCTAAAAATGTCATTTTTAAAACAACATAAATAGTTATTTTTGTATCTAGAACGCGAAATGGTACTTTTTATCACATTATCTTTTGGTAAATTTTGCAACAAAGTGTCACAAAACCATTCTTCAAATAAAGATGAGGTCATATTTTCATGGTAATCTAAACTTGAGGATTTAACATTTTTAGCAGATAATAGCGGCTGTTCGATCCATCCTTTTTCTGACCCAGCATGAAGAATGATTATTCTCTTCCCTCTCGAAACCGGCGTGTCCAACTGACACATACTTGAACAATACACCCAAGCTTTGCAAATTGTGTCATGGGTGTCATACCACGTCTCGTCTAAATAACATATTAATCGTCCTTCCTGTCTATACCTTCTAATTGCCGTTAAGTATTCATATCGAAGTTTCTGTAACCTCGGGCTTTCCATAATTGTGCGACGTTTGTCTATAGTGCCAAACTTAAAACCAGCTTTCTTTAGCGTCCGCCACAAGGTTGCTTTAGAACACTGAATATTTATAGGCTCATCACTGATTCTCTTATGTAAGCAGTGTAGATACAACATTTCCTCTGTAGAAGGAGTATACTTGCTGCCTAATAGTATCAATTTCATACTCGTCAATTTTTCTCGGTGCTACCTTGTCACTTCTTTGCTTTCGAGGCCCTGCGTTATTCTTAATTATTTCATATATTGTTCCAAAAGATACCTTGGTTAATTGCGACGTTCGTTGAATGTTCTGGGTTTGTAGTCTTTATTTTCTTCCATCAGGGTATGATAGACATTGAAAATTATCTGTTTTGCATCTTCTGATATATGCTTTCTCTGTCGTGCTCCAACAGTGTTATCACTATCCACATCATAATCACTAACACTTTCAGCAAAAGGTCGCCACATGTTCGTTAAGTAAAGAGAGAAAAATCAAATATGTATACAGCAGTAAAGATAAACAATAAATGATAAATAGACTCAATATTAGATGCAATATATACCAACTCTCCTAACTATATTTACTTAAATTTTGTTTAATAAATATAAGCACTTATTTCATCTGAATTGTTCCAAAAGATACCTTGGTTAATTGCGACGTTCGTTGAATGTTCTGGGTTTGTAGTCTTTATTTTCTTCCATCAGGGTATGATAGACATTGAAAATTATCTGTTTTGCATCTTCTGATATATGCTTTCTCTGTCGTGCTCCAACAGTGTTATCACTATCCACATCATAATCACTAACACTTTCAGCAAAAGGTCGCCACATGTTCGTTAAGTAAAGAGAGAAAAATCAAATATGTATACAGCAGTAAAGATAAACAATAAATGATAAATAGACTCAATATTAGATGCAATATATACCAACTCTCCTAACTATATTTACTTAAATTTTGTTTAATAAATATAAGCACTTATTTCATCTGAATTGTAATTTAATGACTATTTAACTATATATAATAACTATATATTCAAATTAACAACTGTTGGTATTTATATTTCATCTAAATTGCAGTAATTACAATTTACTTAAATTTTGTCATTACGGACCTCAGCAGTTTGTTTGCGTAAAAGATAATCGTATTGAGCGGCCAGGTTTTTTATAATTGGGTTATTATTAGCTGTAAGACAAAACAAAATTGATAGAAAAAGGGAGTTTTGCAGATGTAGAAATTTCGCGTAATTTTTTTATAAATAAATTACGTAAATATAAATTATTAATAAAATATTTCTATTGCTTGATTAATTAATTCTAAGAAAATTTACTAAAATTAAGAAATTAATTTTCTATTCTTTTTAATTTTAAAATTTGTTTTATAACACTATTTCACTTACTTTAATATTTATGCCATTTTATTAACATTTTTAAATGAAAATTTAACATGTCAACCCTTAAAAATTTAAAAATAATATTTTAAAAATATTAAAAGCAGAATATTACGTTTAATTCGAATAAAATACATTATTATTGTTAGTACCTTGCGTTCAGAAAAAGTTTAAATATTTGAATCCACTCACCTTTTGTAAAAAAATAAATTCAATCTTGGTTTGCTGTTGGCTCGAAAGACTGGCCTCATTCTGACTCTCCATCCTGCTTTATCACGTTGTAGTTGGACTTTTTGCTCTTCAGCATCCTCAAGAAGGAACCCAACGCAAAGATCGACCTCCTGTGCCGCTGGAAGATTTCGGAATATAAAGTCTCCCTCAGTACTTTCCTGTCCAAATCGGTCGTCTTGATGTGATTGGGCAAACTCTTGCATTTACAGTCCATGATTTGAAGAATTTAAGAAAGATTTTGAAGACGATTTCGTGACACCCTGTACGCTAGTTAGTAAGGTATTAATCTTCTTTGATTTGTGTATATGCTATCGGATGTATATTTATGTATAATATAGTTAGTAATATAGGCTTGGTTTTTTTATCACAGTTTTTCCCCCAAGAAGAATCAACCAAAATATAGTTTGTATTGGCAAAATGGAAAAGTCTTTCTTTTATGGATTGTTTTCGTTTTTAAGGCCCAGATTTTTCTTTTTGTTTTGGACAAATTTATTTTCTTCGTTCTGAACGATTATAAAAAATATTTCTCCTTCTGACTTTTTCAACTAAAAATCTGTTCTCCTCTAGCAAACTTTTCTTTCTAATTAAAACAAGCACGACGTATAAAGGCAATTGTTGGATTATTACGATTATTATATTATTGGTGAATATTACGATGCAACGTTGACCAATGCGCGTAAACAACTAATCTAATGTCATACACATATTATTATATACACTTGCATAAACTCTGTCTACATGCGCGCTAGTTCAATAACAATCTCACGTGCTCTTCGATACACCTATCCAGTTGCGAAGTTGTAAACGGATATCTTACGATATACGAGTTTGAATTCGGACGACTGCTCGATTAACTATGACGATTTCTCGAGGACATTTCGCAAAAAATCATAGTGCACCTGAAAAAACTCCCGGTAGATCTTGTTGGCGTCTACGCTGGTCACCAATTTACCTTTTCCATCCCCACTCTTCCCTTCGCCAAGCAATTGGAGAAGCCTCTTAAGATCCTCGATTTCGACGGATTCGCGTATCTCTTTCAGACGGCGAGTTTGCAAAGCCGAGCCTGATAACTTGGCCGTTTTCAATTGAAAAACCTCTCTGTATCTTTCGCCCGAAATTTTCTCTTTAAATTCTGTCCCGGTAGGTGGGCGGCTGTCTTTAACAATGTGATGCGTGTGCCTGAGGTTGTATTTAATACAGTTTCTTACGTCTTGATTTTGCGTCTTGTATACAGCAATTTTAGTTCCGTGTACCGCAAGGCTGGTATCTTCGACCTTTTTCATTATTTCCTTCACATAGACATCGCCGGTTTTGACAACGCGGCCAAGTGTACGACTGTCTAGCGTCGTTGATCGTGACTTACTGAGAGAGAGAATTTGGCCTACTGTTCTGTGGGCACGCCGACGACGTCGACGCAACAGAAATCGATACGGAAAACGGGGTCGATTGTTTTTCTCTTTCCCACCCTTCGGGCGTCTTCTTTCCGATCGATGCGCATAGGGGGGCTCACGTTTTTTAAATGCACGAAGAGGAAAGGAGAGCGGAAACGGAAAAGAGGACGCCGCGTGTGTGCCGTAAACAAGTGAACATCGACGGAGATCTGTGCTTGATGATTCCCGTCGAATGGACCCGGTGGTTGAAGAAGTTGTTTGCGAATCGTGTTCGCCCGATATCGATGATGCGGTGGAGAGTCGATGGGATGATTAAAATTTTATGCTTTTTCAGTCCGTGAGCGGCAATTAATATGTTTTTTTCTAAGACGTAAATTTCCCGAACATTCTAAAATAGCACATCATAATATTATTTTCACTAAATTGTTTTGTAAAACGTCAACGATACACTAATTTACATTTAAATAATCTTCATCATAAATTGAATGATTTATTTTGATCAAAATAAATAGGATCTTAATTGAAACAATAATCGATTTTGATCTTTAAACCACTAGAAACACAAACCAATGTACAGTGATCCCAAAAAGTGCGCTAGTAGATAATATTAATTCTAAACTACTCAAAAATGAATAGGGAATTAGATCTTTTTTTAACAGATCTAATTAATTCGATTAAATTTAACGTATTTTCTCAAACTATAGATAAATTAGAAGGCCCACAGTCGTTTGTGGACATTTTATTTGGTAAATGTCTTTTCTGTGTGATAAAATATTGAATCTTGTATTTTAACCTTAAATTAATTTAGAATACAAAATTATAAAAATCGCATTTTTTGACAAGTATTAGTCATTTTAAACGTCATTTCACATTTTCACGATGCCAAGACGTCATTTAAATAAAGAAACTTTTGATTTAATTGCGTTATTGCATCAGCGAGGGCAATTTGGAGCAGGAATTGACGCAATTTTTAATGTGTCTCCAAATGTTGTTAGTAGGGCTCTAACAAGATTCCAACAGGTAGGATCTGCAAGGAGAAGACCCGGTAGTGGATCTGAGAGGAAAACAAATCAGAGACAAGACCGCTACATACGAATTCAGACAAGGATGAATCCGTTTAGAAGTGCTATATGGTTGCAAACACCGTTACGTTCCGCCACTGGAGTTAGAGTTTCGGATCAAACCATCAGAAACCGTCTGAGGGAAATGGATCTTCATAGCTGCAGGCCTGTGAGACGCCCAAAATTAACTAATGCCAATAGAATGGCTAGATGAACTTGGGTTAACCAACGACTAGCAGAAAATTTTCAATGGGAGCATGGTTTATACACCGATGAATCCAGATTCTGCTTATTTAGTGATAATCGTAGAGTAATGGTCTGGAGAGCTCGAGGAGACCGTTATAGACGCGAGTTTACAAAAGCTGTGGTGCCTTTTGGCGGCGGTGGTATCATGGTGTGGGCGGGCATTAGTTTGAATGGACGTACGAACCTCCATCTCTTTGAAAACAATGTCAATGGACTCATATACAGAGATGACATTATTCAGCAATATGTGGCCGACTTTCGTGAGGCTGTGGATAAAAACATGGTTTTTATTGATGATAATGCAAGACCTCATTGTGCACAAATTGTAATGCAAGCAATAAATGACCTCCATATTAACTATCTACCTTTACCACCAACGTCTCCCGACTTGAATCCAATTGAGCACATTTGGGACAGACTTCAAGAACAGCTCAACGAATATAATCCACCCCCAGTTAACGTGCAACACTTGCGGGAAATTTTACCGCTGTGTTGGAGAAGAGTGTCACAAGAACACATTAATAATTGCATTATGAGTATGCCCCGAAGATGTACAGCTGTGAGAGATGTACGTGGCCATTATATACGATTTTAGAATTAATTGTTACAGAAAAATGTTTATTTTAGCTATTGTTAAAAATGTTGCTTATTTCATTTTTGATAATTTCCTAGTAATCTAAAGATTTTTCTGAATAAATATACTTGAAAATTTTAAATTGTTGTGTACAATTATGTATCTAATATAATACACTACAAATATTTACCCATACTATCTAAAAAATACAAAAAAGTAAAAATTCCTTATTCATTTTTGAGTAGTTTATTATTTGGTGTACTATCGTCAGATAGGTGGCAATTTGTTTTATTTTGAAGTGACATTATGTTTTCAATATGTGTAATATCATTTAAATGATCTTGTCTGATTTCTTGACATAAATTGATTCTTGTGGCCAAATTTCTGATTACTTTTTCATGGATATAACAGGTGGTAAATTTTGAATTGTGCGTGTGATGTTCGCCTTAAGGTCAAAAATTGTTCGTAACTTATTCTCGCAAACCTGAGACTTGAGATAGCCCCAAACAAGGGTTCCATTTCTGGAAATGCCCCGCCCAGAAAAATTTTCTTGGAACAATTCGAAGGTCTCGTGAAATGTGTGACAAGTGCCACCGTCTTGTTGAAAGAAAACATTGTTCAAGTCAATATTTAACAGTTGCGACTACAAATATTCTGTTAACGTAATGTTGGTCTTCAGAAAAGTATGGGCCAATTACTCCATGAGCCCAGAAACCGCACCAAACAGTAACTTTTTCATAGTGGAGAGACAATTCGTGAATTACTTGAAGATTTTCACAAGTCCAAATCCTGCAATTTTGTTTATTCACGTATCCACTAATCCAGAAATGATTTTTGACAAAAAATTCGGATAGGCTTCCAACTGCTCTAGAACCCAAGCCACGAAAGTTCGACGCACGCGATAATCAACAGGTTTGAAAACTTGAGTATAATCTGGATTTTATAAGCTTTCAGATGCAAAAGTCTCCACGTAGTCATCTGAAAAAGCCCAAGTTGTTGAGAACGATATCATACAGAGGCTTTGGCATCTTTTCTAACACTCTGGCTTATAGCAGCGATGTTCTCCGCTGAACGGACATTTCGACGACGAATAGATATTGGCTCATTGGCGATTTAGTTGAATTTTCTCAAAGCTCTTTGCATCTTTCGGACACATTTTTTTTGCGGCGATATCTAAACACTGCTTAGCAAACTCACCATCTTTAAAAGGCCGACAAGTTTTCGCTATTATTCGAGATATTTCAAAGCTACGTTTTTTACTGGGGCCTGGTTTATCCATATCAAAATTGATATTATATTGTTACGTAGGTAGATCCCAAGTTCGAACGACGAAATATTTATTCTTCACAGATTACAATTCAAACAATATAACGTTCGCTTGACCGTAGTTAAAACTTAACTGCCCCGATAGCGGGCGATACGTTGTATTTATACGAGTTACCTAACATCGAGAACCTACCACATTATTCGGGGATAATACCGACGTGTTTCGCGAATCTTCGAGTAATCTAGTTGGTTCGACGGATTTCTAGTCTCGTAACAATATGCTTGGAACGACGAGGAGCATACCTGGCCTACGTAGTAAATCTGAAGAAGAAAGTAGTAGGTACTTAAAGATACATATCTTACTAACAATTACAAAAGTTAGAATAAAATAAAAAGTTAAGAAATATTGATTTGCATGGATTTTTACCTACTTTTGTAGTTTTTCGAACAATTTTTAAAATTCGTTGGCGGGCCGCATAAATATCGACAGTGGGCCGCATGCGTTCCGCGGGCTATGGTATGTGCATCGCTGCTTTACAACTATAGGAGAAATTCATAAGGAAGCAATCGGAAATTTGAAACCTGCTATACAGCAACAAAAACACTGAAACTTTACTGAAAAGGTTATGCTGCCCCATGACAATTGGGTCAGAATAAGGCTTACCATATATATAAAAAGATGGAACATTTTTTTCGAAGTGAATAATTTAACAAACATAAATTTAAAGAGATTAATTATTGAAACACCAATTCAAAATCAATCTCTGTTTGTATGCTAACAGTGTTTATAAAAACTATCCATTTCTGTTTAAAATCTGTTAAAAATTGACAGAACGTTTCTTGTATAAGTGATCTAAAACAACAATTGAACACTTGCATACTTATCTCCTTCTTACAGATTCATAGTATGTAATATTAAATATATTTCATTTATTAGACAGTAACATATATGTAAGTAACTAAACAATATTGATTGATGCACTGTACATTACTATAGTAAACAAAATTTTCACTCGAAATAAGTGGGCTTCTAATAAACAGAAGCTGATTACCGGATGCTCGGTAAAAAAAAACGTAACATGAACGATTACAAAAACTAAACAAACGTCAATTATTTGTGAAAATGGAGTGAGAAAAATTTATATGAAGAAAGTGAATTTTGTATTTCACCATGACCTTTATTCGTACGAGAAAAATCCGTGTTTTTGTTTTGAAAATAGAATTTTAAACAATCTGATGATGCGGATTTACAGAGTTTAAGAAAAGTGTATATTTCAAGAACTTATAATAAAATATTCGGGGAATATTTAATCTAATCTTCTAGAAAAAATTAAATAATTTCTTAACAGTTTCTTAATTAAAGTATAATCTAAAAATTTAAATATACTGTCCAGACGACCAATTGCAATAAAATTTTATCTTATCTCTGATAAGAAATGATGACAATATGGATAAAAAAATTTAGTAGGTGTACAAATTTTTAAATTTTGTTTCATCAAAAAATTATGTAACAAAATAGTTTAAAGCATATTTGAGTACGTAAAACCTCTCCAATTTTGTATAATACAAAAGTATTTTTAATATAATATAATATAATATAAAATAATATAATACAATAAAAAAAAATTATTAAAAATCGGGTGTGAAGAACACAATACAGGTTCATACGTATATGTGTGAATGTATCTTCTCCAGAGACGTAGATACGTATTTCACCTTTCTACAGGATCATCGGTACGCCTCTGATGGAGAAGAGACACATTCACAAAAACAACAACTTCACTATCTTACATAAATTATTAAGACAGAGCGTAGGAGAATATTCAGCCCGATTTTTTAATAATATTTGATATTATTAAAAATACTTCTGTATTAAGGTAAGTCGGGTGAAGATTCCAAACCGGGTAAGATGCCAAAGTGCAATAGTTCCGCCGCTAACCCTCAGATGGTGTAATGGACGCTATGAATGCTGTATTACGACGAGTGTAGGTGAGCCGGGAAATCCGGAAGTTTTCGAGGAAGTGAAGTGAGGTGAATTTGTGTTTAGAGCAGGTAAATAAATATTTTCAATGCTCTGCAATTGACGTAACCAACCAGTTATCTCAGTACTTTATAATCGGTTTAAAGAAATAATAACAAAAAGTAAAGGTTAGTGTTGATGTTTGTTATTACCACCTCGGAGTTGCCGCGCAAATTTGATTTTATAATTTAGTTTGGCGTCTTCTCCCAGCTATAGGGGTAAGATGCCATAAACAATTTTTTTTTCAATTCTTCTATCGATATACTACGGAAGTACACAAGAATATCCAATAGGGCCGAATGGTCTGAAGAAGATCTTTCCAGGGCAGTTGCGTTATTAAAGGAGGGTGGTCGTAGTGCTACTTCGATTCAAAAGAATTAAAAATTTTACTGCGTACACTTTTGAGGCGTTCAAGAAGTGGAAATCTTACAAAATGCAGTTTAGGTCCACCAGGCTGGCTAGGGAAAGGAAACGAAGAGAATTTGGTACATTACATCAAACAGTTAGAACAATCCGGCTATGCAGCTACCCCTACAGAAATTAGACGTCTAGCATTCACTTTTCCAGATGCAAACGAGATTAAACACAATTTTAATAGAGAGAAAGGTACAGTTGGATATGATTGGTTCTCTCTATTTATGAAAAGACATCCCCAATTATGCCTGAGGACCCCTTAGGGTCGGTCATTTGCTAGATCATTAGGAATATGTCGCAAAGAATTCGTTGCATATTTCCAATTACTTTGGAATGTACTCAAAAAATAGAACTTCCATTCCGAGCCGCGTAAAATCTATAATATGGACGAAACTGGGTTACAGTTAAATCACAAACCTGGGAAAGTGGTAGCCACAAAAGGAGCTAGAGATATTCAAAGGCTTACTAGCAGTGAAAAGGAGAAACCATAACATTATCGCCTGCTGTAATGCAAAAGGTAATTTTTTAACTCCATATTGTATTTTTCGAGGAAAAAATAAGAAAGAATTCGAGGATAACATACCACCAGGATCTAAGCTTTTTATGTCATCCGATTCAGCATATGTCAAGACCAATATATTTTTAGATTGGGTACAAACTCATTTTTTGCCACGGCCCAGGCCCGGGCCTGTGCTCCTTATCGTCGATTGGCATTCTTCCCATTGTAGTGATGTCAATGTTCTAGACATTTTGGCTCAAAACGAAGTTACACTCCTATGTTTACCGAGTCATACGACCCACTGGCTTCAACCGCTAGATAGGTCGTTTTTTCAGCCTTTAAAATGCGACTGGAACAAGGCTTGTGCATCCTGGATGCAAAATCATCCAGGAAGAAAACTTACAAGACTGCAGTTTGGGTCACTCCTGTCCGAGACGTGGGGACGAGCTGCCTCTCATGGAAATGAACGCTCGGGCTTTGTCGCTTGCGGAATTCATAATTATAACCCAGATCGCATTCCCGATTACGCATTCTCCGTTTCGGATAGGGCTGCAGGAAGTACAAATCACAATCAGGTTCAATATCCTGAATTAAGACCAACTTCAACACAACAATACCCTGGATTAAGAGATGGGGAAGAAGTTCAGCTAGGAGAAGGTGATAATACAGGAATTGAAGCAGCAGAAGGTGGTCACGAAATAGAGCCAGAAGAAGATTGTGAAGAAATTCACGATGTTTCTGCCGTAGTGACATTTTCAGAAATTTCTCCCATTCCTTTATTGCCTGGACCAAGCAAGGCACATCCTAGGAAGCAGCATGCGGAAGTAATGATGTCTATTGAGGTTAGAGCACAGAAGCGCCAAAAATTGGAGAAACGGCTAACTCAACAGGCTGCAAAGCAAAAGAAACAAGAGACAGACAAAAGAAGCAAGTGGAAAAGGAAAAGAAACAAGAGCAAAAACAAAAGAAACAAAATGAGAGACAACAAAATCAGAAGGGAAAACAAAAGAAAAAAAAAACAATAAAGAGAAGAATCTAGACTACAAAAATAGAACAGCAAAACTGGCAAAGAAGTTATGTGAAAGCAGCGGCGATGAAGAAAGTGATAATCCGAATTTATCCGATCATCCTTCCGACAACGCAAACAGTGACGAATTCTGTGCCATATGTGAAGGCTATTATGGTGACAAAAAATGGCCCAAAAGTAGACTGGATCTACTGCATTATTTATAAGAACTGGTTGCATCAAATATGCACAACTAGGGAATTTACGTGCGATGATTGTGCAGCAATCTAATATTTTTATGTACTACTTGGCATCTTTACCCAATAGCAAGTAATACAGTACTGAAATATTCGGTGCGGATGCCTCAATCCCTTATCGAAGTTAGCTTGTTCACTTTATAACATTCTAAACGTTATATCCTTTGAATATACGTATTTGAAATTTCTAAAATATACATACTTTTTGAATTATTTTGAAATTATAAAACTATAGGCATCTTTCCCCGACTTATCTTTTTTGGTGAGCTGTTACCTACTCAAGTATTACAAATGAAACAGACATGCAATATACATATCTGTAACTGTACACATGGACACATGGTACACATGGTGTATTGTCCATGTGTTCAGTTACAGATATGTATATTGCATGTCTGTTTCATTTGTAACAAATGCGTAATACGTGCATAACGTATTGATATACTTAAACCTTTTTGTATATCTACTCAAGTATGTTTTAAATTATTTTGTTGTATACGCATGCGGTTTGTCCGTTAAAGAGTGATGACACGGTAATGCAGTTTCTACAGATAAAGTAGTTACTGTCTGATGCAAACACATTTAATTAAACAAATAACATTAATTCAAGCCCTTTTCCAACAAGACCACATTATATTGCGGGCACTACATAACCTACCATAGTATAGCTTCCTCAGACGCGTCTTTCATCCACCTAAAAAATCCGTGGCTAACATTTTTTAACACGCTTATCTAATCCCCTTCGTGTAACACCAATAAATAAAGGCTGTTTCAATAAGAGCCCAATCGTTCCGTCTACCTCTTTTTCTATTGTGAATTGTAGACGGAACGATTAACTTTTTAGACTTAAAATTAACAAGAGTTGATAAACGATTTGAATTTGATATCTTTAGAAAACCCACTACAACAGATACAGTAATTCCGGCAAATTCCAACCAATCGTGGAATATAAAAATGACAGCTTTTCACAGTTTCATACACAGACTGATTAATTTCCCTCTAAATAATAAGAACTTTGAAAAAGAAGTATATACCATAAAAACTATAGCTAGAAATAACGGGTACAAAACAGAATTCTTAGACAAAATGATTTACAGAAAACAACGCGCTTTCCTTATGAATAATTTTTACTCCGGACAT
This sequence comes from Melolontha melolontha, assembly GCA_935421215.2. Taxonomy (NCBI): domain Eukaryota; kingdom Metazoa; phylum Arthropoda; class Insecta; order Coleoptera; family Scarabaeidae; genus Melolontha; species Melolontha melolontha. The sequence continues at coordinate 8,716,823 of OW285241.1, forward strand.
ACATACATAAAAACTAACAAAGTGTTTCATACCCTAAACTATATACCTGGGGTTAGCAATAAAGTTTCTAATAAACTAAATAAATTAGGTTTAAATGTCATCCTAGTAAATAAATGCAATTTAGGAAATATTCTAGTTAACAATAAACGAAAAACAGAATTGCGTGATAAGTCAGGGGTGTATGAATTAACTTGCAGTGATTGTGACGCGGTATACATTGGCCAATCAGGACGCTCTATAAAAGAACGTATCAAAGAGCACAAAAGTTCTATTCTGCATGGCAATATGACCACGGGATTCGCGGAACACTGTATTCAAAATTCTCATCTGTTTAACGCTAATAATTTCAAACTTTTACACTCTTGTAATAAGGGTAAAAGGCTTGACTTCTTAGAAATTTTAGAAATAAAAAAAGCCATAAATCTGAACAGACAGGTCACAAACACGCAATTGGATTTTTCAAATACCCCCACAATCGATGCTGTAATAAAACTTTTAAAAAATAAGCCATAAATATTGGTAGGAGTATTCTTTTCACTTAGTTTACATGACTCTTTGAGAATGACTGTATAAGTCGAAACATATGTCAGATATATTTTAAATACATTTTGTGAAACAAATATACCAAGTGTTTTATTTAGTAAATTATTATTGAATACATGTGGTGGTATTTCATTGATACAGCGTCTAATTTCGGCTTTCAATGCTTCGATGGTTGCAGGCTTATTGGCATAAACCTGTGACTTCAGGTAACCCCACAGCGAGAAGTCTAAAGACGTTAAATCGCAAGAGCGTGGAGGCCAATTCTGGTCACCAAATCGGAAAATGACACGACCAGAAGTAAACTCGTGCAAGATCGTCAATGTTTCACGGGCGGTATGACATGTGGCACCGGCCTGCTGAAGCCACATGTCGTCAAGATCAATAGCTTCCAAATGAGGCACAAGAAACTGTGTTATCATAGCACGATAACGTTCGCCATTCACCGTTACTGCATTACCTTCTTCGTTTTCGAAGAAAAACGGTCCAATTATTCCTCCAGACCATAATGCACACCATACAGTGACCCGTTGTGGATGCATTGCTTTCTGATGAATTATTCGTGGATTTTCTAAGCCCCAAATGCGACAGTTTTGCCTATTAACGAAACCATCGAGGTGAAAATGGGCCTCATCACTGAAAATGATTTTGTTTGCAAAATCAGCAGGTTGCTCAAGGATCCAATTGGTGAATTCTCTTCGCTGTTCATGGTCTACTGGCAGAAGTTGTTGAGTCAGTTGGATTTTGTAGGCATGCAGCTGTAAATCTTTAGTGAGAATTCGCTGAAGAGTGCCTGTTGAAATGTTCAATTCTTGTGCCCGATGGCGAATTGACGTCTCTGGCCTTTCTGTCACACTCTCGCGAACTGCCGTGATGTTTTGTTCTGAACGACCTCTACGAACTCGTATCGTGTGTGTCACATCACTAACCGAACCGGTACTTTCGAATTTTTCGATTATTCGTTTAACCGTAGATGAATTAGGCACATTATTTCGACCGAACATTGGACGCACTTTACGAATAGTGGCAATTAAACTTTCACCATTTTCATTATAATTTTTGATAATCAGGACGCGTTGTTCTACCGTGTAATGCTCCATGTTTACTAACCCCCATCTGTCAACTTTCGATCTGCTACGTCATAATCATGTGACATTATGACTGTCAAACATGGCGCGCAATTCAAATCTTGCGCTCTTATTGAAACACCCATTATAATAGGTTAAAATAATTTAGATTTATAACCTAAAATATTTAATCAAAAGTTACTAGTTTTTGTATATTCGATTAAAAGAAAACATAATTTAGACACTAATTAAACGTTATTGTCAACAATTGCAGGCAATAAAAAGCTAATTTAACTGGGCCACAGTTTAATTGGAAGTAACAACAAATAAAGAAATAATTGAAGTGGAAATTTTAGACGAGTTAAATCACTCCAAGTAATAATATTTACAGTGCGTAAATATAATATAGAATGATTTGTTTAAATAATCGCATAAAGCTTTTTAAATGCGATTAAAAAATTATGAGGAAAGTTCAATTGATCTAATTACCAAATTGTTATGTCTGATTAAATCGAAAACTGTGATTTATTCCCTAAAAGTTAAATTTAAAATATCTTTACCACAATGTAGCTTTAAATCAGCTGTAGAAAAAAAAGTATAGCTCACTTTACACAAACAAAATACATCATTATACAACCAATACAACGTGTTTCAAAAAGAATTACATGAATTTCTCCTATAAATTATATATAATGTTCTGCATTGTTGAAATGCGGATATACCGTGAGTTTTTCTTAATTCTGTACATAGCCTATGTTCAGCTTCAAAAATAACGCTACAATGCGACAGAATGTTATGCATCGCTCGCTAATTTAAAAAAAATGTATTTATAAAAGGTGAAAAAATAGAAATTTAGAACTAGTATAAAGCTGGAAACAATTTAAGGAAAGTGCGGGATCTGTTTTCTATCAAATATGTTTATAGGCCCTACCAGCTATCGGAAAAGTTCAGGCGATTACTATGAAATTTTATTCTGATGGATGCATAATAGATACACACAGAAAAAAATTGAACAATGCAACTGCAACAGGACCACCTCGACTAATCTATCTTGGATGTAATTGACGTTAAACCAATTTCGGACAGTAATTCCGAAATGTGGTGGTGCCCCATCCATGTGAAACAACATGTCTCGTCGAACATTCAGTGGGACATCCTCTAAAAGACCTAGCAGTTCGTCAATAAGGAATTGAAGGTAATTGTCCGCATTTAACCTCCCAGAAAGAACGATAGGACCAATAAACAAGTCATCGATTAGGGCCGCCCAAACGTTAATAGAAAATTCATGTTGAAATTTAGATGGGCGTATAGCTTTGGGATTTTCTGAAGACCACCTGTGCAGGTTTCTCAGATTTGTAACACCACTTCTCGTGAACGTAGATTCATCTGTCCAGAGGACTGTTCTGCAGAAATTAAAATGAAGCCGTGACTGTCTTAATATCCAGGTAGAATAAACTAGACGAGCATAGTGGTCTGCCTCAAGCAAACCGTGTCCCCTGCGATAGTGATATGGATATAAGCCTTCACGTTTTAAAGTTCGCCAAACTGTCGTTGGTGGTACTTCTAGTTGTCTAGCGATTCGACGTACACTGAGAGTTGGATCCCTTGTAACAATAGCTACTGCTTCTTCCTCTAACTCTGCTGGCAAATTTACTCCTCGGTCGAAAAGATAATCACGCAGTCCGCATTGACGAAATTGTGTACTTCCAGAAACGTTCTGTAATGAGGAATGTGCCTATCGGGGAACCGATGTCGGTATTCAATAACTGCTTGACGTGCACTGCCGTTACAGTAGCCATACACAAAATGCATGTCCGCATACTCTTGAGAAGAAAATCGGTAAGGCATTTTAAATAAAGAAAACGTGTCAACTCACTAATAAACTGTTATATGAACTGAAACGTAATGTAATCCTTTATTAAGAAATTCAACGTTAACAGTCATCTGAACATTTATTTATTGTATGATATTCATGGTTCAGCATAGAAATAAGAAATAAGTAAGAACCTTCTTTATCATAAATCAATTTCCAGTACTCTTTTTTGTAGATCTCCAAGAAATTACTCTATACACTACGACACATGTTTATTTATTTTAGGATAACATTTTATTATGCGACGTTAACAATCACAGGCCTGTTATTGAATCGTGTTAACTTTTTTTTAAATAAAATTAGCTTGTATTGACTTTAGGATTACATTTTTTTCATGATCTGACAATCACATTTGTAGATCTGTAACTTTGAAACAAATGGAAACGGATATACACGTTTTGCGTTTTTGTTACTTGAAATGAAGTCTACTTTACACTGTTAAAATTTAAACATAACGATACGGGACACTTGTATAAGGGTCGTGCAAATACGTATTTATACATATAAAGTTTAGTTGTGTTGAAATTAAATTTTACTCATAAACACTGAGATGTATATTATAAAATTATATTTTTGACAATCAACGCGGTGCAACTTGAAGTCATTATATTATTGACGCATTTAACGCGGGCCATATTTGCAACTTATTTGCGACGTACTTTGATATCATTATATTTTTGCTCTTTACGTCGGCAAATAAACAATTTAATTTGTAAACATTTAATTTTGTAATCATATGTTATTATAACTAAGATTGCAAAAATAATAAGATAAAGTTGTAAAGTATATTTGGTTTTAAAATACCGTAATTCTAAAAATAACGTAATACAATCTTTGAACGGACACGCACATGTATATTAAGCGATTCTTTTTTCCTATTTTAACTTACCTCGTTTTTCCCGAAATTCATAAACTGTATAGACTACGTTGATTGTAATAATAAATATAACGCGCCAGAAATTTTGCAATGAGTTCATAAACCTCTATGTTTTATTATCACACATCCTTGACATCCTTATTCTAAATAATTAAAACGTTAATTGGTGACATAAAACGTAATCGGTGTTAGCTGTCGCAAGCATGCATCTTAAAATTCCTAAGAAAGGAATTATGAACGGACAAGGAAGCTTACTGTGGATTCACCAGTGGCGGCTCGGGGTGGTTCACATAGGGAGTGCATAATTTCAAAATTAAAAAGTGTAATACAAAAACGCTTACCCAATCCTTATAAATTTCACCGACGTACTGTTCCAGACAGGTACTGTTCATTGTAGAGTTTGTTTTGAGGGAATAGTAAATATTACACTACACAGTTTAATTACATCTGACGATAAACGAAGTCCATTTTACGTGTCTTTGACTTGCAGAACAGTTCTATCACTTTTTCATTAAAGTTTGGGAAATCATTTATACATTCTTTTTCACAAGATAACATACTAAGGGCATTTAATCTCTCTTCTTTCATTGTATTTCTCAGGAAAGTTTTTATTCTCTTCAGCCGTGAAAACTGGCGTTCCGCTTCGGACGTTGTCATTGGGATTGCAATGACAATTTTTAAAAGCGTAACAACTTCATTAAAGGTGTCGCTTAATCCATCCAGCAGAAGGCCTAGCAGACCTACAGCACCGACTTCTATATTTTGCCTAAATTCTTCTCTAGAATATAGAACGCTTAATTCAGTTCGTAGTCTACTTTCATTGAGGCATGGATAAAATTTTACTGCTTCTTTAAGGCAATCTTCCGGAAATTTTTTTTGAAAAGAGGAGAACTGTTTAAAAGAAATTAAGTTTGCTAATATTAAGTGCCCTGTATACCGAAATCTAGTTTTTATTTCTAGCAAAATAATATCGCACACTTCAATAGTTTCCCTCCTTCTTTGGCTACCATCAGTTACTCTTCGCCGCTTTGATGGTCGAGGAGTCAATTCTAGGTCATTTTGTTTAACCAACTGATTATCTGTGTCAGCGATTTCGGTTCCAATTTTTCCAATAGCGCGTTCAAAATTATCTAAATTATTCTTGATTTTTAATGCATCTGTATTGACATTTTGTAATAGATTAAACAATATGTCCACATGTGGCATAATTTTATGAAAGAAAGTTAACCAACAGATAAAATTTTCCTCCTCTAAAATTTGCAAATTGGCACTAGCTTGATGAATGGTAGTTTGTAAACTAGCTTCTCCCTCGATTTGTTCTAGAGCTTCAATTATTTCTTCTCGGTGCTCATATATTGTATTCACTGTCCTAGAATTGAAGTTCCATCTTTTTTTTGAAGAACGAGGTAAGCTTTTTCTCTGAAGGAATTCTTCCAATCTTGCAGCTCGTTGTGGTGAAGTGGAGAAAAATGTACATAATCCCGTCAGATTGGCAAAAAAATTCTGCAATTACTACTGCTCGATGTAGCATGTGACATAATTAGATTTGTCTGATGTGCATAACAATGTACAAAATTAGCCCTTGGATACTGGTCTTGGACATGCCTTTGCACGCCGTTAATAGCACCACTCCGAACTGCTGCCCCATCATAGCTCTGTGCAATCAGTTTTTCTGGGTCATCAACAAGCAAACTAATTTCGTTAAGGATGGAGGCAGATAAAGAATTAGCATCATGTCCACTAGGCAGAAGAAATTTCCAAAATCTTTCGACCGGCCTCGCGTTCACAATATATCTTAAAACAACCACCAACTGAAACTGATTGGACACATCTGTGGTTTCATCAGCTATCACAGATATCAAGTCGGTTGCTTTAATTTCACTGGCAACTTGTTCATGATACGTTCAACATTGCATGAAGCAGCTCATTCTGTATCGTTTTTGATAATCCCTTAAAAACCGGTGCTGCTTCGAAGTGATCTCTGAGCGATTTATCCAATTCTGCCGTAAAATTTATCAATTCCCGAAAAATGCCCTTGTTATTCGACGTTTGCTGTTCATCATGACCCCGAAGTGCCAGTTCAAACGCGCCACAAAATCTAATGCAATTTATTATTAAATTTAACGCATGCCTATTTTTTGTTACCTTTTCATTGTGTTATTGAATTGCTTTTCTAAATGATGAATCTAAAACATTCTGAATGTTATTTTTTCCTAACATTCTTAGACTAAATATATTTTTCAAATGCCCTTCGGAATTTTCAGATTTAATAATTTTAGCACTAAGATGAATTAAGTCTCTTATTCCATTCTTTGACCAAGACGGTTCACCACCAAACAAAAGACACGGAAAACAAAACAAAGTATTTTTAATTTCACACCCACAAATCCAGTCATTTTTCTGATAAATATTCATTTTGAATTTTCTTATAACGTCTTTACCTTTAACAGATTGTTTATTTTCTAAACATAATTGACGCATCGGCCGTTTAAGATTTTTTACTGCGATTTTTTCATTATACGTTAACGCGAAAACGCGTTGTTCTCTAAAAAAGACACGAAATTCATTATACAACGCCCGTGAGCAAACTGGTTCACTTGCTCCAACGCTATGTATTATACGACATTGAAGTACGGCAAAATACAGTTCTCCCCACCATCAATGTAATGTTAATGCCTTAATGGAGCAACAGTTGGGCTTTGCTCATTATATCTGTGACGACGATCGGTGCGTGGACGTTGTTAACGTGTCACGTTCCTCGTCAATAACTATGAATACATAATATACATAATAAATAAATACTTTCACAGTTCCAAGGGGTGCAATTGCTCACTTGCTCTCATTAAAGAGCCGCCACTGGGATTCACTCACATAAAATTCTATTTTAGATCGCGGTAACATGCCTTCTAAAGCGAGAGAGAAAAGACAAACAGAACCACCTCGTCGCGTAAAGATGAAAATAAAGAACTACTGCTGGACCATTTTTTTTAATTGTAACGTTGCGTTTTGACAGTTTACCGCGTTTAAATATGAAACTTTACGATCACAAGCGTGAATGGTTGAATTTTTTCGGGATTTTCGCGTTTTTCTACTCGTTAAATTTTAAATGAGTCTTTTTTTCGTGGAAATGATACTGATTCATAAATGATGAAACTGAGAATTTATTGCCCGTGTTGTTTATTTTTGTTATGTTTACTTTTTCGAAATAGCAATAATATACCTATTTTATTCGGTCTTTTTTTCCATAAAAAATAAGTATTATGTTAATAATAGACGAAATAAAAAACCATGAGGACGTCATCAAAAAAGAACACAGGGGTACATTAACTAATGTGACTATAGAACGGAGAAACTTTAAATCCCCTATTCTAGCGAACTTTTCAAAGATTTTTGAGAAAATAATATACAGGTATAGTTCATAAAGTATTTCTTTGTGGTCGCATGACTAAATTTAAGACATAAGATTACCCTAAAATGACTAAGGCGTGTATTTATGTGTGTGTGATATTATGTAACAATCTCACTAGCGTTACCATTTGTAAAAATCCCAACCACTACGTTAATGTTATATTCTGTGCTCTACCATTAGTAACATTGGTTTCGATTATAATTTAAATCAAATCTCCTAATACTGCGGGTCGCTAGTATTTGTCTTAATTAACGCTTAAATAAGCCCTGCACATACCGCTGCCCGCGGGCCGCATGCGGCCCACTGTCTATATTTATGCGGCCCGCCAACGAATTTTAAAAATTGTTCGAAAAACTACAAAAGTAGGCAAAAATCCATTCAAATCAATATTTCTTAACTTTTTATTTTATTCTAACTTTTGTAATTGTTAGTAACATATGTATCTTTAAGTACCTACTCTTGTTCAGGTTTACTACGTAGGACAGGTATGCTCCTCGTCGATCCAAGCATATTGCTACGAGACTAGAAATCTGTCGAACCAACTAGATTACTCGAAGATTCGCGAAACACGTCGGTATTATCCCCGAACAATGTGGCAGGTTCTCGATGTTAGGTAACTCGTATAAATACAACGAAGTTTTAACTACGGACAAGCGAACGTTATATTGTTTGAATTGTAATCTGTGAAGAATAAATATTTCATCGTTCGAACTTGGCATCTACCTACGTAACAATTTAATATCAATTTTGATATGGATAAACCAGGCCCCAGTAAAAAACGTAGTCGTAAGGTTGAAGATGAAAATCGACAGTTTCAAGATATTTGGACCGAAAAATACTTTTTTATTTCATCGCATAACAAAACTGTCTGTTGTTTAATATGCAAGAGCAGTGTTTCTATTCCGAAAGAATATAATGTGAAAAGGTATTATGAAACCCAGCATCATACTTTTACCAAATTAACCGGCGAAAATCGAACGCAAAAAATTTCCACTTTACAAAGGGAACTAATAGGCCAGCAAGCTATGTTTACAAAACCAATTCAAGATGTTGAAACAGCTACTGAAGTTAGCTTTGAAATATCTCGAATAATAGCGGAAACTTGTCGGTCTTTTAAAGATGGTAAGTTTGTTAAGCAGTGCTTAGATATCGCCACAAAAAAAAAATGTGTCCGAAAGATGCAAAGAGGTTTGAGAAAATTCAACTAAATCTGATGACTGTTCAAAGAAGACTTACCACATTAGCAGCTAATATAGAAGAGCAATTAGCTACGAAATCGAAAAGTTTTGAGTATTTTTCTATAGCACTCGACGAATCTACAGAAATAAGTTCCACTGCTCAACTCTTAATATTTTTACGAGATGTAACGTAAAATTTTGAAGTGCGTGACGAACTGAAAGCTCTTCTGGAAAAATGTTCTATAATGGATTGGATTTAACGAAATTATCTGGAATTACGACTGACGGAGCACCTTCAATGGTTGGAAGTAAATCTGGGATAATAACTATGTTAAAAGACTATTTACAAACTAAAAACATAGATACCAAGGCATTAATGCAGTTTCATTGCATTATACATCAAGAGACCCTCTGTTCAAAATTATTGGGATTTGAAAATGTGCTGAAAGTTGTAGTACCTACTGTAAACTTTATAAAATCACGAGGTCTTAATCACCGACAATTCACACAATTTCTCGAGGTTATTGAAAGCGAATATGGTGATCTCCTGTTTTACACTGAAGTAAGGTGGCTATGTCGTGAATTGTTACTAGAGCGGTTTCTTAACTTGATTGCAGAAATCAAAATATTTCTGGCAGAAAAGAAAAAGGACGTCTCCGAACTCGACAACCCTGATTGGCTGTGTGACTTAGCATTTCTTGTAGACATCACAAATCACTTGAATGTCTTAACTACGCGACTTCAAGGCAAAGATCAATTGATTTCGCAGTTATACTCTTATGTTTCGGCCTTTCAATGCAAATTGAGTGTTTTCAGGACACAAATCAATTCAGCCAATTACAGTCATTTTCCGAACTACAAAAAAATTATGGAGAAATTCAGTAAAACTGATGTCAATTTCGCTTATGTTGAAAAAATTTATATTTGAATACAAGCTTTTCATGATCGTTTTCTAGACTTCAAAAAAGTTAAACCTCTATTAGACATTTTCAGCAATACTTTCAACATTTCACCCGAAAATGCACCGGAATCAATACAACTGGAATTGATAGACATGCAAAATGATGATAATTTACGAAACAAGTTTAATGAAGGTAATTTACTCAACTTTTACCGTTGCGTTGACAAAACCGCTTATAAAGAGTTGCGAATAAATGCATTGAAATGCATTATTATGCAAGCTTATTTGGAACGACGTATATTTGTGAGCAAACGTTTTCAGTGATGAAACTTAACAAAACAAAATATCGAAACCGTCTGGCAAATGAAAATCTGGAAGCAATTTTACGTGTGGCGACAAGTAATGTGGAGCCAAACATAAACAAAATTGTTAGGTCAATGCAATGTCATGCATCAAAATAATAAAACATGAAATATTACATTGTTATGATTACATTACCTTACGATTACATAATTACATAATTACAACAAACATTTTTGAATGTTCTTTTATTTTTATCATTTGTAGTAATTCATACTATTTAAAAATAAAAATATTTGTGCTAATAAGTATTCTTTGTAGTGGCCCGTCCTTGGCTTATAATTTTCCCGAGTGGCCCCTGTTCCCTATAAGTCTGTGCATCCCTGGCTTAAACCATTGACTGGTTAAACAATTAAGTTTTCTGTCTTCGCTGCCACCAGCATTCAGAGGTCTGATTACAACGACCGCTGTATAGATAAATAAAGTGGATCTTATTTTCTAGTAGCGATCTCTTCGAAAGTGTCGTGGATCGGAATGTAAGGAGATAGCCAAATAAAACTCAATTAAAAACGCGTAACAAATTTTACTTAAATCTAGATGAACAATTCTATTTACAATGTGTTGGTTCTACTTAATACATAAATTTGTATGAAATTCCTATCAGGAAAGCGAGTGCTGTTGCAAATAAAATCCCAACTAAGCATCTAATGACTCACCGGACATGCAGGTTTGTATCCTTTCCTTTTTCCTTTGAACAGAACTGACTAGTTCACCTTGTTTTATACGCGATGATATTTTTCAATTATTTTTAAGATAAAATTAAATTTGGAAGTTATATGAACACCACAATAAAAGAAAATAATAGTTAAGTTAACCTCTAGTTCTAATTTAGCGTTAACGTCGAGAATTATATGTATCCGAAGATATGTATATTTATTTGGGAAGAAAACTCCTTCGAACAGCACGCTTGGCTGCGTCTGTAGATACGAATAATCTATTAACTTCTGACTGACTTCTGTCTGACTCTGACTGACTGACCTGGCTGACCCCTGTCCTCTGTGTTCCAAGACTTTGTATCAACTTCAATCTCACAGAATGCGCCTTTCCAAAATTGTCATCAAACGCAATACACTGATTTCTTCTTTTCATTTCCTTTCATGTACGCACTGTAACTACCCCTTTTAGGTTTTCAAACCCATATTTCTTATTACCGACTGTTTAGAATGTCATCCCTTCAAAGTTCATTTCGCAAATATGTCAATTTATGATCCGTAATTAAACGATGGAATTTAGAAATAGTTACGAACTCACAAAGACAATGAGTCTAAGAAACAATCTATTATTGTTGAAAAGTATCTATAACATGTACTGTATGTCAACTCTTCAGTGATGGATACATACGATGTGACCTGTGTGTATGGCCTTTACACATGTGAGTTCTCGAGACATTTAAGTAACTATTTATTTACGAACACTTGATCTCTATTTTGTTACAGTTTACACAATAGAAAACTCTGTGCGACGATCGGCTTCCTGCCGATTCTCAGTAATTGAATTTTTGGGTAACAACAATTTATTAGTTTTCTGTTCGAAGTTGGTGACTAATATCCGGTTTGTCACACTAAATTTATCGACAATAGTTCATTGTTGTAGATTGCGACACTTTTTACTGGTCTATCCACAAAAAAGGTCTTTGCAACTGATTTTAAGCCGTAGGTTTACTAAGACTTTTTTCTTTATATTAATGAGAGAACCATTAGTGGGTAAAATTTCCGAACAATTTTTTTTAACACCCTATATACACGCAGTATAGAAGTGAGAGACACGTCTGTTTCCGAATATCGTCTACCGACGATTTCTAATGGGAATGAAATGCTAGTGTTTAGACGTTTCGTGGTGCACGTTCCTTTTATGCATCTTTCCATTTGTCCTCATAACCAGGAATGTTTGCCGTCGCGGAGTGTTGCGTTTACATTCTAATATAAATTTATTTTGGCAGATTGTAGAAACAAACGTAACACATTTGGGGAAGAATGGATGTGGAATGAGATTTTAATGGTTATTAATTCTCATTTTGCATTAAGTTCAGCTAGTTTATTAGTTAAACTAGATTTGTATTATTATCAGGATAAAATAAAACAAATTTTAATGAATTTCACTTTTTAATTAACCCTGTAACGATCGTTCCGCTCCAACCTGAGCTTCACCAGACATATAACTAACTTATTTACAAGTTTTTTAACACAAGCATACGGTAACAAACACATGTTTTATTTTAAATGTGTTGAAGGAATGGGTACTTTTTATTACTAAAATGTCTATGCACTAAACTTTCACTACGGTTTATACAATACTGTTGTTAAGTAATAAAACTAGGGGTTTACATTATATTACAGGGAGGTAAAGAAATTCTATGGAAAAATACAATATGTGACTGTCTGAATATCAAATAAATAAATTGAGTAAGGGTGAATTATTTGTTTCTAATTGATCATTTAGGATCTTGTCGGTTTTCTTTAATTTATTAATTTCAAGTGACTCTAATAAATTAAGTTTTTTGCCCTTATTTTCTACGTGTAATATTTTAAATTCTTTGTTAAAATTGTGGTTCGTTGAATTAATATGAGACGCATATGAAGAGTCACTTTTATTATTTCTAAATGAAGAAAAATGTTCCTTGATGCATATTTCAAACGATCTACCTGTCTGTCCGATATATGTCATAGGGCAACTACCGCAGGTTAACTCATGGACTCCTGACTTTTTATTGTTTGTTAAATCTTAATTGTTTTGTTTATAAATTTGGATAAATTGTTGTTAGTTCTATACGCTGTATTAATGTCAAACTTTCTTAAATATTTACAAATTTTTGTGCTTGAAGAGCCTATAAACGTGATCATTTTAAATTTTTGGGTGTTATTATTTAATATTGGGTAAACTTGTGATATGGCTTTTGTAAGGAGTTTTTTTTATTTAAAATGTTATCTATTATATTACTTTTATATCCATTGTAGATAGCTATTTGTTTAATTAAATTTAACTCTTTCTCGAAATTTGTTTGGTTCAACGGAGTATTGATTAATCTATGTATAAGACTGTGATAAGCCGCTAATTTGTGTTGTATCGGATGGCAAGAAGTGTTATGAATAGTTATATCTGTAGTTGACAGTTTGTGGTAAATTGCAAAGTTACGTTTGTTGTTAATTCTAGTAATCGTTAAATCGAGAAAGTTAATACTATTATTTGTTTCCTGTTCCATTGTAAACTTAATATTGTGATGCAATGTATTAATATAATCAAATAATAAATTTAATTGTCTCTTTGTTCCTATGAAACCTAGTAATATATCATCTACGTATCTGTACCAAAATAATACATATTGAAAGAGGATTTTTTTAAATAGAATTTTCAAGATAATCCATAAAAAAATCTCAGCTAATAACAAACTTAGGTTATTACCCATGATTAAACCTTCTTTGCAAGTGTATATGTTTTCATTAAATTGAAAGTAATTTTGTTCTATGCATATGTTTAGTAAATCAAGAATTTCATTAATAATTAATGGATTTACATTATTTTTATGGAGAAGATCTTTTACTAAAATAAACGTTTTTTCTGGAGGGATACTAGGGAATAAATTTTGAACGTCAAAGGAAATGAGTTTTGTGTTAGACGTTAAAGTAAAGTCTTTGATTTTGTTTATTAGTACATATGAGTTTTTTACGCTTAATTTAGGTTTAATTTAGGTTTAATAATAATAATAATAAGGCAAATATAGATTTGTATTACAAAAAAAAAATTATCACATATAACTTAGGTGATTTCTCTGTGATGCTTTGACAACATTAACCTTCTATAAATTTTTTCATAAAATGAATTCCATAAATTATATTTGATATATTAACTAACTTAATCGCAAATCAAAGCCAGACATACATAAATCTACGATAAACTAATCGAATTGATTTATATTTGAACAATTAATAACCATTTGTAACTTTCACGTTAACAAAATGGATTTCGTCGATTCCTATATTTTACATTTTTTAATTTATTTTCGTTCGCGCGAGCTTTAACGTACTTTACATATTTCTCTCGAAACGATTTTCCGATCGCAGCACGACCAACATGACGTTCGGGCGTTCTACAAACTGTAGATTAAATTTTAAATATTTATTCTGCGAATGGCAATATTTCAACTGCTGTGTAATGTTATTGTTGCAAAAAGTGCGTTCGCCGGCGGCTTTTAACATTTTCATTCTGTTAAATTATGTCCAACAAGGGACCACTATGGGGAGAGTTCATTTTTCTATCTGTCAGTTCGCTCGCTTTGACAGGCTGAGGACTCTATACGCGGGCAGGAAAGGAATGTGAACTTTTGTGAATGCTAAAATTATACTAGCTCGACGGTTTTATATTAAGATGTTGGGTTAAAGGGCGTTGGATATCATGTTTGGAATAGTTTTTGTTAATTAAGGAATTAGTAACGTGGTTAATTTCTTGAGTTAAGGAATTAGGTACAGGTGTGGAGAAGGCTTATTACTAGAGAACGGACACGCTTACCACATGACGCAAAGCCCAGTGCAGTACTGGCGAAAGGCTGTATTTCTAAAATATTTAATTTTATTTATATAATTGGAAAACGAATGGGTGGTGATCTATAAAATTACGAAATACATATTTATTTTTTAAAAAGTTGTATTTATAAAGTTTTTAATTTTATTTATATAATTGGAAAACAAACGGGTGGTGATCTATAAAATTACGAAATACATATTGCAGTGGAATGTGCTTTTAATTGCTAATTAGATTTAAGTTCACACTGCAACTTAGTCTGCCGGCTGTCTTCAGTCGTGTTGCCTTCCTTGAGCTCACTTCTCCAGGGTCGATCCTCTCGGATATGGGTTGATATTAAATTAAATTAAAACAACAAGCATTAATTAAAAAGTCTCAATTAGTTAGTTTGCAATTTTATTACAAAAAAAAAAAAAAATCCCTTTACCGAGTGTATAGGGAGCTAAAGCAAAATTAACAGTAGCGAGGAGGAAAGAGTCCTTGCGATAAATGACACGCGCAAAGAGAAAAACCCCCTGTGACTCTCGAGCAAACATATAAAATAAAATAACAACAAAATTGATCAGATGTCAACAAGATCATTAACCCCAAACCAAACGTCAAGATAAAAATTTGTTTATCTTGCGCGCGAAATCAAATTCTTACCGTCATGCATGCATTAACATGACATCACACAAAATTGTCGCCACCATCCTACGTATTGAAATATATTTATCTGAATAAAAACTATACTCAACAAAAAACGGCCTGATAAATTTTCTAGATATTTTCTGAACAAACAAAAAATTTCACAAAAGTTTACAAATTCATTTATAGCGCTTTCTACAATATATTAATAATAATTATAAATGGTACCTACATTAATTAATGTAACGTAACACAGCACGAGAGATTCCTTTCTTCAGATAGGTGTTTCTAATTAAATTAATTACAAGTATAAAAGACTTGTAAAATCACGACAAATTACTTTTAACTACATACGACGCACCAAACAACTAAAACGAATTATCCAAAATATTATATATATATATATATATATTAGACAAAATTAAGTCGTGTCTAATATTCAATTATAACGACCTATCTCCAAGGACACTAATGAATCTCTAAAATGAAGGTCCTGGAAACGCTAGGGCATCCCTACCTAATAACTCAAAATAATGATAAAATGTATAACTCTCAATACAAGCTCTAACATCCAGGATGGCGCCAACTTTGAACATCTATCTGCCCGAGCAATCTACAAACGTGGACAAAAATATACCTTACAAAAATTAATCATTTATAATAGGAATTTTATCGTCATACGCCTGAAATATATCACATATTCTAAAGAAAATTACATTTTTTTTGCATAGATGTTATACAGATAATGTTCAATATAATTTTTCTTCTCTTCTTCTTTCTTCTGGAAGGAAAAAACCACGACAATATGTATTTGTTGAAAAGTTGTATTTTTAAAGTTTTTAATTTTATTTATATAATTGGAAAACAAACGGGTGGTGATCTATAAAATTACGAAATACATATGTATTTGTTGAAAAGTTGTATTTTTAAAGTTTTTAATTTTATTTCTATAATTGGAACATTCTATTTGTTCATTTTGTCGTTCAAGTTGAGTAAAGAAGTATTAATATTGACGAGCAATAGTTTCTCAAGGTTTTCTTCTGTCAATTTTGTTCTCTTTGAATTAAGTACATTCTTATAAATAGAAAACGTCCTTTCTACATCGCAACTGGTTATAGGTGCATACTGGAAATATTCTTTTATTTCTTCATATTTAGCCGTTAGATTTTGGTGAATTGTCTCCATACATAATTGCTGCAATGTAATTAAATCTGGATTTATATTAAGAATTGCTTCAAACTTTTGCCGAAGGCCACATCCGAAGTCACTTGGAATACTTTTCAAATTATTAACAGCCACATCTAATGTGGTTAATCCGTCATTTAATTTGAGATTTCGATTTTCAAAATAAGTGATTAGTTTTGGCAATTTTCCAAAGTGTTCGTGAAGAAAGTTCAACTGATTTTTTAAACTTGGGATTTGTGTGAGCTCCTTGCACTCACCAATACTTCTAGCATCCTCCTTTAGCAGTGTTAGAAATGTTTTAGGCTATCGAAATTCTCAGCATAATAACTAGTAGCTTCCAGCCATGTTCCCCATGTAGTTATTACTGGAGTGGGAGGCAGTGACAGAGATGGAAATTTTTCCCTGAAAAGAGCTACTCTCAATGGTGCTTTTCTGAAAACTTTTTTAAAAGCTGATACAAGTCTATCAACTTCCGGAAAAGTGTCTCTGATATATTCACAGATTCTGTGGAGAGCATGTGCTACACAAGTAATATGCAGCATATTAGGATATGTTTTCTTCAATAGTCTGCCTGTTTTTAACATATACGCAGCACTATCACTGACAAATAAAAGTATTTTTTCTTTGTACGTGGCGTCCGAATGAAGCATTTTTTGCATATTCTCCTTAATGGTTTCAGCAACTGTTTCCGCATCAACTCTATTTATAACACTTGTTGCTATTACATATGAGTTATAGAAAATAGTTGGATGTAGTACACCAGCTACAACATTTACCACACAGCGTCCTAACATATCCACCGTTTCTTCGGCGCTTATCCATATGTATTGATTTAAAAGATGGCTTCTAATGCGTTCTACTGTTCTCGTATAGCACCTAGAAACATAATATTTGCGTAAAGTTGATTTATCAGGAACTTTTCGACCAGTATATTTTTTCAGAAATGTCTTCAAAATTGGATTGTTCAATTTAA
This sequence comes from Melolontha melolontha, assembly GCA_935421215.2. Taxonomy (NCBI): domain Eukaryota; kingdom Metazoa; phylum Arthropoda; class Insecta; order Coleoptera; family Scarabaeidae; genus Melolontha; species Melolontha melolontha. The sequence goes on from OW285241.1 coordinate 8,734,328, forward strand.
ATAATGGAATATTAGCTGCCATAAAAGTTTCACAGAGTTCTTCGTTAAAATTGTCAGATTCCAACGGGTTCAATTTGTTTTCGTGCTTTAACGATCCTACGTGACGTTTTACGGTTGATTTATTGCAATTTTTCAATAACGTTTCACACACTTCACAATAAATTTCGGAATCACTGGCAATGTACATACAATCAGTATGGCCCTCAATCCAACTCGGCATTGTTTCACGATGCCATTCTCGACGCTCTTCCATTGTCTGAAAAAGTAAAAATATTCTAGATCCAAATAAACGAAATTAAATAACGAAATTTTATGCACACTTACGTGAAAATAATTGGAAGATGTTGCTTAAATGAAAAGAAAAGGAATGTACGTGCTATTTCTCTTACGAAATACGATAAACTTATTTATTTTATCTACGTACACGACACAACTGAAAACACTATATTCTCCGAATACAATAGCTGGGTTGTCCATTGCTATCGCTGCGAGACCAGGTGGCCAAGTAAGTCAAACAAATACTGCATTGAATTACGCCGGGATGTACTGAGCGACGTTATACACAATTCCAATTGCCGATTGCGTTTTATGGAAATTGCATCCGTTCTCTACTTATTACACTAAGAAGTCTATCACACCACGTCGTATAGGCTATATCAACTCGCTTGAGCATCTAATTCTTGACAAATAAATTATGAAATGTTTATAAGATTAGTGGCATATTCATTTACGCAAAAAGTGCCATAAATTCTGGATGTAGGTGTGAAAAAACATGCATTGCAAGGCAATCTTATAAAACGGACGTATTTTTTAAGTTTTAAGTTCTTTAAGGTACAGTCCATAGTTTGTCTCTGTATTTGATAGCGGATTTTGAAAACATATTATTTTATAAAATAAGTTCAAAGAAGATTGATTAATACAACTGCTCATATTTAGCCACTTAAGTTCCATAAGTCTATGGGAAACACTATCATATTCGCGAATACCATAAATATACACACATAAAGGTTTTGAGTTCATACTCGACAATCGCACAAGCTGGCTACTATCATTCAAGAATGATCGAATCAAGGCAATGAATGGCACGATCGTTGAAACCAATATGAGAAGCAATTGATACCAAAATTTCGTGATTATTAATTTATTATTGATAATAATCTCATATTTGGCTGTCGGCATACACATTAAGCGAAAAATAAATTCACGGATACCTTCTCGGGCAGCAAGCTTCCGATTCGATCCTAGGACCCCCGCCATGATGGTCGGTCACTTACCACTGGGCTATCGGCAAGTTTATTGCTCATATTAGCTTAATCACATATTGAAAAAGAGGTAGGAAGAAACTGCAAAGGTGTTGTACACGTGAAAGAGGAATGCCACTGCAAGCATGTAGTTTTTAAATTCGTCATTTAGTAACGTCATTATGTAATTAAACTGTATTATGCTCTTTCACAATTTTTTTTAATTTTAATTTTATTTACTAATGAAACGCCACATATTTTTATGATTCATATTTTAACATATTTCAATCTATCTAAAAAAAATACTGACCTGCTTCCTCTGTCCGGAAAATAAAACCGAAATTAGCGAAATTAGTGGTGACATCTATTGGCGGGAAATTGATCTATGAGGTGATAATTTTTATTTAAGTAATCTGTACATTCTAATTGACAGTAATTTGTATACTTTTTTCAAAAAATAAGAAAAGAACAAAAAATCTGGAATTAGATGTTAAAACAGTACAAGTCTGTAATTATCAAGGTTCTGTGAGTCGCCGTTTTTTTTAAATTGGTACAACGAAAGAGTTGCCTAGAGAAAACAGAAACTGGCCAATCTTCACAGTGTAATTTATAAGATTTATAACAGGTAACGCAATGATTAAAGCACAGTTTTTTAAACTACGAACAGGTATACCACAAACGTTCACATATTTCCTATTATTACACGAAGAGGTAATTCCTAGTGGGTGGATGTAGGTCGATACCAACTTCACTTCAATTCCTCTTTTCCAACTCCACTTTTCGATAACAGGTAGTGTAATTTATTCTTTCAGACCGGTATTCACATTCCGATAGGGATTTAAGTTATCGGCAACTATTGACGATAGCTAACAATAGAAGCCGGTGAGTGTAGCCAGTAATACGAGCCAGTAACAAAAATCAGTAACAAGAACTCTTAAAAATAATATTTTGAGTGTGAGCAAAAGCGAAATATGTAAATGAATACACAGAAATGTCGCAAAGAAGATAGCGGGGTGGCGTCGCTTACCTATTATTGGTCAAGGCCACAATAAATATCGTCGTAAACGACGGCGCAAATCCAATCATATATTGGTGTCAATTAAACAAAGTGCCATAAAATCCACCTATTTCGGTGTATATTCGAAAACTTACAGCACTTTACACATTAACAAAAAAAAGTGACACATGCCGATATACAAGGGTGGTTTGACAATTAACTTGGTTTGCTATGAAAGAAAACAATTTGAGTTTTGCAACGTACTTTATTTTTCGACGTAGTCCCCTCGAAGTTCAACGCACTTGCCCAAACGTTTCTCCAACTTCGCGATTCCTTCACGGAATTGCTTCGATGCTTTCAAAATACTGGTTTACTTTCTGTATGACATCTTCATTAGACTCAAACTTTCATCCTGCCAGAAAAGTTTTTAGTTTCGGCAATAGATGGTAGTCCGAAGGAGCTAGATCTGGCGAATACGCAGGATGCGGAAGCAGTTGAAATCGTAGCTCGGCCAATTTTTGCTGAGCGACACGACTTGAATGCACGGGGGCATTGTCATGGTGAAACAACACCTTTTTCTTGGCCATTCCCGGTCGTTTCTCTGTTATTACCGCCTTTAATCGGTCCAAAAGTGATGCATAGTATTCTCCGGTAATGGTTCTTCCCTTTTCAAGGTAGTAAATTAGGAGAATTCCCTTTGCGTCCTAGAAAACTGACGGCATGACCTTTCCAGCGGATGGCTCGCATTTCGCTTTTTTCGGAGCCGATTCGCCACGGGCAATCCATTGTTTCGACTGCTGTTTAGTTTCCGGGATATAGTGGTGTATCCAAGTTTCGTCCATTGTCACAAAACGGCGAAAAAACTACATTCTTCTGAAATACTTGCAAATTGTCGGCAGATATTCGCATGCGAATTCGCTTTTGCTCTCGAGTGAGTAAACGCGGCACCCATCTTGCGCACAGTTTTTGCATGTGCAATTCTTTATGCAAAACGAAGTGAACTCGCTCAGTTGAGATGCCTGTGGCTTCCGCTAACTCGCGCACTTTCACTCGTCTATCGGCTAAAATCAAATCATGGACTTTATCGATGATTTCGGGTGTCACAGCTGATTTCCGGGCTCCAGGACGTGGTGCACCTTTAATGCTTGTTCTGCCACGCTTAAACTCTTTTACCCAAAGTCGAACACACTCATAAGAAGGACATGAGTCACCCAATGCAGGTGAAATTCTCTCATGAATCTCCTTCGCTGTTTTCCCTTCCAGATAAAAGAATTGAATCACACCACGAATTCCAACTTTATCCATTTTTCGCTATTGCTCGAAACACTTCTGTTTAAGTAACTGTCAAACAACGAGTTACTGTAAGAATGACTTACGACCAGAGAATATTAACTCATAGGAATGACACTTTATGACTACATATACAGATTACATTTGCGCCCTCTATTAGTGTGTGAACCAAATTAATTATCAAACCACCTTCGTACTAGACGGAAGTGTGATTATATTTTACATGAAGAGGTCATTCCAAGTAGTTAATATCGACTAACTAGCTATAATATCGTGCGGAAATGTTCCAAAATTAGACACAGTCTCACAAATAGTCTGGAGCGGGACTCTTTGAGCTACGATGTTTTGTCTTACGATTGCATCAGACAGATATTTGCCATTTTTCCCACACATTTATTCTCATACAGAAGTAACCGGGATAATAAACGTAACACATTTTATAAACCTAGATGAAACTTTAACGTATTATTACCAACTTAAGACTAAGGAACGATTGAAGCTATGGGTTGCAATCGAAGAATTTGCTCCAAATAAGGTGCAAACAGTTCAACAATTAGCTGGACAGCAAACGGCCCCTATTTTCTGGAATGATTTTACATTCTGGGGAAGGATAATGTGAAAACTGGGACATGTTATGCAACATTTCTCGATCATTTAAATGAAATTTTAAAAAAAAAACAACCTTAAGCAACGTGCTAATGCACTCTTCTGCAATTGGTATGGAAAAATTGTCAAAATTACTATACACAATCCATGGAAATCTCTCTACTCATCACATTTAGCCCCTTAAAACTATTATTTATTTCCGAATATGGAAATAGCTTGTAGGAAAGAGATTTGCAGCAAATAACGAGGTTATGTAAGCAATAGCTTTTTTTAAAGATCTGTATTAATCGTATTGCATGGATGAGATTAAAAGACGACAAAATCGTTGGATTAAATATATAAACTTAAGGCGAAGATTATGAAAGATTCTTTCCTGATAAATTTGATCTTAATCTTTGATGGAATTATCAAACCCCTTTGTATTACTAGTTCTGATTAAATTTGAATACCCCTTGTATATCGCAAATCTTCTATTACATAAAAAGCAAGCGTTCGTATTCGCTAAACGCTAAAACAAACCATTAAGAACATGTTACGCAATATTTTTCCCAGACTAATGTAGGTTTATATGTAAGCTGTCTAAATTCCATTAAATCCCGCACTTCACGAAAACAAAATCAAAATCAACAGTCGACGATCGGATCTAATTTGGAGCCGATGTCAGGTGGACCGCTTAATGGTCTGGAAAATGGGCAAAATGCGAGAGGACAAACGAGTATGAATGGTCGACGTTTGTCATTGGTTGTTAACGCTGCTGCTTTCGCTTTAAAAAGTCGTCGACTTAATAGGTTTAGACTAATTGAATTATGTACTTAAACGTCAGAAAAAAAATTGAGTTTGACGTCGTCACCGCGAAACAACACGGGCACAGAAATAAACTAAGCGAGCGAATGACGAAGGGAAAACGGGAAATGGCGGAGGAGCTTGAGTAGGTTGAAAATTACTGTGTAATTTTAAATTACTGGTTGTTTCTTTATAGTAGAAATTCCTTGTATCGTGTGGAGGTAGAAGATGCCATATTCGTAGTTCTATAAGTAAATTTCATTTAAAAAAGCGACGTCGATTTTGTTTACTTCACTGTGGTTACTCATAAGTAGAGCAGACCAATTTCCATGCGCGCCGTGTGCGTCGATGTGAGGATGATTGTATTGCATCAGAACTAATAAAAAGCAAGTTTTTATGTGTTTGTATGTGTTTGGTACTTGCTTAGACTGCATGTAAGTGTAAGCATACGTAATAAAGTGTCGTCGACACAAAAAAAGAGAAAACGACCGTTGTCAGACGAAGTGAATAAGTTTATTATATATTTCCCAGACTTAACATACGATGGCTCAAAAATTAAATGTTTAGTGTGCAATACATATCTAATGTGTTGGTCAAAAGCACATTGTAAAGAACACGTAAGCAGTTCGAAGCACAATAATAACAAAATTAATCGACAACAGTTTATACATGAACTATGTGTAACTATGATTGTGTGGACACTGCCGTTTACCTTGTCAAGTAATGATTCATTTATTTCATTTTGGAATAAATACGCGAATCAAACATTACCGAGCACGACAACGTTACGAAGGAATTTACCATCGGTGCGTAAACAGGTTGAAAATAAAATCAAAGCCGAACTGAAAAATAAAAAACTGTGGTTATGTGTGGACGAAACAACTGACAGCAAAAAACAATCTGTAGTTAATGTGATGGCGCGTAATATAGAACCACATCAACCAACGTCTTCAATTTTATTACCAGACGACTAGAATAATGTAATGCCGAAAGAATTTCAGAGGTGCTATTAGACACTTTGGAAAAATTTAAACTTTCGACCGATTTTGACCGATGGTGCCGCAACCATGTGTTCTGTAGGCCGGTCTCTTAGAAAATATTGTCCTAACTTGTTACATATTACTTGTAAACTCCATGCTCTACACCTCGTGGCAGAACAGATAGATGCAAATATCGAGTACAAAGGCAGTATTCCTGAAATCTCCAAAACATATTCGGAAATTTCAAGAATTGTGTCCTCATACCCCTGAGCCACCACAGCCGATTCTGACACGTTGGGGTACATCATTCGATCCGAAAGAAAGTGCAGCTATCAATACAAGCCAGAAAAAATTTCAAGATACCCAGATTAAAATGGATTTACAAAGTATTCGTGAGAGTTACTTGGGACTAGAAGAAGCAATAACAAAATTAGAAAATTCGTCGCTGTCGTTAGAGGAATCACTGCAAATCGTTAAAGATGTTCACGCACAACTGTGTGCTGTAGAAGACGCAAAATGTTTTCTAATTGAAAGTGTTTTAGACAGAAATGCAGATTTTGACACCTTAACACGTATTTGTGAGGGCACGTCTACAGATGCGTTAAGTTGCTTAAATAAGTATTTTGATTATGCGAATATAACATCACTAGATGTAGAACGCTCGTTTTCCGAATATAAACATATTTTTTCCTCACGGCGGACATGTTTTTCAGAAATAACCTTAGAAACGCACCTGATGTTGAAAATATAAATCGAGTTTCTCTAGTTTGTCAATCCTTGGAAGACGCTTAAAACGGTAAGTGTTTTTTTAAATCCTCTGTCGTGCACACAATCACTGATTTCATACATTTTCCGTTTTATTTATAGGTACATACAACGGCTATAATATGTACTATTCTTATTCTTCGTGTGTTTATGCATATTACTTTAATAGCAGAAAACCAAATGTATATTTCACAAAAGTATTTTTAATAATATAAAATATTATTAAAAATGGGGTGTGAAGAACACAATACAAGTTATATATTTGTGAATGTATCTCCTCTCCAGGGACGCAGATACGTATTTCACCTTTCTACAGGATCGTCGGTACGCCCCTGCTGGAGAAGAGATACATTCAACCAAACACAACTACCTTGGCATCAACCAGAAATTACTAAGACAGAGCGTGAAAGAATATTCAGCGCTGTCCACATAATAACTACCGAACTAAGCAACATGTTTCTATAGACGGTAACAACCATATCTATAAAAAACTATATTATCGTGTCTTCACTACTTGTCGGGCGAACCGAATGCGTATATAACAAAATAATTTGAAACATACCTGAGTGGGTAAAAACCACACCAATTTGTATAATACAAAAGTATTTTTAATAATATAAAATATTATTAAAAATGGGATGTGAAGAACACAATACAAGTTATATATTTGTGAATGTATCTCCTCTTCATAACGTATTTCACCTTTCTACAGGATCGTCGGTACGCCCCTGCTGGAGGAGATACATTCACAAATATATAACTTGTATTGTGTTCTTCACACCCCATTTTTAATAATATTTTATATTATTAAAAATACTTTTGTATTATACAAATTGGTGTGGTTTTTACCCACTCATGTATGTTTCAAATTATTTTGAAATGTATATTTAATTATTTCTGAATAAATGTCTCTACTTCTATACTTATATCGGTAACAAGCTCATGTTGCGTCCCTATTCTATCGCATATTCTAATATATTACGAATTACACTCCCATACCGGCGCTCATGGCGCGCACGGAAATTGGTCTGCTCTACTCATAAGTTTATACGAGGCATATCCACAAATTAAGTGCCGATTGGTCGCAAAAATTATAACAACTTTGTTAATTAACTTTCTTTATTATCATTTACGTATGTGTATCATAAACTACTTTGACTAATTCGCGCAATCGTACAGAAACAAAATAATAATTTAAATAAATGAACTTTATTTTTCTACATAATTCGATATATTTCGTCAATCTGTTCAATGTGTGTTGAAACTTCTTGGTTTCGTTTTGAAAGTAATTTTCTTCTAACCTGGCAAAATAATCGTCCACTGTTAGCTGTTAATGTTTAATTTCTCCCCAGAGAACAAAATAAAAATATAAACAAACTTGACACCTCGATCAAAAATCTAACGCATGTGCAAAACATCACACCATTTGTGCAGAATTTTTTGCTTCCGAGAAAATCTTTTTAATTTAGGGAATAGATGAAAGTCAGATGGTAATAAGTCTGGCGAATATGGGGGGCTGCGGTACTAATTCCGAATCTTAATTTTTCAACTTTTTTGCAGCAACCATACCGAAATGCACAGGTGTATTACCATGCTGAAAGAGCACTTTTTTCTTAGTAATTCCTGAACGCTTTTCGGCGATAGCTGTCTTCGAACAAACTAGAAAATTTGAGTAATATTCGCCGTTTACGATCTTGCCTTTTTGAAGATAGTCTTCAACAATATTCCTTTTGCATTTCAAAATACCGATGCCGTCACCTTTCCCACGATATAACCGTCTTGGCCTTCTTTGGAGTTGGTTCTTAATGTTTGGTGCACATCCTTGACTGTTGTTTAGATTCGGGTGTAACGTATGGAACATACGTTTTCAGAAAAAGTTTTGACGAAGAATGTTATTACCAAAAATGGTCCAAACTAGTTACCACTGGGCTAGAAAAGATGTTCGTTTCTTAGTTACTATGGTGCCATGTTAGATTTGTCAGAAATAGTTTTAAAAGATGTCATACAAGATTGAAATACGAAAGTCTATCTATAATTTAGTTGGACGAGTACCTAAACGCGAGATTGGTAACATTTTTCGAGACCAAAATATTGGACTGTCAACCATTTACCGCACAATTAAGGAATGTGAAGAAGGTATGCCATGCATGAATTTACCGAAAAGTGGACGACCTCCAGTTTTAGCCCCACATGAAGTAAACAGACTCATCCAATCTGCTCAAGACAGAGTTGGGACGTCTACGCGCACTTTAGGCCGTAGATTTGGAAGTGTGCATAGGACTGTTGGCTGAATTTTGACTAAAAATGCATTAGAATATCGAAAAAGAAGGAAGTGTCCTAAATACACCTCAACCCAGCTGGAGAGAATCTCCAGATGCTGCCGAACATTAAGGCGTCAACATTTTATTGGCAACAGAGATTGGCACATTATCCAATTTGGAAATAAGGGGTAACGATGGTTTTTACATGTCAAATATTGCAAATTGTCCTGACAACGTAAAATTCAAATCGAAAGCGAAATTTGCCGACAAGATTATGTTTTGGTGCGCTATTTCTCAAGCAGGAATTTCAAGACCTTACGTTGGGAGAGATAGAGGTGAAGCTGTGGATGCAAACGTCTATATTCGCAAATGTCTATCTAAATTGATAAATTTCATTAATTCTCAACATCCAAATGACGATGTAATAGTTTGGTCCGATCTGGCTTCATGCCATTATGCTAGAATCACTCAGAATTGGTTAACTGAACATAACGTGAATTATGTACTTAAGGAAGACAATCCCCGCAACGTACCCCAGGCGCGCCCCATTGAGGAATTTGGGGCACTATTGAGAAGGAATGTTTTTGACAAGGGAAAGCCCAAAATGAAGCACAGTTACGTGCCAGAATAATCAAGAAGATCCGAGAAGTGAATATAAACGTCGTCCAGAGAATGATGGGGAGAATTCTACCAAAATTGCGCGCCATTGAGGACCATGGGCTCTTATCAGTTTTGTGAATTTAGTTTTTGTATGACACAATAGTGAATAATAATTTCCCAATTGTTTTATGTTTTAATAAAATTAGAATTAATAATTTTAATATAATAACAAAATTCCAATATTATTCACTAGTGCATTAAAATTTCAATAATTTCAAATCCGGACCTGTTAGAGAAGCACGTGTAGGTAATTCGAAAACCAACCTCGTTATCGTCCGACAGTCCATGTCGTCCGTTAATTAGCAGCACTGTAATCGTATCGACTTTCCCGGAATCGAGTTGATGAGGTAAAAGCATGCTTGGAAGGAAAATACAGCAGGGTCGATTGTGTTGGTAGCAACAAGTTCCTTTGCTCTAATATAACCTGTAGAATTACTTTTATTCTAGCGTGGTCTTAAAGCAGTAGATTTAAAACTACTGTATTACAGAAATTCAAAATTTTAGTAACTATATAAACAAAAATTGACGTAAAGCATATTTTTTAACTTGCAAAATACAATAGAATTTGAAAATACAAAGAAAGAAGGTTGTTTCAATCTAAATATTGAAATTTAAGGTACTTCCGAAGCAAAATAGAAAAAAATAAAAAATACGACATATCTCAAATTATATTTAAGTTCTAAAGCAGCGGTCTTCTATATTTCACGGGCCACTAATATATTTTTTCTTCAAACGTACTAAAATATGATCATTTCGTTACTGAATACATACCTTAGAAATAATTCATTTTTTTACTAGTACAAAAATGGGCTCTTTTCGTTATTGGTAAAAAAATGTAACCGAACAATAATAACTCTTTAAAGTGACTGAACGATTATTTAATAACTATCAAATATTTACAAAATGGGCGAGGAAGAATTTCAATGTATGCCACCAGAATTAGCCAAAATCGTCAATCAAGCTGCTGCAACACTAACCCCGACCAAATCGCGTAAAGTATATGAAAATTCTTATGAAAAATTTCTGAAGTGGACTAGGGAACAAAATGTCAACAACTACACCGAAAACGTTTTGTAGGCATATTTTGCAAGTTTATCGAAAAATTTGAAAAGCTTCACATTATGGGCACAATATTCAATGATTAAAGCTCAATTAAACTTAATGCAATAATGTAAATATTGGAAAATATAACAAACTGATAGTATTTTTAAACCGCCAAGGCGAAGATTATAAACCGAAAAAATCTAAGGTACTGTGTAAAGTGTAAATTGACAATATCTTAATGCAGAACAGAGAATATTTAGTTGCCAAGGTACGTACGTATAAGTCTTCGTGCGCAAAATAAAATTTTCCCCAAACCTTTTTTTAAGTTGACTTTTTAGTTGTTCTAAACTCAGCATTTCCTCAATATATTTTTTGACTTCATCAGGCATTGCAAAATACACTTTACTCTTACACTAATATATTCACAAAAAAAACTCACAGGTAGAGTTAAGCGTTGGCCGTCTTATTAAATTATTCACACATATTTGTCATTAGCAACTCACAAATAACATATGGACACTGCATACTTAAACAAACAACGACAACTGTAAAATTTTAACTTGACCTTTTTCACCCGCATATCTTTATAATATGCAAGTGACAAAACAAGTCTCTCTTGATGACACTTAACCACAATTTTAATTACGATAATGTTTAAATGTTGGAAAAAGAAAATCATTACAAAAATAGATTAGTACTTGAAAATGATACACATTCAGAAAGAAAAAAGCTGGTTGAATTTTAAAACGGACAGCAATAGTTTAAGTGTCATTTATTCAAATGTATTAAACAGATAATAAATAGCCTAGCAGAGCTCTGCTCGGCTGCGCTCTGCTCGACTCTGCTCGCTCTGTTCTGCTCTGCTCGGCTTTACTCGGGACAGCTCGGCTCTGCTCGGCTATGCTCTGCTCTGCTGTGCTCTGCTCTGCTTGGTTTTGCTCTGCTATTCTCGGGTCTACTTGGCTCTACTCGGGACAGCTCGACTCTGCTCGACTCGGCTCGGCTCTACTTGGGTCTTATCGGCCCGGCTCGCCTCTGCTCGACTCTGTTCTGCTCTGGTCGGCTCTACTCGGGTCTGCTCTGTTCGGCTCTACTCGGGTCTGGTCTGCTCAGCTCTGCTCTGCCCAGCTCTCCTCTGCTCTGCTCGGCTTTGCTCGGCTCTCCTCGGCTCTGCTCAAAACAATCAAAACAGTCAAAATAATTGTTTGTTCTATAAGTTGTGGTGAATAGTTATTACCTGTTAAGATCGTTTTAATTTTCTTGGTGTTATCTTTTCTGTATTTAGTATGTGATCGTTTTACTGCTCTATCGGTCAGATTATTTATAATCATTTTAGTGAATACTGTAGGTGCATTTTAGTGGTAATTCATAAATCGAAAAGAAGCTGTGGGTTTGTTGATCCAATTTGTATAGTCAATAATAGGTTAAAGAAATATCAAGAAAATTAATAATGTTATTAATTTCTTCTTCAATTGCGAATTTCAATTTGTTGTGAAAGTTGTTGAACTACTGATGATGACAACTTAGTTGGCGAAATACGTATTTACGATACGATTAGTAATTGTGGTAAGGGGTTATATACCTTTTTTGAGTTGTTGAATTTATTTAAAAGATAGTCTATTTTATTTGTCGGTATGCATGTTATAATGTCGACAGATATGTAGACTACATCATAACATGCATATCGTTTGTCACTTCCTGACAAACAAAAATAAATTAAAAAAACAAAGTAGAAAAACTAATAAAGAAACAGCACTTAGAGATAAACTATAAAGTTAACAATAATCAATTTAACCAATATAAATATTCCGGATAATGTTAAACACATGCTTAGCCTAGGATTCAAATTTAATATGCCACCAAATAAAATACCCATTAACGACTATATAGCTAGACAAGACAAGACAAACAAAACGAAATACGTAACAAAATTAGTAATATAATCACTAAACATAAACATAAGAAAATAGGTAATAAAAAAAATATCAAGTCTATATATGAATAAGTTCATTAAAGAAACAAAAAGATTTGTCCAAAACAACCCTCACATTATAATAACAACAGCAGATAAATCAAATAAAACAGTGATCATTCTTAAAGAGGAGTATGAACAAAAAATAGAAAACCTCTTAGACAATAAATTCACCTACAAAAGAGAAAGAAATACTTCAACAGAGAAAGTAAAAAAAATAACTTAATAAATAAATGGCATATACAAAACCTAGATTTCAACACTAAAAACAAACTTCGCATTTTTTATTCCCAACCTCAATCAATATATAAATTACCAAAAATACACAAAAATAATATCCCTTTAAGAGCAATAGTATCAAACATACAAGCCCCTACTTATAATATAGCAAAATGCCTAGGTGATCGCATATCTCAGATGTTAGGAACAAACGGAATATCACACCAAAAACTCATGGTAATTTCAAAATTTCATCAAGGAACAAAAAGTACTAACAGATCACAAAATTACATCACTTGATGCTGAATCTTTATACACTAATATTCCTACAAATCTAGATATAAATATAGAATCAAAATTGGCTGAAATTAGTCCACACACATCACTAAATAAAAACGAATTTACTAGAGGTATACATTTCTGTCTCGACAGCTCATATTTTCAATGCAAAAATTCTTTTAATATTATTAAATTAATAAATAAATAATGAATTTAAATAATTTCTGAATTTCTTTGCGAACCATTAAAATTACGTAACTGATTGTCGACCACTGGTCTAAAAAATGAAAAACGATCTGTACCTATAATATAAATCATCTGTCTTCATGAGCATATGAGGTACTTCTCTTTTATTTTGAATCGAATTAACCTTTACTTGATGGAAATTCATATTGTTGATGAAATCAAAATGAAAAAAATTATTTAAATTTATTTCCGCTTTATTAGTAAAATACCATGAGAATTGTTTCGCCACAGTGTCTTCTTTAGATGTAGTTATAGTATGTTTTTAAACCTAATTTGAATATGTTTTTTTTTTCTGTTCCAGGTCCTACCAAATGATCCTAAGGCCCGAAGATTATTCCTAACTAGCGGGGCTCTAAGCCATATCCAAGAATTAGACGCTGAACCTGGGTCTACACTTATGGAATACATAACGATCATAAACTCGTGCTTCCCTGAAGAAATTGTCCGTTATGTTACTCCTGGATACCCAGACACTTTGTTGGAGAAAGTAGAACAATATTCTCCACAGGTAAGTTGTAACGAGCCATCGAAAAAATTCATAATTGGAGTAGACTGTGAAATTGGGTTGGCACTTTAACCACTTCCACATAATGACATTTATTATTTGACATTGAAACTATAAGTTTGTGTCAAATTTTTCAAAGTTAAAAAGTTAGAGTTGGTTTGTGTTTAGATGTAAATGGACAACATTTTCAACAACTTCTGTAGCTATATGTAAATTTTGATTATGATTTCGATATTAAATAATTTGTTTTCTTTTTTGTTGTAGTATCATTTCAATGCCATAACCTTTTTTTACAATGAAACCAAATGAAACTGTCAAGCATCAAGTAATGTGTCATTATGTGGAAGTGGTTAAAGTACCAACCCAATTTCACAGTCTACTCCAATTATGAATTTTTTCGATGGCTCGTTATAAGATATATTAGAAAAATATTAATTAAACACAGAATGACGGACATACTTCTTAATAATCTATGACATATTTCTTTGATAGTGAATTTTTTCTTGTACCATTGTTACCCTTAGTTTTAGATCTGTCACATAAGTAATCAGTTTAATGGTCTTTTTTGCTAAAATGAGTTTTTACAGGTGTTGTTCAAATTGTTCCGTAAATATGATCTAATAACTTATAAAAAGAATTTTGCTTTTTAAAAAAGTTTGTTATTTATTTTAGATCGAATCTAGAAGTGAACTAATAAAATCTGAAACAAATTAAACTTACTAACTTAAGTTATTATTTTAATATCTTACCTAGGAAAGTGATAATTCCTGGTTGAACAAGAGATAGACCTTGCGAGAGCGTGTAATTTGTAAATCTCCATTTCATTTTATACAAATTTATTTTTAATTACATTTTTAATATTAATATCAACAGAGCAATTACTCTGGCAAGGATTTCCTAAAGAAAATACTGTTTGAAACTAAGAGAAGGAAAATTGAAAAGACCTAAGCTTCCATCATATTTAAAAATAACTTTCGTAATCTTTTCGTGTCTTTGACAATTCGACAATTGTTTTTTACACTCTTTCATAGGAAACTGTGGCTAAGTAAACACTAAAAAAAAGTTGCAATCTACTTTGAACAAGGGCTCCTAGAAGTTCTAGTTCCCGCTGAAGATGACATCTTAGTTGTAGAAATACGTATCTGAAATACAAATACTGGTGTAATAAGGGGATTTTTACCTTATTTAATCTGTTTTTTACCTGTATTTAAATGTCACCGAAAAATATCCGCATACTATATTTTTTTCAGAAAGTTATTGTCACTAATTTATTCCACAACAGTATTTAAAGTGAAGAAACATTTTTCTCCATTAGATGGCGCCCATGTTCAGGGAATCCGATGTCAGAAGTAACGACATGCAAACAGATGATATACTGCGACAGGATAACTCCACCAATCCCAGTACTAGCCGTGAAATTAAAGCCCTGATTGATACCTAAGAAAGGTAGATTCTTTCTGTATACCCGCCGTTTTTATTGGATTTTAAATTATTTTAATAAATATTTTGTATCATTGTTTTTAATGTGTATTAAGTTTTACGATTTAAATTTCTAGAAAAGTCTAGAAAAAAAAACCGCTTTCGAAAATAAGATACAAAAACTGACTAGTTAACGTAAAAATTTCTTTTTTTTTAACACAAATATCGTAAGATATTGCGCAATATTTATGTACGAGGGCAATTCGTAAAGTAAGTTCCGTTTCCGCCTAGTGAGCAGAGAAGTGGGGATATCGTCGCTATCGCATCGCCGTGGTGTAGTCTAGTTCAGTGTAAATCTGGAAGTGCTAGTTAAAGAATTGTTCGGAAATTCTTTCGTGCTATTTTGGTCGATTAAAATGGCTGCTGCAATTTAGAATCCTGCCGTCAGAGAATTGGGTGCTGTTATTCGATTTCTGTGCGCAACTTTGTGCTGTTTATGGTGAAAATGTCATGAGTGACAGTATGGTTAGAAGGTGACGATGTATCTTTTGATAAGGTCTAACAAATGTCCATTATGAAGAGTTGTTAAAGAACTGTTGTGACGAACGAACTTGTAGGTAATGTCGAAGAAAAAATTCGTGAAAATCGACGATTCAGTCACAGAACTAAGTGCCCTTTTTCCTCAAATTTTAGATACAGTTTTGTACGAGTTCATTATTGAACATTTAGGTTACCACAAATTTTGTTCACGATGTGTGCCAAAACTTCTTACCGAAGACCATAAAACAAATAGAATGATTTGGACACTAACTTTTCTGACACGTTACGATATTGAAGGTGAATATTTCCCCAGGCATATTGTAACAGATGATGAGACTTGGATCGCCTATGTCAACGTTAAGACGAAAAGATAGTCAATGCATTAGGGTCGCTCTAACTCGTCTACGAAGAAAACTTTGTGTGCCGTCAAACTTTTTCTGTGAAAAAAGTCATGGTCACTATATTTTAGGACAAGAAAGGCATCCTTCTTGTAGACTTTATAAAACGGGGACTACAATAAACACTGAAGTTTACTGTTGTACGTAGAGTGTTATAGCAAGGCTTAATTCACAGGCGGATGAATTCTATGAAGGGGGTATTAAAAAGTTGGTTCATCGCTACGAGAAATGTTTCAATCTCAATGCCAAATATTACGTAAGCACCAAATGGGGAGTGGGGAATCTCTGCTTTACTTATTTTGATGACATTGGGGACGGGGGGGGGGTGCTGAATGGTGATTACGTCAGCAATATTTATTTATTTACTTTTCTTATTTTTTTTTGTCATCATGTAAGTACCTCTGTCTGCCGGTCCCTACTTATGACGTTGCGTTTCACAAAATTGTTAAATAAAGGATCAGCTAAAAAGAATGCATTAAAATAATATAAAAGATATATAAAAATGTATTTATTTTTATTATTTATTTAATAATAATTACAATTTACAGATTATATAATATATACAACTTATGTCTAGATTTTGTCATTTTTTGTTCATATCAGTCTGTATAATACATTGTACTTAAAGCTTTTTTTAAATTTATTTCTATTTTATAATATACAAAGGCAATGAAGTTTAAAATATTTAATTCCAATTACGGAATTTGTCACCATTCTTTCGAATATAAAATCTATACAATTTACATCAGAATTCGTTGCTATTCTTATTACCTTAAAACGTTTTCTTTTTTAAATTATTAAATCACTGAAAATCAACATTTTATAACAAAAAATAATCGTGTCACGTCTTCTTTTGCGTCATAAACTCTGCTCTTGCCCTGGCATTCTCTAGAGTTTGCCCAGCCACAATTTTACTTAAATTGCTTCTAAGGCCCAAACCCATTTTATTCAAATCTCTTTTAGTGTTTTCAGTTTCGGCGGGATTACTTTTAGAAGTTACTTCATCTTTGTCAACGTTTTTGTTTGTTTTAACATTCAATGCAGTTGCATCAATATTTTTCGTTATGTCAACAGATGACTCAACCTTAATATTTAAATCGTCTTTCGATAAATCGATATTTTTTCTCATATTGCCAAGGATAGGACTGCTGGTAATTTTATTTTTATCAACACTAGGTCTTCTAGTATTTGTGTCAACATTTTTTCTTGTGTTACCGAGAATGGGGCTGTTAGTAATTTTATTTTTATCAAGACTGGGTCTTCTAGTATTTACATCAATATTTTTTCTCGTGTTCCCGAGAATGGGGCTGCTAGTAATTTTATTTTTATCAAGACTGGGTCTTCTAGTATTTACATCAATATTTTTTCTCGTGTTCCCGAGAATGGGGCTGCTAGTAATTTTATTTTTATCAAGACTAGGTCTTCTAGTATTTGTGTCAACATTTTTTCTCGTGTTACCGAGAATGGGGCTGTTAGTAATTTTATTTTTATCAAGACTAGGTCTTCTAGTATTTACATCAATATTTTTTCTCGTGTTCCCGAGAATGGGGCTGTTAGCAATTTTATTTTTATCAAGACTAGGTCTTCTAGTATTTGTGTCAATATTTTTTCTCGTATCACCGAGAGTGGGACTGTTAGTAATTTTATCAAGACTAGGTCTTCTAGTATTGGTATCAACATTTTTTCTCATATTATCAAGAACAGGACTGCCACCCGTTTTAATTCTTTCAATACTGGGCCATTTACTGGTCGTATTTGTTGCATCGGCATCTTTTCTGTCCGGGATGGGACTGACATTTATTTTAGACTTATCAATACTAGGTCTTTTCGCCGTCGCGGTTGTTGAATCAATATTTCTTCTATTACTATCTAGACTAAGACTTTCACTCATTTTAGATTTATCAATACTAGATCTTTTACTTGCTATGTCTATTATGTCAGTATCATTTGTTGTATTAACAAGCACCGGATTACTTATGTTAATTTTATTAATAGGTTTTGTCCTATCAACATTTTTATTTACGCTTTGTTCGTTTTTATCCGTATTTTTTTTAAAGTTGCCGAAAGTAAATTTTTTGAATGGCGAAGTGGGGGGTTTATCAACAATTTTTTTCGTATCGCCAATATCACTAGTGACATTAACATTACCACTGCTTTTAGTGTCCATCGAACTATCATTAATATTAGTTTTATTAGCATTTGCGTTTGGACCAGTAACATTAACATTTCTAAATGTTGATAATGGGGGCCGATCAACATCTTTTTGTACATCATGAATAATAGTAATATTACTTTTAATATCCCTCTTATCAATATCACTCGTTAACTTCTCATTAATACTAGCCACATTTTTATCATTTTTTCTTTTCAAATTGCCGAAATTAAAATTTTTAAATACTGACGTTGAACTGGGTTTATCAACATCTCGTTTTGGATCATTTTTATTATCAATTGACATTTTTTCAATACTAGATCTCTTTAGAGGGGTATCATCAATTTTACTGTTTCTAATATCTTTCATAATACTATCAACGGATTTTCTCGGGCTGTTATCAGGATTTTGTTGAGTATTGTCAACATTTTTAAATGTTGACATCGTGGCTTTCTCGCCATTTTTATCCACAGGGTTATTTACTTTTAAAGTAACTGTTGTACTGGTAATATCATTGCTTGCAGTATCAATATAGGGATTGTAGATTTTGACCATTAAATCAGTGTTGTTTCTTTTACCCCGTGCATTGAGTAATGCGCTTAGATCATCTCGAATATTTTCCCCTAATAAATCTGCGGATTTTCGAGTTTCGTCAACGCTAAGGCTACCTTTATAAATTTCGCGTGGAGTTGCTTCATGGTCATTTACCAAAGTGGTACTGTTACTTCTCGAATACATTTCTGCGTCTTCAATATCGCTTTCGTTGATCGAACTATCGCTTATTCTCACGTAAGTTGTCTTGACAATGCCATGATCGTTTTTAAAATTGAATCTATGCTCGAAGTGGCTTTTTAAAGGCAGACTAAACGATGGTAATTCTTTGACAGCGTTCCGTTTTAATTCGTACATGTTCAGTATAATCCTTAAGAACGTATCGTTCTCGATCGTGATCACGCTGGAGTTTGAGAAAACGGATAACCAGACGTTCAATATATGGTCTTTACCTTCTTCGTCTTGACAATCTAGTATCCTCAAAATGTGCATTACTAAATATTCAATTGTATCCTGCCTTTCTTGGCTTAAACTCTCGATACCTTCTCTGATCAACCTCATTTGCTGCGAATTATCAAGTTCATCTGAAATTTAAAAAAAAAAAAAATATATATATATATATATACAGAAACAATTATATTTTTCGCATGATTTTACCGAAATAGTCCAAGAAATCGTTATAGATGTATGTTGGGAATAGAGGCGTTTCCAGATCTTGTAGGAATCTTGGCAAAACTACAGCTGCATCTAGCGGATCCATTTTCGACAAGTCTTGCTTACTTTTCTGAAGTTTCTTTTTAAATTTCCCCAGGGCGTCTTTACTGGCAGGTTTGAAATATAATCCCTTGACTTTGGGATTTTTCTCTATGAGTTCGGTCAGTTGAGCGATGATTTTGGGGACGTTATGGTGCATTTCAGATTTTGGTAGAGATTCAAGGGATTTCCCGAAGTATCCATCTGAAGATTTATCTAAAGGAGAAAATATAATTTTAATGGCGCTATATTTAAAAACACTGCAAATCAGTTCTCAATAGATTGGCACAAGAAAACACTTCCTTGGATATTGAAGGCACATTGAGGAAAGCCTTCATGTAATGTGTATTTGTGGAGAACTGAAGTAGCGCAAACTGAAACGTTTCGGTAAGAATCTATTGGATCCAGCTAGGTTACTCAAATTTCCCCTGTGGAGGATACTGGCGTTTATGGAGAACAGACCTTATAGAGTGGAACTGAGAGATCCACTGGGGTGGCTAAATGATCATTCACTACCACTACAATATTGTTTTACCGTACTACGGCTTTATCAGGTGAATAAATGATGATCATCTAAACATATTGCTATGAATAGTGGGTTCGTAGTTAGATGTACCACTATTCACACCAACTCTGTCCAGCTTAGATACTCAGTCGGTTACTTTCTTTAAAATGGGACTGCTTTCCTCTCCGGGTTTCCAATGGAAAACGTGGAAAAATAAATGTATTAATACCACTATAAGGCGCCACACAAAATTTATTTGTGAAAAGTTATGATTATGTTGTTCTGAAGTTATTGTTAATCACACAAGTCGGAAGGTAATAAAAATAATATTCACAGCTTTACTCAAACGAATCTTATATTTTAAAAAAAGAAAAAGGAAAAAATATTCTTTATAAAATATAAAGAATAGTGTAATACAAACTTACACTTAGAGGTAAAAGAATTTGTTGAAAATGACCGCAAAACAAATCCAAACGTCCTCTGATTACTTCCGAACTAAATTAAATCTAAATAATCTCCAAAGCTGTCTTTAAATTTCACCCCTAATAACAACTTCAAAAAGGTAAACAGATAAACCTGTCAGACCGAAATCTCTAACACATGCGCGATACCACATGTACAAAAACACCAACCTTGAAATCTAAAACGTTCTAGAATTTAACGTTACAAAAAATTACTTGAAACGAAAAACTATCTTTATCATTTATATTTTAATTAATATTACAACATATAGAAATTCATACAATCAATAATACAATAAAAAATGCATTCAGTAAAGAAATAATATGATATAATATAAAATAAACTTACGTAGTTTTATTTTTTTCTTAAGATAAGAGACACCTCGAGTAAGAGTTAAATTAAATCAAAACTACGAGATATACAAACTCGTATAAATTCGGCAATGACTTCCGCAATCACAAATACTATTAATACAAAAACAAAAACCGAAATTACTTGAAATTAAGATAAAGAGTTTTATCTTCTAATATACAACTCTCTTATTCGAGTAACAAAACGTGTCTCTTATATTAAGAAAAAAATAAAACTACGTAAGTTTATTTTATATTATATCATATTATTTCTTTACTGAATGCATTTATTATTGTATTATTGATTGTATGAATTTCTATATATTTTAATATTAATTAAAATATAAACGATAAAGATAGTTTTTCGTTTCAAGTAATTTTTTGTAACGTTAAATTTTAGAACGTTTTAGATTTCAAGGTTGGGTGTTTTTGTACATGTGGTATCGCGCATGTGTTAGAGATTTCGGTCTGACAGGTTTATCTGTTTACCTTTTTGAAGTTGTTATTAGGGGTGAAATTTAAAGACATCTTTAGAATTTATTTAGATTTAATTTAGTTCGGAAGTAATCAGAGGACGTTTGGATTTGTTTTGCGGTCATTTTCAACAAATTCTTTTACCTCTAAGTGTAAGTTTGTATTACACTATTCTTTATATTTTATAAAGAATATTTTTTCTTTTTTGTTTTTTTAAAATATAAGATTCGTTTGAGTAAAGCTGTGCATATTATTTTTATTACCTTCCGACTTGTGTGATTAACAATAACTTCAGAAAAACATAATCATAACTTTTCACAAATAAATTTTGTGTGGCGCCTGATAGTGGTATTAATACATTTATTTTTCCACGTTTTCCATTGGAAACCCGGAGAGGAAAGCAGTCCCATTTTAAAGAAAGTAACCGACTGAGTATCTAAGCTGGACAGAGTTGGTGTGAATAGTGGTACATCTAACTACGAACCCACTATTCATAGCAATATGTTTGTTGGGGTATATTTATGTAAAGAAATGCTATGTTCATAAGTTAGTTAAATGTCTGACGAAGCTCTTGTGTTAGTGAAACGATCGTTACTTTGTGAAGTAAAAAGTAGTGAAATTCATTAATTTTGAAGTTACTGGACTTATTGCACAAGTAGCTTTCAAACAGTATATTTAATCTTTATGGAATCAAACATTGCAACAACAATAGACAATCGAACTTTTATATTTCAAATAATCAGATTTCGTTTTTTAATATTGAAATAATTAAATTTGCCTTGCTATTCCAAGTTGAGTTTTATAAAAACTCAAACAGTTAAATTAATATTGTTTAATTCCTAATTTGTGCCATAGTTCTGTCAATAAAATTTATAACTAATATTTAATAATAATTAATTAATCTTAGCTGTTGAGATCGTACGATAGCCAATAAAAAACCTTGAATTCAAGTAATTACATGTCGAGTGCAAAAAAAAAATTGTAATTAGCAACGTCGACTGTGAAAAGGTAAAAATTTAATTATAAGATATGCTTTTAAAATTCCACAACGTCAATGAAATTAATCGTTGATTTCAGTGTATTAATTATAGATCAAAATGAACTATATTTTCTATCATATCCAATTCGAACAAATTAAATCTCAGAGTTAAATAAACATAATTAAAAATTCGTAGATAAATGAATTATTAAACGATAACAAGGCTAGATAACTATATAAGTGTCCCGTATCGTTATACTCAAATTTTAGGAGTGTAAAGTAGACTTCATTTCAAGTAACAAAAACGCAAAAATGATATATCCATTTTTATTTGTTTCAAAGTTACAGATCTATGAATGTGATTGTCAGATCATGAAGAAAATGTAATCCTAAAGTCAATACAAACTGATTTTATTTAAAAAAAGTTATACGATTCAATAACAGGCCTGTGATTGTTAACTTTGCATAATAAAATGTTATCCTAAAATAAATAAACATGTGTCGTAGTGTATACAGTACTTTCTTGGAGATCTACAAAAAAGAGTACTGGAAATTGATTTATGATAAAGAAGGTTCTTACTTATTTCGTAAGTGCTGAACAATGAATATCATAAAATAAACAAATGTTCAGATGACTGTTAACGTTGCATTTTTTAATAAAGGATTACATTCCGTTTCAGTTCATACAACAGCTTATTAGTGAGTGGACACGTTTTCTTTATTCAAAATGCCTTACCGATTTTCTTCTCAAGAGTATGCGGACATGCATTTTGTATATGGCTACTGTAACAGCAGTGCACGTCAAGCAGTTATTGAATACGGACATCAATTTCCCGATAGGCGCATTCCTCATTACAGAACGTTTCTGGAAGTACACAGACAATTTCGGGAATGCGGACTGCGTGATTATCTTTTCGACCGAGGAGTAAATTTGCTAGCAGACTTAGAGGAAGAAGCAATAGCTATTGTTACAAGGGATCCAACTTTCAGTGTACGTCGAATCGCTAGACAACTAGGAGTGCCACGAACGACAGTTTGGCGAATTTTAAAACGTGAGGGCTTATATCCATATCACTATCGCAGGGGACACGGTTTGCTTGAGACAGACCACTATGCTCGTCTAGTTTATTCTACCTGGATATTAAGACAGTCACGGCTTCATTTTAATTTCTGCAGAACAGTCCTCGGGACAGATGAATCTACGTTCACGAGAAGTGGTGTTACAAATCTGAGAAACCTGTACAGGTGATCGTCAGAAAATCCCAAAGCTATACCCCCATCTAAATTTCAACATGAATTTTCTATTAACGTTTGGGCGGCCCTAATCGATGGTCCTGTCGTTCTTTCTGGGAGGTTAAATGCGGACAATTACCTTCAATTTCTTATTGACGACCTGCCAGGTCTTTTAGAGGATGCCCCACTGAATGTTCGACGAGACATGCGGTTTCACATGGATGGGGCACCACCACATTTTGGAATTGCTGTCCGAAATTGGGTTATCGTCAATTATCCAAGATGGATTGGTCGAGGTGGTCCTGTTGCATAGCCACCCAGAACACCCGATCTTAATACCCTTGACTTTTATTTATGGGGGTACATGAAAAATTTAGTCTACGCGCAAGTTCGAACACAAGAGAAGAGTTATTGGTTCGTATTTACGTAGCTGGCGAGCAAATTCGACAAAACAAGTATGAAATTCGGATAACTACTTCTTCTGTTGGCTTACGGGCACAAGTCTGCATTCAATAAGGAGGGTGACATTTCGAAAATATTATTAATTGAACTTTTTTAAATAAAATCAGTTTTTATTGACTTTAGAATTATATTTTTTTTCATGATCTGACAATCACATTCATAGATCTGTAACTTTGAAACAAATAAAAATGGATATACAAGTTTTGCATTTTTGTTACTTGAAATGAAGTCTACTTTACACTCCTAAAATTTGAACATAACGATACGGGACACTTGTATAATGAATACCATTTTCAAGATCAGACATCACACAATCGAAGAACTTTGTAATGCTATTGTGAATTCTTGTGCTGACAGTACCTAAGAAATTTTAATAAATGGCTTTGAAAGCATAAAGCGTAGAGTTCAACTTTGCCTTCAAAATAATGGTCCACATTTCCAACATCTGTTTTAATATTATTTTCTTTTATTTTTGACTAGCGTAATAAATATTTTTTCAAAAACTAAATTATTAATTATTTCACACATTCACATGACATAACCAAACTATCAAAATTATGCGTTTGTCCCAGATTACGTGCACTGGCACCGACCATTAAAAAAAAGCATGGTCGTCGTCTCTAAAGTTTTTGAAGGCACCTTATGTCTTCTGTAGTGTTCTGTGTCTCTTGTTGTCCATTGCAAATCTACTAAGTTGTTGGCATTTATCTCTACTTAAGCTTTCTATGTTTAATTACCAAACACAAATGTGAGGCCCGATGTCTTCGGTCTAGTGGTTCTTAAAAGAACTATGATTTTCAAGGTGTTGCCTCTGTAGATTTCGGCCGTAAAAGATGCGATATCTAGTGCGGTCGCCATTTGTGTAAATTTTTAGCTATTCTGTTCTGTTCTGGTCTTGAAGGTTGTCTATACTACATGCCTACGAATAACTAATAGTGGTTTAAAATAATTAAAAAGATTTCTTAGAAAGAATATTCACATAATAGCTACGTTGTGATTATATCGATAAACAGGTGAAATATACAGAATTAATTCACTTAAATTGTATATTATTATGTTATTTGCAGTAGATAAATCGGAAATGATAATTCAATGATATTAATTAAGAATATTTCCTACGTTTGATCTCGAGGTTACAAGATTAACCTGCATTTTCACATTATCATTTTATATATAAATGTTAATTATAATCTGAAGTATCATACAGATATGATAAAAACTAATCAGATTAATCCTGTTCATTATCGATTGCTTGTTTTATTGCCGTATATTATTAGATCAAACTTTATTTATCGACTCAGTATTCTATTGAAAATAAGTTGATGAAGTTTCCAAAATTTATTTGAAAAAGTTTTGTGTGTGACTAAAAACGTAAGTTTTCGTGATTATACCGTTCAGTATGAGAATTATTTATTCTTATTTTTGATAGTTTAATATTTAAAAACCAGGACACATTATTTTATTGCAAGTTTTTTTCTAATTATAGCATTCCTTCTTCAAGCGTTATGTACCAAAAGAACATGTTTCAATTTGCAAACTTACAAGGAAAATTCCACAACCCGAAGGCAACGATTGGAATGAAATTTTACAGTTAAATAATCCTGTAAGAACTACTGTGTTTTTAGTGTTGCACATAGCCTCATAGAGGACGCCAGTAATCAAAGGTCAGGTGTCAAAATTAATCTCAATCTTTCGTTAACTAAAATCTAAAGTTTCATCGAGATACGGCAAGTTATTTAATGACATTGAACTTCTAAAGTTTATAAGTTGGTCGAAAAATGGATTTGAATCCAGAAAATTTTCGCACAATAATTTTTTACAATTTTGGGAGAGGATTAACTCAACAACAATGTCTTGCTGAGTTTGTTTCTGTTTTTGACGATGAAGCACCACATCAGTCGACAAGTTTACGTTGATACCGTGAATTCCAATGTGGCCGCACTAGTATTAGCGACGAAAGACATCAATACTGTGCGCAGCCTCATTAAGGAAGATAGACTTGTGACATTTCGTGAAATCGAGACATCCATTGATATTTCAAAGACCTCAATCCAAACGAATCTACATGATGAAATAGGTGTGAGAAAGTTACTTTTCCGTTAGATTCCCCATCTTTTAACCGAAGAGCAAAAGTTGGCTTGCGTTAATTAACACCAAAAAACTTTGAGCCCGTTCAATAACTTTGAACGCGAAAATAAACGTCAGTTCGCTGTTTGGGTGTTTCAAGATGAAGAAATTCCGACAAAAGTTATCTGCTCGCGAAGTGTGTCGAAAAATGGTCACAACGTTTGTCTCAAAATCATGTAGCTACAACTCCTTTGCAAGATCGAAGAATGGTTAATGCGGATTGGTACATAACCGTTTGTCTGCCAGAAATAAACGCCGTGCTTCGAGGAACTAACCCACAACGGCGAATCATCCTGCATTATGACGATGCGAGATCGCACACAGCTCGAAAGACAGTTGAGTTTTTGGAGCAGCAAAATATCGAATTACGAGGTGCATTCAAGTTCTAAGGCCTCCGATTTTTTTTGTAACTAACTACTCACCCGAAAACTATGAAACTGGTGTTACTTCTCGACGTAATCTCCCTGCAGACGCACACATTTTTCACAACGTCGACGCCATGATTCCATGGCCGCGGCGAAGGCTTCTTTAGGAGTCTGTTTCGACCACTGGAAAATCGCTGAAGCAATAGCAGCACGGCTGGTGAATGTGCGGCCACGGACAGTGTCTTTCATTGTTGGAAACAGCCAAAAGTCACTAGGAGCCAGGTCAGGTGAGTAGGGAGCATGAGAAATCACTTCAAAGTTGTTTTCACGAAGAAACTGTTGCGTAACGTTAGCCCCATTTGCGGGTGCGTTGTCTTGGTGAAACAGCACACGCGCAGCCTTTCCCGGACGTTTTTGTTGCAGTGCAGGAAGAAACTTGTTCTTCAAAACATTTTCGTAGGATGCACCTGTCACCGTAGTGCCCTTTGGAACACAATGGGTAAGGATTACTCCCTCACTGTCCCAGAACATGGACACCATAATTTTTTCAGCACTGGCGGTTACCCGAAATTTTTTTGGTGGCGGTGAATCTGTGTGCTTCCATTGAGCCGACTGGCGCTTTGTTTCTGGATTGAAAAATGGCATCCACGTCTCATCCATTGACACAATCGACGAAAAGAAAGTCCCAATCACGCCTTGGTTGCGCGTCAACATTGCTTGGCAACATGCAACACGAGCAGCCTTGTGGTCGTCCGTCAGCATTCGTGGCACCCAACTGGAGGACACTTTTCGCATTTTCAGGTCGTCATGCAGGATTGTGTGCACAGAACCCACGGAAATGCTAACACTGGAGGCGGTCTGTTCAACTGTCATTCGGCGATCCCCCAAAACAAGTCTCTCCACTTTCTCGATCATGTCGTCAGACCGGCTTGTGCGAGCCCGAGGTTGTTTCGGTTTGTTGTCACACGATGTTCTGCCTTCATTAAACTGTCGCACCCACGAACGCACTTTCGACACATCCATAACTCCATCACCACATGTCTCCTTCAACTGTCGATGAATTTCAATTGGTGTCACACCACGCAAATTCAGAAAACGAATGATTTCATGCTGTTCAAGTAAGGAAAACTAGCCATTCTAAGTAGGTATCTAAAACAGTTCTCATTCTCGACGCTGCCGCTACAATTCCATCTGCCGTACAGTGCTGCCATCTCTGTGACGTATTGACAACGAACGCACGCTCATTTTAAAACAATGCACATGCTTCTATCTCTTTCCAGTCTGGAGAAAAAAAATCGGAGGCCTTAGAACCGACTAAGTCATTACGATTTTTTTACGTTCCCAAAGATCAAGAGTGGAATGCGTAGTTGAGGATTTCAATCGTCGGAAGGAGCAGTATATGCCTTCAAAACGACAACTCAAGACTGGAATAACTGCTTTAACAATTGATTTGAACGAATGCGTGTATCAATTTTCGTGAAAAATATTTTGAAAAGCAGTAAAGCACTTTAAGTCGATCCACTGTTTGATTTTATGGCTATATGCAACACTAAAAAGACACACTTCGTACATGCATTTTAAGGGGAGAAAATTGACCTTGAAATTCGTCCCATTTTTGTTTTTTTTGTAAATTGTTCCTTAATAATTGCGAGAAAAATATAATACATATTTACGTAGGTGCATATAGCCTTTTATAAAATCTATCGAAATATGTCAAAATCGATGGCTGTTGTTCTTGAAAAAATTCCGTCCTATTTCTTCTTTGTTATGATGAGATGGAGCGGGGGAAGTTGTAAATGGTGTCTATTTTTTGCGAAAATAAGGAATATAATTTGTCACGTGCATTAGTAACTTTCTTGCAGAGCTTTTAAGCCAAATTTTGCGATATCCTGTTGAAAATAACAGTCGCGGCCGGTAAATTTGGCACGGTTCACTTTTCCTGTATTGATATGACTTTATCCAGTGGTTTACTCAATATTTATAATTTGTTATGACTGTCATTACTGCCAATGCAATATCGGTCACCGGATAGACACTGTAATATTTGCATTTTAACTAGATAATGTCAAACCATGTTCTTACGGATGCTGAAAAGGGTTTTGCTATTGCAAAACTGGAAGAAGGTCATGGCACCACGTAGCAAATGAAATCTATTGCGGCAAAAGCACTATTTTCAATTTCAAACGTAAATGACACACGACTTACGTAAGAAAGTTGGTTCTGGAGCGCCAAAGAACTCAACTCCAGAAATGGACAACAATTTAATAAATTTATTTAAATGAACATTCTTTTACTACTACGAAGAAAGCTAAAGATACATTTTCTTCTGCATCAGTAAGTACAACCAGGAAACGATTAAGAGGCGCAGGTCTTCTGAACAGTGTAGCAGCAAAGAAACCACAGTTAAGTGATGAACATAAAAGAACAAATTAGTTTGCCAACCAATATCTAAATCAGGCACTGAGTTCTTGGGAAGGTATAGTGTTCTCAGACGAAAAGGTGTTCCAGTCCATATACAATGGAAAACTTACAGTCCAAAAGATCAGAAATTTAAGGAGAAATTTATAAAGAAAGCAAATAGTAGCGGAACGATCTATGTGTGGGGCTGGATATCAGTCCAAGGACCAGGAGCATTGCATATTATCGATGGCCATTTCAATGCATTTCAACGATTTGTTGACATATTTAACAATGTGATGTTTCCATCCGTGCAAGATAGATTTCAACATAATTTCATCTTCAAACATCTACTATTTTACAACTTCATTTTGTTATGTTACTTAACAATAATAATCCTTTACATTTTTAGGATAATTCACCTATTCATTCATCAGCCTATATTGTAAGAAGTTGGTTGAATGAAAATAATATTAATGAACTTCCGTGGCCAGCTAAAAGTGCCAGTTTAAATCCAATAGAAAATATTTGCGATATATGACCGCAAATATATACAATTATGAATTTCGACCACAAAACAGTAACGAATAAACAAATGCAATTCAAAACGAATGCCGCGTCACTTACGACAAACTTAAGACATACGAAATTTAATAGTTTCTATGCCCAAAAGATTGCGAAATGTTTTAAATAATTCCAGAAAATATTATAACAGTGAATTTTCTAATCGTTTTTTTTTACTTTAGTGATACGCCAAATACGAGGGAAAGTCTGTAATTAGGTCACAAAAAGGTATTATAAAAATAATTAGAGAAATAATTAGCCAAAAACAAGTTTTATTTTTCAACAAAGTTTCCATCTACATTAATACACTTATCCCATCGCTTTATCAATGCCCCAATGCCTGCTGCATAAAAGTGTTTGGGCTGGCGTCTGAACCACTCTTGTTTAACATCGTTGTCACCCTCGAAATGTTTGCCGCCAAGATGCTTTTTGAGTGGACCGAACAGATGATAGTCGCTTAGAGCCAGGTCGGGACTGTAAGCCGGATTTTCAAGAAGTTCCCACACTAAATTGCGCAATTCTCGCCTGGGTCAAGTGGGCCGAATGGGACCTGGCATTATCGTGATGCAGCAATATTCCTCTCGTCAGTAAGCCTGGAGGTTTTCGTCGAATTGCATCCCGAAGCAACAACAAAACTCTACAGTATGATTCAGCAGTCACGTTCTCTTTTTTGTTCTGGAAATGGGCTAGGAGCACTCCCTGAGAATCCCAGAACACGGTAAGCATAACCTTACCAGCTGAGAGCACAACCTTAAATTTCTTTGTTGACGGCGAAGAAGGATGTTTCCATTGCATTGAAGCACGCTTTGTTTCGGGTTGGTAATGGTGCACCCATGACTCATCACCGGTAACAATCCTGTTAAGCATGTTCTCCCCTTCCACTGTGTATCGAGAGAGGTGTTGCAAGGACAAGCCCATTCGAATTCTTCTGTGTTCCTCGGTCAGTTGTCTAGGTACCCACAGTGCGCAAACTTTTCGGAAATTCAAACGATCGTGCATCAGTTCGTAGGCTAAACCATGAGAACACCCTATTGCAGTTGCTATACTGTCTATTGTTACCCGCCTGTCAGTTCGAATCATCTCTTCCACCCGTCGAAGTGTTGCATCTGTCGAAATCTGAACGGGGCGGCCACTTCGCTGATCGTCAACAACTTTTGAGCGTCCTTGAGAGAATTTCTCGACCCAGTTATATACGGCTTTACGCGACAAACACTTTTCACCGTAAACAGGAGACATTTCCTTATGAATATCTTTTGCAAAAAGTCCTTTTGCCCAGAAAAAAACGCACAATAGCACGTTACTCTTCCACAGTACAATCTTCGAGCACGGTCACCATTTTAACACTGCCTGTCTTCGCGCACACCAACTGTCACTTGAGAATTATAAACCTGGATTGTGGTGACACCTATTGACAAATAGGGAAACAACTCACTCCTATTTTCAGCTTTCCTACAGCAGTTTGTGACTTATTTAATGACTTTCCCTCGTATATTCTGTCAAAATATAAAAATCAAGACTGATACAGAAAGTTAGATTGCAGTAGGGAAATATTCAAAGAAACAAAGCAACTTCATAGCAAATCGTGCGAAATTTAACGGCCGCAATGGTACGTGTTGAGGAAGAATTTTTGGAGGAGGTTCTATTGGAAATGTATTCAAATGCAAACTTTTTTTAATAGAAAATATAATACCATATGGAATACGTCAATTCATATACCCGTGCGGAGGAGAAGGGGGAATTTTTTAAGAATATTACGTGTCAATTTTGCCATATTAGAATAGTTCTCAAAAAGGCTAAATCGCTATTTTAAACAATATTTTCTTCTTGGAATGATTACGACACAATTTACCAAAAAATTAAAAATGCTCAAATCTTGCGGTAGATTTTCACCCCCTAAAATATTTTTCTCGCCCCAACTTCAAACGGTTTCTTTCTTATAGTTCTTACAACTTTACTTAACTGCCGGACTTTCCTTGTTAGTTAATAAATTATGTTTCGTCTGCTTTGTTTTTTAACATCTTTTATAAGTTTTATTTCAATATTTTTTACTGAAATTAAGATGTGTTTAAATAAAGGATTATAAACATTTTATATTTTAGGAAACGATTCCTAAAACAACAAAATGGGATTATTATACAAAATCGAGATCTAACAACTATAGAAAAATGTTTACCATATTTTATATACTCTCGGTATGGGTACGGAAACAAAAGACTGCTACAACAACAAAAACTCGCTTTTTGATATAACAAGTGTTCATTTGAAAAGTCAATCTAGTAGCATGTGATTTACTGAGAACATTTTGAAATATGTCGTAAATTAAAATTTACTACTTAACCTACGAAGTCGTATATTTTGACAGTTTCATCATACAAATAAATAACAAATAATAGGTATTTATTGAAAACTATAACAAATGTTGAAAATGTTGTCCTTCAAGATCAATGCACTTTCAAATCCTCCGTTCAAAATTTCTGATGATATTCTGCAACATTACTGGATTGTTATTAATTTCCATGCATTTCTGTTCGATTCTCTGTAGCATTTCATTTAAATTCAATATAGGTGTTCGAAATATGTTACTTTTTAGATAAGGCCACAAAAAGAAGTCGCAAGGTGTTAAATCGCATGAACGTGCAGCCCAGGCAATTTCAGTATTTCGACTACTTCTACGCTCATCAAAAATTCTCTTAAATAATCCAAAGATTCTGCAGTACAGTGACAAGGTGCTCCGTCTTGTTGGAAATATGCATTTTGAAGTTCATCATCATGCAACTGATTGACAAATGGTTGTATGATGTAAAATTTCCGTACGGTATCTTTGAGCAGTTAACGTTCCCTGAAAAAATATTGGTCCAATGATTCGCCTTTGGCTTATCGCTGCCTAAACACCAATTTTCTCTGGATGTAGCGATTCTTCATTAATTACATGTGGATTTTCACTACTTCAAATTCTTGTATTTTGTGAATTTAGATATCCCGTTTTATAAAACCATGCTTCATCTGTAAAGATGACTCTTTGCGAAAGTTCTCCATTATTTTTCATATTTACAAACCAATTATAAAACTGTAGTCTACGTGGGTAATCAATTTCTAACAATTCTTGTACTGCTGTGACACGGTATGGACAAAGTTGCATATCTTTTTTTTTAATAACTTGTGAGTTGTACCAACAGAAAGGTTTATTTGTTGACTCAAATGTCGAACAGATGTTTGTGATTCATTTTCCATTATTTCTTCAACACGATTGACAACTTGAGGTGTACGTTTCTTAAGAGACTACCAGTTTCAGAAAAAAGTTTTAAAGTTCTATCCGAAGTATTCTTAAATTGTATATAATCTATTACAAAATGTGGAAAATCAACTTGAAATTCTACCATGCAATCTTGAACTGAATAAACCCATAAACCATCAATTTTATTACCACTTCGAAAATAAACCTGGACTAAAAATAATTTATGTTCTAAAGTGAAAGCCATTTTAAAACTGAGAAGCAATTTATTTAAACCAGAATCGACGCAAGATTATTTTATGCACTAACTGATATTTGTGGTTGACATTATCAAATGTCATTTGGATTTACGTTTACGGAACAACAAACACATACTAATATATTTGCGTCTTATTCTACCAAAATTTCAAAGTAACGTAGATTGACTTTTCAAATGAACACACGTTATGTAATTCCACTGCTTTTGAATGCGACATTTTCAATAACATTAGGTACTCAGTTCTAAAAATATTCTCTTGGTTCGCTTATAAAATGAACAACACAACAGCTGTTTTAAATTGATCATTATCCCCAAATTTTGTAACATTATCTATATTAATTTTCTGTTACTCCAATTTGCATAAATTCTGTTAACATCGTCAGTATGTTAACTCGAAGCTTATCTAAGCATTTTCATCAATCACCTTAATATGCAACTTTCATAAGGAAGATTATATAACATTTTTGGTGGAGGTGCTGGTTATTCCCGCCCTCTTCAACAATATTTGTTAATTTAATGTACAAAAAATACTCTGTTTAATAGACGACCTCATTTTGACATTCCAAATTGGGTAATTTTAAAGTTTTACACATTTTTCCATTACTTTTTTACTCACATGTCCCTTCCTAACTTGTATGCTAAGTTACAGAATCATTTGCAACTTTATTAATGTTATTAATTGACAACTTTTGCAGCTTGCATTGTTAAATTGTTAAAACGAATCAAATCAAATACAAAATTGCTATAAAATTACTTACAAAACAAGTAAAAACTCGAAAAATAATTTACGAATTTTCTTTTTCAATTTTTCTGAATTAGTTGAAACGTCATTAGATTATGATCCGCCCTTAAGGTTGCTTTGTTAACGTGATAACTTCAAAGATTAAAAAAGACATGTGTTCGATATTCGAGGACTCAAGATTGAGGGAGCTCAAATTAATAGATTTAATACGAGTTTCAGAAACAACTTCTAAATGACAAAGATTAATGCAAAGTTAGTCCCACGAATGCTTTCACTATTTCAAATCTAAACAATTTTTAGCACTTTGTGAAGACGAAGCAGATTTACTCATCAATTTCTTAGTCACTTTAGTCATTAGGTGGATTCGTCATTATGATTCTGAATCAAAATGGGGCCCTGTTAAGGGGCCTTACCTTTCCCAATTAGTTTAACGTTACTAGTTCTGCAGATTATGAAGCAGATTTCATCAACCGGTTTGTCACCGGATGGAATTATCTTTATGATTCTGAATCAAAATAGAAATGTTTGCTGTACCTTGTCAAGGGCCTTAGCTTTACCCAATTAATTTAATGTCGCTAGTTTTGCAGAAGATGAAACAGATTTACTTGTCAACCTACTTGTGACTGGAAGGAGTTATCCTTCCAGTAACACCATGTCACTTGTATTGTTCCCGCGGCACTAGTCATGAACAAACTCCCGGAAGAAGACTAGAACTGTTTTGCACAATGTAAATTCGAATGGAGGGATGTAAGGATAGAGGAGATGTGTATAAGAGAATACTAATTAAATATGCATAAATTAAAATAAATGCTTTACAGTTACTGTTATTTTATAGCCAGCCTTTGTAGTATCTGTTATCAATAGATTTAATTGAAAGAGAATTAGATGGCTACGAAAGTATTTATATGCATAGAAATAAGGGTAATTGAATGAACTCTGATA
Source organism: Melolontha melolontha (assembly GCA_935421215.2). Taxonomy (NCBI): domain Eukaryota; kingdom Metazoa; phylum Arthropoda; class Insecta; order Coleoptera; family Scarabaeidae; genus Melolontha; species Melolontha melolontha. Next base: position 8,769,083 of record OW285241.1, read on the forward strand.
ATGGACCAATTCCTCAGTCCAGTTTGTATGCTTTATTGTGACTGTAGCAATTATTTTTATGCTTAATATTTTTTCACGTTTTACGTTTCTTTAATTTTTACATTACGTCTAAGGAGTATATAAAGGTTTGCTTTAATGAAAAATATATGAAAGCCACCTCTATCTCGAAACGTATATATACTAGCATTTCATTCCCATTAGAAATCATCAGTACACGATATTCGGAGATAACTTTCATTTCTATACTACGTGTATATATACGAAACCTGTTGAACTTAATGCATATGAGAATTAATAATTATTAATATTTCATCTTGCACGCAATTGTCGCTTAATTTGTTACGTAATTCTACAATCTGACAAGATTATTTTTGCCAAAGAATGTAGGCACAACACGTCGCGACGTTTACCATCCGAGTTGTGAAGACAAATGAAAAATATATGGAAGCCACATGTCTGTCTCGAAACGTCCATATACTAAGCATTTCGTTCTCATTAGAACTCGTCAGTATACGATATTCGGAGACGGATATGACTTTCATTTCTACACTGCATGTATATAAGTATACGAAACATTTTGAACTGAATAAATATGAGAATTAATAACTATTAAAATCTCAATTGCCGCAATTGTCGCTGATTTGTTGCGTTAGTTCTACAATCTGACAAGTTTACTCTTGCCGAAGAATGTTGATGCAACACGCGACGTCAGCCACGTACTTTCTTCGGTCGTCTTTTATTATTGATACTAGTTCCACTTAGAACGTCATCAAAAATATCATGGCACACTTATTAAAAACCCAAGATAATAAAAAAAATATTTTAAGGTTTGATTCCATAAAGTACTTATATAGTTGAATCTCAACTAAAATTACCTTTCTTCGTCTCCCCCAAACTCCAATTACTAGCGGTCAATTTATCTCTGGAATCGCTCTTTCTCAAACCGAACCACTTAGACGAAGTACTGCCAATAGATGGCGATTTCTTCGAGTTTTCTTCGCTTATAGTGTCCAGCTCCTTCCAGCTTACCCCTCTGCTATCCTTAAAACACCATCGTTAAGCTTATGCACTTTCAAATACAGAAATCAAAAGCGGGTCAACAGCAAAAGAAAAGTCTTTCGTGCTTATTAAGATTTTTATAATTTATTTTTATTATCTATTTCTTAATGTTTAAAAAATATTTACAAATTACAGTTAAATATGGTGATTACAATAGAATTTGTACATCTGCACTTTATATATTTATATGTATATCGTACGATAATAAAAGAGAATTAAAAACATTAAAATTAACTTATTGCAGCAAATTATCTTGTTTTTTATAGATTATGTAACTTAAACTCATAATAAAGTCTATTTACTTTATTTAATTTAATTAATATTAATTAATTGGAATTGGTCACATCTACTTTGATTAAGGACTAGAATCTTAGTCTTTTGTTCAATTTTATCTAACTAAAACTAAATACTTCAGTTGAAAAATTAGGTGAAATATAAGGACTAATATAAGAAACATAATTTCAGATAATTACAAATACACAAAAATCAGTAATAATCTAAAATTTAGTAAAAAAATAAAACTAAATTTTTTATTGCTTCAAAAACAACATATTAAGGGGTGAAATTACATTTTCTGCTATTTCAAAATACCAAAAAATCATTTTACTTGCTCGATATTCTCTAAAAAAAATAATAAAATAATACTTGCTCGATATTCTCTAAAAAAAATAATAAAATAAAAGTAATTTTATTAAAAATATGGGTTAATTTAATTTTAAATTTGTGCAAAATTTTAGATTTATTTAAATTTTTGGGCAGCTAAACAAGAACTCATATTTACAACCCATAATAAAAACCTTATGTACCCTTAATTTACATAAGAAATTAAGGGTATATAATTTTTTTCTCTAAAAACTAGTAATTGACTTTTGTTAGATATGTATTTATGTACAGATATGTTTGTGCATGCATATATTATATATATATATATATATATATATATATATATATATATATATATATATAGTAAACCTAATCAGTAGGCGATTAAAGGTCTGTATATTACTTCAAAATATATGTATTTAAAAAACTCTACATGTTTCGGCTGTATACGCCTTTTTCAAGAGAATACAAAATATTAATGACAGGATATAAATGTCAAGTAATTAAGTTGCTATGGTTTAAATTATTCAAAGATACATTCTAGTAATAATAATAAATCATGCCTTAGTATTCCAAAAAATAGATAACAAGGTGTGAAAATATGTGTTGTTCGCTGCTAGCAATTTGTGTCTCCTTCTGAGTATGAACTTGTGTGTTGGTTGCTGCTGGCAGCTTGCGTCTCTCTATGGGTGTGTGGTTTTGTGTGAGAGCGTAAGTGTAGGGTTTTGTATGTCGGTGCGTTCGTGCGTGTGTTTAGTGATCGGTCGCATGAATTTAGAGAGGTCGGATAACCAGCCGTTGCGTAGGGCCGCCAACCCTGGTTATCCGACCTCTCTAAATTCATGCGACCGATCACTAAACACACGCACGAACGCACCGACATACAAAACCCTACACTTACGCTCTCACACAAAACCACACACCCATAGAGAGACGCAAGCTGCCAGCAGCAACCAACACACAAGTTCATACTCAGAAGGAGACACAAATTGCTAGCAGCGAACAACACATATTTTCACACCTTGTTATCTATTTTTTGGAATACTAAGGCATGATTTATTATTATTACTAGAATGTATCTTTGAATAATTTAAACCATAGCAACTTAATTACTTGACATTTATATCCTGTCATTAATATTTTGTATTCTCTTGAAAAAGGCGTATACAGCCGAAACATGTAGAGTTTTTTAAATACATATATTTTGAAGTAATATACAGACCTTTAATCGCCTACTGATTAGGTTTACCATATCATACCAAGGTCACGAAGTTATTATATTTATATATATATATATATATATATACCGGGTGTACTTGAAATAAAAAGACAACGTATCAACAATGAAAAGATTAAATTATATAGAATATATACCCAAAATATTTTCCAAAAATTCCCTCTCATAAGCGAGAAAAAAAATTACGAACACATTTCGAAAAATTGTATTATGTCACTGTGCGACTGAATATATCATAAATACTATCCGAGACGATATCTTAAAAGTGACTCACCATAAGAAAAAGAATAGTCTTATATTGTTGCCAATCTAGCTTTAAGTTTCGTTAAGTTGTCGATCGTAACGTCTTTCGATAAAATTATTTGATTAAAAATAGACTGTTAGAAATAAGACATTAAATGCCTGTAAAGCACATATCTTAAATGTCTATGTGGACAAAAAGTAATGAAGTAATAAATTATCCATAAAATTTTGAGCTAGAAGGGGCTTAGTGGGTTACTCATTAATCTCATTATTAAACCATTCTTTGACACATAGTATAAATTATCGAAATAAAAATTATTTTGGTCTAAGCATGCATGTAATAAATCTAAAGTATGTATCTTGTTTATTGATAAAATTTAAATTATTTTTTGTTAAAAGTTCTTTCATAATTTTAAGACATCTTCAGGTGGAATAGAAGGAAACAGATTTTGTACATCAAAAGAAATCAATTTGATCTCAATTTTGATCTTATCTATTAGTTCATATGAATTTCAAATACTATATTTAGGTTTGAAATTGCAATAAAATGGTAAAACATCATTTTTTGGACACTTTAACCGATGGGGTCGATGTGAATGAAACAACTGGTTTAATCTATATTTTTTTCATTATAATATTCATTAAGTTTAAATTTGTCAACATCATTTAGGTTTAGTTTGCAATACAAGTCCATCCGAGGAAGACATTGTTTCGAAACAATTGTAATGGAATTTTACCTCAATAAAGTGGAAATTCATAATTAATTAAATAAAATTTTCATTTTTATTTTATTAATTGAAGGGGCAAGTGGATGAAGGGGTTAAGTAACATTTTCATAAAAATCTACTTTTTGTTGTTGATGATGGTGTTATGTGCACATCTAACTATACTTAATAGTGCTTGACTCTACTATGAATATTTAAAGAGATATGAAATGTTCAGAATGGGTTATGTTACAATAACAGTAAAAATTGATATAGAAGAAAGTGCTATATGCCCATTATTACAGGCACAGTATTATTTATACTCCTCAGCAATACAAGCAAATTATCAACACAGCTATTACTAAAAAGTCGGTCGTTAACGATACGACACTGTATTTTTGTGATGTTAGCAGCTTGTCAAGTAAACTAGGACTAGTACATAAAAAGAACCACACATTAAACGAAAAAAATCCGTTTAGGGATGGGATTAGTTGGATTCGGGTTGAAGAAGAAAGTTTCACTGTTCAAAAACTCGCCTCGAGAAGATTATGTACCTCCTACAGGTATTGACTTCCCTAGAATCCTCCACAAAACGAGAACTGTATCAAACAAAAGATTTCCAACATTCGTGAACAGTTATCTATCATTCTGGAAGAACACAGAGGCTTTTATGAAATTATTATTGGCCCAGAAGTGGAAAATCCTAACAAAACAAGTCGTCGCAATAAATAAACCTACGAACATTTTTTTTTATTTTTGTACAACTTAGTTTTGTAATAATGTTGTTAATAAAGTCTATAACTGTTCATGTCGCATTATTACAGGAAGAATATGTGAAAGAAGGGGTTATGTACGTTTAAATAAGAAAATTAATGAAAAATTCTCAACATATAATTCATTTAATTCAATATATAATTCATATTCATTAATTCATAACCCCTGCTTATTACTCAAGCGAACTGCATTTGAAAATAATCGTTCAAAAACAAATGCCAGCTATTCTTACTAAAACCTAATTTACTCAAAATCAGTTTTTTGTAACATAACTTCTTCATCCACTTGCCCCCCTTCAATTATGAATTTCCATCAAGTCAAAACTACTTCAAAATATCATCTTTAAACTTGACTTTCGCAACAGGTTATTGAACTCTTACCATAACAAAACAGACACAATGTTATCGTGTTTATAAACAAAAACTATAAACACTGACGCTTTTCAATTCCTTTCAATTTAATAGCGGCATTCTATTTCTTACTTCTCCTAACAAAAAAAAAAACATTCTCTTAATATACATGAAATGATGTCAGTTCTAAAAGTCCATAAATAGTTATTGGTATGATTTTTAAAATGGGTTTGGAAATTAATGTAACAAACATCTTAATTTTTAATAATTCCATTCACAATTCAATAACATCGACAGCTGTTACGTATGTAAACATACGACGTGTGTGTAACATCAATAGGGAGGTATATATTTATTAACAATAAATTTTGAATATTTTGAATTCATTGCTGGAAGGTGATACAATTTTCAGAGAGTTTTTAATTTTGAGGTTTACGTTGTAATTGACACAATCTCAATATTCTGGCTTCGTATTCTATATAAATACATCGTTCCTATTTTCATATGTTGTCTTTTATATATACAGTTGTCTTTGAATTAGTGAAATAAGGTATAGTCGAAAATAAACTAAAGAACTCGTATAACTTCTTTAATAACCCCAATGCAGATATTTCAAATTAAATTTTAATTAATTCTTTTCTTGTTCTTTGAATTACCGTCCCTTTATTACTCGTATAATACAAAATATGAGTACCAGATCCAGCTCCTTTTGAACGTGCAATTTAAAAACTTTAAAATAACCATAAGGCATAAGGCTAAGTTGTTATATTATTATTTTGATTTTTTGTTTCGCTTCGCAATTTTACATTTCTTTATTAAAATGTAAAATATCAGAATAAAATGCATTAAGTTTTGAACACGCGTATGAAAAGCTTTAGCAATGCAAACAGATAACGAATCTCTACAGATTATTCCGGCAACGGATTTCGGTTAAAGGCTTCAAAAGGCGAATAAATTGTGGCGATGTTACAAGCGCTGAATAAAACGCCACTTCGATTGATTGGATTTCTGAATTTATTGCGATAGTAAAGAGATCTTGAGTCTTGTTTTGCTATGCTATTTACGGAATACATTTTCGATTAAAATTTAATATGTTTTGATATAATGCATTGATATAATATCGCTACCTATTCTTATTGAAGGAGATATTAGAATCTTGTATTAAAGATTTGCTGGAATTGGAATTTGCCATTAACAATTATCTTTGTAAACTTGTATTTACTAATACTTCATTCAATTGTATTAATTTTCCTTTAATTGTAGTTTTTATCGATGATGAATAATGTACAATTAATAAAATAGAGCCTTTGTAAAGTTGGTTAATTTGAAACTATTTCAATTTGCTATTTATTCTTATTTTGTTGTCAACAATATCACAAACTGAACAAAGAAATCGTGCATTAACCTAAATATTAACGAAAATATTAAAGTAACTACTCGAAAACAACGGACTTGTGTCTATAAAGTAGCTCTAAGCGTAACCCATCGCTGTCCTAGAGAAATACTGTTAAATGGATTAAATCTAGTTGCAATTGTTAATGCCCTTGCGGTGTTATTAGAAAAAATTTCTTAGTATCTCTTTGATTTTGATTAGGGGCTTAAACTGTAAAATTAATCCCAAATCATGGAATCAAGTATTCTAAATGATCACTACTGAAGATAACAACTTAGTTATTGGAACATATATTAAGACTTATTTTTGAGAAATGTTTTGTGGTAAAACCATTCAAACTATTATTTGAATGATCGTTGATCTCAAAATATTGCAATTACACTATTTATTTCTTTTATTTTTCTTATTTTTCTGATTAGCAACCAAAATCAGATAAAATTAATCTCAAATCAGGATTCGGAAATGTATAATTTTAATGAGTAACATATAAGTGTCCTAAGTTAGATACTTACTGAAGATGACGACTTAGTTATTAGAAATTAGAAGGATTGGAACTGCTTTGTAATAAAAGCATTTGAATTATTATATAGATCACATATTCCTTTAATTAATATTTATGTAATAATATATAGAAGAAACGCGTTAAGTCCAATTGATGACGTTTACATGTTGTCATAACTATATAGGAGAAACCAAAAAAGTTAGTTTGTTAAAAAAATTTCATTAATTTTAATACAAAATGTTATAAAATGATGAAAATCTAGACATTCATGGCAAATAAAAACATAATTTTTCGTTTCAATATTAAATGTTTCTTGTATATATTTTTAACAGGGTAATAGTTACTTGCGGTGTTGAAAGATAACATATCTGTCAAATAAGCACATTTTTCCCGCTTATTTTTATTGTTTAAAAACAGTTCCTTTTAGAACTACATTGTGTTTATTATCTCGTTGTGTCATTTGGATATAATGACGAAAGCTTTCTGTATACAGTCGAAGCGATTAATTGCTTCATTATTTACCTTTTTATAGTTGACATCTTGTAATTGACATCTTTCCGGCAACATATATATATATATATATATATATATGAAATGATGGTTTCTCGGGTTCTTGGCCGCGTGTGAGATGTGTCCTGAGAAGGATTGTTGTCTCGACGTTTCGACGGGATCGCACTCGTCATTTTCTAGAGTTGTTCTTTCACTTGACGCTGAAGAGTAACTGCCGATCGTGTCCTCGGGTGTCTGCTATTATGTTGCACTATGGGAGGTGGGGGTTGCGCTGCTGCCGTCGTGCGTACACGGCTTCGCGTGATTGGTCCGGGTGTCTGTGATTCCTGTGTGGGGGCGTGTACCTGTCTCGATGTGTTGTGTTTCGCATGAGTCTTGATTTGCATGCCGGCTAGGAGTGGCTTCCAGGTGTACGGTAAACGTTGGCCGTCGTCGCGTTTGTTTAGAGTTTTGGGTCTCTTTTCTATTTCAATCGCTTCTCTAGTAATTCTAGTAGATAGACTTTCACTCTTCGCTAGGATCTTCGTATTCTCGAAGTCAATAGTGTGCCCCGTTAGGAGGCGGTGTTGTGCTAGAGATGATGTTGTTTGTTTCTTGAAGACTGCGTTTATGTGTTCCTCTTTTCTCACGCTTATTCGCCTGTTCGTCTGGCCTACATAGGATTGTTCGCATTCTGAGCACGGCACTTCGTAAACGCCTTGGTCTTCAAGTGGAATTTTATCTTTCGCGTTGACTATTTTATCGGCTATTTTTCCCTGTGCTGTAAAGATGGTGTCTATGTTGTGTTTTCTTAGTATTCTACCGATTTTGTCTGTGGTACCCTTTATATATGGTAGAAAGGCCTTTGATGTAAATTCCTCTTTTTTCCGTTTTTCTGCTCTATTGTGTCTGGCTTTGTCTATTGTTCTTTGTGAATACCCGTTATCAAGAAGAGCGTTTCTAATATTTCTTCTTTCTTCGTTTTTATGTTCATCGTCTGTTAGTCGTTCGGATCGTAGAACTAGGGTTTTCACTACTGAGTTCAATTGTGCCGGATGATGATGCGATTGTGCTTTTAAGTACCTATTTGTGTGTGTAGGTTTCCGGTAAACGGTGTGTCCCAATGTTCCATTTTCTTTTTTGATCACTAACACATCTAGAAAAGGTAGCTTCCCTTGTTCTTTTACCTCCATTGTAAACTTAATTTTCGCGACGGCCAACGTTTACCGTACACCTGGAAGCCACTCCTAGCCGGCATGCAAATCAAGACTCATGCGAAACACAACACATCGAGACAGGTACACGCCCCCACACAGGAATCACAGACACCCGGACCAATCACGCGAAGCCGTGTACGCACGACGGTAGCAGCGCAACCCCCACCTCCCATAGTGCAACATAATAGCAGACACCCGAGGACACGATCGGCAGTTACTCTTCAGCGTCAAGTGAAAGAACACCTCTAGAAAATGACGAGTGCGATCCCGTCGAAACGTCGAGACAACAATCCTTCTCAGGACACATCTCACACGCGGCCAAGAACCCGAGAAACCATCATTTCATCATACAACCGCGAGAACATCAAAATTATCATATATATATATATATATATATATATATATATATATATATATATATAGGACCTGTCGCCATGGATCCAGTATGACGTAGAATTGGATAAAACGTGTTTTGCCTATACGTTCTAATTAACGGGAAAATATCTGTAGAAGTTACACTGAATAAAGTATTATCAATTATTCCTGGTCAAAATATTAGTTAAATAATTGTAATCAATCGGATTTGTCTTGAGATGACCCGACTATCACATCTTACTTGATATTGTTACTCGACGAAGGAGATATTGAAATTTCATTATAATGTTAAAAAATAAGTAATAATTTTATAGTCTGAATAGATAGCAAAAATTCAAAATTCTGTCTTTAATTTGACCAAAACTAAAAAACAACAACAAATATTAAATTTTATTAATTATTTTTTTAATATAATAACTAGTCACTTTATACTTACGATAAACAAAAAATTACTTTTTGACTCTATTGCAAATAATATAATAATCAATATTGACCGCAGTTGCAATGTTTCGTTATAAATCCAAAGTGTAATTATTAATTTTGTTATCTGATATACAAATTTGTTTTATATTTTCGAAGTATTAATAACCAGATCTGGCGTTATTCAAGGCAACACGTTGGGGCCCTTACTTTTTGTAATATATTTAATCAACATTATTGAATATTTATTGCAACTATAAGATTTAATGTTAATGCTACACTGAAATGTTTTGTCACCAACCCCTATTAATAGAGTTATTAATCTTGTCACAGTAATCCCAAAGCATTTTATTTAATTTAGTTTTTGTAATTAAAAAAAAAATAATTAAAGATATTTTCTATAATTATTTAAGAACAATAAAAGACTCTGATTCGAGCTATTAAAAAACGCATTAATTTATCTACCCCCAAGCAATGCTTTGATCACATCTTTAATATATTTCTTTGGGTGGGTTAGTTAATATCTCTGACATAGTAAATCTTACTTCTAATTAATAATAATTAATAATACTTATTAAACAAGCAACTGTATATGTGTAAAATATTTTAAAAAATGTTAATAAAAAGTCTTTAAATTTCGATTTCAATTTGGGAAATTTACACGATCTCTGTTCATTTTCCACTATACCATATTTATCTAAGAAATTTCCACTAATTCATGAACGACTGTATATATATTGATATGAACGTATTATACGTCCAAATTTCCACACATCACATAACTCAAAATAATCTATTTACAGGCACTAATTTCACTATTTAGACAAAATGTCCTATACTTTTGACACAGAAAAATAACACTGATTAGAAGAATTCTAAGTCCCGAACTTTAACCTCTGCATCTGATGTACCAGAGGGATCCGTACTTAGACCTTTAGTTTTCCTATCTCCATTAACAATATAACGATTTCGATTGAAAAACTTCTTTTTGCCGATGACGTGAAGAGTTTCAACAGAATAGAACTTATAGGTGTCTGATTCTTTCTACAAAGAGATATATTTGCTATCAGTGCCTGGCGGTAATTGTACTGAACGCGATTTTTATAATATTCCAAATTTAAAATTGCCTAAGCTTTTTAGTTTAGTAACTTGCAAAGAGTGGAGGTTTTGGTAAGAGCATTTGCGGACGGTGCGGTCGTGGTGGCTGAAAATAATAAAATTCAATGATTTGGAATGAGGTATTTAGAATAATATATACAGGACGATTCATAACATATACGCCAAACGTAAATGGGTGATTAGAAATTCCTATTTTGAACAAATAAGTTCCTATGTACATGTGGCAAATACACTCATGAGTAAAAGTATTGCATATTTTTAATATTTAGTGCTACGTGAAAAGTTTTGCTTATTTATGGCTATTTTTGTCACAACATACATACAATGCAATATATACTTTTTTGAATAATAAAAATGTTAAAAAAACATTGTAGATAAACAACCGGATCCGCCGTTACCAAAAAAGGTTGATATTATAACATCTTGCTTATTGCGTTGCTTCCGAGATAATCTTAAGCTAATGCTCTCTCAGACGTACTCAGACTGTGTTGACATAAACGTCTACTTAGTATTGTCACTGAAATGGAAAATGCGCCTAATTACGCGCGCCGACAGCTGATCAAGTTATTGTCTTATCTGCAGTGGGTCTGAAGCAAATGGAAATATCGGATGCTTGCATATGCACCAATCCACTGTTTGCTGTATTCTAAAACAATATAGGGAAACCGGCAGATTCAGCAGACGTCCCGTACAAGGCCGACCGAGATACCACAACTGCAAGACAAAATCAATTACTACAGATCACATCCCTAAGAAATCGTGCTGGAACGGCATCTTAGCCTAGTGGACATCTTGCAGAAGCTACTGGGACGAATGTAAGCAGATTTAAGGTATCGAGAAGGTTAAAAGAATATAGTTTAAAAGCAAGACGACCTGCGAAAGTTACAGAATTACTTCCACGGTATAGGACAAAAAGACGAAACTTTGCTCAAGTATATTTACCGTAATGAAATAATGTGCTCTTTTCTGATGAAACATGGATTCAATTGGATGGAATCCAGATGGGCATAACTTAGTGTACAGACGAAGAAATGAACGTTTTGCACCATGCACTTTGGCGAAAAATATTGCTTTTGGAGGAAGATCAGTGATGTATTATGCAGATATAAGTTCAGAAGGACGTACTGAGCTTGTGGAGGTCACTCAAAGAATGACAGGCGTATATTACTTGGAACATATGCTTCAAGACCATGTTTAACCATACACCGGCTTTATTTGGTTTGCTAGGTTCAGATTTATCCATGATAAAGCACGCCCGCACATTGCTGATGTTGTATGTTGTTCCGTATCTTATTGATGTTGAACTTGAGAGAGTGATCTGGCCTGCAAAGAGTCCGGATTATACTCCAATAGAGCACGTATGGGACTACTTAAAGAGGACAATTAAGAAACGAAATCCGCCTCCAAGAACTCTACAAGACCTACGAATAGCATCTGAGGAAGAATGGCAACAAATTCCACAAGAGAATTTAAGAAATTTGATTTTTGGAATCGAAAGGTATGCAAGCTTATTAGATGCTAAAGAGGGCAATACGGGATATTAAATCCAACCTTAAAAAAGAGCGAGCTAATAAGAAATTGTTGCATTTATTTAAGGAACTTTCTAGGTTTATTAATTTCTAATAACACACTTGTTTATCAACTTTAGTTTCTGTTGCTATATAAAATCAAATAAATAAGTCGTAGATATTGTTTTTTCAACAAAGAATGAAGAAATAAGAAAAGAGTAATAAATTATTTAACATATTCAAAATATGTAATACTTTTGCTCATGAGTGTAGTTTCTGACATATTGGGTTCCTAATTTATCCGTGCGCAAACTCACAATACTACATATTTAATTGCATAAAACGCACTCCACGAGTTGGAACGTACCCAGTACAGTATCAAACGAGGTAGGCCCCATACTTGGTGTCCTAGCAACAAATGAATGTAATATAATTGTCAAATTGTTACTGCATTTACTCGATATCTCTGCAAACGTTTAAAAAACTTCTAAACATGGCATCTTTTAGTTCACTTGAATATACGGATATGATTTTTGTTTATGGTTTTTGTGATGGTAATGCTTGTAATGCTGCACAAGAATACAAACGAGGGTTTCCAAATAAAAGATAACCAAAGATCACCAGGACGAGAGGAAGTATTTTCAAGAATGTTTGAAAGAACCCGAGAAACTGGTTGTATATTGCCAAAAGATACCAGAGGTCCGCATATGTTGCATAACGCAGAAACGGAAGAAGCAATTTTCGATGCTGTAATTGATAATCCTCGCATTAGTACTCGACAAATAGGGAAATTCTAGTCAAAGTTCCGCATGGAAAGTTTTACACCGCAAAGTGTTTCAACCCTATAATTTTCAAACAGTTCAAGCGCTTTACTGAATAGAGATTATGGTAGCAGACTTCAATTTTGTCAATGGATATTATATCAAATAACAGAACATCCAGAATTCCTATCTAATGACGGATTAAGCAACGTTTACGCGAGATGGAATCAACAACACACGTAATGAACATTTATGGTCATTAGAAAATCCACATGATATTCGACAGCGAAGAAATCAGAGACGTTTTAGTATTAATGTTTGGGTGGGAATCCTTAATTCAGAAATTTTAGAAATTGCAATTTTAAAACATCGTTTAAATGGTAATTCTTCTTCTTCTTCTTCTTCTTCTTACTTCACGTATTAGGCTTTGAGCCTGTTACGACCTTTATTTTTGGTCTGCCCATCTCTTCCGTGGGCGTCCGTCGCTCTTCTTCCTTTCGCCTTATATTTCCATATTCTTTTGGGTATCCTATCATCTTCCATCCTTTCTACGTGTTCTCTCCATTTACGTCTGTATTCTCTTATCATTTCGTTCGCATCTTCAACTCCAAGTTCTTGTCTTATTTCTGTGTTCCTCTTCCTATCCATTCTTGTGTAGCCGGCTGCTCTTCTTAGGAACCTCATCTCCGATGTTTGGATTCTTCTTTCATTCGCTTTGGTAATGGTCCAGCTTTCACTCCCATATATACCACACGGGATTGCCATTGTTTTATAGAATTTTATCAGCGTGTCCTTCCTCACTTTATTTTTTAGTGTTCTGGCTATGGTGCCATTTATTCTGTTGAATTTTGTTAGTTTCGTGTGTATATCCATGTCATCGTATAAATACGATATAGTGGATCCGAGAAAGTTAAATGTTTTTACTTGTTCTATTGGCATATTATTAATTATTATTTTTGATCGCACTGTTTCGTTTCCGCTGAAGGCCATTACTTTAGTTTTTTCTGTTGATATCATTAGATTGTATTTCTCGGTTATTCTATTTAAGTCGTAGACAGCTCTTTGAAGTGTGTCCTCGTCACTGGCTATTAGAGCTTGATCGTCGGCGAAGAGTATGGTCATTAGGTATTTTTGTCTGTTTAGGTCATGTGTGTAGTGCTTAGTATTTGTCAGCCATTCCTGTAGCACGTCATCAATATATATATTAAAGAGTATAGGTGACAGGCTGCAACCCTGTCGTAGTCCTAAGTTGACGGTTGCCACTTCCGTTTCGCTATCGGTTATGGTAGTCTTTGAGTTTTTGTACATACTCTTAATAACTTTAATCAAATGTAAAGGTATTCCTCGTCTTTCCAGTATGTCCCATAGTTTTTCTCTTACTACTCTGTCAAAAGCTTTTTTGTAGTCTATAAACAACATATGTGTTTGTTTGTTATGTTCTCGATGTTTCTCTATTATTTGCTTAATTGTAAAAGTATTGTCGGTGCAAGATCTTCCTCTTCTAAAACCCGTCTGTTCCTCCATAAGTATATTTTCCGCTATTTTATTTAATCTGGCTGTCACTATTTTTGAATATATTTTATATGCGGTGTTTAGCAGGGATATGCCTCTATAGTTTTCGCAGTTGGATCTGTCTCCTTTTTTAAATATTGGTGTTATCTTCGCGATCTTCCAACTGTCAGGTATTGTTTTTGTTCTCCAGCATTTATTTAGTAGTTGTAAGAATCTTGATTTCACCTCTATGTGGGCAAATTTGAGAAGTTCCGGGTTTATATTATCTTGTCCTGGGGATTTTCGGTTTCTTGTTTTTTGTAGTGCTTCTTCTAGTTCTCTCATTTCTATCTGGTCTACACTTCTATCCTCTTCATCATCTTTTTCGTTTCTATTTCCTGGATTTTCCATTTTCTCTTCCTTTGTCCAGAGCTTTGTATAATATGCCAGCCATTCGTCTTTATTTATTATGTTGATCTTCGCATCATCTTTTTCGGTTTTATTAAAGTGTTTCATCATTTTGTAAGCGAACTCCTGTCTCCCGTGTATATCGTCTTCTACATTTGAAATAAATCGGTCCCAACTATCTAACTAACTAAATGGTAATATTTACTTAAATATTTTGAAAAATCGTTTCAATGAAAAATTAGAAGATGTACCATTACTTAATAGACAGAATGTGTGGTTACAACATGATGGGCCCCTCCACATTACACTCGACCGGTAACAACGTGATTGAATAAAAATTATCCGGAAAGATGGATTGGACAGCGTAGTCTGGTGCAATGGCCGCCACGCTCGCCAGACTTATATCCGTTAGACTTTTATTTCTGGGGAGAATTCAAACGAAAATTTTATGCAGTGGAGATTGAAACTCGTGATCAATTACTCGACAGAATTATTAATTGTGCCTATAGTATGCGTGCACGAAATGTTATTAATCGTATGTACAATTCTTTAGTGCAACGTTGTATGTATTCAAGGTCATGCAGCGCATTTTGATAATTTATTAAATTACATACTAATTGATTTAACATTTATGGCCACTTTAATTAATAAAAATATGTGTACTATATTTGTAGTATTGTGAGTTTGCGCACGGATTATATAGAAACCCAGTATATCTCGCAAACTATTAAAGATTTGCCACATGTACAATTGCGGCATTAAAAAACACATACACTTGAAATTTTTCTTTGTAATTGTGTTTTTTTTTCAAAAGCCAAGCGTATTTTATATTGCAATTTAATCGCCATATAAAGGTCATATTGACATATATGCTAGATACTTTTATTAGAAATATAGATTACGGTAATTGATATGAATCTTCGTTTGACGTTTTAGAAAAGTCAAAACTGACATAGACTGATTTGCATTTGTTAAAATATTGCGAAATATAGCCTAAAGAGTTGTACGTATTTTTTAACGCCGCAATTGTACTTATATGAACTTATTTGTTTAAAATAGAATTCCTGATTACCCATTTACGTTTGTAGTACAAGTTATTAATCACCCTGTACATATAACTAGAATGAGGCAAAAATAAAATAATACTCAGAAGGCAATATAACCTGAACGTAGCAATAGAAAGTGTAAATATAATAAGATTACACCACGCTCCAAATAGGGCGTAAAATCTGTTGAAATTTTATTCAAAGATTTACTTATCAATCTGTTCCAAATTTGACAATTATTAATTATAACTTTCAAACATATCTCAATGATTATAGCGTATAGATAGTGTTAGGCAACTTAATAACCACGACAAATAAAAACAAGAGAATAAGCGAGAAAACTAATTTGGCTGAAATTCGCTTAAAATGTAACGTAACTAAAATTAGAAAAATTAAAATGGGTGGTATTGAATAGAGATACTCACTATAAAGATATAGACGAAATAACAGAGGACAAGGCGAGATAAAATGGAGTCATAGATTAGTGAAATGGTGATTAATGTTTCAATTATGTTTAAAAGCAATATTTCACTCTTCTTTTTAAAATATCTTACGAACGGCGTAAATACAAATATATAATTCGTTAAAAAATACATAGTTTAATATTTCTCCTTATTTTTGTTAATATCAAAATTGTATTTACAAAAATATAACATTTTAAATCGAATGTTCCATTTTTTTGGCCGTCACTGTATTCATATTACTTATAATTTAATAGAGTTGATTTGCTTGAAGTTTAGAATTCATTAGAAACCCTTACTAAGATTTTACACATCGTAAATCTTATAATACGCCTAGAATTGTCTAAAATATTAAAGAAAAAAAAACGAAATGCATATTTTTAAGGAATAAACCTATAAAACATGTCTACTAGATCTACAATAAAACGTAAAAAATCGTGTAATTACAATGATATTTTTTTAGGTACAAATAAATCGTTCAAAACTTTTCGTCCACTTGTATATTTTGGCAATATTCATTTATACGGTTGCATAATATACAAATATGGATTATGCTACGTATTGATGTGTGATTTTTATAATAATAATTCCACGTGAAAAATTCGATTTTTTTTTTATAAATATCATTTAAAATCTGGTGTTCTATTTATTATTTTTTTAATAAATGTTTATTTACGTAAAATTCGCTAAATATTAGAATATCTTTTTCTTTTTCTTTATATTAAAACTAATATTTGAATTATATAAATTGACTATACGAAATTATATTTAAAAAAAGATATTAATATTCTTTTAATAAATTCGATTTTCATTTAAGAAAATAAAACTTTAACAACTTTACACTTACTGATCGACCATAAAGTGTATTATTTCTAAAAATATATGAAATATTTTCACTAATAAAAAGTACAAATGTGTTAAAATAATTTGACAAATAAACTTTTACATAGTAACATTCACAATACAAAATACAATACAGTCAAAGAAATGCATTCAAATTTCAAAACAGTTTTGCATTTTTATAACAAAAAATTAGGAAAATAAGCTTAGACAGGCGAGAATAACAAGAATAATAACATATCTAGTGCAATGAGGAAGAAGATGGATATATTTGACCGAGATTTTCGTAATATTTACGATAAAAAAAAGTTTAGATTTGAATTGGTTTAAATTATATAAAATTGGGATTAAGTTTACTGTGTCTGACCTAATTTTGTTATCTTTGCTTATATTATTTTGTCTTTCGGGGAAATAGGAAAAAACACATAGATTCATTTGTTTATTAAGTATAATTATGTATTTATTTTTGTTTTTATGAATAAATAATAAAACCACATTTTTAAAAAATTACGTAATAGGAAGTTACATAAATGAAATTATTCTTTTTACGATTTCTTTATTGTCATAAATGAGAAAAATATGATTATTAACAGAAGAAAGGTTACAGAAAACCCTAGCCAAGTCAAAATTCAAAATTATGGAATGAATTAAACCTCCATAATATATATTTTGTATATTATTTTAAGTCAGAATTAAATTTTAACAAGGGGGCAGTTTAAAAAATATATTAAAAGAAGTCTTACAGAAAAATTACTGCAATATTCAATTAAATTTTTATAAATTAATTATATAATATATATTATATAATATATTATATAATATATTATATATATATATATATATATATATATATATATATATATATAACATTTAATAAATTATTGGAGGTTTTCGGCTTTTATAGGAAATATTTACAAATATCAAGTTGATATTTGTAAATATTTCATATAAAAGCCGAAAACCTCCAATAATTTATCAAATGTTATATTTAATGAACGGCTAAGAAATGATCTAATCACTTATATATATATATATATATATATATATATATATATATATATATATATATATAATTATTAACAACGCTAAATTGCGTTTGGCTGTATTTATTTAAAAAAATGTTATTTACGAAAGTTATTATAAATTATTTTTATTTATTATTAATAAATACTTTTTAGAACATAAATCTATACTGAAAAGGATTTTGTTTTTATTATAAACGAGAAAATATGATTATTTATAGAAGGTCCGTGACGGAAAGTATTAGAGGCTATAACTTAAATACAGAAATATGTAATTTGTTTTTGTGAAAATTCAGAAATATATTAATGTGAATTATATTATTGCCTGTTTAATTGCTCTCGTTAAATATCTTCACTCTGAATACGTTGTGAATAAAATTTAAGAGGGAATATTTCGTAAAACATAAGTTGAGACAACAAGGGTTATTATTATCGGAAATGTGAAAAATATTATTTTATTAAAAGATTCATATCGATACAAAATCCAAAAATATTTGATAAAAATGTCTACTTTTTCCCCTAGAATATATTTTTTTATATTTGTTTAATAGGAATTTCGCTTTTTTTATTTTAATTAGGGGGTGATTTAAAAAATAGTAAAAATATACAAAATATTTTATAAAAATGTCTTACTTAACCCCTAGAAATACCCCTTTAAATAGGAATTAATTTTTTTGTTTATATTTTAATTAGGGGGCAGTAAAAATAAACAAAAACACTAATAAAATTTAAGTCATATCAAGAGTTTTACATCAAAATTACTGCAATATTTAATAAAATAATTAGAAATATATACTTGCTTTTTACAAACACTTTTTGCGAAAATTACTTGAAAGAAAAGTACTTCAGGAAAGTAATTGTGAATTATTTTTATTTATTTTTTTAGAAAAAACAACATTAGTTTGGATAAAAAGGATTTTTTTTATTATAGGAAATGAAAAAAATTTCATCAACACAAAATCCAAAAATATTTTATATAAATATATCATCTATACCCTGTAATTTATTTTTTTATGTTCATTTAAAATTGAATTTATTTTTTAAAATTTTAACTAGGGAAGTATCTAAAAACATCATAAAGAATAAACAAGGGTACTAATAATATAAAACAAAATTTTTAAAATGCAATAATGCAATGTGATAGCGATACTAAAAATGATTTCAACCAAGCAATGTAATTTTTAATCAAAAAGCGTTTGAGAATAATCTGTCCCAAATCCTCTTTAAAAATCAAATCAGTAATCCAAAGTTTTGCTCTAGATGTTTGCAAAGTTTCTTAAGTTTGCGGAATTACTTTGAAATGGTTAAACTTATAAAGCAAGTAATATACATATAAATTACTATAAAACGACCATACACGATTAAAATTAAAACAAGACATTATTTTCGCTATAAAAAGGAGAAATCGATCAAATATATCGTCTTCTTTATGTGAATTTTCTGTGAAACACATTCCAAATCAAACATTAAAAGTTACAAAACGAAATAAAACAATGGAAAAGAGTGAATACATTACAAGAATTTTAATACATGAAATGTGAGTATAAACTATATCTTCTGGATCAAGAGAAATTTAGAAAAAAAGTAATCGCAAACATCTTTAAGAACAGATGATTAAGACACATCAATTTTCACAAATAAAAATATCATCGTATTCTTGAAATTACGTCTTTTCATAACTAAATATTAATAATTTAGTATTCCTCATTGCTAAAATAAATACTAGAATGTAAGATGTATGCCAATGACGTTGCCATCTTTAGAAATAACGCTAAGATGACGATATCATTGACGATGACAATATAGTTGTTGAAATACGTATACAGTTCAATATTTATTTGTGCTGTGTTCAATATTAATTCATTAATTTCCTTTTCTACTTATTCTTGCTAGATACCAAGACAAATCTGAAATAATGTTTAAATCTTGTTAAAATAATATTATTCTTTAATATTCACTTATTCACAATAACTATTACTTTTTAATAACGAAATTCAAGTAGTAGGAGATCAAAAAACGTAGCTAAAAATAATTAATTAAATAGTATGAGCTTACACAAACTTATAAGCTTTGTTAATTAGAATTTTTTTTTTTTTGGAAATTTGACTCCTTTTATTCCCACCATACATGAATACTAACTTTTTAAACGAATTGAAATATTGTTTAATTGAAACATGTAAGTCTATTTTAATTGTCGTATCATTACACAATGAGTTTTAAGTTTTATACATTCTAAGTTCAGATAAATTAATTGAATTAAACTCTCTTAAGTTTTATTTATTAGTTATAATGCTTCTTTAGAATGTTGAAGTATTCATATTACACATAACGATTTTTTTACTGTATTATAAGCTTTCATAATAAATATAATACTGCTTCAGAATGCTTAAGCTTTCACCTTAAATCGATATAATTCTTCTTCAAAATTTACGCCAGGAAAAAAATATATAAAAATTAGGATAAAAAAAATAGAAATTGAACGCCATATTTAGCAAAATAATTTGATAACCTAACCAAACATATTTTAGGAATATCTTCTTCACTTCGGGTAATTATCAGAATCTAGCAAGAATATTTGAAAATTTAAATTTTCTCCACACATATATATATATCGTTTTCAAGCCCCCTTTCAACATTACTAATTATTTTCCAATTTCCTTGACCCAAAAGTAATTATCAATACTCCTACAAAAAGGTGTGCTGGTTCAAAGCAAACCAAACAGCATATAACATTCACGATCACATGACATCACTAACACTAAAAGTGTCTAAATAAACTAACAACTACAACGACGTCTTTGGTAAAACAACAATGGACATCACTATGGTATTTTATCGAAAGCGCAGGTCAACTCACGTTTTTCGACAGAGTCTGGAAGCTAGAATCAAAGTCCGGATCCGCTTGGTAAGTCGTCAGAATCAGTTCCAAAACTCCATTGACTAGAATCGAGAATTCGTAAGGGGTATAATTGGGACATTTTTCGACACCGGGATACCATAGCATGGATGGACCCCAAACTATCGATAAACTTTGAATTGTCATCTTGTTGTGTTGTTTGTACGATTCGACTATTAATAAATGGTGGATGAGGAACTGTAAATTCTCTCGGTGTGGTGTTTTCATATTCTTCACGCTTGCCTTTACGGATTTGTCTCGATCTGAACTTGGTGGTTTTACTGTAAATAAAAATGAAATATTTACGTTTATGTTAATTGATTTAGAATTAAAAATATAGTGTTTATACCACAAAATTAAAAAAGACTTCGTATAAATTCAAATCAGTTTGGTGCAGTATTTTGTAAGATATTGCATTCTGAAAATTACAGTTTAGCTAATTGAAATGTAAAAAATGAGTTTATATATAATCTAATCTATTTTTACAAAATACATACCTTAATACACTCAACAAGAACTTTTGTTCATATTATTTTTGACTTATAATTTAGTGCAATTTTATTTAAATTATATTTAATAACATTCTATTTTATTTTTGACGCATCTTAAGCGGTGCAAACTCATATATTATTTCAGTTAGTTTTATTTTATGTCTATTTACGTAATACATATTTTAAACTAATTTGTTTTATCATTTCGTAATATTTTGGCGCCCAACGTGGGGCATAGAACTCAATTCAATAATTTTCAGTAACAAACAAAAAGCAAATGTTAATTGAATTAAAATTAAAAATATATTGTTTGTAACACAAAATTAAGAAAGACTTCGTAAAAATTCAAAGCAGTTTGGTGCGGTATTTTTTAAGATATTGCATTCTGAAAATTACAATTTAGCTAATTGGAATATGAAAAATGAGTTTATATTTAATCTAATCTTTTTACACAGCATTCAAATTAAGAATAAAATGTTCAATAAAGCAAAATATTTTTTGCAAAATACATACCTTAACACACTCAACAAGAACTTTTGTTCATGTTATTTTTGACATACAATTTAGTGCAATTTTATCTAAATTATATTTAATAACATTCTATTTTATTTTTGACGCATCTTAAGTGGTGTAAACTCATATATTATTTCAGTTAGTTTTATTTTTGGCGCCCAACGTGGGGCATAGAACTCAATTCAATAATTTTCAGTAGTACAAACAAAAAGTAAATATTAATTTATCAATATTTTCTCTATTAAAATTTTAAAAATAATAATAAAACCTTTACCTGCTAATTTGTGCAGTTCTTCAAATGCTTTAAATGGTATGAGAGGTTCCACTAGTTCACGAAAAAATAACTTTAAACACCCAGTCAATACATCTACATCATTTTTATATTCGTCTAATACTTTATAGTTTCTTCCATCTATTTTCAGTCGTATTTTCTGTATAGTGGCCATATTCCCAGACAATCTGTAGATATGTTCACTTTTGATATTTTTATCTGTCTCTATCAATTCCACGGCTCTCCTCACAAACTCGGGAATTTCTGACTTTGAACTTTCGTAGAGACCTGAAAGTTTGTTTCCGAAGATGTCTTCGTTTTTAAAGATTCCTTTCCTCTCCAGTAACTGCTTATCTGAGCGTCTCCTCAGAAGTTTTATGAGGATATTTTGTTTATTTATATTCTTTGGTGATTCTTCCTCGACCGATTTCCTTCTTTCCCTAGGAGATCCCATCGTTATTTGGTGCTGTCTGTCTACTGATACTCGAATGTTCTGGTCTGGATTATAAAATTCCCACACTTTATTGTTTTTCATAGCAGAGTGCATTTTCATTTGAATCTAAAACAAATACAATCGTATAAACTTAATTATATGATAAAATTGTTGTTATTTGGACTTACTTTGGGTTTGTTGGCATCGTATCTGATTTCCAACATGCCATTTCTATATACTACAGCGCCTCTTTCTATTATTTCAATTAAACCTGTATTCAGCCATGTTAATTTCAACGGACCCGATATGAGGATGTCCTTTCTGAAAAGCATAAGTTATACTTTAGAATCAGTTAGTAATAAAATAAGATTTAATTGCAGGAAAGGAATATTATAAACCAATTTAACTATGATTTCATTTTTTTAGTAAAGTCGAACCACTTAAAACAAAAGAATCACTAAACAATATAAGGGATGTCTTTTTAGAGTAGCCTATAGCAATAAAATCAAACAATGTATAGATTCAAAATCTTTTTCAAAATATTTTCCATAAAAATTGATACACTTCTGCATTCGTTCAAACTAATTGTTAAAGTAGCTATTCCAGTCTTCATTTGGGACAGTCAAAATTGCCGTTTTGAAGGCATCTTCTGCTCCTTCCGGCGACTGAAATCGTCGACCACGCATTCCATCCTTGATCCGTGGCAACATAGAAAAATCGTTTGGATTTAGGTCAGGACTATACCGACGATGATCTAATAATTCGATATTTTGCTGCTCCAAACACTGAATTGTTTTTCAAGCTGTGTGCAAACTTGCATTGCCTTAATGCAGGATGAGTCACCGTTATAGGTTGGTTTCTCGGAACACGGCGATTATTTCTGGCAAACAAACGGTTGTGTACCAATCCGCATCTCGAAACACCTACGCTGGAATTCATAGTGCCAGCGTGAAATTGTCGATTGATGTGGTTCTTTATCTTTAAAAACAGAAACCAACTCAGCAACACATCGTTGTTGAGTTAATCCTCTCCGAAAGTTTCCATTTCTCGGCCAACTTATAAACTTTAAAAATTCACTATGACTAAATCACTTGCAGTATACTGATGAAGCTTTAGTTTAGGTTAAGGAAAGATTGAGATTAATTTTGACACTTGAGACGTTTTATTACTGACGCCCTCTATGAGACTATATGCGACACTAAACAAACATCCCTCGTAAATAAAAATTATTTTTCCTAGACTATTGCACAAAATTCGTAGACAGACTGCATTTAAAAAATACACAAAATTCACAATGCAGCCATCAGTGCGTGTTGTATTTGAAATCAGAAAGATACATTTAATAAAATACATTTAAAACATTATTTGTTCGCGTCAGTTGCAACGGAAAATTACATTTGAAATTTAATCAAATTTATCATTAAATCTACAATAAAATATAATATACTTCAGTATATGTACTATTTATTTAATTTTATATATCTTTTAATTAAAAATATGATTTCTTCCGTTTAGAATTTAATCACATCCGTTTCAACTGTCAAATTAATTGGTAATATATCATTTTAATAAGAATCTATATTTATAAGGTTATACTGTATTACTGATAGTAAGTATATTTTTATGTGAAATTCCATATGACGAATTTCTTTCTTTGTTTCCTATTGAACCAGGATTCAATTTCCCCAAGATTTTAACGTAATTGGTGATAAAATCTACCAACTGTGTATTTGTAAATTTTACTGTTTTGCAAAGAAAAAAAATAAGAATTAAACACATTTTTTACTTGCAAAAACATTAAAGAAACTGAAGAAAATGTTCTCCTTCTGAAGGAATAACTTCTAAGTATTCAGTGTTTTCAGGTGGTCATATAAGCCCAGAATATTGATTGATAAAGTTCATAACATTGTAAAAAGCGTCAGTTGAATAAAAGTGTGTGAGATTGTTAATGTCCGAAGGGTATACAATATTTTACAAAACCACTTAAATATTGCAAGTTAACCGCAAGATGGGTGTCGCGTTGGCTTGTTGTTGAGCAAATGCAAAGTGTTACAATTTCAAATCACTATATGGCTAAGTTCAAACGAAATCTAGGAGAATTTTTCGTCGATATGTCACCTAAGATAAATCCTGGATACATCACTTAACTCCAGAGATAAAAACACAGTCAAAACAATGGATTTCTTTTGATTAACATGCTCCGAAGAAGGTGAAAACCATTTCTTCGGCCAATAAGATTCTGGCTTCGAATTTTGTGGATTCCAAAGGCCTAATTATTATTAACTAATAGCAGAAGGGACGTACAACAACTGGCCAATATTATACTGATGTACTAAGATGTTTCGATGTCGAATTGAATAAAAACAACATTTATTCCGAAAAAAATTTTGCCTAATGCCTATAGATCAAGGATCACTTGACCTATTAAACAGACGCGATATACGTCCACACTCGAAATTCAAATTCGAATTAAAAAAAAATCAAACCTGGTTCAAAAATTATTAGCAAAATTGGTGAAAGATTTGAATAATAATAGACTATGAAAAAACATACAATTTATTAAAATGATAATTAAATCCAAACCGTTTAAGGAATTTAAAGTGTGTTTATTTTTCGAGTCACAGGAACACGAAACTAAAAAGTTTATTACAAATGATATTACGAGGGTAGGCTGAAAAGTAATGCGCACATTCTTGTACAGCGCGAACGAAATGACCTTCAGAAGCGCGCCAGGTGGAATATGGAAGTAACATCCCACCTCTATACCCATGCACAGGTTTGAGATCGTTGAATTCATCCAGTGTATTCTGAGAAACAGAAGTATAGAGACGTGTTCTAGCACTATGTCAACGCGAGTTGTTGTCGAATTTTTGACTGCTGAAAAAGTTACTCTTAGTGAGATTCATCATCTTTTAAAGGATGTTTATGGTGACGATGCTGTGTAGGTCTACTGTAAATCCATGGGTAATTAAATTTCGTGATTGCGGCCTGGAAAAGTTAAAATTGTTAATAAAACACGCAGCGGACGTTCGATCACTGCCACAGTCGATAAACATCGCAAACTCGTGACCGATTTGATTCTAGATACTTTTTCTTTATCTTATTCTTCAATATAATGCACCAGCGCACATGTCTTCTTTAACCAATCATGCTTCTATATCCTTTTGTTAATTTCTCTGTTTGATGATCGTTATACCTAAGTAAGTAAAACTTTAAATCTTCTCAAACACTAGAGAAGACGTGTTGTAGCACTATGTCAACGCGAGTTGTTGTCGAATTTTTGACTGCTGAAAAAGTGACTCTTAGTGAGATTCATCGTCGTTTAAAGGATGTTTATGGTGACGATGCTGTGAATAGGTCTACTGTAAATCGATGGGTAATAAAATTTCGTTATTGCGAGTCTGAAAAAGCCAAAATCGTTGATAAAACACGCAACGAACGTCCGATCACTGCCACAGACTAGAAACATCGGAAACTCGTCGACGATTTGATTCTAGATACTTTTTCTTTATCTTATTCTTCAATATAATGCACCAGCCCAGATGTCTTCTTTAACTAACCATGCTTCTATATCCTTTTGTTCATTTCTCTGTTCGATGATCGTTATACCTAAGTAGGTAAAACTTTAAATCTTCTCAAACACTATGCAGTTTGTTACATTTAAATCATTGATTAAGTGTTCTTTATGCTTATATCTTTCCCGTCGATGGTACGAATTCTGTGTACTTCTATTTACTTTCGTTTACAGTTTACAGTGAAACTCCTTGCTTACCCAGCTATTATAAATTTTTGACATATTTGTATTAGCACTTATTTTGCTCCGACCAATATAGTCTGGAATATAAACCGCTGAATAATTAACCAACAACAATGCCTGAAGATGGTCTTATTGCAACGTTACAGTTCACAAAGATAATGATTTAAAGCAGCAAATAGTTCATTTGTTTTTTTAATATGACTAAATTTACAAAATCACCTATTCCTACCTTTGACTTAATGTGACAACAGCAGATGAAAATGGTGAAGAATTTAATAAAACATTGTATCACGTAACAACGTCCGGTCCTGAAAACAGGAACGTTAGGTATGTTAGATTGCATGTTCCATCAGAATAACATGCCTTCTCGTTCGTCCGCTATTGCAAGTTAAATTTGTCGAATTCCCTTATTCACGATATTCACTAAATTTGACTACGAGCAATTTTTTTCTTGCTCACAATTGACAAACACGACTGGATGCAAGGAGATTCGAGGCAAATTAGAAGGTGATATCCGCAAAGAGTGCCTATTTTAACGAGTTACCGAAGGATTACTTTTTAGATGCTTTAAAAGAAATTGAAAGGTCGCTAGACTAAATATATAGAATTAGATACGAATTTTGTTGAAAATGGAAATATATTGACTAAGGCACAGAATACTTATACAAAAGGTTTCTCAAAAATAATTATTGATGCGTTTAGATGATCTTTACGGGAGCAATTTATCTTAATTAACTTATATGGGGAAAGGCACCGTTAAGCTAAAAAAAAATAAATACGTTGAAAATGACTATTAACCCCTTACTTTCATTTACGTTAAAATACACATAAAATATCCATTTTTTTGGCATACTTATTTTTTACCCTAAAATAATAATTTTATTAAGAAGTCAATCACCCGTCGAATCACCCTTGTAAGACAGTATTAGTGACGAATTTATATTACAAAAAAATAATTTAAAAATCTTTGATTATAACTGCTATCTCACTATGTTTAGTTATTCCTTTTCCCCGTGATTTTCTCGCAAAATAAATTTCCACATTAACAATATCCGCTTTCGATTGAATTACTTTTGGTACTTACTGTATATAGAAACCTTAAAATTCTTATCTATTGAAGTACTCTTTTTCACACGCAAGCACAGTGTATAGCAGTAAAAGTTACTGTGCAATTCACGTTAATTCACTGTAACAATTCCAATTCTTCGAGATTAACAACACCAATGTTTCAGCCACACCTGTTTGTAACGCTTTAGTCTGTATCAAAACACTTTTACACCATACACAATTTTACTCGAATAAAAAAGATCCAAAAGCGATTAATTTCGTGATCTGTACAGTGAAACACTTGATACTGTATTACATTTAATGATAAGGCTATCTTGCAAGGTATAGATATAAATAAATCCATTCTCCCCTGCGTAATGACGAATAATTGATAACAACACGTTCAATAAACAAAAATTGATTCCAGCAAAAACAGAAAACTTACTGTGTGTGATCCGGATTCGTGTGAACTATGTGTATTGTGTTCGACCTGGAGCTCCCCCGGTGTGGTTTCAGGCTGTTCGATTTGCGGAGTTGCACTTCTGGAACAACGGGGAATTTGGGCGTCGGAGACCTGCTGTCCACCCTTTCCTGTTGGTACTTTTCGAATTCCTGCAAAAATTCCTACAAATCACAAACTTTTATGTAATTGACCTGCTTACATAGATACGTAAATATTCTCTTGTATACCTTGAATTCGTGAGTTTCAAAAGAATTCGTGTACATATTTGATGTTACGACATCGCTATGTTAATTCAAAAGAGATGCATTAACGATCGGGGGCGAAGTAATTACCATATACAATACACTATAGGCTAATGTCAACTGATTTTTTTATGCAAGATAGACCACGGGTTTCGTCAATGTATTGCTTGTATCTGGAGCGATAACAAATTATCTACTTCCACTATTGATAAATTATATCCCAAAGAGCTGTTTATGTATTTAATTCAAACATACGTATACCAAAATGGTTGTGTAATTACATTAATTGTAAATAAGGCGAATACATCGAAGCATAGAAAGATTATTGTATAAATGTGTCATCTTTCGTTATCAATTCAAGAGATAATGGCTTTCAGATAGTGTATTTCAGTTTTCGATAAGATCAATTACAATGGTGAGATGGAAGAGTTCAAATCGGCAATACGCAATGAAAATCGTAATTATTATATTTAATTGTAATAAAAGATGTCACTAGTTGTGTATAATTGCCGCTATTCAGGCCAAGTCTATTAATATATAGTTCGTTTCAAGTTATTTAATTTGAATAAATAGAAAGTATGTATAGTTTATAGTATCCCCTGGTGTAAAATGCAATAATGTAGATGAGATTCAAGTACCCTGTACCGTAGATGTGCAGGGACGTATTTTGTAAATATATACATATCAAAGTAAAACAGATCTTAAATCGCTGACTAATTAAAGCTACTATATACATATATCGTCAAATGTTTTCGTGGTCGTTTGTTAAAGCCTTGTTTTTCAGGATATTTCACCGCGTTTGGATGATTTCGTCCTGAGAAGGACAACTTTCTTCTTGACGTTTCGGTGACATCGCCATTTTCTTGAGGATCTTCTCGTTGCGATGGTAACTTCAAGAGTGCGTCGATTTCCTGTGCCGCTATATTACACACACGAACAGATATCTCAACGCATCTTCACATCATCACCCACCACAGTTAAACTCTGTAGTAATAGTGTTTTTAGATCCACCAATCTCAAACTCTGTCAGACGCAGAACGTCGAAACGAATAAATGAGAACAATGAAAAACATATTACAAGCGAACGAATATTCACCAATATACCATTATTAGAGCGACACGTATTAACAACAACCAACCTAAAAAAAGGTAGATCTAAACGGACAGCATTTCTCCCTTACGTGAAAGGTACTACTGAGAAAATAAGCAGAATACTACGCCGACACGACATAGACACCATTTACACCATAGACAGGAAAATAAGAGACATTCTGCCTAGTACATAGGATAAAATAGAACTGGAAAACCAAGGTGTCTACGAAATACCGTGCTATGAATGCGACCAAACATACATAGGGCATACAAAACGAAAAACCAGCGTACGGAGGAAAGTGCACAGAAATACGGTAGCTAAAAAAGAAACATCATCCCTAGCTAAGCATGTAATATATATATGACGTGATGAACGTGATGACGGACAGCGTTTGCCTGACACATGGACGCTAGCTTTATTTAATAGACAGACTACACAGAAGCGACGTACGACAGACCAGTTACATTAACACGGACCGAACACAAACCGATCGGTCAATGGCCGAAAGCGACAGAACAACCCAACGGACCAATCACAAGGAGCCAGACAAGCGCCCCCACTACTACGGGACCATATAATACAAGCGGCACAGGAAATCGACGCGAAGGACACATTCTCACTGCGATATCTGTTCACGCAACATCGCAGCTGAGAGCATCTACGACGATACAACGTCATACGAACCCGGAAGAAATGGCAGGAGCAGATAATAAAAGTATTATCTACATTACTAACTTGGCGCTGAGACCCAACTTCAGAAGAAGATGCACCGATCAGCAACTTAGAGACGCTGAAACAATAATTGAAAATACCACCGAGGAAGCAAACATCCAACTACTTTTGCGTAATCAATCCCAAATATTTATGGTAGATCGCGACAATCCGTCAGCAAAACTGGAAATTACCATACATCACACAGAAGAAACAAGCCCAATAAAACCGACAAAAAGCCAACCGGAACAGGAAAATGAAAACACAATCACCGACGCATTCACAAACAAAAAAAACAGCGAAGATACAGAAAACAGAACACGCAGGTACACCAATAGAAATAAAAAATTCATACGACGCCCTCGACACCAAAACTGAGGAAAAAATGGAAGAAGAAACCTCCGAACTCACTCCACAACCGTCAACATCAAACAGCACACCCAGGGTAAGTGATAAGACATACACTACACAAAACACAAAAACTGAAACAAAAAAACACACAAAATCGCACAGATTATTATAACCGAAAAAGAGCAATGGACACACATACGACACATACTCAAAACACACAGCATTAACACCGTACAAAGCAAACTCGTTAAACCAGGCATACATATCGAACCGACAACTGACGAAGACTACCGAAAACTTAAACACATACTCGACAATGAACAAATTCAATTTTACACATTTCAACTGAGAAGCGAAAACACATTAAAGGTAGTTATGCATGGCATTCCTACCTTTATCACCGAAACTGACATTACAGACGACTTGACTGACAAAGGCTACCCGACAATAAAAATTAAAAGGATGAACGGCAAACACGGCATACCGGCACCACTAGTATTAATCGAACTAACGAGACAGTACAAATCTATATACAACATTCACGACTGCTGCGGACTCGCAATAAAAATCGAACAACTAAACAAACGGACAGACATTATACAATGCCACAAATGCCAGACTTTCGGACATCACCAAAGAAACTGCAACGTTAACTACAAATGCATGAAATGCGGAGACGGACATTCGACACACTTATGTACCAAGACTAAAACAACCCCACCAAAGTGTGCAAACTGCGGTGGTCCACACTTATCCACATTCATCAACTGTCCAAACAATCCAAACAACCCAACAAACAAAACCACACCCAAACCTAAATACATACCAGCACCTCCCCCAACAACTAATTCCTGGACTCAAAGACAAAACAAAACAACACTTAACACAGTTGACGAATTAGCACTTGCCTTAGGCAATATGCTAATAACACTACACTCGACAAACGCAACAAACGAACAAATACAATACTTCGTAACACAAACACAGACAATAATAACACTTTACAATAAAACACATTAAACACACACACAACTGAAACGCAAAAAAAAATGTGATGATGACCAACAAACGAACAAACATGACTTAAACGCAAAAACGCGACTGACGCACAGACTGCACATACAAAACACATGACCGCACAAAAAACACAACAACGCACGATTATTAATCAGACTCAAACACATCACAACCCTGGGAGATACGAAACAATGGAGTGGAAATGGAGGCAATTTTCGACCACGAAATAAAATCCAAGGACTCATACATACGAAATCGACGCACTTTTTAAGTTACCATCGCAACGAGAAGATCCTCAAGAAAAAGGTGGAAATGATGTCACCGAAACGTTAGAAAGAAAGTTGTCCTTCTCTGGACGAAATCATCCAAACGCTGCAAAATATCCCGAAAAACAACGCCTAATATATATATATATATATATATATATATATATATATATATATATAGATATATATATATATATATATATATATATATATATATATATATATATATATAGAGAGAGAGAGAGAGAGAGAAGGGCATCACTTGCCGAAATATGTAAGATTCTTTTAAATATATGCATTTTTAAGTAAAACCAGACCTTAAATCGCCAACTAATTAAATCTACCATAACATACAAAGGTCACGAAATAATTATATATATGTATTTATATAATTTCAAAGTATTTTGTAGTATCTCCCGAAGAAACAACAAACTCGTTGCGAAATATAGAGATAATGAATAAATGAGTTTTAATTAACAGATCGCTTGCCCGTTTTTAATTTATTTGAACCTATATATATATATATATTAATTAAACACAAATTTATATAAATATGGGTTCTTAATATGTTAAAATACATAAACGCAGAAATATAAAATGAATCCATTATGAATGTATATATACATATAAGAAACGAAGTTTTATATATTATTTTTACATATAAAATACGCTATTGTAAATAGAAGCAAACTATGAATAAATACCTATTAGTTTTAATTTTATTTTGTAAACAAAAAAAATCAATCCTTTATGTTTTACAACACATGGTCAAATGGTTAAATGGTCAAATACATATGAATGATACAATTCTTCGGCAATGGATTCATTTTTATGCAAGACAATACCAAACCTCATACAGCTAACATTGTTACAGCTGCGTTGAGAGATGCAAATATTCAATGTTTTGTGTGGCCTGCCAAAAGCCCTGATCTCATCCCTATTAGCACGACTATTTGTATTGTCCGTCACCGAGTCACAATTATTGTTATTTATTTCATATTGATCTAGGTGATCAATATGAATTGTCTTCGTCCTAAGATCTCCACATTTGATTATATAAATAAATATATGCTTTTCCACTTTACAATTTATATTTTGCTACTACCGAAAATTTATATAGACTGTATTACTTAAATATAAGAAATTGTAAGCTGTAATGCCATTTTAATTATACTAGGTTAAGTGATGATTATTAAATTTAATTCCCAGAACTAATATAAATAAGCAAATCAAGTTCGATTACTTACTTTCGCACAATTTATTTAATACCACTCTGGCTATTAAAGTGAGGAAGAGCTCACATGCTTAGATGTATTAACGTTTCATTATTCCCTCACTCCAAGGGGTGCTGTAAAAGTATTCACCTACTGTTTACTCAAATTAAAATAAGTTGAACTCTAACTATAATGAATTTGGCAAAGTGTAATATTAAAGATGTAATATATGGGTGACTTTTTATAATTCTAACTGCAATATACGTACGTTTTTGTAATCACTAGTAACATTGAGAAATACAATTAAACTGAAACTAAACGAAATTTATAATAATATAAATGTTTTCATATTATTATCAAAAGATAATGAAAAACGTAAGAACACACATGCTTATTCACTTTCCTATTTCGGTATCGCAATATTTACTTAATGAAATTTAAAAACATATTTCTTGAATGCGATTTAATTCTGGTGAAATGTTTGTGTACTATCGCGAAGTTAGTTCTATATTGTTAGTTCATTAATCAATACAAATATATTTATTATTTCTCTAGTTTGTAATATTTGTAAAAAAAATTGTTAATAAATAGTGTAACCAGGTACGGTAAAGAATTTTATCTATAATTTTAATGAGCCCAATATACAGGGTGAGTCGTGAGGAATAGACCAAACTCAAGGAGTGTATTCTACTGGTGAAAGTAATGTAAAAAAACTCAATGTTGTTATCCGATTTTTATTTGTTTTCGAGTTATAGCGTAATTAAAAATGTAGATTTAGTATACCATGTTTATGTGTGTATTCGTAAAAACAGTGAAACCCCGGTAGCAATTCATTATAGGGAAGTCTTCCTAGCTGAAGCGCTACCTGTTCGTGGTTTTCCGAACTATCGGTAGTGACATTGAAAGCAGTCGAGAAATAGTGTAGAGTGGTTTGTATGCCTAATGCGTCTAATGTCACTACCTCTAGTTCATCGTTGATATAGTGAGGGCGCTGCCATCATAAAAAATGTTCCCTATACCTTGGAGTAAATTATAACATTGTGTTCGGGTATTGTGACATTTACTTGACGTTTGTACGACTATAGTGTAACAAACTAAAATGCCACACACTTATTCTAATTTAGAATATGCTAATATGGTGTTTGTTTATGGATTTTGTGATGGGAATGCTACAGCTGCTGCTAATGAATATCGTCAACGGTTTCCACATCACAGACATCCTAATAAAACTGTATTTATTAGTGTATTCAACACATTGTGCGCGACCGGAAAGCTTCCCAGTGTAAACATAATAACTGAACGAGGCAGTCGACAACAATTACAAGAAGTAGAAGATATTCTGGATGTAGTAGAAGAAGACGCAACTACTAGCTCACGGAGAATTAGTATTCAATTGGGCATTCCACAAACAAGGGTGATAAAAACACTCCACGAGCATGGCTTATGTCCGTACCATGTACAAAGAGTACAGCACCTACAACGAGATGATAATCGTAGACGTATGGAATTTTGCCGATGGATAAATGATAATCCTCGTTTTATATCGCGTATACTGTTTACGGATGAAGCGACATTCACCCGTGACGGTATTAATAATTGTCATAACCAGCATGTATGGTCAGACGAAAATCCACACGCAACAGTCGAAAGTAACTTTCAACATAAATTTTCGGTAAACGTGTGGTGTGGTATGATCGATGGTTTTTTAATTGGTCCTTACATTTTTGAGAATCGCCTCACGGGAGACACCTATTTACATTTTTTAGAAAATGAACTGCACGGACTGCTAGAGGATGTTCCCATAAACATCAGAATCCAAATCTTCTACCCAGCACGATGGAGCGCCTGCACATTACGCTCGTGCAGTCAGGCAACATTTGGCTGAAAGGTTTCCAGGGATTGGACGTGGTAGTCACATTGGTCTCTAGACCTCACGCCACTCGATTATTGTTTATGGGGCTGGTTAAAAAATTAAGTGTATCAAGTAAAAGTGGACACTCGTGATGCACTAATTCAACGGATTATGAATGCTGCTGACAATATCAAACATCAACCTGACGCAATCAGGAACGCAACCAGCGCCCTTGGTAGACGATGTAAAAAATGTTTTGAAATGAATGGCGGTATTTCTGAAAATATATTATAAAGAACGATAATACCAATAAAATACAAAAACTTCAATGTATGAAATTTTGTTTATTTTTAATTACGCTATAACTCGAAAACAAATAAAAATCGGATAGCAACATTTGAGTTTTTTTACAATACTTTCACCTGTAGAATACACTCCTACAGTTTGGTCGATTCCTCACGACTCACCCTGTATATCTGTAATTAAAGTATATACAGTAAGATCTCGTTAACGTGAAAATTCGTTTATGTGAATATCTCAGTACCGTGAACACAAAATATTTTCTATTGCATACTCTGTAGTATGAACAACGAACATACTCGAAAACGTGAATAATGAATAGTTTTAATTTTTAAGTCATCGGGGGTTTCCCTGTCTGTATGATATGCTACAATATGTAAAAGCAGGCCACAGTGTTCAGTGAATCTCTTGTGCGGTACGTTAACTGTCGTAACATGACAAAAGTGAATGCAAAGTGTTTGTCTTTACGTGAAAAAGGTAAACTAATAGAAGATTATGAAAAAGGTTTGAGTGAAACGTCCATTTCAAAAAAGTATGGCGTAGCAAAATCAACAGTTTGCTCAATTAATAGAAAGAAAAGAAAAAAATCGTCGCTGTTTTGGCTAGTACGTCAACATCTAACAAAAAAATGTACATTAAGAGAAGCGGAATATCCAAAAATGGAAAAAATTCTATACAGATGG
The DNA here is from genome assembly GCA_935421215.2 of Melolontha melolontha. NCBI lineage: Eukaryota > Metazoa > Arthropoda > Insecta > Coleoptera > Scarabaeidae > Melolontha > Melolontha melolontha. The sequence continues at coordinate 8,804,705 of OW285241.1, forward strand.
TTTCTTAAACAGCGCCAGAGAAACATTCCGGTTACTGCTGAAATAATTCGGCAAAGGGCTTTATTTTTTTATGATAAGGTGCATCAAAGTACACACAAATTTAATACCAGTTATGGGTGGCTCCAATGTTTTAAAAAACGCTTCAGAATTCGTCATTTGAAAATTACCGGAGAAAAATTATCATCTCAGCCACATCTAGTGGATCCTTTTAAACAACAATTGAGACAAAAAATTGCGGAATTTGATTTAAATGAACATCAACTCTATAATGCTGACGAGACTGGGCTATTTTGGAATCTGTTGCCTGACAGGACCTATGTTTCACTTGTTGAAAAAAAACGCTCCGAGAATGAAAATTGCGAAACAAAGAATTACATTCCTCGGTTGTACAAATGCAGCTGGCTCGCACAAATTAAAGCCGCTCATAATCGAAAAGCAAATCGGCCTAGATGCTTTAAAAATTTCTGCAATTTCTACAAGAACAACGCAAATGCATGGATGACGAAAGATATTTATAAAGACTGTATTTTTAACCAGTTCGTTCCTGAGGTAAGTTCAAACAAAAAAAAAACCGTAGTTGATTTTCATAATTTTAGGTCAGAGCTTTTTTACGCAGTAAAAACATCAGAGAATATGCCATCCTTCTTATTGATAACGCTCCTTCTCATCCCTCGGAAGCAGAATTAAAAACAACTGATGGCAAAATATTTGCAATGTTTATGCCTCCTAACGTAACACCATTTATACAGCCGATGGATCAGAACGTCTTACGGCTCACTAAGCTTTATTATAGGAAAAGTTTACTGGCCTCTATAATTTCCAGTACAGAAAATATTCAGGAAGCTCTTAAAAATCTGTCGTTAAAGGATGCTGTATTGAATCTTGCGGCTGCATGGGATAAATTGGAGCAATCTGTTATCGCTAAATGTTGGCATAACATATTATCAGACAATGATAATACTGAATCTGACGAAGAAGCCACTCTCCCCTTAAGTGTTTTACAACGAAAATATAATGAAGAAACTTCCGAAATTGTAGCTGAAACAATCACTTTATTGAATAATCTTGAAAGTGAACCGACCATAGACCAATACACAAAGACTCATATTGAAGAATGGAATAAAGACACAGTTACATATGAAAGGATGAAGCATAGAAGATGATGAAGACGATAAATTATTAAAAACTCAAGAACTTGAAATTCCTAAAGTACCGCATTCGGATGGCGTGAAAGCATTAAATATGGCGTTAGATTGGGCGCGTACAAACAATTTGGATGCTGAAGACATTATAAACATAAAACGATTGCAAGAGAAAGCAATTTTGCTCAGCATTTTATGTAATGTAAACGATATATATATATATATATAAGTAAAACTGTGTATGTTTAGTATCTACTCGCTAACGTGAACAAATTCCATAACGTGAATAGTTTCGGATTTTTTGTGTTCATGGTTTCGAGATTCTGCTGTACATTATTTTAGTAAAACAGACCTTAAATCGCCGACTAACTGATCTACTGTAACATGAAAAGGTCAAGAAATAATTATCTGTAATTAAAGATATATAGGGTGTTACATAATTAGATGAAAATACCTAAGGGCCTTTGTCCTTGGATGATTTTATGAAAAAAAGTTCATATTAATGTAGGTCAGTAACAGCTTTATTTTTGTGATACTAGGTGTTGAAAATGGGGGAAAAATTTGTTTTAATTTAAAAAAATAAAAACGCTTTATATTAAGAAATAGAGTGAAATTAGATTAGATTAATTTACTTTTCATTTTCGAAGTTAACCCAATATTTATTAGTAAGTAGAGCAATGAATATATGCATTAAAATTTAATCAAATTCTAGCATACACGAGGAACGCGTTCGAATCTAAATTATAATTCAAATCTTGCGCCAAACATAAGAAATAAGTATGTATTAAATGATGCGCATGAACAAGTTCAATAGTTGAAGAGTCTGGATGGTTTGTTTGAGAACGGCGAGTGTAGATCTTTCACTCAAAGTTCTCAATGCAATTCATAGATCGAACAAGGCATTATTAGTATTCCGAATGGAATTATAAAACAGAAAGGAACAAGAAAAGAAATCCATAACCGTATTATAAATCAATAAACTCTAAATGCCTAGTTCGGCAACTAAGTTGCTATCTTCAGTAGAACAATTTTAAGAAGAAAATTAACGTTAAATGTAGCATCTTTGGCTAAAGTACAATCTCTGAAGATATGCTCTTCTCCAAATCGTCACTATTTTTCTTTCTCAGATGGTTCTGCTGAAGATGGCAACTCAATTGCCGAAATACGCATTTAGACTTAATTGATTTACATTGTGGTTAGGTATTTTTCTTGTTTCTTTCTGTTTTGCAGTATTAGTAATTTTTTATAAAGGAATGCGTGCAGCCATCTTAAGCTTATAAAAGACTTGCAAGGCATTTGGGACGAGTACTTAATCTTTCGAAATATTGAATGCTGGTGTGTTTTATTTCTTCTTGCAGTTGGCATTTTTAAGTCTCTGTGGATCATGTGATTAGGAACGTACCAAGAAGCATTAGTAAAAAGCGATTAAGATCATTTGTAATTGTAATGAATTTGAGTCCGTATGTCTTTTCCGATTGTAACCGTTGCATAGTTATATATTCGACTGACATTTTACTTGTCGTTTGTAATGTGAGTGCAGTTCAAATGTGTTTATTTGAAAAGTCAATCTAGGAGCATGTGATTTACTGATAACATTTTGAAGTATGTCGTAAATTAAAATTTACTACTTAACCTACGAAGTCGTATATTTTGACAGTTTCATACATACAAATAAGTAACAAATAATAGGTATTTATTGAAAACTATAACAAATGTTGAAAATGTTGTCCTTCAAGATCAATGCACTTTAAAATCCTCCGTTCAAAATTTCTGATGATATTCTGCAACATTACTGGATTGTTATTAATTTCCATGCATTTCTGTTCGATTCTCTGTAGCATATTATTCAAATTCAATATAGGTGTTCGAAATATGTTATTTTTTAGATAAGGCCACAAAAAGAAGTCGCAAGGTGTTAAATCGCAACGTGCAGGCCAGGCAATTTCAGTATTTCGACTAATTATACGCTCATCAAAAAATTCTCTTAAATAATCCAAAGATTCTGCAGTACAGTGACAAGGTGCTCCGTCTTGTTGGAAATATGCATTTTGAAGTTCATCATAATGCAACTGATTGACAAATGGTTGTAAAATTTCCGTACGGTACCTTTGAGCAGTTAACGTTCCCTGAAAAAATATTAGTCCAATGATTCGCCTTTGGCTTATCGCTGCCCAAACACCAATTTTCTCTGGATGTAGCGATTCGTCATTAATTACATGTGGATTTTCACTACTCCAAATTCTTGTATTTTGTGAATTTAGGTATCCCGTTTTATAAAACCATGCTTCATCAGTAAAGATGACTCTTTGCGAAAGTTCTCCATTATTGTTCATATTTACAAACCAATTACAAAACTGTAGTCTACGTCGGTAATCAATTTCTAACAATTCTTGTACTGCTGTGAAACGGTATGGATAAAGTTGCATATCTTTTTTTAATAACTTGTGAGTTGTACCAACAGAAAGGTTTATTTGTTGACTCAAATGTCGAACAGATGTTTGTGGTTCATTTTCCATTATTTCTTCAACACGATTGACAACTTGAAGTGTACGTTTCTTAACTGCTCCGCTGCCTGATTTTCTTAAGAGACTACCAGTTTCAGAAAAAAGTTTTAAAGTTCTATCCAAAGTATTCTTAACTTGTATATAATCTAATACAAAATGTGGAAACTCAACTTGAAATTCTACCATGCAATCTTGAACTGAATAAACCCATAAACCATCAATTTTATTACCACTTCGAAAATAAGCCTGGACTAAAAAAATTTTATGTTCTAAAGTGAAAGCCATTTTAAAACTGAGAAGCAATTTATTTAAACTAGAATCGACGCACGATTATTTTATGCACTAACTGATATTTGTGATTGACATTATCAAATGTCATTTGGATTTACGTTTACGGAACAACAAACACATACTAATATATTTGCGTCTTATTCTATCAAAATTTCAAAGTAACCTAGATTGACTTTTCAAATGAACACACGTTAAAACAAAACTTAAAATTTTTTTTTAATCTGTATGGATTTAGTTCTTTATTTTTCTCAAGGAGCTTTCGATCCTTTATTAGTTTGTATATTCATTTAAATAATGTATAGAAAAACCTTTGAAACCTCACGAAATTTATATTTTATTTATTTTTTTTAATTTAAGCTAATTATATATGTACACCCATAATTTTTCTGAATGTTGCACATTGAGAGAATTTTCAGTGAGAGAAAGAGGTATAAAGTCAGTGTTTAAAATAGAAAACGAAACAAGTGCGTTACACATTTAGTTTCTGCGAATGACAAATTATGCGGTGAGATAAGAGGCTAATAGACCAACCAATGTTTTGCAATTCTAATTTTTGTTTACGATAATTTATACATTACTATCAACCATAAACATAATATTACATATTATTCATTTCTGAATACAATAAATATATTTTTTAACAAAATAATTTGAAACATACTTGAGTACGTAAAACCTTACCAAATTTTGGGTAAAACAAAACAATTTTTTAATAATATAAAAACATTATTAAAAATTGGGTGCGGAGAACACAAGTTCAAAGTATCTTTCCAGATATCCAAATACGTGTTTCATCTTAGTATAGAATCATCAGTATAGATACTGTCACCATAAGTAACACCTTGACTACATTACAGTCATTACAAAATAAGCAAAAATTAGAAAAATTATTTTTGATTGTACGAGGTCAAGTTCTAACGCCTCCGATTTTTTTTCTCGAGACTGGAAAGAGATAGAAGCATGTGCATTGTTTTAAAATGAGCGTGCGTTCGTTGTCAATACGTCACAGAGATGGCAGCACTGTACGGCAGATGGAATTGTAGCGGCAGCGTCGAGAATGACAACTGTTTTAGATACTTAAAATGGCTTTCCCTACTTGAACAGCGTGCAATCATTCGTTTTCTTAATTTGCGTGGAGTGGCACCAATTGAAATTCATCGACAGTTGAAGAAGACATGTGGTGATGGAGTTATGGATGTGTCGAAAGTGCGTTCGTGGGTGCGACAGTTTAATGAAGGCAGAACATCGCGTGACAACAAACCGAAACAACCTCGGGCTCGCACAAACCGGTCTGACGACATGATCGAGAAAGTGGAGAGACTTGTTTTGGGGGATCGCCGAATGACAGTTGAACGGATCGCCCCCAGTGTTAGCATTTCCGTGGGTTCTGTGCACACAATCCTGCATGACGACCTGAAAATGCGAAAAGTGTCCTCCAGTTGGGTGCCACGAATGCTGACGGACGACCACAAGGCTGCTCGTGTGGCATGTTGCCAAGCAATGTTGACGCGCAACCAAGGCATGAATGGGACTTCCTTTTCGTCGATTGTGACAATGGATGAGACGTGGATGCCATTTTTCAATCCAGAAACAAAGCGCCAGTCAGCTCAATGGAAGCACACAGATTCACCGCCACCAAAAAAATTTCGGGTAACCGCCAGTGCTGAAAAAATTATGGTGTCCATGTTCTGCGACAGTAAGGGCGTAATCCTTACCAATTGTGTTCCAAAGGGCACTACGGTGACAGGTGCATCCTACGAAAATGTTTTGAAGAACAAGTTCCTTCCTGCACAGCAACAAAAACGTCCGGGAAAGGCTGCGCGTGTGCAGTTTCACCAAGACAACGCACCCGCACATCGGGCTAACGTTACGCAACAGTTTCTTCGTGAAAACAACTTTGAAGCGATTTCTCATGCTCCTTACTCACCTGACCTGGCTCCTAGTGACTTTTGGCTGTTTCTAACAATGAAAGACACTGTCCTTGGCCGCACATTCACCAGCCGTGCTGCTATTGCTTCAGCGATTTTCCAGTGGTCGAAACAGACTCCTAAAGAAGCCTTCGCCGCGGCCATGGAATCATGGCGTCGACGTTGTGAAAAATGTGTACGTCTGCAGGGAGATTACGTCGAGAAGTAACACTAGTTTCATAGTTTTCGGGTGAGTAGTTAGTTAGAAAGAAAATCGGAGGCCTTAGAACTTGAATGCACCTTGTACTTCAAAATGTTCTCGGTAAATCACATGCTACTAGATTGACTTTTCAAATGAACACTTGTTATATGTTACAGCCCAATTCGACGGTATGATAATATCATGTCATGAATTGCGTCAATATTTTCGGGGGTGGACACCGAAATCGGTCTTCCTAGTCGAAAGTCTCCTCTTTTGAATGACGCAATCCAATTTTTGACAACCGCATATGATGGGCATTGATCGCCAAATATGCTAAGCAAATCTTCGTATATTTCCTTACTATTTAACCTCTTCAAATACAAGTATTTGATGATGCCTCGATCGATTTTCACGTTTGCATTCGACTTGCTTTCTTTCAAAATTTACTGGACAGCAATACTTCAACTTCTTGACGTAAGATTTTACAGTAACACTTTTAAAATGTCATTATTTCTTGCCGTTATAACAAGATTTTGTTTTGTTCAAGAACTAACTAGATATTAATACCCCCTCGTAAGTATCTGTTTGCTTGCAATATCTAGATTAAGACAAAAGCTACAGAAGATATTATGCAACTAAAACACTAAACATAAACATTATAGTGTTTTAATTGTACTTTTTAAAATTAATAACCATAATAATTGAAACATACATGAGTAGGTAAACCCCACCAGTTTTGTATAATACAAAGGTATTTTTAATAATTAAATATTATTAAAAATCTGGATATGTTCGGACACGTTCACAAAAAAATATTAATAGTGAACCTGTATTTGTGTTCTTCACACCACATTTTTAATAATATTTATATTATTAAAAATACCTTTGTATTATGCAAAATATTGTGTAATTTGTTTATATTTTCCACACTAGATTTAATACATAAAGTTTCATACGATTAATAAATAATAATCTAAAAACAATCCTCACCATCCGGGAAGTATTTCACCATTCACGCCCATAGGAAAATATACGTTTTTATAAAATTCACTCTGATATACATAAAAGCGTTTCTTTAGCCAATATTTTGGCAATTTTTAAATAAAAATAAATCTAAAATACATCCATCGGAACATCGTCACTTTTAACATTTTCAAAAACACATACCTTCTGCCTATATTGTATCATTTTGATCCTCAAGCTGTTGCGTTGTTATCACAAGGAACCATGTTATCAAACTGTATTTGTCGTGGCGAAAACACACCGATTACAATTAGACATGGCTTGTCAGGAAAAACCACAATTTCCTTCTCCGACGAAGAATTCAATAAAGACAAGTCGCTATTGCAAAGCATATAACGGACTTGTTTATGTTTTAATACATACATACATACATTAAAAAGTAAAAGCATAAACTGAACGGGTAGAGGCTTTCCATGACTAATATTTGCAAGTTAATGTAAATACAGATATCGCATTTCTGGTTATATAAAAGTGGTTAGCGCTTATACCAAGCGCTTATGACACAGTTCTTTTAGAAATAAGGAAAAAAACAAGCAATTATCGCATTTATTATATTTAGTTGAAAACATTGACGGAAGATAACGTTAAATCTGCGAAAAATATCGTTTTGCATAGTTTAAGATTCTAGAAATTTAAATAAAAATAATGTGGATGGAGCGATCTTACTCAGAAAGTCGTCTTACTCTAAAAACAAAGACAGATAAAACCACAACAAAAGAATTACACCGGTCGCTACTCTAGAAACCCAAAAGTTTATGGAATTTTACGGGAAAAGATCATCAAATTTTCTAGAATAACAATGCATTATCTCAAATGATAGCATTGGCTATTGGTGCTTCATGGTGGACATAGTACTTTCGTGTATTTTATGGTTGGAAATGGTATTGATATCTAACACGGTGTTTTTCAACGAATGATAATTCGTCTGAAAAGGTGGGTTTAATAATAATAATAATAATAATTTATTTTCACCCCTTTGACTACAGTAGCATAGGATAAGTCAACAATTTAAAGTAAAATAAAATCTTAATAGTGGTCACAGTTCTTCTTACATATTGCTATGAATAATGGTTTGTAGAATAAATTTGCCACCATCCACAACTAATCTTCCCACCTAGGATACTCATTCGGTGGATTTTCAAAATATGCGACTTCTTACTTCTCAGGGTTCCAATAAGGAAATCCGTTTTCTGTAGAAAATTCTAGGCACCAGTGAATAAATCACACTAATTGATTTATATATTTTCTCTGTTACTTATATTTTCTGAGTTACTTATATTTTAATAAATGAGCAGTAAAGTTATAACAAGAATAAAACAGAATAAAATTTAAACTGAATCTTTAATACAAAAAAATCAAAAAAGAAAAAAAAACTATCTTTATAGAGTATAAAGATATTGTATCTTTCAATGACACAATGAGGTAAAATATATCCACTGTATATTGACAGCTAAGTGGATTAAAACTTCCTTTAAATTACTCCGAACAATCTTATCTAAAAAATAATAAAATTTATTTTTAATTTCTCCCCAGAGAACCACACTGTATAATATTTATTGAAACGCGTTTAAAATTTTTACACATGCGCAATAACATGTAACAAAATATACCTTTGACTTCCAAACGAGCAAAATTTTTCACAGTTATATTTTTTTACATAGAAATTTAAAAATACTCTTTATTATTTATTTCTACTAATTAAGACTCTTAACTAATTATTAATACAATTGAAATACACTTTTAAAAGCTTTTCTAATTACGATGTCTTAAGACGAAGATTAAGACGTCTTAAGAATATAATTCTACTTACATAAAATTTTTTTATTGGAGACACGTTTACGACAAAACGTTGTTTAATCAAATACTATAACAAAATTACGAGAATAACTATCTCGTAGAATTATCGTGAAGTAAATATGAAATACCATCAACTAATTAACACAATCAAATCATCCCGAATTAAATTAAATATATATATATATATATATGAACTTCATGTGTATGAGAATTAATAATTATTAAATCTCATTTTACATGCGATTGTCGCTATAATTTGTTGCAATTTTTCATATATATATATATATATATATATATATATATATATATATTAGGGCTGGGCTAAGTATCGATACATCGTCCAATACCCGATATCATAACTGGTATCGGGTACCCGATATCTCATATAACGAAGGTATCGATTCTAAGGTATCGATTCCAAAGCATCGATACCTATCGATACTTTACCGATTCCAGTACTCGCTAAGTATCGATGTATCGGGTAGCGATGTATCGGGTAGCGAGGTATCGATTCCAAAGCATCGATACCTATCGATACTTTACCAATTCCAGTACTCGCTAAGTATTGATGTATCGGGTAGCGGTGTATCGGGTAGCCATGTATCGGGTAGCCATGTATCGGGTAGCTTAACTTTATGCATTTTTTTAAATGTACATAAAAGATGCAATAACTAAGTAAAGAATTTTTAAGTATATATAGCATTATATATATACTATATAGTATATATTTCAAAGGATGTTGTTGAATTTTATATTATGCGTAGCAAATATCCATATTATAACAAAATTCGAAACATAATAACTATAATTATTACAAAAAAAATATCACAATATTGCAAATTTCATACCGTAGATATGGTAGAATCGATAAATTAATTTTATATCTCTTGAAACCGATATCAAACAAACGATACCTAGAAAACGGGTTATGAATACTGATTCCTAGGTATTGAATCAAGGTATCGATTCCAAGGTATCGATTCCAAAGTATCGATTCCAAGGTATCGATTCAAGGTATCGATTCCAAAGCATCGATACCTTACCGATTCCAGTACTCGCTAAGTATCGATGTATCGGGTTAGCGATGTATCGGGTAGCGATGTATTGGGTAGCCATGTATTGGATAGCTTACCTTCGTGCATTTTTTTAAATGTACATAAAGGATGCAATAACTTTTTAAGTAAAGAATTTTTAAGTATATATGCATTATATATATTATATAATATATATGTAAGAGGATGTTATTATTGTGTGTAGCAAATATCCTTATTATGACATAACTATAATTATTACAAAAAAAATCTGACAATATTGCAAATTTCATGCCGTAGTTATGGTAGAATCGGTAAATTAGTTCTCTTGAAACCGATATCAAACAATCAACACCTAGAAAACGGGTTATGAATATTGATTTCTAGGTATCGAATTAAGGTATCGATTCCAAAGTAATCGATTCCAAGGTATCGATTCCAAGGTATCGATTCCAAGGTATCGATTCCAAGGTATCGATTCCAAGTTATCGATTCCAAGGTATCGGTTCCAAGGTATCGATTCCAAGGTATCGATTCCAAGGTATCGATTCCAAGGTATCGATTCCAAAGCATCGATACCTACCGATACTTTACAGATTCCGGTACTCAGAATCGATACCGTGCACAGACCCGATACATCGGTAAGTATCGATACCTCGATTGGTATCGGTACCCGATACCGAAAACGTCGGTATCGCCCAGCCCTAATATATATATATATTTCAAAGAAATACAACGTTCTTGTCTTAGGGCAAAACTTCGTCTCCTTGAATTCACCAAGGTTTCTCGAACAAATCTACCTCGAATAAAAACTAGTTTTTATCTCACACATGAGATCCAAAACATATCGGATATACGCAGATATCCAAAAATTATGTACATTCATTTTAAATTAATTTTAAAATATTATTTAAGGAAAAATCCATAGCAATATGTAAGAGCGTCAATATTTATACCAGGTTCCTTTTTTATTATTATACATACTGCATTAGCTCTACACATACGCTCTATGCGTAGAGCTAAAAAAATTAAAAAAGTGGCATAGTTGACAACCAGTTAAACACCAGTAACGTATTTTTCCAATTGTCATATATTTCCGATTTTTAATTCATACTTAAATCTTAAATTATATAGATTTTATTGAAAAATAGATAATTTATTTAAAACAGTTAATTATCCCAACAGGCGTATACCTTATGCAAAGATAATTTTAAATATTTTTAACAAATTCAAAGAAAATGGATAGTATTTCTTTAAGGATGAAATATATTTAAGATAGTAAAATTAGTGTATCAAAAAAGATAGAAAATATGAAAGCGTTGATAACAAAAAAGTACAAATAGATTTTACCATTCTATGAGATTGTAGAACGTCCTCACATTACTTCTAGTAAATTACCGAACGTAACTACCGAACGTATTGGGGGCATTTCAGTAACACGATAAAAACAAATAACCTCTCGTGGTATCTTACGAATAAGTGGTTTTATAAAATGGAGAAATTTATCTTAAAAAACAGTAGTTGGAAATTTACTTAACATTCAAACTGATTATTTTCTCTGCAAAGCTACCAAGCGATTAAAAAATCCGTACTTCAGAATCCGCCAATCAGAAAAGTTTCCGGAGCACATAGAAGGAGCTTTCCATGCGAATGATGGAGATAGATTTTCGGAGATAGATCGAAGCTTTGCCAGAAAATACAGTTATTAACTTATTAAACAGTGAGAGGATGTAAAATTACTCATTGGATGTCAAATCAGATTGTAATCTTAGAGATATCGTTTTAGGAGTGTTTAATTAAAAACTAAATTGCATTCTTCGAAAACGATTGCTATAAATCTAACAGCAGGAAAAAATAATGGAGAATTTACACGAGGAAATAGGATCAATAAAATTAATACCAAGTAAATTAAATGTTTCACACGTCAACTTACACATAAGTAACCCAGTGTTATGCTGGAGATATACTTTCTGAACTTAGAACATTGCAAAAGCCGTCAATTTCACAAAATCACTTTATTAAATTTACTTAAATTCCGAATAAAATACGCATTATGTCTAGAAGATGACTTAAAATTGAATTACGAAAAATAGTTTTAAAAAATCGAAGAACTAAATGAATAGCAAGTCACATGTTTGAAATCGGATCTTTATACTTTTTCTGTGACCTTTCTTATCTATAATAGTCTCTGTAATTGCGGGTTTATCTACGAGAAGACGAAATTATAAAAAAAATGATGTGTTCTACATTCAAGCCCATGAGAAGATAGATACAGATTACAATGTTTTAATTTATAACTGAATATAGTTTTAATTGATTTGCCCGCTGGTTAATGAAGATCGGTGTTAATATAACTGGAACAAAACTTTTAGAATTTATTAGTTGATAGCGTTGTAATTGTTTCGCCTTCGAAACAATCGCTCAAACTTCATCTCTTCCGAATGTAATTTTGTTATTTATTGGACTTACGAATTATACTTTCTGAAAGTTTGATACCATTTTATTTCACATACGTACTGCATACAACTGTGGGAGGATGATTTAACGGAAACTGAGACGTGCCTGTTTGCGAAAAAAATTAGAATTATTTTCGAACACCCAATGCTTAAGAGGCTATTTAAATCTTCACTATCGTCTAACGCAGCGATTCTCTTAGCTACGCGACCCCCCCCCCCCCCCCAATAGTAAATGTAAATAAAATTAATATTTCGCGCGAATAAAGGAATAATGGAATTATAACAGTGAGTCTTACACAAAAAGGTTTAAGTATATCAATACGTTATGCACGTATAACGCATTTGTGAGTCTTACAATAACTAATTTAATTTTGACTATAAGATATTATTTAATATTATACCATGTGTCCCCGGATGGAGTTGACAAGAGGAAAAAAATGTTATTATTGATTTTACGACAAACGTCATTCTTTATAAAAAGTTCTGCTTGTTGAGTAGATAAATTAACTATCGGAAAATCTAAGATTAAGAAGAGTATCATTTATTGCATGTTTTGTAGTTTAAGTACAAAATTTCAATTAATTAATGTCAACAAAAATTACTCTACAAGGCCACCTTCAACTTCCACACATACCTCCGCCCTTTTAATAAATTCACCATAGACTTTGCGTATGGTTTGTGGTACATTTATCTCATTCACTGCATCCTGTATTCGTGCTTTTAGTATTTCCCGATCATGTGGCAGGTCACTTCCGTAAACTTTTTGCTTTAATGTACCCCACAAAAAAAAATCAAGTGGTGTCAGGTCAGGTGATCTAGCAGGAAAATTTATTGGTCCAAATCTACCCATCCATCTGTCTCCGAACTGATCTGTCAACCACTGCCGTACCAAAAGCGTCGCATGAGCAGGGCATCCGTCTTGTTGCCAGAAAATGTTACGCCGAATTTCTAGCGGTAAATTATGTAGAAATGGTAATAGATAAGTTTCTAAAAGACGCGCATAAACGTGTTGATTCAAGTTCTCGTCAATAAAATATGGTCCAACGATTCGATCGTAAAAAATTCCGCACTAAACATTTACTTTTTTATAACGTTGACTTCGTTTTTGAATGACGTAGTTTGGATTATGAAAAGCCCAATAGCGACTGTTTTGTGATGAAACGTGATCATTGGTGCAGAAGGTTGCTTCATCAGTAAAAAATATCATTCTATGAAAACGTGTATCTACGAGGTATTTCTGACCAACCCATAAACAAAAATCCAATCGCTTCTCTTCATCTCCATTTTCAAGTGTATGTCGGAACTGTGGTTTAAACGGTCGAACTTTGTTTTCTTTATAAATTCTCTGCAAATGAGATTTACTAATATTCAGTCTTTGTGATCGTTTCCGTAAGGATAATGTTGGTGTTTATATCACTGAATCTACTGCCAAAAGTGTAGCCGTATCGTCTTCATTGTATTTTTTCTTGGGTTTCTTAACATTTACTACAAATCCAGTTAAATCAAATTTCTGCACAAGTTTGCGCAGTGCTTCGCGCGTTACTGCCGTGTTTGGGAATTTTTCGTGAAACATGTCTATAGCGTATCGATAAGATACGTTTCCAATTCCCTAACATTTAATCAAATAAATACGTTCTCTGATAGTTAACATTTTGCAAATCCAACGGATAATAACTGACAAATCTACCATTAATGACGTTTTACAGTACAATATTGTTATACGTTACAACAACCTTTGATCGCCAAAATTAAAGAACTTTTTCTATTGAAGCATTTTCATGTTATCTTAATTTGTGGACATTCTGTACATTTAATCTTAGATTTTCCGATGGTTAATTTATCTACTCAACAAGCAGAACTTTTTATAAAGAATGACTTTTTGTCGTAAAATCAATAATAAAATTTTTTTTCCTCTTGTCAACTCCATCCAGGGACACACGGTATAATAGCATTGCACTAATTTTATACATTAAGAAAATACCGACAGTGTAAAATGTAATAAAAGGTATTTTTAATAATATAAAATATTACTAAAAATCTGGTGTGAAGAACAGAAATATCCTTTCTCCAGCAGGGGCGTACCGATGAGCTTGTAGAAAAGCGAAATACGTATCTACGTCTCTGGGGATAGGATATATTCGGACACGTTCACAGAAAATATTAATAGTGAACCTGCATTTGTGTTCTTCACACCAGATTTTTAGTAATATTTTATATTATTAAAAATACCTTTGTATTATACAAAACTGGTGGGGTTTACCTACTCATGTATGTTGCAATTATTCTGATACATTACACATGCGGTTAAGCCGTAGTATGAGTGAAGGCACAAACAAAATGCAGTTTTCTAGAGAGTTGGCTGTGCTAACCTTTGGAAGAGCGTCGTTACTTCACATTAATTATGTGGACGGTATGCGAGGTACTTCGGCTGTCTGACAACAGGTAGCGCCGAATCTACTTCTGCGCTCGGTCTGGATAATTACGGTGATAGGGCGAGGTGGTTCTTTTCTGTAAATGTGTCTGGAAATATCCTTTCTCCAGCATGGGCGTACCGATGAGCTTGTAGAAAAGCGAAATACGTATCTACGTCTCTGGGGATAGGATATATTCGGACACGTTCACAGAAAATATTAATAGTGAACCTGCATTTGTGTTCTTCACACCAGATTTTTAGTAATATTTTATATTATTAAAAATACCTTTGTATTATACAAAACTGGTGGGGTTTACCTACTCATGTATGTTTCAATTATTCTGATACATTACACATGCGGTTAAGCCGTAGTATGAGTGAAGGCACAAACAAAATGCAGTTTTCTAGAGAGTTGGCTGTGCTAACCTTTGGAAGAGCGTCGTTACTTCACATTAATTATGTGGACGGTATGCGAGGTACTTCGGCTGTCTGACAACAGGTAGCGCCGAATCTACTTCTGCGCTCGGTCTGGATAATTACGGTGATAGGGCGAGGTGGTTCTTTTCTGTAAATGTGTCTGGAAATTTCCTTTCTCCAGCAGGGGCGTACCGATGAGCTTGTAGAAAAGCGAAATACGTATCTACGTCTCTGGGGATAGGATATATTCGGACACGTTCACAGAAAATATTAATAGTGAACCTGCATTTGTGTTCTTCACACCAGATTTTTAGTAATATTTTATATTATTAAAAATACCTTTGTATTATACAAAACTGGTGGGGTTTACCTACTCATGTATGTTTCAATTATTCTGTAATAAAAGGTGTTTTTTGTAGAGGTATAGAACTTTGAAATGGAATAAAAGAAAGATGAATTTTTTAAATTGACATGAAATTTACTTTATTCGAAAGATAATCTTCTGGCATTATAATTTAAATATGACTTCTGGCATTTGACCGCCACGGCTGGCTCGGACGTAGTCTAATCTGGAGGTCCAATTTTCGATGACTTTTTCCAACATTTGTGGCCGTATATCGGCAATAACGCGGCGAATGTTGTCCTCCAAGTGGTCAATCGTTTCGGGCTTATTGGCGTAGACTAGCTACTTCACATATCCCCACAGAAAATAGTCTAGCGGCGTTAAATCGCACGTTCTTGGAGGCCAATTCACGGGTCCGAAACGTGAAACTATGCGGTTACCAAACGTTTCCTTCAATGAATCAATTGTGGCACGAGCTGTGTGACATGTTGCGCCGTCTTGTTGAAACCACAGCTCCTGCACATCATGGTTGTTCAATTGATGAAGGAAAAAGTCAGTAATCATGGCTCTATAGCGGTCACCATTGACTGTAACGTTCTGAGCAGCATCGTTTTTAAAGAAGTACGGACCAATGATTCCACCAGCCCATAAAGCACACCAAACAGTCAGTTTTTCTGGATGTAACAGTGTCTCAACATACACTTGAGGATTACCATCACTCCAAATACGGCAGTTTTGTTTATTGACGTATCCATTCAAACAAAAGTGAGCTTCATCGCTAAACAAAATTCCCTTATGAAAATCGGGATCAACGCCAATCTTGTTTTGGGCCCATTCACCGAATCTACGCCTTGCTAGGTGATCGTGTGGCTTCAATTCTTGCACGAGTTGGATTTTGTAAGCACGAAAACCAAGATCTTTCCGCAAAATCTTCCATAAAGTGGACGGACACATATCCAATTCCTGTGCACGATGGCGGATAGACTGATTCGGGTCTTCCTCTACGCTACGCTCTACAGCAGCAATGACTTCTTCTGTACGCACTGTACGACGTCTCTGTGGATGCGTATTATCATTTAGAGTAAACATGGTGCGAAAACGTTCCATAGTTAATCGAATTAATTGCTCTGATGGACGATTATGTTGACCGTAAAATGGACGTAGTGCGCGATACGTATTTTGAACAGAACCATGATTTTCAAAATAAATTTGCACAATTTGGAAGCGTTGTTCAGGCGTCAGTCTATTCATGTTGAAATGCCAAACCAAACTAATCATAAATCACATGACAGCTGACAAAATGGCCGCCAGTTAAAAAAGTGTTGCCTACTTAAAGTTCTATACCTCTATAAAAAACACCTGTTACATATTATATGCCGCTACATTTATAGCGACGGGTATGAGCGTACATATATGGCGTGTACATACATGAGCAATTTAAAAGTTTCAACTTGATGTACGTGCTCTTTGCAATTTGGTCTCCTTGTGAAAGCATTGAACATGCATGTGGATTCATTTGAGCAAGTCGTGCTCTCACCAGTATAAAAGAGGCGCTTGCGATTGCACAACATCAGATAAGTTTCCAATGCGAAGAATTCGTCTGATGCTTTTATTTTAGTGTGCGATCAATCTTAATTTCTTATGCGAATTGGACGAACATGTGAAAAAATTAAGTGAGACATCTACATCCAGTGAACGGGTTGGTAAAAAGCCAAGGTTGTACAATGACAATTATTTAAATTATGATTTTACCTCATTGGATGGAAAGCCTGAGTGCGTTGTTTGCTTGCAAGTTCATGAAAGCATGAAGCCATCAAAAATTCATTCGACACTTGGCAACTACACATTCGCCCCATAAAAACAAACGGTTGGAATTTTTCGAAAGAAAATTATATACCTTGACAAATCAACAAGCTACTATTTGTAAGTCCTGATAAAAGTGTATTTGAAGCATCTTTTCTCGTAGCATTGAGAGTAGATAAGATGTCCAAATCCCATACAATCGGCGAAAATCTCATATTACCTGATGCAATTCATATGGTCAGTGTTTTAATAGGGGTGGAAGAAGCGAACAAATTGAAAAATTCCGCTTTCTAACGACACATCAAGGCGAATCGATGACATGGCTGCCGATGTTCGCGATCAAATAATTCAGCAAGTGAGTTCAAGTGAATTTTTTAGTATTCAATTTGATGAATCAACAAATATAGCGAACATGTCTCAGTTCTTATGTTTTGTGAGGTATGAATGCGATTGGTACACATCGGTCAAAGATAGGTTTAATAAAAACTGTTAAATGCAAAAAATTGTTATTCAGTGCATTTACGTACTAGTTTATTAAGGAGATGAACATAAGTGAGATTTTGGCGGATATGCAGCTAACATTGGCCAGCGATGGTGTTTCGAAGGCATGATTTGTCGCTGGGTTGCTCTCTTTAAGCGTGACGACTTGAGTCTCCAAAATGTAAAATGTCTTGAACCAACAAGACATGTTACTGTTCCAGAAATGGTCGAAAAAGTTCATGTCGCGGTACATCGGTTGGAGACTGCCCAGATTGTCGACACGTCCATTAAGCGTGAACACTTTACATTTCGAATTAAGAATGTCTAAGCTCTCTGCCAGGTGGGTATCGCGTTGACTATAATTCCATATACACTACAAGTGTATATGGAATTATTAAACTGGAAGTAATAAAATAAAATAAAACAATAACTTTGTTATACCACTTTATTCACATGTAATAGTGACCGCGGTTTCGACATACAATGTCATTATCAAACTGCAAAAGTTACAGGCCTACATAGATCTTATAAATGACACAAAAATATATGGGGGTGGTTTATGATGTTAGTTAAAATTACTACTATATACTTACCTATTATATACAACATTGGAAAAGAGGTGTATATATAAGATCCAACTAGTCGTTCAAAACAATATCTATTGTGTTGTTTTCGCTTTTAAAAATTTCTAGTGACTGTAAAAGATTTAATTTACGGCCCTTCTCGGCCAAATGCAATATTTTATGATGACCAAATGTATGCCTTTCTGTAATAAGATGGTTTGCAATGTTGAATCTGTCTTCTTTAGTTTATATGACCTCATGTGTTCTTTTACCCGTATAATAAAACTTCGACCAGTCTGACCTATATATACACTTTTACAATCATTACAATATAATTTGTACACTCCTGATTTATTATTGATATCTGTTTTAGGTTTTGCGTTAAAAATAAAATTACTTGTTTTTACATATGGTTTGTAAGGTATACTAACATTATATTATTTTTTGAAATTATATTTCCAATTTGCTCGCTTATTTTACCGAAGTAAGTTAACGAGACAAATTGTTTCAAATTAGCACTATCTTTAGGATATACTAAACTAAGGGCCACTTGTAACTGTTTTTTCTTTAGTATACTGTCAATTACGCTACTTTTATAACTATTGTTTACCGCTATTTGTTTTATAGTATTGATTTCACGAACAAAAGATTCATTAGACAAAGGAATATTTAATGCTCTATGTATCATAGAATTAAAAAATGAATGTTTGTGTGTCTTAGGGTGTAGTGAATCTTTGGGAATAATGCAATCAGTGAAAGTAGGTTTACGATATATATCAAATTTTAAGCTCTGATCTAATTTGTTTAATTTTAAATCCAGGAAGTTAATACTGTTATTCTCTTCTATTTCTACTGTAAAATTGATATTAGAATGGATTGAATTTATGTAGTTCAGAAATGTTTGTAGTTGTCTATGAGTAACCTTAAAGCAAGTTAGGATGTCGTCTACATACCGATACCAAAATTTAATATGTTTTTTACCTAGTTGTGATGAAAGAATTTTTTCTGTAATATGCTTCATGAAAATTTCAGCTAATAGAGGACTTAGAGGTGAGCCCATTGCCAGACCTTCTGTTTGTTTGTAGAATTCGTTGTTAAATGTAAAGTAACTTTGGTTGGTGACTAACTCCGTTAGAGATATGATTTCGTGTATAACAACCGGGTTTGTATTTTTCTTTACTAATATGTTTTCTATTAAACTTAAGCATTCCTTATGTGGTATTTTTGAAAACATGTTGGAAACATCAAATGATACCAGGATTTCGAGCAAATTGGAAATATAATTTCAAAAAATAATAGTAATGTAAATGTAATGTAGTAATAATATAGCTTACAAACCATATGTAAAAACAAGTAATTTAATTTTTAACGCAAAACCTAAAACAGATATCAATAATAAATCAGGAGTGTACAAATTATATTTTAATGATTGTAAAAGTGTATATATAGGTACCAGGTACCAGTTGATACCAGGATTTCGAGCAAATTGGAAATATAATTTCAAAAAATAATAGTAATGTTAGTATAGCTTACAAACCATATGTAAAAACAAGTAATTTCATTTTTAACGCAAAACCTAAAACAGATATTAATAATAAATCAGGAGTGTACAAATTATATTGTAATGATTGTAAAAGTGTATATATAGGTCAGACTTGTCGAAGTTTTATTATACGGGTAAAAGAACACATGAGGTCATATAAACTAAAGAAGACAGATTCAACATTCGCAAACCATCTTATTACAGAAAGGCATACATTTGGGCATCATAAAATATTGCATTTGGCCGAGAAAGGTCGTAAATTAAATCATTTAGAGTCACAAGAAATTTTTAAAAGTGGAAACAACACAATAGATATTGTTTTGAACGACCAGTTGGATCTTATATATACACCTCTTTTCCAATGTTGTATATAATAGTTAAGTATACAGTAGTAATTTTAAATAACATCATAGACCACCCCCATATATTTTTGTGTCATTTATAAAATCTATGTAGGTCTGTAACTTTTGCAGTTTGATAATGACATTGTATGTCGAAACCGCGGTCACTATTACATGTGATTAAAGTGGTATAACAAAGTTATTGTTTCATTTTATTTTATTATTTTCAATATGAATTACCACAAAGTTACGGCTACCAGTATTAATTTTCTTAAACTGGAAGTAATTTTGTTTCAAAACAATATTTAACAAATCTAAGACTTCAACTTTAATTACCGGGTTAGTGTTCTTAGATATAAGTAAATTTTCAATTAAATTAACGGTTTCGGCTGGAGGGACACTCGGAAATATGTTTTTAACCTCAAATGATACCAGTTTTGCATTATGAGGTAGTATTGAAATATATTTGATTTTATTAATTAATTCGTATGATTTCTTTATGCTGTGCTGTGACTTTAACTTAGTAAAATAATTATATCAATAAGTATTTTTAATATGTTAACAGAAAGTGCGGTAACATAAGAAACAATTGATCTGATAGGATAGTTTTGTGTATGCAATTTAATCAATGAGTATAATTTGTAAAGTTGTTTATCCCAGATTCATACACTGACGAGTCTATAGCAAGACGCAACACATGTCTGCTTGCCTGGATAACAATTTTTACACATATTGTATTCTCCGCATCCAATTTTTTAATAATATTTGAGATATTATTAAACATTTTTTGAATAAACTTATATTTTATGTTTTATTGAACAATTTCTAGTTATTTTTGACCAAATTAGTAACTACTAGAATTAAAATGTTTATCTTAAAGATAAGTAAAATGCCAATTAAGTTTAATTATAGTAATTAAGCCTTTATGCGGGAGATGTGTTCTAAAGTCTATCTAAAAATTAAAAGCGAACAGTTTCTTGAAAACAAACGGGCTTATAAGAGTTCAAATATCTCGAGCAGATAGGTGTTTCTGCACAACTACACGACGCAGTTATTATTAATGAACTGCTTGATTGAAATATTTAAAAATATTTCTGTTGTAATAGGTATATTATTACTTAAAAACGGTTCAAATCATCCAATCCCCAAGTCAAAATATCTACGCCACGATCCTCACGCGCTTTTAAAAATACTCGACCAATCACTAACGAGTGAAGAAACAAAACAATCAATTAACATAATTGAAGTGGCGATGCACCAATTAGCATCAAAACAATCAACATACATTTCCAGCCGGAAACACTGATGACGTAACGGTGTGTTTTCGTTCGCGTGGTATGGTCTTCTGCGTACAAAACGATGACAACTACTTCCCTTTCTGCAATAATGGCTTTGAATGGCAGCCCTTTCTATGCTATCAATGTACATACGTTTAGAGTTTTAAACGAGTCATGAGTAATTTCTTTCGTAATGTAAATAGACATAGACGAATGACTAATTACAACAGCATTGCGTGAATATTTAGTCATTTAGGGGCGCTTAAGTAAGTGTTTAGGAAGAGGTTTGTGGATATAATCGTAGGGTATATTCGCAGGAATAAGAATTATAAGATTTAAGATTAAAAAACTAATTAAATTTAATACGCTTTTAAATTCCACGGAGATGGTAGTTTTTAAAAAATATTGCATCAAACAGAGAGATCTGAAATTGTTGATTAAGTTGGCAATTCGGAAAGAGGTATGTTTAAATTTACAAGTTACATCTCCGACAGTATAATACCATATGATCATATATTTCTACCCTCTAGAAGTCAATGACATTTTTCTTTTTTAAACTTAAGTTGGTACCATAATTTAAGTTAACTTATTTTGCAGCGTGTGTGTGATATAGGTTATTTTATACTGATGACAGATTAGGTTTTGTCATTTTGACAAATAATTACATACAAACGTTTCAGTTGAAAAAATAAAAAGTTTAATAATAAAAACCGCTACAATAAATGTTCAAAGTGAGCTCCTTCATTTTCTATGCATAGCGCAACTCTTCGTCTCATATTATTGAAGGCATTCCTTAAATTATGTGGTGTAATTTCCTCACAGACATTTCGGATAGCATTAGTAAGTTCTTCAATTGTATGTGGACGATTCGTAAATACTCTATTTTTTAGATGTGGATAAATGAAATAGTCCATAATTGTTAAATCCGGAGATCGTGGTGGAAAGTCCACTATTCGATTATCAAAGAATTCATGCAATAATTCCATCGTTTCTCTTGTCTTACGGGCTGTTGCATTATCTTGCTGGAAATATCCCTCGCGGAGCTCATCATCATGTAATTGATTTACAAATGGTAGCAATAAATTATTACGATATCGTTCTGCATTTATCGTATTATTAAAGAATATTGGACCAATAATCCGTCTACGAGAAACAGCAAGCCAAACGCCTATTTTTTGTGAATGCGAGGGTGTTTCAAAAATTTCATGTGGATTTTCACTAGACCAGATGCGCATTGTTTGTTTATTTATATATCCTGATAAATGAAACCATGCTTCATGGGACCAGAGGGATTTGTCAAGAACGTCATCGTTATTAATCGTACCTAAGAACCACTGACAGTAATTAACTCTGGTTACATGATCGATTGGTAAAAGCTCTTGCACGCAATGAAATTTGTATGGAAATTTTTGTAAGTCTTTTTTAAGGATTCTCTGGCAGGTCCCATATGACAGTTGTGTTTGTTGTGAAAGCTTACGAATCGATTTCTTAGGTGATTGATTTATTCGTCCCTCAACATCTGCTCTATTTTCAACTGTCCGCTTTAGTGGTCTACCAGCACCTGGTTTTCGAGACACAGACCCTGTTTCACGGAATTTAACCACTGACTTTTGAATTAATTGCCGCAAACCGTCATATGTTGGAAAATTTGGAAATTCTGCCCGAAATTCTTCTATACAAGGCTGCAAGGAGTACGACCATTCTCCATTTTCTAATTTTACACCATTCCTAAAGTATGATTCGATCAGAAAAACTTTATGATTTGTTGTAAACATTTTGAAGTGTCAATTAATAAATACATTAATTACAGATGAGTTTTATTTATCAGAACATACACATAATGACAGATGTATTTTATTTGTCACTCCCAACACGATATTTTCAAGAAATAATTTCATGGCTTGCTAGAGGGTAAATATAAATGATCATATTGTACAACTCGATAATATCGATACATCGATGTTCCTTTTACGATATTTTTTAAACATATTCATCTTTATCGATGATAAATTTCAATAACATTGATGTATTCCAATGATGTCTCAACTTGAAGTGGATGGTAGTAAATAAGTTGAAAAAACGATTTATTGTGTCCATTCCGGGAATTTTTGGGTCAGCCGAATGGACACATTAGCTCATTTATGAAAATGATTCCGCCCCAACAAAATATGTTCATTAACATTAAATAGAAGTTAAGAAAAGGTATATAACCCCTTACCACAATTATTAATCGTATCCTAAATACGTATTTCGACAACTAAGTTGTCATCATCAGTAGGTAAAACCACTAAACAAGGTGTCGCACATGGGGCACAGTAAAACTAGAACAACTGTTTACGCAACAACTTTACACGGCGTCCACGTATTAACTAAACTTAAACATGCAAATATATCGAACGAAAGCATCTACAAAAAATTAAATATCTTAAGGAAACCGGCGCCCACACCTGCTTATACTCCAATTTGAAACGTCCACGACCTTTTTATTTAGGGTTCTAGGAATGAAAAGAGACAGGTGAAGGGAATCGGTCCTTTATCTCTGTTCATAAAATTTTGTTTGTTTTTAGCGATATGAATACTTTCGTAAGCGTCAAGATCGCGGGGGTTATTAATGGCGTTGGCAAGTTTCAACCCTTTAATCGACACATTGTGCAGTGTACTTAAAGTCGGCAACGTTAGATATTTCCGGTCTATTGTATTTAATATGTGATATGTGTTCTTTAAACCGGGTTATTATTGGTCGTTTTGTTTAGCCTATATATTTCAAATTACGATCATCGCAATTAATTTCGTATATACCTGATTTCGAATTAAAATTAACTTTATCTTTGGTATTCCCTAGGAGACTTTTGATAGTATTTTCGGACCGAAAGGCAACTTTGAGACCTCGTTCTTTCACAACTTTATTAATGTTTTTCGTGATGGGGTGGTATGGTAAACACATGTACTTTTTCTCCTGGTTACTTTGAGATATCAAACTTGTGGATTCGCGGATTGTATTTTTTAGTTTTGCTTTTCTAATGAATTTATTGATTATTTCTATGTCAAAGCCATTATATTTCGCGATATTTTTAATGACATCCAGTTCTATTTCATATCTCTCTTTTGTTAACGGAAAATTTAGTAACCGATTGACTAAGAAATTAAAAGAAGCTGTCTTATGTTGAAAACTATGATTTGAATCAGCGATGGTTGATCTATTAGATCTAACAGAATCTAATAGATTCGATATATACGAAATTAATTGCGATGATTGTAATTAGAAATATATAGGCCAAACAAAACGACCAATAATAACCCGGTTTAAAGAACACATATAACATATTAAATACAATAGACCGGATAAATCTAACGTTGCCAACCATGCTTTAAGTACACTGCACAATGTGTCGATTAAAGGGTTGAAACTTGCCAAGGCCATTAATAACCCCCGCGATCTTGACGCCTACGAAAGTATTCATATCGCTAAAAACAAACAAAATTCTATGAACAGAGATAAAGGACCGATTCCCTTCACCTGTCTCTTTTCATTCTTAGAACCCTAAATAAAAAGGTCGTGGACGTTTCAAATTGGAGTATAAACAGATGTGGGTGCCGGTTTCCTTAAGACAGGTAATTTTTTGTAGATCCTTTCGTTCGATATATTTGCATGTTTAAGTTTAGTGTATACGTGGACGCCGTGTAAATTTGTTGCGTAAGCAGTTGTTCTAGCTTTACTGTGCCCCATGTGCGACACCTTGTTTAGTGGTTTTACCTACTGATGATGACAACTTAGTCGTCGAAATACGTATTTAGGATACGATTAATAATTGTGGTAAGAAGTTATATACCTTTTTTTAAGTTTTTACTTAACCACAGTCTCCAAAGAAAGACTTTTAAATAGAAGTTAATTTAAAAAACTTTCATCGGAATCTTGGTAATCGACTATACGAAGAAGAGTAGTGTAGTAACAGAAGAGTATTATACAAAGCTTAGCGCGTTTATTAAAATGAAACTATACGGAAAATTACCATAAAACATTGCAAAATATTTGACATTCTAGGTTCTTAAATAAAACCAACGGTAATTTAAACACATACTATATTTACAATCAAAACAATATACACTAAATAACAATTTAAAAACTAATAACTAATAATAAGAACATTTATTCAACAATAAATATTTATTTACGTTTATATATCACACGACGGCGATTACTCGTTCAATGAATTCATCCCTTCCTCGGCGGCTTATACGAGGTGTGTATAAATTGTCGCAAAAGCTACACGTATTCTTCGTTCGGTTCTGAATAAAAAGTGTTAATGTTAAAATGTCGTATCATGCTTCGTAAATTCGTAAATGTCAAAATTTGACAGTAATGATTTTGATTGAACTCACTTTGAAATACAAACTTATTGTTCTACAACGTTGCCAAATGTGTTTTTCGTGGAAGTACGTTAATGAATAAATGTTAAAAACAAGCTTTTAAATCAAAAAGAAAACGTTTACGAAATAATACTAAAAATGTTTGCCTTAAACTAAATTGCATCTATCTCTATTAACAGATATCGAAGAGCAAAGGTTAGTTACGCACTAAAAGTCTGAACTTCAAGAACCCCGTGAAAACAAACAAAGCATGATACGACATTTTAACATTAAGATTTTTTATTCAGAACCGAACGAAGAATGTCGCTGCGTGTAGCTTTTGCGACAATTTATACACACGTTATATATACGTCCCGCTTATGCCTTCTAGCCTTTTCGATGTATATCTTATTCGAGAGTTTTCCAGTTCCCTTTTCCATTTTCTAGCAGGTCCGCGAGACTTATTGATGTATTCAGCGTGTGATACGGCCCGGCTGACGTATCGTCGGATGACTTACATCACAGTATTTTGCAGACCGCATTGTAGGAACGAAACGATGAAGATAGTAACGAGCCTAAAAGTCACAGTTGTTTCACACGCTTTGTGCAGTTCTGATTGGGCACCTTCAGATTTCTGGTTAGGTTATTCTCAAAGTTGAAGGACGTATTTTTTCGGAAACATTTTCCAAAAATCGGCAAATATCTTACTTTTATTTTTCAACATAGTCTCCATTAAGGTTAACACATTATTCCCATCGATGTTCTAGGATTTTTATTGCTTCTCGAAAAAAAGATTGTTCAATCTCTGCAAACCACTGATTTGGCGCACATATTACATCATTATTTGAAGGATATCGTTTACCACGCAAGTGTTCTTTAAGTTTTGGAAACAATCGGTAATCGCTGAGGTTCAAATCTGGCGAATATAGCGGATGCGCAATTAATTCGAAGCCTGCTTGAGCTATTGTAGCTGTTCCAATGGGGGACCTGTTATCCTGATGCAAGAAAACACCTTCGCGTAAATTCTTCCGACATTTTTCTTTTGTTGAGTCACGTAATTTGGAATTAAATTGGCATAATAAGCACCTGTAATTGTGGCCTCCTTCCGTAGGAAATCTACTAAAATTAAGCCTTCATTATTGTTAAGTGCGGATAGCATGACCTTCCCTGCTGAAGGTTACATCTTGAATGTTTCCGGCGGTGATGAACCTCGTGTGTACTCTGTATTTTGGTCTCTACATCATAATGATGGCTCCAGGACTTATCCATTGTCACTAATCTTGCAAGAAAATGTTCTTTGTAGGGTCTATACCGCGTTAATAGACTACTGCAAATGTCTTTTCGAGTTTGCTTGCCTGTTCTTGCAGACAATTTTTTCATGTTCAATTCGGCTGTAATTATCTTATACCATGTGTCCCCGGATGGAGTTGACAAGAGGAAAAAATATAACAATAACTAATTAAAATACAGTTGGTCTCTACCACTCACAGATTTTTTTTTGCACAAAAGAAAAAGAAAAAATATAAAAAAAAACTTATAATAGGCGTTTTAATACATTTTAAAATGAATGTACTACTTCAAATTCTAGGTATTAACCCAAAAATGATTTTCTGTTGTAGTTTTAAAGAAATTTGTTAAATAGGCTCTCATTACCTGATGTAAATCTTTTATTACATGTATTAATTTTGGACAAGATTTCCGGGAATTTTTACATGCTAAATCCCATTTATTATGCTTTCACTTTATTCGTACTGCGAAGAAGGATTTCAAGTTTATCACTCCAAACAAAATGTATATTTTAATGTCATTTACTTCATTATAACTTTGAGTGTCGATCAGTAAACAAGTAAAATTAATTTGTCTTTAGTGTTGTGCGTGGTATTTGATAAATAAACATTGCTTAAAAATATGTCTAACCGGTGTTGAAAAAACAAACCAGATGCTTTCTGTTATATTTCTGAATATTTCGTCTTGAAAAAGTTTAAGAGGCCAATTGGTGAATTTGTGAAAAATGCATATTATGCTTATTTCAAAATCAAATTAAGAGATCAAGATAAAGATCGGGCACCGCACGTTGTTTGTAAGGTATGTGAAGAAGGTTTAAGGCATTGGACCAAAGGGAATAGAAAAAGCCTTCCTTTTGGAATACCTATGGTTTGGAGAGAACCGCAAAATCATCATGAAGATTGCTACTTTTGCCTTTTTGATATTAAGGGGCATAATAGAAAAACTTTGAAACATATTTTGTACCCAAACAATATTAAATCAGCTATCAGACCAGTTCCTCACAGTGATCATGTACCTATACCTATACCCCCCAAAGTACTACAAGAAGATATTGAAACCTCTTCAACTTCCGGCTCCGTACAGATGGATAGTGATTTTGAACCATCAACCTCAGGTCAAAACCAACCTCAGCTATTTTCACAAGCCGAACTGAATGATTTAGTAAGAGATTTGGGACTTTCAAAAGATCTTTCTGAAGTACTGGGGTCTAGGTTGAAACAAAAAAATTTGCTTGCCCCAGAAACTCCTTCTCTTGGTATAGAAATCGTGAGGCTGGATTTGTAAAATATTTTGCACAAAACGGACCACTCGTGTACTGCCAAGCAATTGCTGATCTAATTACTTTCCTCGGAGCTCCTGAGTACACACCTTCTGACTGGAGACTTTTCATCGACTCTTCAAAAAGGAGCCTTAAAGCTGTTCTTTTACATAATGGCAATGTTTTTGCTTCTGTTCCGGTCGGCCATTCTGTTCATTTAAAGGAAAACTATGAAAATGTACAGGAATTACTTTTAAGAATACAATATGAAAATCACAACTGGGAAGTGTGTGGAGATTTAAAAATTTTAGGCCTTCTCTTGGGTCAGCAGTCTGGATATACTAAATTTCCATGTTTTCTGTGCGAGTGGGATAGCAGAAATCGAGAACAGCATTGGATAAAAAGAGACTGGCCACAAAAAGTGACTTTAACACCTGGAACCAAAAATGGAATTCGCGAAAGTCTTATTGACCCTCAAAAAGTGTTACTTCCACCGTTTCACATAAAACCTGGACTTATGAAACAATTTGTTAAGGCATTAAACAAAGAAGGAAATTGTTTTAAATATTTGTGTAAAACACATCCGACTCTGTCAGCGGCAAAATTAAAGGAGGGAATCTTTGTAGGCCCGCAGATTATGAGCTTGGTGAAAGATCAAGAATTTGAAAATGTGATTGAAGATAAGGAAAAACATGCATGGCATGCTTTTAACGAAGTTGTACATAAATTTCTAGAGAATTATAAAGACACAAACTATGTTGAGATCGTGGAAAATATGCTGGAAAAATTCAGGATTCTTGGTTGCAATATGAGCATAAGAATTCACTTTTTACATTCCCATTTAGACTATTTCCCAGAAAACCTTGGGGACGTGAGTGAAGAGCAAGGAGAAAGATTTCACCAGGATATTAAAGAGATGAAACAAAGATACTAAGGGCGCTGCGACACAAACATGATGGCCGATTACTGTTGGACATTGAGAAGAGATCTTCCTTTAGTTGAATATGACAGAAAAACAATCAAACGAAGCTTTTCTGAAAAACGAAAACGTTTTTTTAAGAAGCATAAAGAATAAATAACTATTTCTAATAGTTTCTATGTGTATATTTTTATACATTTTTTAATATAATATAAAACTAGCTTATAAATGAAATAAATCGTGTTTTTCCTATATTTTTTGATTTTACTGGTTTGAAAAATAACCTTACGTGATACAAAAAAAATAAAAGCAGATTTGAAATCAGCGCTACCCAATTACTAGAAAACAGATAAAATTTTTAAATCAACTTTCAAAGTGTTGAAAAATGCAGGCCTGTGTTATTGGTTATTTAAGAGACTGTTACAGTCCAGTTATTTATTAATATTTAATAATAGTGTAATAACTCGAAGAACTGTCGTCTTAAGTAAAATTTTATATTTTTGTAACTACGGAGTGAATTTTACGCAGGGAGATTGTATTACCACATCCGCAAGTTGACAAAAATGCATATCTTGATAAAGTACTGTGCTGAAATAATTACATACTTGTATTCGGGTAAATTTTATTATTACCTTAAAATGCATGTCTTTTAACATTTTATTATGCAAGATGCAATTAGAATAATTCATAAATAAGCACTGCCACCTAGGTAAGCAAACAGTAGCGCACTGCGTTCGCTTGACTGAAATAAAAGTGGGCGTTATTTAGAAAAATGCTTTCCGTTCGAATTAGGTCCTACGCGTATTCGGAAATACGAGTACGTCTATAAACAACTTTACACTATTATAGTTGTTTATGTATTCATGTGCTATAGTAAAGCCATTTAAGATTGACCGATCAAGCAGGTCTGTCGTATTAGCACAATCCGAGTACAAAATTTAAAGTGTCAAATATAAACATTAACATAATATCAATTGTACATATAGAAATTGTTGGCAAGAGTATACATTAGGGTAGAGGTGGCGAAGGATAGGATGTTTGATATAGTTAACATATCTTCCGCCCGTCAATCTTAACTGGTTTTACTTTAGATACATATAGCACGCGAACTGCTGGTAAAATGAGTCTCCAAAACTTCTCGCTTGTCCACGCCTATGTAAGCCGACCGAGAATGGTGGTGTTTACTCATAAAATAATAAAAAAACACAGATTAAGAAAAACCGCAAAGATATTATAATTTCTATTATAAAAAGATAAAAATAAAAATTTTTTTAAACCTTCTTGAATTGTTCACGTTTTCATTATTAGTTTTTATAAAAATATTTTAAAATGTCAAACAAAAGTATCGATTTAGTAAATTTTAGTCCCGTCTTGTTTGAGCTTAATTAAAAATAATATATCTCAAAGAACAATGGGATCGTTGAAAAGCACCCACGCCCAGCTATTTATTTGTGTTCCAATTTTCAAGTTTTTTAACGAAGTACTCGATAAGCTACAGAAATATTTCATCGCTTTAGCGTTTCCAATAAGGTTAATTGGATTAACTGCCTTGAACGAGGAATTTAAACAATTTAAATTAATTAAATTATATTAAATCGAAGTCTTCGTTAAATGTACCTCGACGTCGATGAAAATGAGATATCTTGAAAATAAAAAAAAATTTACGATAAAATTTATTTATAATTTTTTGTGATCCATTGTTACATATATACAAATCTTTAAAAAAATTACAAAGGCTATAACGTCTTTATTTATTATTATCAAATTAAAGGGTTTCGGAAAGACTACATACAGCAAGGCGAATTATCTCATTGTCACATATAATTTACCAAAAACGTGAGTCAATCTTTCCTTCTCAAATTGAACTTTTGTTCTTGATTTTACAGACAAATTGAAATTGTCAATATGTCTGTGTACGTCAGTTTCACTTTTTAACTCTACATTCTCATGTCGTGAAGAAGCAACAAACTCGTTCCGAAATATAGAGATCGAAATGAGTTTTAATTGACTTGCCCGTTTTTAATTTATTATTAACCTATATATATAAATATAATAACTTCGTGACCTTGGTATGATATGGTAAACCTAATCAGTAGGCGATTAAATTAATTAAATTGATTAATTCACGCGACCGGTCACTATACACACGCACGAGCGCACCGACATACAAAACCCTACACTTACGCTCTCACACAAAGCCACACACCCATAGAGAGACGCAAGCTGCCAGCAGCAACCAACACACAAGTTCATACCCAGAAAGAGACACAAATTGCTAGCCGAGAACAACACATATGTTCACACCTTGCTATCTATTGTTTGGAATACTAAGGCATGATTTATTATTATTATTAGAATGTATCTTTGAATAATTTAAACCATAGCAACTTAATTATTTGACATTTATATTCTGTCATTTATATTTTGTATTCTCTTGATAAAGGCGTACTGCCGAAACATGTAGAGTTTTTTAAATACATATATTTTGAAGTAATATACAGACCTTTAATCGCCTACTGATTAGGTTTACCATATATATATATATATATATATATATATATATATATTGTCTACGTTAGGACTTGAACCAAAGTCTACAGTTTGCCGGACTGTCGCTTTTACCACTTAAGCCACGATAGACCTTGGTTCAAGCTATTTAGAAATGCATTATAAAGTAACAGTGTTAATGAATCAGATGTCAGTTATTGAATGTAGATGTCAAGTTGAAAGCAGAAGTCAGTTTTGAAAGCTGATGTCAGTTTTGATAGCAGATGTCAGTTATTGGAAGCAAATGTCAGTTATTGAAAGCAGATGTCTGTTTTGAAAACAGATGTCTGTTATGAAAGCAAACGTCAGATTTGAAAGCAGATGCCTGTTTTAAAAGCAGATGTCAGTATTTTGAGAACAGATGTCAGTTTTGAATGTTTGAAATTGCTAATTATTACTCCATAGCTATATGAGTGTTTAGATAATTTCTTTAATTTATCAATTGTTGTATTTAATAAACGGCTAAGAAATTATCTAAACACCTATATATATATATATATATATATATATATATATATATATATATAATTTGAAAACTTGGAAATTCGGCTGTATTAAATATTAAATTAGATGTTATTTCGTGAAGTTATGTGAAACGTAAATATTGCTATCTACAATTACAACGCTAGTTATACGAAATTTTTATTTATAAATTTCGTCCTTAAGTGGAACTCGAACCCACGACCTTTAGTTCTCTAGACTAACGCTCTATCCTCTGCGCTACGAAGGACTTGAATTCGAGTTTGTTAGAAATGCCTTAAGTTACTTATTAAGGAACACATTATCATATTCTGTCGGTGGAATTTTGCTAAATTTTTAATCCATTAGCTAATTAATAATAATCTATTTCTTAGCCGTACAATTAATATATGTAATTTGAAATCTTGGAAATTCGGCTGTATTAAATATTTTAAATTAGATGTTAGTCTAGAGAACTAAAGGTCGTGGGTTCGAGTTCCACCTAAGGACGAAATTTTTAAATAAAAATTTCGTATAATTAGCGTTGTAATTGTAGAAAGCAATATTTACATTTGACATTACTTCGCAAAATAACATCTAATTTCAATATCAACGCTAATTAACGAAATTTTTCAAAAAATTTCGTTAATTAGCGTTGTAATTTGTAGATAGCAATATTTACATTTTCACATTACTGCGCGAAATAACATCCTAATTAAATATTTAATATATAGCCGAATTTCCAAGATTTATCAAATGATATGTATATAGATAGATAGATAATTATTTCTTGACCTTTGTATGTTATAGTAGATTCAATTAGTTGGCGATTTAAGGTCTGTTTTACTTCAATATGTATATATTTAAAACAAGCTTACATGTTTCGGCACATAATATCTTTGAGAAAGGCATTATGTGCCGAAACATGTAAGATCTTTTAAATATATACATATTTAAGTAAAACAGACCTTAAATCCCCAACTAATTGAATCTACTATGTATATATATGAGTGAAAAATATGTAACAAACGAAAGCATACTAACAAGGATTATAGTCAGTGGACAAAAAAAACTTTTAAATTCTTTGGACTTTCTTTCTACAATGTTTATTCCTTTCTCCGTGGATTATCTTTAACAAAAGCAGCCCTGTTTTTTTGTGAAAGACCCAAAGTAGGATTACAACTCGCATATATTCATATATACTCCTAATGCTTTGCATAAAATTCTTAAGAGGACTAAAAAAGTAAGGAAAAAAAAGGAATAAACGACATCTTATAAAGATGTTTCTTAAACGCTCAATTTAACTTTAACTAAAGTCATTTTAAAATTATATAGATAAAGGGCGGATAGATTAAGAAATGTGTATGTTATTTTCATGTTTTTTTCCAAAATAAAAAATCGACGAAGTAATATTATGCCATTATTTTTAATATAATAGAAGGATTGGTGGGAATATTTCTAGAAACGATGTAAAAAAACTCGTACAAAATATTAAAAAAAAAGGGTTTAAAACCTCTTACCATAATCCTCAATAAATATTTCGACAACTAATTTGTCATCTTTAGTAGGTAAAAATAATAATCACAGTAAAAATGTTTCGCGATTTTTGTTTTAGCTTTACCCCATATTCAACAGTGCACACTCTAATCCACTTGGTCACCCGGCTCACCGGATTTGTTCCCTTTCGATTTTTTTTTATTGAGGTCACTTAAAAACAAATAACACAGGCTTGCATTTTTCAACTCTTTGAATGTTGATTTAAAATTTTTAACTGTTTTCTAGTAATTGGGTAGCATTGATTTCAAATCTGCTTTTATTTTTTTTGTATCACGTAAGGTTATTTTTCAAACCAGTAAAATCAAAAAATATAGAAAAAACACGATTTATTTCATTTATAAGCTAGTTTTATATTATATTAAAAAAAATACAAAAATATACACATAGAAACTATTAGAAATAGTTATTTATTCTTTATGCTTCTTAAAAAAACGTTTTCGTTTTTCAGAAAAGCTTCGTTTGGTTGTTTTTCTGTCATATTCAGCTAAAGGAAGATCTGAAGGTAGTTTCTGGGGCAAGCAAATTTTTTTGTTTCAACCTAGACCCCAGTACTTCAGAAAGATCTTTTGAAAGTCCCTAATCTCTTACTAAATCATTCAGTTCGGCTTGTGAAAATAGCTGAGGTTGGTTTTGACCTGAGGTTGATGGTTCAAAATCACTATCCATCTGCACGGAGCCGGAAGTTGAAGAGGTTTCAATATCTTCTTGTAGTATTTTGGGGTGTATAGGTACATGATATAGGTACATGATATAGGTACATGATCACTGTGAGGAACTGGTCTGATAGCTGATTGAATATTGTTTGGGTACAAAATATGTTTCAAAGTTTTTCTATTATGCCCCTTAATATCACAAAGACAAAAGTAGCAATCTTCATGATGATTTTGCGGTTCTCTCCAAACCATCGATATTCCAAAAGGAAGGCTTTTTCTATTCCCTTTGGTCCAATGTCTTAAACCTTCTTCACATACCTTACAAACAACGTGCGGTGCCCAATCTTTATCTTGATCTCCTAATTTGAGTTTGAAATAAGCATAATATGCATTTTTCACAAATTCACCAGTTGGTCTCTTAAACTTTTTCAAGACGAAATATCCACAAATATAACAGAAATCATCTGGTTTGTTTTTGCAACACCGGCTAGACATATTTTTAAGCAATGTTTATTTATCAAATACCACGCACAATACTAAAGACAAATTAATTTTACTTGTTTACTGATCGACACTCAGAGCTATAATGAAGTAAATGACATTAAAATATACATTTTGTTTGAAGTGATAAACTTGAAATCCTTCTTCGCAGTACTAATAAAGTGCAAGTATAATAAATAGGATTTAGCAGGTAAAAATTCCCGGAAATCTTGTCCAAAATTAATACATGTAATAAAAGATTTACATCAGGTAATGAGAGCCTATTTAATAAATTTCTTTAAAACCACAACAGAAAATCATTTTTGGGTTAATACCTAGAATTTGAAGTAGTACATTCATTTTAAAATGTATTAAAACGCTTATTATAAGTTTTTTTTTATATTTTTTTCTTTTTCTTTTGTGCAAAAAAAAATCTGTGGGTGGTAGAGACCAACTGTATTTTAATTAGTTATTGCTATATAAAAACTGAGCTTAACAAACAAAAATCACGTCATCACAAATTTTATGCAGGCCTGTGTAATTTACAATCACGAAAGGCCAACTTCTTTGGATGAATTGCATTACAAAATTATAGTAGACACTTCGAATAATATTGATTAATGTGAAACTTTGATTAATGCACAAAATTATTCTTATGATCGCTTTTGTTTGGCTAAAAAGTACGGAATATTCGAACCATTTATTGAATAAATACTATTTATTCTAACTTTCTCTTTGAGTTGCTATAATTTGTTTCTTCAGTAGAATATTTAATTTTTCGTTTTTATTTCTTAAGGATTTTTTTGTTTGTTTTTACGAATAATTGAATGAAGATTTTATTTATTATTGAAATGAACGTTTATTTTTTTCAACTAGCATTCTATTGTTTTCAATTTTTTTTTAGTATATTCATTCAAATAAATTCAGCTGTAATATATAATTACATAGTTAGTTTTCCAGTTTGTACCATTATACCTACGAAAAATATTTATGTCTATTTATTTAACCCCTAATTTTTATTTTTATCGTTCCCCGTAATACTGGAATTTCAATGACTGAAATTAAAATGCCATTTTACTTTTATTACATACCCCTGCTAGGTTTGTCGATGACACTGTCACTGTGTCCCAGGGGAAATTCCCGGGGACAGTGGCGAGCATTATGCGAAATGCTTTGCGAATTGTGGAGAGATGGTACCTAGAGGAGGAATTCACAAAAAAACAAGTTGGTATCTTTTGCCAACATGAGAAAACTAAATGGTGTGGTTACCGTAAGGCTGTTCAGACAAGTGTTAGAACTAATCAATGAAGTAAAGTATCTAGTCATTACATTTGATGCGAAACTGAATTGGAGCAGGCACCTAGTTAAAGTGGTGGACAGGGCGACGCAGCTCTTCTGGAGACGCAGAAGAGCTGCTGGCAAGACCTGGGGATTAAAACCAAGTGTGGTAAACTGGTTGTATACAGTTATAGTAAGACCAACTATTACCTATGGGGTAGTTGTCTGGTGGAGGAAGACGGAGCTGACATCGGGTTCATCACGACTCTCCAACGACAGACTCTGTTGGAAATCACTGGAGCTATGAACAGCACGGGATACAGCATCGTGGGTCTCCCTCCGTTAGAACTATTTGTGAAAGCGGAGGCCGTGGCTGCGATCCTGAGGCCGAAGGCCAATGGCGTATGGCGTCGTAATAGCTTTAGTACAAATTTACCCGTTTCCAATTCTCCAGCGACAGGCTCTGTTGGGAATCACGGGAGCTATGAACAGCACAGGAATCGCCTCCATGGAGGTCATCGTGTGTCTCCCTCTGCTGCAACTATTTGCAAAAGCAGAGGCCCTGGTCCTGAGGCTGAAGGCCAATTGCTTATGTCGTCTTAATAAGGTCGAAGGGGACCATAAAGATACCACGGAAACTATACTGGGAGAGCCGATATTACAATTGCCGGCAGACAATATGACATCTGAGATTATGTTTACAGCTAAACTGAATATTTCTATACCGACCAGGGAACAGGCAAAAAGTCGTTGGGACAAATGAGGTGCTGACACCAGTTACACTGATGGTTCACAATCCAATCGGGTATAGGTGCAGGTATATGCGGAATGTGCCCTAGAAGGAAGATATTATTATATCTGGGGAAACATACGACGATTTTCACCGTTGAATTGTGTGCAGTTGCAGACTGCATTAATCCTGCAGCCTGCTGCAATTAGCATAATAACTAATAGTTAGGCAGCTATTAAAGCCATTATGAATCCATTAACCAGGTTTAAATTAATCAATCATTGTAAACAGGTCCTCAATAGACTGGCACAAGATAATACTGTGTCGCTGATATTGGTGCCAGGACATTAGGGAAATTAAAGGCAATGAAATAGCCGAGAAATTAGCCAAGGAAGCTACTAAATGAGTGAAATTAAGGATCTTGGTGTGTCATTTGATTCATCTTTATCGTTTAACAGTCACGTTCAAAAAATTTGTTCGTCTGCCTCAAGAATGTTGGGATTTACTATCAGAACTTGTAAATATTTCAATGATGTTGCGCTTCTGGAGTCTTTATATTTCGCTCTTGTTCTTCCTAAATTGGAATATGGGTCTGTCGTTTGGTTTCCTCATTATATATTGCAGCAACTTCCTATTGAGCGTGTACAGCGACGCTTTTTGAAATTCTTGGTTTTCAAAAATACTGGAGTGTACCCAGACAGAAATGTTTCCTATGATGAACTAAGGCTGCGTTTTGGGTTCCAGACACTTACTGATCGGAGGATTGAACAAAGTGCTCGTTACTTGTTTAAACTTGTCACCAATAGTATTGACTGCGCTGGGATCTTAGCTGCTGTTCGATTTAATGTACCTTCAGTTAATACTCGCTATACGAGTACATTCAACTTGAGCACCCCGAGGACCAACCTACTAATGAAATCACCTGTTTACCACATAATGCGGAATGCGGATGCAATATACAGCGATATATTTACTGGTGAAATCATTAAATGAGTTTGCGTATGTGTTCTAATTTATTAATGTACACTTTTTTGTTTATTTATGTATATCTGTAATTTAACTTTTACTATATTTTTCTTTTTTTTCTGTTTTGTCATATGTATGTATTACACAGTTTTTGCCCTGTTACTGGGTACGAACCTGTTGGGCGAATAAACAATTATTATTATTATTATTATTATTAAAAGAAACTTCATAGGACCATAATTTATATGTGGAATCGATAAGGATTCCGCTAGACAGGAGATCTGGTTATGACTAGAAACAGAACATAAAAAGAAATCTAGGCTAACGGAGAGTCAACCACATATTAAAACACTACTAAGGAAGCTGGGCGCTAGATTTTTAGCCAACCCAATTCGTACTAACAAAAAATGATTACCGGCTTAATAACCGGACATTATCCTTTAAGAAGGATTTCAAGTTTTTCACTCCAAACAAAATGTATATTTTAATGTCATTTACTTCATTATAGCTCTGAGTGTCGATCACTAAACAAGTAAAATTAATTTGTCTTTAGTGTTGTGCGTGGTATTTGATAAATAAACATTGCTTAAAAATATGTCTAGCCGGTGTTGCAAAAACAAACCAGATGATTTCTGTTATATTTGTGGATATTTCGTCTTGAAAAAGTTTAAGAGACCAATTGGTGAATTTGTGAAAAATGCATATTATGCTTATTTCAAAATCAAATTAGGAGATCAAGATAAAGATTGGGCACCGCACGTTGTTTGTAAGGTATGTGAAGAAGGTTTAAGACATTGGACCAAAAGGAATAGAAAAAACCTTCCTTTTGGAATACCGATGGTTTAGAGAGAACCGCAAAATCATTATGAAGATTGCTACTTTTGTCTTTGTGATATTAAGGGGCATAATAGAAAAACTTTGAAACATATTTTGTACCTAAACAATATTAAATCAGCTATCAGACCAGTTCCTCACAGTGATCATGTACCTATACCTATACCCCCCAAAGTACTACAAGAAGATATTGAAACCTCTTCAACTTCCGGCTCCGTACAGATGGATAGTGATTTTGAACCATCAACCTCAGGTCAAAACCAACCTCAGCTATTTTCACAAGCCGAACTGAATGATTTAGTAAGAGATTTGGGACTTTCAAAAGATCTTTCTGAAGTACTGAGGTCTAGGTTGAAACAAAAAAATTTGCTTGCCCCAGAAACTACCTTCAGATCTTCCTTTAGCTGAATATGACAGAAAAACAACCAAACGAAGCTTTTCTGAAAAACGAAAACGTTTTTTTAAGAAGCATAAAGAATAAATAACTATTTCTAATAGTTTCTATGTGTATATTTTTGTATTTTTTTAAATATAATATAAAACTAGCTTATAAATGAAATAAATCGTGTTTTTTCTATATTTTTTTATTTTACTGGTTTGAAAAATAACATTACGTGATACAAAAAAAAATAAAAGCAGATTTGAAATCAGCGCTACCCAATTACTAGAAAACAGTTAAAATTTTTAAATCAACATTCAAAGAGTTGAAAAATGCAGGCCTGTGTAATCGTAGTTAATTCTAAGCATTTAAATTTACATAAAATTCAGATTAATATTTTTAGAAATGTTATAATAAGCCCCCAATATAATCAATAAATTCCTAAAGTAATTGTATCTTTGTATTTTACTCCACCGGATTAAAAAGCAGGCTTGTAGTCAATAATGTTTTCATCAACTTTTATTAACCGTATTTTTTTACAGTGATTGTAATTTCGACCACCTGCAGTTTGATAATGACCAAGTCGATCGAAATTCGACATTCTGTTTA
This sequence comes from Melolontha melolontha, assembly GCA_935421215.2. NCBI lineage: Eukaryota > Metazoa > Arthropoda > Insecta > Coleoptera > Scarabaeidae > Melolontha > Melolontha melolontha. The sequence goes on from OW285241.1 coordinate 8,844,541, forward strand.
AAAGAGCGATTAAAAGTAATATTTGAACTAAGTTATAGAGATATTTGTTTTACTATTTTCCAACATGATATATCATAAAGTAACTGCTAACCACTATTAATATTATCTTTGATTACCTCAAACTCTTCAACATCTTCCTCTTCACTACTATACCACAACCCACCGATCCAATCTAAAACATCTTTAGTCAGAAACAATTCGATATTTTCAACCTTGACCGGCTCCACCGCGTCCAGCACTTCTCCGCAGTCTTGAAAAACCACCGACACCCTACACTCTTCCGCATGTCTCACATTAACCATTTTAGTTCTGTCACCGCCTGAATTGCCCGCGATATTTTTCGATTTAACGCCCATTTCACTAGAACATTCCCACAGTTTTTCATAAACACAATTTCCATCTACGCCGCTGGATCTTTTTTCCGTATCGCGGGAAGTCCACGTCTGACTCGCGATACTCCTCCTTAAGAGCAAAGATAAATCGGCACCGTCGCTCAAGGGTCGCGCCACCGGCTCGTAATTCTCCGTGCAAAACCTGAGTTCGTCTAACCACATCATAACGTTCGATTCCGTCATATTATTTTGTTTTATCGCGAAATAACTGACTGGAATCCGTCCCCTCGATAAGAATATTTGTTTTTCTCGAGAAATAAATTAAATAAATAAATAAACCGGTCTCCCAGTCGCCCGCAATAATTTAAATTAGAAAGTAATGAGTCGTCCAAGGAAATACACAAAGATAACATTCGTATATTGAAAGATAGTTGCGACGAACTGAGCGTAAAGTGTTTGTTATTAAATGTTAACCTAACTGATAATGTGTAATACAGTTAACTTGTGTGTTTCGTTTAGTTTATTATTGGCCACTCCCCACACTCACTTCTTGGACCTCTTAGTCAGTCATGTCACAACACTCCTGGCTTGGCGCAGTTAAATTGTTTAATTGTCGGCGGTCGACTGAATTTATTTAATTGGGAAATCGTGTTCGAGCGGGCACAGGAAGAATTGATATCATCGAACAGTCGGTCTGTGATACTCGAAGTTTTAAAGAGCGCGTTCTCGAAGAATCGTGTCCCCGTATTATATACGCATGTGGTAGACTTTGAAATACATATAAACTTGTATGCAAGTCTTTATATAACGTATTTATATACTAATATTATACGTGCATGTCGGTGCGTATATAATATAATATGTAATTATATGTACTTACATGGCGTAGTGATGGAATTACATTCGTCCATTGACATGAATGAGTTCATTCTAGGCAATATCAAGTGGAACGGATCAGTGGCGTGGACCTATCGTAGAATTTTTTTTTTTGTATTGCTTACAAATACTTGTGTAATGTTACTTTCACACGGAATTATAACAAGTGTTCATTTGAAAAGTCAATCTAGTAGCAAACAAATCGGAGACTGTGGCTTATAAGTGAATAAAATAAAATTAAAAAACCCTTACCACAATAGAATTTAATGATTATAAATACGTATTTCTACAACCACGTTGTCATCTTCAGTAGAAAAAAAAGTGTAACACTCGAACGCACAAAAACACTCACAGAAGGATTGTTCTGAACGTCTTGTAGTTTAACACTCAGTGTTAAACACTCAGTGTTAAACTAGAAGACGTTCAGAACAATCCTTGTGTGAGTGTTTTTGTACGTTCAAGTGTTACACTGTTTTTTCTACTGAAGATGACAACGTGGTTGTATAAATACGTATTTAGAATCATTAAATTCTATTGTGGTAAGGGTTTTTTAATTTTATTTTATTCAATCTAGTAGCATGTGATTTACTGAGGACATTTTGAAGTATGTCGTAAATTAAAATTTACTACTTAACCTACGAAGTCGTATATTTTGACAGTTTCATACATACAAATAAATAACAAATAATAGGTATTTATTCAAAACTATAACAAATGTTGAAAATGTTATACTTCAAGATCAATGCACTTTAAAATCCTCCGTCCAAAATTTCTGATGATATTCTGCAACATTACTGGATTGTTATTAATTTCCATGCATTTCTTTTCGATTCTCTGTAGCATATCATTTAAATTCAATATAGGTGTTCGAAATATGTTATTTTTTAGATAAGGCCACAAAAAGAAGTCGCAAGGTGTTAAATCGCAATTTCAGTATTTCGACTAATTATACGCTCATCAAAAAATTCTCTTAAATAATCCAAAGATTTTGCAGTACAGTGACAAAGTGCTCCGTCTTGTTGGAAATATGCATTTTGAAGTGCATCATCATGCAACTGATTGACAAATGGTTGTAAAATTTTCGTACGTTACCTTTGAGCAGCTAACGTTCCCTGAAAAAAATATTGGTCCAATGATTCGCCTTTGGCTTATCGCTGCCCAAACACCAACTTTCTCTGGATGTAGCGATTCATTAATTACATGTGGATTTTCACTACTCCAAATTCATGTATTTTGTGAATTTAGGTATCCCGTATTATAAAACCATGCTTCATCAGTAAAGATGACTCTTTGCGAAAGTTCTCCATTATTGTTCATATTTACAAACCAATTACAATACTATAGTCTACGTGGGTAATCAATTTCTAACAATTCTTGTACTGCTGTGACACGGTATGGATAAAGTTGCATATCTTTTTTTAATAACTTGTGAGTTGTACCAACAGAAAGGTTTATTTGTTGACTCAAATGTCGAACAGATGTTTGTGGTTCATTTTCCATTATTTCTTCAACACGATTGACAACTTGAGGTGTACGTTTCTTAACTGCTCTGCTGCCTGATTTTCTTAAGAGACTACCAGTTTCAGAAAAAAGTTTTAAAGTTCTATCCAAAGTATTCTTAAATTGTATATAATCTATTACAAAATGTGGAAACTCAACTTGAAATTCTACCATGCAATCTTGAACTGAATAAACCCATAAACCATCAATTTTATTACCACTTCGAAAATAAGCCTGGACTAGAAAAAAAAATTATGTTCTAAAGTGAAAGCCATTTTAAAACCGATAAGCAATTTATTTAAACCAGAATCGACGCACGATTATTTTATGCACTAACTGATAACTGATATGTGTGATTGACATTATCAAATGTCATTTGGATTTACATTTACGGAACAACAAACACTTACTAATATATTTGCGTCTTATTCTATCAAAACTTCAAAGTAACCTAGATTGACTTTTCAAATGAACACTTGTCATAAGCAAATTAACTATACAAGTGTCCCGTATCGTTATATTCAAGTTTTAGGAGTGTAAAGTAGACTTGATTTCAAGTAACAAAAACGCAAAACTTGTATATCCATTTTTATTTGCTTCAAAGTTACAGATCTATGATTGTCAGATCATGAAAAAAAATGTATCCTAAAGTCAATACACACTGATTTTATTTAAAAAAAAGTTATACGATACAATAACAGGCCTGTGATTGTTAACGTAGCATAATAAAAATGATATCCTAAAATAAATAAACACGTGTTGTAGTGCATACAGTAATTTCTTGGAGATCTACAAAAAAGAGTACTGGAAATTGATTTATGATAAATAAGGTTCTTACTTATTTCGTAAGTGCTGAACCATGAATATCATACAATAAACTAATGTTCAGATGACTGTTAGCGTTGCATTTTTTAATAAAGGATTACATTACGTTTCAGTTCATACAACAGCTTATTAGTGAGTGGACACGTTTTCTTATTCAAAATGCCTTACCAATTTTCTTCTCAAGAGTATGCGGACATGCATTTTGTGTATTGCTACTGTAACGGCAGTGCACGTCAAGCAGTTATTAAATACCAACATCGGTTTCCCAATAGGCGTATTCCTCATTACAGAGTACACAGACAATTTCGGGAATGCGGACTGCGTGATCTTTTCGACCGAGAAGTAAATTTGCCAGCAGACTTAGAGGAAGAAGCAGTAGCTATTGTTATAAGGGATCCAATTCTCAGTGTACATCGAATCGCTAGACAACTAGGAGTGCCACAAACGACAGTTTGGCGAATTTTAAAACGTGAGAGCTTATATCCATATCACTATCGCAGGGGACACGGTTTGCTTGAGGCAGACCACTATGCTCGTCTAGTTTATTCTACCTGGATATTAAGACAGTCACGGCTTCATTTTAATTTCTGTAGAACAGTCCTCTGGACAGATGAATCTACGTTCACGAGAAGTGGTGTTACAAATCTGAGAAACCTGCACAGGTGGTTATCAGAAAATCCCAAAGCTATACGCCCATCTAAATTTCAACATGAATTTTCTATTAACGTTTGGGCGGCCCTAATCGATGACTTGTTGATCGGTCCTGTCGTTCTTCCTGGGAGGTTAAATGCGGACAATTACCTTCAATTTCTTATTGACGAACTGCCAGGTCTTTTAGAGGATGTGCCACTGAATGTTCGACGAGACATGTGGTTTCATATGGATGGGGCACCACCACATTTCGGAATTGCTGTCCGAAATTGGGTTAACGTCAATTATCCAAGATGGATTGGTCGAGGTGGTCCTGTTGCATGGCCACCCAGATCACTCGATCTTAATCCCCTTGACTTTTATTTATGGAAGTACATGAAAAATTTAGTCTACGCGCAAGCTTCGAACACAAGAGAAGAGTTGTTAGATCGTATTCACCTGGCTGCCGAGCAAATCCGACAAAACAAGAATGAAATTCGGATAAGTACTTCTTCTGTTGGCTTACGGCCACAAGCCTGCATTCAACAAGGAGGTGGACATTTCGAAAATATTATTAATTCAACTTTTTTAAATAAAATTAGTTTTTATTGACTTTGAGATTACATTTTTTTTCATGATCTGACAATCACATTCATAGATCTGTAACTTTGAAACAAATAAAAATGACTATAAAAGTTTTGCGTTTTTGTTACTTGAAATGAAGTCCACTCCTAAAATTTGAACATAACGATACGGGACACTTGTATAAGTAAATAACTATATAAACGAATATGAATTAATAGGGTTTCCACGTTTAAATAATGGTTTTTCAATAGACATGGTAAATAAAGAGGTTCATTCGAGGGCTGCTCGTCCTCGCGCGTGTATATATTATGTCAGTCGTTGTCGGACAACGTTGGATTCACTTCGCTCGTTTAAAGCAGTAAATTATTACTGTTAAATACCGAAGCGCACCGAAACCTATACCATCAATTTCACTTAAGATGCAATATATAAACTTACTTTTTCTACTCCTATTTAGTAACGCAGTCATTAACATAGCAATTTATGAGAGATAATATTATTCATTATTCTCAATATTGAATAATACTCATCACTCAACACTTTAAATAATCACAGGTCTGAGTATTCATTACTCAACCCTTTAGAACCAATCACAGATCTGAATTTCTCATTATCCGACACTTCGATCAGGTTATCGCGCGCTCTAAGAGTGTTGTGGAACATTGACGCACACCTGTCAAATTTATTAAAAATTGCTGTTCACGTCGTTTACGTATATAATTATTATATTGCTATAATTTGTATAATCATAAGTGAAAAGTATGGACTCTGACGGAGAAGCAGATGAAATTTGCAGTCATCCTGAGATAGTAAAGGCAAAGTTACATTATTTGAATTTGTTGCCCGAAAAATCTAAAAAAAAATACGAGCAAGTCTACAAAGCTTTCATGGAATGGCGAGTTACGGAAGAATGTAAACTCTTTTTCGGAGAATGTTCTCATTGAGTTTTTTGGAAATCTTTCGAATAAATACAAGTCGTCGTCATTATGGTCGACTTATTCTATATGGAGAAGTATGCTCACGATTAATAATGGCATGAACATTGAAACTTATTCCAAATTAAGAGCACTTTTGTAACGGAAATCGGAAGGGTATCAGGCAAAGAAAGCCAGAACATTTACTGCAGATCAAGTGGAAAAATTTATAAAAGAAGCGCCCAACCATGTTTATCTAGCAGCTAAGGTGGGAAATTTTATATTTTTAATGTCGAATTGTCAAGATATGCACCTCAACAGTTTTTAATGTCGAATTGTCAAAATATGCACCTCAACACACTTTTGTGCAATTTTGTTTCATGATTTTATTTCAATCTCCCACTATTGCTTTACACTTTCCGGTTTACAGTAGGTACAGTTGCTAAGTTGTCCGGAGTAAAATATTTCATGGAGTTGACCATCTCGAAGTTATCTCTGGCATGAAATTCTAAGTAATATATCTTATATTGTTTAAAGGTTGATCTGATCATGGGATTAATGGGAGCTTGTAGGTCGAATGAATTACACAATATGAAAATTCAAGGCATGGAAGATTTAGGAACGGCTTTGTTGGTGACAGTTCCAAATACTAAAACGAAAATTTCTCGTAAATTTACATTAACCGAATCCTTTAATCAAATTTGTAAGAATTATATTAATTTGCGTCCAAAAAAATATAGATTTAGACTAATTTTTTCTAAATTATCAAAAAGGAAAAATAAGGTCTCAAAAAATTGGAATTGATAAATTTTCAATGATGATTAAACAGATCGCCACATTCTTGAAAATACCAGACCCAGAAACCTACACTGGCCAGTCGTTTAGAAGAACATCGGCCACCATGCTCGTTGATGCTGGAGGGGATACAACTGCTCTCAAGCGGCATGGTGGTTGGCGGTCTACAATGGTGGCCGAAGGATACATTGACGATTCGATTAAAAATACAATGAATACCGCAGAAAAAATTATAAATTCAGTTACGGAACATGATCCTCAGAATTTTGTAAAACGTGTTAGCATACCATCATGTCGTCATGCACTCATACAAATGAAATTAATTTTAAAAATAATTCTAATTCCATTTCTTTAATAAATTTAACAAATTGTTCAAATGTCTCCATTAACTTTAATTATAATAAATGAAGTATGTAATGTTTAAACAAGTTAATATTAGTGTTTTCATTTAATAAAGATATAACATAAAATTTACAAAATGTCATTTCAATGTATAAAATTCTATTCGCAAGTAATGACTATTACTCACTCAAATGATTGATGATGAGTGAAGCTTCATTATCGTGAATAGCCTTTATTACTTGCTCATTAAATAATATACTATTGTCCCACATAAAATGCAACAAGTCAATATAATTTGTATTCGTATTTTGATATGTTGTACATTAGTTTAATATTAACCTTAAATCATGTACAGCTAGGAGCACGGAATTCTGGACACGAATAACACTGGCCAACAATTAAAATTTGTTTTTAATTAATATCGGTACGCTAATGCCAAATATGAAACCCATTTATCCCTATCACGTCAAGTTTTCTTTCTACGGCACTTTTTGTTGGGCCATTTCAAAATTCTTGAAAATCGTTCAGTAAATACAGCAAATTCTTAATTATTCAAAGAATTGAAAGACATTCCAAATACATTTATCTCATTAGCATAATGTACACTTGTACCTAATAATATTTAAGTACTGAAGTATGAACTAATTATCATCAACTCTATGAACGACGCTGATAAAGAAGCCTGGACTTGATTCATGATGGTCGCGAACAATTTTCTTGGAAACAAAATAGCCTGCAATTATAAAGATCTAGTGCTAGATGCTTAAAAAAATTCACCGCCTAGGTTGTAATATGAGCATAAAAATTAATTTACTTCGTAGTCATCTTGATAGGTTTCCCGAAAACTTAGATGCTGTAAGCGATAAACAGGGCGAGAGATTTCATTAAGATTTAAAAACCATGGAAACTCGGTACCAAGGAAGATGGGATCCTCCTAATTTTTTTTTTAATGAAACCAGAACACAGTACCCTCAAAAAGTAGATGTGTGGGCAGAAATCACTAGCAATCGAATTATAGGACCATTTTTATTGATATATATTTAAACAGTGAAAAGTATTTACAGTTCCTACTGACAGAAATACTTCTAGCTTAATCAGAGGATTACTAGGAAAACACGCAGTGGCGGCTAGCGCATAAGCGCTGCAGTGCTGCAGAGCTCCCAAAAAATTGGGCGGGCGAACCTGTATTAGTTATAACTAGTTTTCTTTTACATAATTTTTCCGACATTTCTGATGTTTATAAAAGCGTAACATATTGTTGTGAAAATTCTCCCCCTGTATATCAAAAAATTTGCATATTTTTCTACATCATCCTGTAGAGGACATCAAACCCTATAATTTGACACCTCAATCATCAAAATCCGACCAGTAGAAGCCGAGATATTCGCTTCCGAAATTCCAACATAAAATGAATTATCAAATATATATTATCAAATAATATTCAATAGGCGACCAGTGGAATAACCAACCTAATTCACGCGATCGCTCACTTGTTCCTTATCTGGTCCACACAAACGTGCTTTCAGAGCTCTTTCAAACACCCGCGCGCACCCCGCTACCCCCGCGGCTGTTTAAAACCAATGCGTGATTTTAGCAGGCAGGTTCGCTGCATTTAGTCCAGCGCGGAGGGCGATATTTTTACGGTGCGGTGAGTTTAACGTAAAAACAATAATATTAGAGTGCGCGTGCTTCTGTTTTTGTGTATTGTTGACAATTTATATAAACTCTGTGTATTATGGAGGTGGTCTTTAATTTAATTAATGTGAATAGAAATAGACAATTTTAATGACAAAGTGATAACAAAATTTGCAAATCGAAAAGAACGTAGAATAGATTTAATTTATAAGAAATAATTTGTTAGTAAAGTAGTGCTTAGTGACTCTTATTTTTTTGTGTGACAATTGACAATCGTTCCAGAAATCCATTACTTCAGTGCGGAAGGCGAAGAAAGCACGATAAGATCGATGGGAGACAACCTCTTACTGCCCGTGCAAGGTAAATTTTTTTGTAAAACTTGCAGAACACCTTAAAATTTTTAGCACGAGCCGCCACTGAAAACACGTGTAAGAACTGCTCAGGATCTACAACATTATGGAATGCAATATGTCGCTAAAACTCCATTTTCTCCATTTTCCTTGGGATTTCTTTCCTAATAATTTGGACGAACATGGAGAAAGATCAGAAAAAGTATACCGGAAAATGGAGCTGAAACATGTTGGCTAACTATTATTGGAATGTAATATGAGAAATCTTCGGTGAATCTTACAAAAGGAAGATTACAAGTAAATTTTCAGAAAATTAATCTAACAGTGTGTATATAATTCTTAAGTTGTTAGTAAAATATGTATGATACCTTTCCCATTGCTTGAGGCGAATAAATCGGTTAGAAATGGCATTTTCACCGAGTTCTTATTAATATCCCAATATTTCTATCTGCCTTATAATTGGAGCTTGATATCGAAATTCTGAGGCAAGAGCTGGATTTAGCATACCAAAATATTATACATAAGAAGGAGCACCAAATTATTACAGGGAGGAAATAAATTGTTGAAATGTTAAACAGTGTTATTTGAAATTTTTAAAACTAGTTTTAAATATAGCTTTAAATATAAATATTGTTACAGGCAAATATACTATTTTATTGGTATTTTGACTAGAATTACGATTCCGAACGACTATATATATTTTGCAAAATATGAGAACGAATACGTATTTTCGCATATTTAATTAACAAAATAAATACACACTTCAAAACATATTTATAGATTTATTATCTTCATAAAACACATTGCTGCTGGTAAACGAAAATATAATAAATGTCTATTACATACTCATGTATATATATATACATATGCATATCTACATATGTAATATATGTATATATATATATATATATATATATATATATATGTATATACATTGAATAGAGTCATTAATTAAAGTCAATTTCATTTTGTAACTTCCTATATACTCGGCCCCCAATAATAAATAGATAAAGTTTAACTTTATTAATCTTCTGCAGGCGTATATTTACGTTCTGCAGAAGTTTCATTATTCGTGTCATTGTCGAAATAAATTACTATTATTACAATCCACAAGATTGAGTTAAAGAAATACTTATTGCTACTAACAAAATAAATGACTTAATTACATTTTGCGTTATTTATAAATAATTGATTGCTATTCAACTCCACAATTTTAAAATTTTATGATTTCTTGTAAAGTAAATACTAAGGTAACTCCGAAATGATTATATGTAAGTACAAAAGTAATATAAGACGTGAACTGTTTCTTACTTTAATAGGCAGAGTGGTATTAAATAAACTGTGCCTAAGTAAACGAACTTAATTATCCTAACAGGCCTATACCTTGTGCAAAGACAATTTTAAATATTTACAACAGATTCAAAGAAGGTTGTCTTCTAAATTCACAAAAAAAGTAATAAAATCAATCATGTGTTAACAGAAGACATGAAGCTGAATATCCTGTGTTATGTAGAGGAACGGTCTGTAGGATCGCTTTTAGACGTAGCCAGACATTTTGGAGTATCGTACAGTTCGGTGTACAGAACCCTGAAAGAATTTAAATATAAGCCATACAAGGTATCAAACCAGCATGAGCTTTTCGAGGAAGATAAAGTAAAACGAACTGATTTTTGTGAAAAAATGTTTAATATGTTGAAAACGAAGCAATATTGCTTGTGTATATTAGTTCTGGATGTTAAATTTAATAGTGATTACTAAACGTTTAATTACAATGGCATTTTACATTAATTTCTTACATTTAAGTAATACAGTTCATATAAATTTTCGTTAGTAGCAAAACATAAATTGTAAAGTGAGAAAACATATATTTTATTATAATAAGACGTTGAGACCTTAGGATAGGGATGCACAGACTTATAGGGAACAGGGGCCACTCGGGAAAATTATAAGCCAAGGACGGCCCACTACAAAGAATACTTATTAACACAAATATTTTTATTTTTAAATAGTATGAATTACTACAAATGATAAAAATAAAAGAACATTCAAAAATGTTTGTTGTAATTATGTAATCGTAATGTAATCTAATCATTACAATGTAATATTTCATGTTTTATTATTTTGATGCATGACATTGCATTGACCTAATAATTTTGTTTATGTTTGGCTCCACATTACTTGTCGCCACACGTAAAATTACTTCCAGATTTTCATTTGCCAGACCAGATTTGCCAACCATTGAAGGTGCTCCGTCAGTCGTAATTCCAGATAATTTCGTTAAATCCAAATCCATTATAGAACATTTTTCCAGAAGAACTTTGAGCATGTCACTCCCCTTGGTTTGACTTGTCAAAGAACTCATACGAATCAGTTCTTCACTCACTTCAAAATTTTGCGTTACACCTCGTAAAAATATTAAGAGTTGAGCAGTGGAACTTATATCTGTAGATTCGTCGAGCGCTATAGAAAAATACTCTAAATTTTCGATTTCGTAGCTTATTGCTCTTCTATATTAGCTGCTAATGTGGTAAGTCTTCTTTGAACAGTCATCCGATTTAGTTAAATTTTCTCAAACCTCTTTGCATCATTCGGACACATTTTTTTGCGGCGATATCTAAACACTGCTTAACGCTATTATTCGAGATATTTCATAAAAAGTGTTGCACAAAAAAATTCGTCTGGTAGTCTCACTCAAAACTGTTAAATGTATTATAATAATTTACAAGAAGAAAATGTATAAGTTACAGAAAAGACCATTTTATAAAGAACGTCGAAATTAACTGGTGTCTGCTACAGCCAGTGGCGGCTCTTGATGACGTACGATGTGCGCTGCTGCACGGATGAGACAACTTCGAACTATTTCGGAAGATTTCGGTACGGTTACTTGCTTCTCTGTATATATGAAAGCTTAAACGAAGCAGTCTCATCCGTGCAGCAGCTCACATCGAACGTCATCAACAGCCGCCACTGGCTACAGCACAGTTAAAATATAGTGAAGCATGATATTTCGGATAGAAGAATTAGAAGTGACAAAATGATTTCCGATTTGGGACAATAGACAAACGACGATTTATAATGGTGTCACCGTGGATACAAAAATTACGTCAAGAATATTTAATCGACCTGACAAAATTCCGAGGTAAAAGGCGGTTTATTTGTTAGGTAGACGAAACATGGTTGGACACTCTCGATACTGTAAAGAAGGTTGGATTGACGATTCACGGGAATGTTTATTAGATGTATCGCCTTTGAAAGGGGTTGGGTCGGAGAAAAATAAATAAGTCAAACCATTCATTATCTAATAAATTAAACGGTAGATTATATGTAATCAATGTTAATCCTAATTCGAATATAATTTGGATGTTATTTGAATCTTTATGCTGTGCACCATTCAGAGACGTATTTCTTACATTCGAGTCTATTCACACAAGTTTCATAAATTATTTTACTTTCATCATATATTAAATATGAAAATTCGCCGATAAATTTCTATAATTGTGACAATTTTAAACTGAACCGTACGAAACTCCTAACACACTAAAGGCAATTGTTCAAAGCGCACGCCCCTGACCTAACGTTCGCGGTGCCAACTCTACGTGTCGATTGAAATGTCTTGGCCCTTCTTTCGGTGTGGTCTGATAGATATGTCTACGGTTGAGATCACGGCTTATATTTAAGAACATATTGATAAAGACAGGTTGCTTCAGCCATAGCTGAATGTCATAATATAAATGAAAAAATTAGTTTGGTCTTTATTAAACAGCTTCAAATTATCGCTTGATATTATCGCATTATTTCACATTTTTGATCACAATTCAAGATTTGTAGCAGTAACTTTGCCGATAGTTTGGACAAGTTCAATTATACATATAATACTAGTATATATGCATTCGATATTCTAACTAATTAACATCAATTTTTCGACTATACAAAACAGTATCATTAGTTTTAATGATAATTTCTGGAGTCGTTGCAATTTTTAATGATCTTGATCGGTGTTCATATCACGACGTTTAAATGGTATAATCTAGCGACATGTTGTGGCCTTCGAAGCAGTCTTCTTACCCATAATCTCTTGCATATTAGCCGAACTTTTAGATGCGTATAGATCTTTAAAGAATAAATATTGTATTGAACCCAGATTTTTAAATTAGACACTTTATTAACGCTGCAGTAACTTTCCAAATAAAATTTCATAAATTAACCTACAAGGGTAGTGTCTTATGTTATCTACCTAGCTATGAAAACAATATACTATCGTGACAGTTTTCTGTGACATTTTATAGTGTCATCTCCAAGTTTGATCCGAATCGGTAAACATTTGTTACTTTTACATTCGTTTATTTCGCATGAAATTTTCATCAAAAGAAGACGATAGCCCGAAGAATATTCATGAATGAATTGTGTCAGCGTATAGAGAAAATAGTCAATCCTATTTCCAAGTCAAATTTTGGTGTAAGCAGTTCAAATAGGACAGAGAATCCATTCATGATGACCCAAGACCTTTGGAAGCACGAACTGAATAAATCATCAACGAAGTTGAAGATTTGCTGTTTTATCTCAAGATGTAGGCTTCTTAAATAGAATTGTAGCTTGGGATTACATTTGGGTACATCACTGAAACCCTCCCACGAAACAAAAGTCCATGCAATGGACTCATAAAGGCTCTCCACTGCCCAAAAAGGCAAAAACGCAATTTTCTTCGAGAAAAGTGATGGCCACAGTTGTCTGGGACGTGAAGGAGATTGTCTTAATTGAGTATATGCCAAAAGGGACTACAATAACGGGCAATGTTTACAAAGACACAATTAAGAACTTGAACATAGCTATACACAAAAAAGACCCGACAATTTTGCTCAGAAAAAACTGCTTTTGCACGACAACTACAGGTTGCATAAAGCACGAATTGTTCAATTAGTAATCAATGAATGCGACTTTGAGGAATTACAAATCCATCCCACAGTCCTGACCTCGTCCCTCCCCTGTGACAATTATCGCTTGCAAGGCTCAAAAAAAGACTTGAGAGGTCGTCGATTTTTATCGAGTGACGACTTGGAAAACGCTGTGGGGCGTATGTTTCGGAATTAAAAAAATAATTTAGCGTTATTTAAGAAGCGTTGGAATATTCATGTTTCTTAGATAACGTAAATCCGAAAGATGGTGCTAGTATTCAAGATTTATTTCCCGCCAATTCATCCTTGTAGAATTAATTGTCAAAAATATTAAAACTCTCAACTAAAACGCTAGGAATTTAGAGAAATGCAACGAATTCAAGACATGAAATAAACAGGTGTAACTGTAATACTAATACGTGAGAGAATTTGAAAAACTATTACCGCTTTATGATCAAATCGTTTCATAAAATAACTACCTGATGTATTTGCTACGTACATATATGTATTTGTTTGTATACCAGAGATACACGTCTATGCATTAGAAAAGGATACTCGATTTAATAGACGCAGTCGAGCAGAATTTCAATGATTACAACTAGACGTTTTATCTTTCAAATCACAACAAGAAGTTCCTTGAAATCGACTTCACCATTCGACTGTTTGTTCCGGTTTGTCATCTTGCTAGAATATGAATTTAATATCGCAAACTACGTGCTCATATAAGTTTATAATATAAAATAAATTACGTAGATATTATACAGGGGATTTCATTCATATTTGACCTAAATATTTTATATTATAAATCTGTTATGTAAACCTTTATGAATAACATTTCGATTAATTAAAATTTTGCCTTAAAACGTAATTGAATAAGCTTGTGATGGAAGGAATCAGATTTTAGGTTTATTCATCGACTTTTCAAAGGCTTTGATTGTATTGATCATGAATTGTTTTAAATAAAATTAGAATATGGTGTTAGAAGAGAGTGGCTTTGAAATGGTTTAACTCATTCATAAGAAAATTCTAAGCTACTTGTTTTACTATAGGATCAATTTATTATACGGGAATTTTTGGCGGCGTTCCTCAGGGACCTGTTCTTGGCCCTACACTTTTTGCGATTTTTATGAATGACCTTTTTAATATATTACACTTCACTCAAACACAATTGTTTCATATGCAGATGATACTAATATTTTACAGACACATCTTTGAATCGAGTTTTCAATACGGTTCAGGTAATTTAGGCAAAATATTTCTTTAGGTATGCCCACAATAAATTATGTTTCAATAATAACAAAGCGAAATATAACGAGCCATTGAAAAAATTCATAATTGGAGTAGACTGTGAAATTGGGTTGGTACTTTAGCCACTTCCACATAATGGCACATTACTTGATGCTTGACAGTTTCGTTTCATTGTAAAAAAAAAGTAATGGCATTGAAATGATACTACAACAAAAAAGAAAATAAATAATTTATTTAATATCGAAATCATAATCAAAATTTACATATAGCTACAGAAGTTGTCGAAAATGTTGTCCATTTACATCTAAACACAAACCAACTCTTCTCCGCAATCCAGTAAAAACTTTATGCAGCATTTGCGGTGAGTTGTTGATCTCTTCACACTTTTCTGTTATGCGAATTCTCAGTTGTTCCAGATTATGAATTGGCGTTGAATAAATCGAATTTTTGATGAATGGCCATTCGAAAAAATCACATATTGTCATGAATTTTTCCCCGAAGAGAAAATTTTAAGAAACAGTAAAAGACTATACCGTGTGCACAACGTCGTGCGATCGATGGATATATAAGTAATGACTGGCCAACTGCAAGTATATTCGCCTTGCTTGAACACAATGAGCGACTGATAGGAATATTCAATGTGTTAGAGAGAGATTATTTGATTCGTACTTAGATCGTATGTAAAATGTGTTGGATAAAGAAATGGAACGCCCGTACAGTTAGACAGTAGAACAGATTGAATATACCTCTCTCAACCCTAACCACATAAACTCGCTATTCGTCTTCGTGTTACTACGTTCATACGGTATATATATTTATGTACATTTTATTCCAGGAAAATAATTTGAAATATTGTATATTGTATTTAAAATTTTGTTATAATGTGTATTTTTGTCCACGCCTGTAGTATGTTCAAGCGTGATTATGAGGTACGCAGTCCTGGCAAAGGCGGAAGTATATCGTAGCAGTTGATCTTTTGATTTTGTTCTAGGCTAGGAGATATTAATTTCCGGAGGGAAGCGTTAGAGATTTTCCATTCGTTAAACAGATAGGTTCAGTTAATTTTTGCTGAATAAAGACTTCCTTTTTATTCAGTATATTATAGTTAATTTCGGTTTGTGTTTTAGTTGAGTTATTGCTGATGTGTTTAAAGTAATTCCCGATTAATTATGAGTTTCTGATACTTGTAATTTTTTATTTATGCGACCTATCTGAAATCTCTCTTTTAGAATTTTTTGTGTAGTGTGACGACTACATTAATTAATGTACGTGTATATTTGCAAGTATAATTATATATTATATTGTTATAGTTCAACCAGCACACTTATTCCAGTTCTACAAAAGGAAATGCAGATTATTACATATCATAAACACATGTATAAATATCGAATTAGTGGACGTAATTTGTGAAATTAGTTTCGAGATGTGTATAAATTAATACGACGATTACTTTAAAATTGATATTTAACTTATTTTGATTTTTAAACTTACTTTTTATATTTATATTTTTCCATTTCAAATTCAAATCATACGCGCCATATTACAGGTATTTAATTTACCCACATCAAGATTTATATCGAAGCGAGTTAACCACGCCCACTAATTTAAAATTGTCTCGAACCCCGCGAATGCGATTTTTACGATGCATTTTTGAACTTATCTAACATTGAAAACCACATTATAAACATTTGTAAATTCTTTAATTAATTTTTCTAGTATGTTAAAATTATAATATTATGAAAGTTCATATTATATTAGATGCAAATAAAGCATAAACTTAGAGGCTTTTGCCGACATTTAACACAGGCTTGTGGGAAAAACAAAAGCCGAAGAAAGCGTCTGTTACTAAAATTTCACAACGAATGGCCGCATTTTTGCTATCACAAAAAGTTTAATTAAAATTACTATTTAAAATTCAAGAAAATTCAAGAAAACCATATACATTTAATACCTTGTAATCAGGCCGAACTTTTGATAGAAGAATTGGATCCGCAGCACGTCGAATATAATAAATATTGAACGAAGCATCTTTTCAGACTTGGAACTACGTCGTACCGACAACGCCAACATCGAATCGCTTCCGACACGGACTTCCATTGGAGCAGACGAACTCTGATTTATTCCACAATTGCGAGCCCAGAGAATACATCCAAGCCTAGACACAGGAGAAGTACCAGGTTCTTTCCAATTATTTCCGATAAAACCTAGAACACCATTTAAAGTTAATATTAAATTTATATCACATCACAATATCAAACATTGTTTGCATCAAAATATAATATTTGAATTTCAACATTTCTAAACATCTATTTAAATATATATAATTATTCATTCATTCTTAATCTTTTATAAAACTTTTATATGTAACTTACCTTTGTGTGTTTATTTTTAAGTAACTTTTAATATCTATTTGCACTGTTGCATTATACATAACCTTAACTATTGTTATTAAACACATGTGCAAAATTACACAATACCGATTTTTACCGTATAGTTCAGATAATACGAGCATATGTACAGATTTCTTATTCGCAAGTAATAATTGTTACAGTTCTCTGTTTTTTAATTCTAATAAATTTTATTACTTTGATTTTAATTCGATCTTTTATTTGATTTGTTTGGATGTTGAGTTTGTGTTAATTAATATACCATTTACATTGCATTTACGGGGTATACAAACAACCGACTTTGAAACCTGAGATAGAAATTAAAGCATAAGTACTCAAGCTCTCCCGAAAGCTAGTGGGGTATTTAACAGATTGCGTTGGATCATCTAAGTACGTTAAAACTTGGCGCCCAATTTTCAAATTCGAATCTTTTAAGTTATTATTACATCATTCATTTTTTTAGTTTTAACGCTCACTTTATTCGTATATTTATTTATTTTACTTAGTCAGCGATCCTTCGTATTACTTCAATATATATATATATATATATATATATATATATATATATATATATATATATATATATGGTAAACCTAATCAGTAGGCGATTAAAGGTCTGTATACTACTTCAAAATATATGTATTTAAAAAACTCTACATGTTTCGGCTGTATACGCCTTTTTCAAGAGAATACAAAATATATATGTATTCTCTTGAAAAAGGCGTATACAGCCGAAACATGTAGAGTTTTTTAAATACATATATTTTGAAGTAGTATACAGACCTTTAATCGCCTACTGATTAGGTTTACCATATCATACCAAGGTCACGAAGTTATTATATATATATATATATATATATATATATATATATTAATTTAGTTATATGATTTGTATATTGATTGAGCTCTTAAATTCAGTAAAGTGTTAGTTTATAAAATATATTTATAGTTAAATAAATATCAAGGAAAATTTTCATACTTTTTATGAAGTATTTTTTTTATCAGTAATATATTTTAGAAAGTAGGAATTGGTGGAAAAATTACATTTTATCATGTTGAATGTGCGCATGGGTTAATTTTGATGCGCGCGCTTACAGTTATTTTTCTGTTTGACGTTTGAAATTGGGAATAACGTAATTATTGAAGTCTGATAGTTTTCCTAAATATTTAATTAGTTTAATTTTGTTCGCGGTCAAAGTGAGGTTTTTTATCTTATATAAGTCATTATTTATAAAAGTTTTCCTCACGCTGTTGCACAATTGTTGCTTCAGCACTTCTTTATACTCTATAAAGTTGAATTTTTTTTTTTTTTTGTAGTAAATGTTTATGTTGTTAATGCGAGTTTTATTGCGTTGCTAATACCTTTTGTTTTATTTAACACATACCCTTTGAGGGTAACCCTGAAGATACAAGAGCTCCTGGAAGGCTGTACCGATTTGAGTGAAACTCGGCAAGCTATTGTGTATTGTGGGCCAAATTAAATAAGTAATCAACACCACAATACATAGCAATATGTTTAAATCGCAAGACCTAGTTGGATATGGGATTTCAGTGTTTCTGCTTATTATTCTGTTATCAAAAAATTCTCTCTGAGATATTGAAGTGTTTCCCTGGTCGTATGTGCTGTTGCACCATCTTGTTGGAAATACCCATTTTGTAATTCCTCATCATCCAGTTGATTTATGAATGAGCCGAGTATCTCATTGCGATATCGTGCAGCAGTAAGTGTACCTTCAAAAAAAATGGGACCCACCAATCTTCTTCGACATATTCCAACCCAAACACCAACTTTTTGGGAATGCAATGTTTTTTAAACAAAAAAATGAGGATTTTCGGAGGACCAACACCTCATATTCTGTGAATTAACATATCCAGAAAGATAAAACCAGGCCTCATCCGTGAAAAAAACTGTGTTAACGATATCCTGATTGTGTAGATTATTTTGAAACCATTGACAAAATTCCACTCGTCTTAAATAATCCACTGGTTAAAGTTCATGAAAACATTGCAGCTTGTATGGATGACAATGTAAGACTTTTTTAAGAATGAATTGGCACGTACCATAAGATAAATTTGTTTGTTGGGTCACTACTGAAATGAATGTTTTTGGATTTTCATCAATAATATGCTGAAGGGCTTCAATATTATCAGCTGTACGTTTAGATGGCCGTCAACTTCCAGTTTTTCGACCGACGCTACCAATTTCTCTGAATAACTTTACACAATTTGTCAAAACATTGTAAAAATCATTGTAGTCAAACACTAATTCAGGATGTTCTTCACTAAAATCAGCCATGCATTCCGTAATTGAATACTGCCACTCGCCATTTACTTTCACACCTGTACAGAAGTAACATTCGATCATTTTTGCTTTTTGTTCTATGTTGAATACCATTTTTTAAATAAATTTAATTTTCTTAATAAGAGTTTTGAAAAATTTGACACAAACTTATAGTTTCAATGTCAAATAATAAATGTCATTATGTGGACGTGGCTAAAGTACCAACCCAATTTCACAGTTTACTCCAATTATGAATTTTTTCGATGGCTCGTTATTATTTTTAATTCTAAAGTAAGTCACTATTTCGCTAAATAACATTAGAATACCTTCCACGGTTGTTGGGTCTGTGGATTGATCGGGATTTGAAATGGCATATACATGCTGATCATGTTTGTTTGCGAATCGCGCAGTTGTGTTTAATTTTGAGGCATTTATTATCTTGCTGTAAAGGCGTTTTGATCAACTTTTACCACAGTTGTATTTATCATATTTTAAAAAGTGACATTATACAGTGGGGTGGGTCTACTGGCATGAATAGGATTTTTATATTTCAAAAAAGAGTTATTAGAATTATTGAAAAATTTAAACAAGGGGATTCTGGTTTCAATTTCAGCTTAAAAGAATTAAATATACTCACATTACGAAGACTATGCCATGTTTACAAAAATTTGAAAAAATTTGATAATTCTATAGTTCGACACTGTTACCGGACGAGGAATAAAGATCTATTAATTCCTCCATCCCACCAGTTGACACATCTTCAGAGACACCTTGAGTATAATAGTTGTAAATTGTTGTTAAGAATTAAAAAAACTTACAAAGTTTTAAGATATCCTTCCGGACATTAGTAAGAATGTCCGGAAGAAGAAGATATCTTTAAAGAGGTGTTTGGTATCAAAATGTATTTATAGTATGGAAAAGTATTGTCTTTGAAGTAACGGGTGTTCGAAGTCAAAATAGTCCTTGAAAATTTGAAGTCATTTCTGAAATAGAGTAACACCACTTTATAGGTTATCATACACGCAAATTGTCCACCACCTTCTTCCAAGCATTTTACGCACCTCCTCCGAATGCTACTAAATACATTTTGCGGTATGGGACTATTTCTAATTTCACTAATTTTATTTATAATTCTGTCTTGGAGATCTATATAATCTTGCACTGGTACTTGATAAATTGAATTTTTTAAAAAAGGCCATAAATAGTAATCACACGGTGTAAGAGCACAAGATCTTGGAGGAAATTCATGATCGCTGTTCAAACTAATTAAACGATTTCCAAACACTTCTTGTAACATATTCATTGTTTCCCCCGCTGTGTGAGCTCTAGCACCATCTTGTTGCGAGTATCCCAAAGCTAGTTCATCATCGCGAAGTTGATTAAAGAAAGGCAATAGTATTTCCTGTCGATATCTCTCTGCAGTCAAGGTACCATTAAAAAAAAATTGGACCAATAATCCTTCTTCTACTTATAGCGCACTAAACACCAACTTTCTGAGGATGTAAAGGAGCTTCAACATAAAAATTATTGGGCTTTGTATCACTCCACATTCTCATGTTTTGCGAGTTAACATATCCAGTAACATGAAACCATGCTACGTCTGAAAAGAAAGTTTTGTCTAGGACATCATCATTAAAATTATTTGTAAACCATTCGCAAAATACTACTCGTCGCGGATAATCAATATCGAGGATTTCTTGCAAACAAGTTATACGATATGGGAATAACTGTAAATCTTCTTGTAAAACTTTATGGCAAGAACCAACTGACAACCCGGTTTGTTGAGCAAGAGTTCTTACTGAAGTTTTAGGGGCATCAGTCATTATTTCTCTAACATTTCCAATCACTTCTTCCGTCCGAACTTTTGGTCGCCCACCACCCTCTTGGCGTCCCACACTACCAGTTTGTCGAAAAACTGGAACAATTCTGATTAGTGTACACTGAAAAGTATTATGATCAAAAGCAAGGTTGGGAAATTCATCTCGAAATTCTTCCAAACAAGCTTGAATTGAATACTTCCACTGGCCATCGATCTTTTGACCATTTCGAAAATATGCTTTAACCATGAATGCTTTGTGTACGTTAGTAAATACCATTTTCAAAATTAAAAAATATAAATTAGTATCTTCGATATTAGATTCTGACAATTTTTGACAGACAACAGTTGACATTTAATAATTATTACAAATCAGATACTTAAGTAAAGATATACGATTTTTTGTTCAGAGCCCACTTGACTTCGAATGTTTCTGAACACCCGTTATTTAAAGAAAAAAGTTTCACGACTTCCTAGAATACAAACAAATTTGAATCATATAGTCTATTTACGATTTGGTAAAATCTATTTGTACTTCTTTTGATATATTTTCTGCCTTTTTGGATACACTAATTGGAATTTTATCTTAGATATATTATATCTTAGATTATACCGTCTGGAAGCGTGGTAAGTACCAATACACTAGATAAGAGAGAATGGAGGCACAATACCAGGCGCCAGGCGTGTGTGTGCCCAATCTGATCAGATACATCGACGATGGATACGATAGAAATACGACTACATACGCAATTCATATGTGTATACCACACCTACTTCTGACCTATCCCTATTGCTAGCAGATCATTAAAATTCTTTGTATTAAGATTCTGTCTTGCAGACCTATATCATCTTGCACTGGTACTTGATAAATTGAATTCTTTTAAAAAGGCCATATAAAGAAATCACACCGTGTAAGATCACAAGTTCTTTGAAGTAAATTCATGTACGCTATTCAAACTAATCAAATGGTGTCCAAATACTTCCTGTAACATATTCATTCTTTCACACGCTATGTGAGTTCTAGCACCATCTTGTTGAAAGTAACCCAAAGCTTCGGCATCCACCTTATTCACCGGATTTCCCACCGAGTGATTTTCATGTGTTCCCAGATTTGAAAAACCTTTACCTTTGTTCGGGCAAAATAGATTTAATTTTGTATTTTTAGTTTTATTTAGATGTAGGTATATTTATGTTAATATATTTAATCCTAGTTTTAAATTGTAAATATTATATATTGTATATATAAAAGGTCTTGGAGTTCAGATATCTTTAATATTGTTAATTACTTTAGGACTGGTCAGGTATTACATTTCTTCATTGTCTTATTTTCTACAGTCATAAAAACTATTTATTTGATTACAGGCGCAACCCACTGGTTAATCCATGCACTATGTAAACAATGTATTTGAATAAGCATAAATATAATAGAATAAGTTTTATTGTACATATTTCCTGTTATATATTACTATAATAGGTGAAATAATTTGGTTCGAGGCGATTCTGCGAAGTATATTGTTATCTCTGTGCATTGTATATTTATTACTTTAAGAGGTATTTTATTTTCTATAATTAAGGGTTTCCGGCGTATATTGTTTATTTTAATACATTTATGACGTTGGAAACTACAGCATATACTTTTCTTGGAAGAAAGGTAAAAATAATGTTATGGAAATTTCCGTATACTCTATTCATTGTTTTCTCCCTCTCTTTGACTGGCGGGGACAAAACTTTCTTGCCGAAAAATAAGGGAATGAAGAAACAGTTCCAAACAAGATCTCTTCGAGCTCACTACAGTTACAAGTCGATCTCTTCGAGTTAAAGCTTAGGTCTCAGTGATCTAACAAACAGTTCCTACTAAGATCTCAGTGATCTAAATAGGAGCAATATTATTTATAAGCCAGTTTTTCTCGGTCTTTAGTATTAAGACCAGATACTGCATTTACTTAACGGAACTCCAAGATTAAACTTGTAAATATATTAGTGTAATACAAAAAATATTGTATTATTTCAACACATACTTCGGTCTACACATACCGACTTCCTTCAAACCAGAAGGATGAAACAACCTTCGTTTTGAGATTTTAACTGAAGTAAAACGTGCCATACATAGCTGGATTAAGAAGACACCGAAAACGATCTCTGAGGACGGCTTAAAAGAATTAATTTATCGTTGGGGGTAAATGTATTCAATTAAATGGCGATTATGTTGAAAAGCTACATTCTATAATATTGATGAAAATTTACAAAATAAAAAAATTATAGTTAAATTCCCAAAACTTTGGAAACATCTCTCATATGACATAATTTTACATAATTAATGAATAATACCGAATATTCAATTAATAAAGAAGAAATAAGATGTTACATTTTATGTGTTCTTTCTTAAATAAATGTTGGGAAACAGGAATTGGAAAATTATTGCTTAACAAAGTTGATTTTAGCAAATTTGTCTTTATGTATGTTTCATATTTATGCCCTATTTTGTCAATAAAATAAAATAAAGTGATAAAATAAAATAAAACAACTTTATTATACCACTTTATTCACATGTAATAGTGACCGCGGTTTCGACATACAATGTCATTATCAAACTGCAAAAGTTACAGGCCTACATAGATCTTATAAATGACACAAAAATATATGGGGGTGGTTTATGATGATATTTAAAATTACTACTATATACTTAACTATTATATACAACATTGGAAAAGAGGTGTATATACAAGATCCAACTGGTCGTTCAAAACAATATCTGTTGTGTTGTTTTCGCTTTTAAAAATTTCTAGTGACTCTAAAAGTAATTTACGACCTTTCTCGGCCAAATGCAATATTTTATGATGACCAAATGTATGCCTTTCTGTAATAAGATGGTTTGCGAATGCTGAATCTGACTTCTTTAGTTTATATGACTTCATGTGTTCTTTTACCCGTATAATAAAAAAAAGTACAAACTTTTCCATATGAATCCCTCCCCCCCTAAATTATACGGTTTAGTAAAAATTCACAAAGAGGAAGCACACTCAGACCAGTTGTTTCGTTTATTTCTTGCCCCAATAAAAAATTAGCCGAAAAATTAAACATAATAATTAGACAATATACCGAATTTACAGATAGCTCTTCCATAAAAAACGCAATACAGTTAACAGCTAAATTAAAAGATTGTAATATGCAAAAGACAGAAATCCTGGTATCATTTGATGTTTCCAACATGTTTTCAAAAATACCACATAAGGAATGCTTAAGGTTAATAGAAAACATATTAGTAAAGAAAAATACAAACCCGGTTGTTATACACGAAATCATATCTCTAACGGAGTTAGTCACCAACCAAAGTTACTTTACATTTAACAACAAATTCTACAAACAAACAGAAGGTCTGGCAATGGGCTCACCTCTAAGTCCTCTATTAGCTGAAATTTACATGAACCATATTACAGAAAAAATTCTTTCATCACAACTAGGTAAAAAACATATTAAATTTTGGTATCGGTATGTAGACGACATCCTAGCTTGCTTTAAGGGTACTCATAGATAACTACAAACATTTCTGAACTACATAAATTCAATCCATTCTGATATCAATTTTACAGTAGAAATAGAAGAGAATAACAGTATTAACTTCCTGGATTTAAAATTAAGCAAATTAGATCAGAGCTTAAAATTTGATATATATCGTAAACCTACTTTCACTGATTGCATTATTCCCAAAGATTCACTACACCCTAAGACACACAAACATTCATTTTTTAATTCTATGATACATAGAGCATTAAATATTCCTTTGTCTAACGAATCTTTTGTTCGTGAAATCAATACTATAAAACAAATAGCGGTAAACAATAGCTATAAAAGTAGCGTAATTGACAGTATACTAAAGAAAAAACAGTTACAAGTGGCCCTTAGCTTAGTATATCCTAAAGATAGTGCTAATTTGAAACAATTTGTCTCGTTAACTTACTTCGGTAAAATAAGCGAGCAAATTGGAAATATAATTTCAAAAAATAATAGTAATGTTAGTATAGCTTACAAACCATATGTAAAAACAAGTAATTTCATTTTTAACGCAAAACCTAAAACAGATATCAATAATAAATCAGGAGTGTACAAATTATATTGTAATGATTGTAAAAGTGTATATATAGGTCAGACTGGTCGAAGTTTTATTATACGGGTAAAAGAACACATGAGGTCATATAAACTAAAGAAGACAGATTCAACATTCGCAAACCATCTTATTACAGAAAGGCATACATTTGGTCATCATAAAATATTGCATTTGGCCGAGAAAGGTCGTAAATTAAATCTTTTAGAGTCACTAGAAATTTTTAAAAGCGAAAACAACACAATAGATATTGTTTTGAACGACCAGTTGGATCTTATATATACACCTCTTTTCCAATGTTGTATATAATAGTTAAGTATATAGTAGTAATTTTAAATAACATCATAAACCACCCCCATATATTTTTGTGTCATTTATAAGATCTATGTAGCCCTGTAACTTTTGCAGTTTGATAATGTCATTGTATGTCGAAACCGCGGTCACTATTACATGTGAATAAAGTGGTATAACAAAGTTATTGTTTTATTTTATTTTATTATTTTCAAAATGAATTACCACAAAGTTACGGCTACCAGTATTAATTTTCTTAAGAAATAAGATGTTACATTTTATGTGTTCTTTCTTAAATAAATGTTGGGAAACGAATTGGAAAATTATTGCCTAACAAAGTTGATTTTAGCAAATTTGTCTTTATGCATGTCTCATATTTATGCCCTATTTTGTCAATAAAATAAAATAAAGTGTCCGGATATAAATTCCGGATATTATGTAACGGTATTTACTACATATGTTTTATCACTTACTTGAAAAAATAACATCGATAATGAAATGCGATTCATCGTCAACACAATCGTAACTCCAAAAAAAAAATGAACTGAGCTATTATTCCGAAACACGTTTACAAAAACTCATAACATACTGTCGTACTTCTAATGCTTCCCCGTTGCGTGGACCCCAATTCCTTTTTTTTCGTTCCACACGCAATTAATTTTAACGATTCAATAAAAGGAAGCAGACAATTTGTAGTGCTCTCTCTGCGAAGCCGATGCAATTTCCTTATTTCCACGATGGAAATGTTTGGCGGTTCGATTTCGCACCGATTTTAATGAATTCGGGACCCCGAACGGACACCGCGTAATTAACAACCATTAAAATTAATTGGTTTCGATGCTGTACCATTGAAAATTAAAGAGGTTAATGAATGGATTTAGTTTGGTTGAAACTTTAACGAAGATACAACGCCACCGAGTAATTCGATTTGTTTATTTAAATTTGGGCGGAATTAATTGAAATTTTTGGTTTTGTAAAGCCGTTTCACGCAATTTTAATTAATTAAATTTTAAGTTAAAGTGTTGGGGTTATTCTCTTTCCGATGACTCTCTCTAGGAGCCCGTGATATTTTGCATAAAATTTTGTTTTGCGTTTTAACCTAATTTAATTCTTTTCAAGTTTCATTACAAATATAACAGTTCAAACAAATCCTTGGATATTTTTCACTGACACTTCCAAAAAGGAGGAATTACACTTCATAAAGTATATCTTTTCCGTTCAAGGCCAAATTCAAAGCATGTGATTCAAATCAGTACTGCAGAGCAGTGGCGGCTGGTACTAAAGGGCACAAGGACACGTGCCCACCCAACCACCAAGATAAACACAGAAAGAAATTCGCATGTAATTCAGTGCATTATTATTTTTACGTATTTTTATAACGATGGTATCAAAGTTTCCTTCCGCACGGCAGGCATTATGCCAACGCTCAAAACTATGTTCCGGGGCACTATTTCAGATGTACCTATTCCGAGTATGGATCGGCCGGCTCCGCTTATCTTCGCCATATGCGCTTATGCCGTCGGTTTGGGGCACAAAATAGCTCCAGAAATCATCTTGCATGCGTTGTAACTGTATTGTTTTCGGCGCGTACCGCATGTGTATGATTTCAAAAACTTGAAGTGACGTTTATTATTAATGATGGAAGTTAACTGTGTGCAAAATCTTTAAAAAAACCCGCTATGATTTGAGGAAAATCTTTTAATTAAGAAGAAAGGAAGACCTATCCGTGATCTTAAAATAAACTACACTACCACAAGTAAAACTCGAACTTACAATATAGTATTCAATAAAAATATATATGAAAAATATGAGTGGATTTGCGGATATTCACTAACAAATAAACTATTTTGTTTTATCTGTAGTAATACCATAAGAGTTTTGAATTTATCGATAATTTCACGAATGCTTGTTGCATAGCGACGAAGACGAGTGTCAGTTTGACAAGCATTTAAATCACGACAGCCCGTCGAGCTGGAGTGGTTTAATTGTCAAATTGACACGAGTCGAAGTCGTTATGCAGGAAGTATGAGTGAAATTATCGATTTTAATTCAAAGCTCGTATGGTATTTGATTAGATTATTTTACGTAATACAAAATGAAATTTATCTAAACTCTTTATTTATTAATTCATGTATAAATTAGTACACTGAAAGGTACAATTGTTATATACATTCTGTTTTTTATTGGATGTGCTTGAATCAATATTTGCACTGTTGTAACTATTTCCTCGCATTTGATTAATAATAGTTTCATGGTGTTCTTTATCTAATTGTAGATACGGCTTAATAGAATGCGAACTACTATGGCCAGAAATTTTAATTAATTGTTGCTCATTTACACCAGCTTTTGCTAAATTTGAGACAGCTGTCGCGCGACTGGAATGGTTACTTATTTTTTGGTTTTCTGTGTTGAAACCAGCGAGTTCAGCACTTTTCTTAAACCATTTCAAAATTTCATTTCTTCCAATAGGCATATTTTTATACCAGCTACCTTTTTTCTTATTCCACGCTGGATTGACAGTTAAAAAGAGTCTATCACTTTTTATACGAGCGTTTTCTGTCCTCTTTGAAATGAGTTTTTTAAAAAGTCTGACTGGGCAATTACTTGGTTTTACTTTGTTGGGAATCAACCATTTACTGTCAGCACATTTTTGTGCTCCACCTTGGGTAGTTTTCGTGAATATGGGATTGTACTCTATTCTTCCAGTCGGTGTATTGTATACGTTCATTTCTTCTCGGAAGTAGTGAATCAAACATGCCGCGCCTTCTCCTCCTCGCCATGCCAATTCAATCGACACTATCAGGTAAAATTTCTTTTGTAGTCCATTTGGATTTTCTTCATCCCAAACATTTATCATTTTTTCATATTCGTTTTTCTGTAAAGCTGCAGAACTCATTTTCCGTTTACCAGGTATCGCTTGAAGAATTCTCCTTTTGGAGTTCCTTGCGTCGCGGGCTACTTTAAATACGATGCTCTGAAAACGATCAATTTTTCTGTTATATTCGTTATTAACTTCTCTTGTAGCAATTTTGCCGTGACATTCCACATCGTTTTAACAACACTTTCTTTATATTCTTCCCCATTCACCTTCCTCATATTGAAGGCCCAGTCTTTCAGAATATCTGCAAGTTCCTCTTCTGTAACATTTTGTACGATGCTGTAGTTTTTCGCATCACAAAACTCACAAAATTGTCGCCAAATTGACGCTTTACTCTTTTTCGCCGGTTCAGCTTGTTTTACTATTTGATCAATGTTTACAATTGATTCTTCTCCAAATCTCAGCATTGTTTTGTGACAATGAAACCAGTTTTTTGACAGAACTTTAGAAATGTCTATCCTTATTAACCGCATTTCCATAACAACGCCTAATTATTCTACTATGAAAATTATCGATAAATTACCGCTGTAATTTCAAGTTGCTTCAGTAATACGCGAATCTGATTGGTTTATATTTGTATGTGTAAAATAATCTGCTTAATTTTTAAGAAAGAGGTTAGTGCGTGGAATAAACAAGGCTTGAATGATTTAAAGCATATCGCAGACAGGGCAAAGAAACACGAAAATTCCGTTTCTCACATGAATGCATGCGTGGATTTTAGTGTTCTAGGCATAGTGGACATACGTGAACAGTTAGACAGTGCTTATTTGCGACATAAAATTAAGTACAACGAAGATGTGGGAAAAAAATCGTCATATTTTGCGTCGATTAATTAAGTGTATAAAATTTTGCGGAGCTTTTGAATTGGCGTTACGAGGCCATGATGAGACATTGACGACGGAAAATCCAGGTATTTATGTAGGCTTAATCAACTTTGCAGCTGAATTAGACCCTGTGCTTACAATACATATGAAAGGTTCATAAGTGTTTAAAGGCGCCAAATTATCACCAGGTATTGAACTGTGGCTAACATGAATCTTATATGGTTTAAACTTATTTCGATGGAAAGTTTTCCATCTAGAGTTTGGAGCAAATTTAATTCTGACGCCACTTCGCGTGATGTTAATAGATTATTATTTATCTAGAAAACATAAAATTTACTTAGACTTCGCAACGACACACTTTTAATTTACCATTTGTAAAATATCCCGTTGATTTTCATTCAAATTCCTGTTAACATAAACATCACGCGGTTTGGTAAGCGATCTAATCTCGACCAAGTTTCTATCAAGATCCAGAAAAATGGTTCGATGTGGCTGTTGTCATTCTGGATACAACCTGGATACAACCTCACAAAAGAGGAAGCTATAGAGTAAAATAACGCCCAAACAACAAATTTTATGGTGGAGGGGCTAAAAAGATAAAATTTTACAAACAACAATAGAATTCTACCTTACTTAAGTGCCATACGTCTATTATAATCATGTCACGTTTTTCTAGATGAGAAAAACTCATGACGTAACTAACACAATAAGTCAGATAATGCCAAAACTTATGCTTCCCACAACTGACAACTAACCTGATCTGAGTCTGTTTTTGTATGCTGCTTTGTTGTAACCAACTAACAAGTGTTCATTTGAAAAGTCAATCTAGTAGCATGTGATTTACTGAGAACGTTTTGAAGTATGTCGTAAATTAAAATTTACTACGAAGTCACAGTTGACAGTTTCATACATACAAATAAATAACAAATAATAGGTATTTAGTGAGAACTATAACAAATGTTGAAAATGTTGTCCTTCAAGATCAATGCACTTTAAAATCCTCTGTTCAAAATTTCTGATGATATTCTGCAACATTACTGGATTGTTATTAAGTTCCATGCATTTCTGTTCGATTCTCTGTAGCATATCATTTAAATTCAATATAGGTGTTCGAAATATGCTATTTTTTAGATAAGGTCACAAAAAGAAGTCGCAAGGTGTTAAATCGCATGAACGTGCAGGCCAGGCAATTTCAGTATTTCGACTAATTATACGCTCATCAAAAAATTCTCTAAAATAATCCAAAGATTCTGCAGTACAGTGACAAGGTGCTCCGTCTTGTTGTAAATATGCATTTTGAAGTTCATCATGCAACTAATTGACAAATGGTTGTAAAATTTCCGTATGGTACCTTTGAGCAGTTAACGTTCCCTGAAAAAATATTGGTCCAATGATTCGCCTTTGGCTTATCGCTGCCCAAACACCAATTTTCTCTGGATGTAGCGATTCTTCATTAATTACATGTGGATTTTCACCACTCCAAATTCTTGTATTTTGTGAATTTAGGTAACCCGTTTTATAAAACCATGCTTCATCAGTAAAGATGACTCTTTGCGAAAGTTCTCCATAATTGTTCATATTTACAAACCAATTAAAAAACTGTAGTCTACGTGGCTAATCAATTTCTAACAATTTTTGTACTGCTGTGACACGGTATGGATAAAGTTGCATATCTTTTTTTTAATAACTTGTGAGTTGTACCAACTGAAAGGTTTATTTGTTGACTCAAATGTCGAACAGATGTTTGTGGTTCATTTTCCACTATTTCTTCAACACGATTGACAACTTGAGGTGTACGTTTTTTAACTGATCCGCTGCCTGATTTTCTTAAGAGACTACCAGTTTCAGAAAAAAGTTTTAAAGTTCTATCCAAAGTATTCTTAACTTGTATATAATCTATTACAAAATGTGGAAACTCAACTTGAAATTCTACCATGCAATCTTGAACTGAATAAACCCATAAACCATCAATTTTATTACCACTTCGAAAATAAGCCTGGACTAAAAAAATTTTATGTTCTAAAGTAAAAGCCATTTTAAAACTCAGAAGCAATTTATTTAAACCAGAATCGACGCATGATTATTTTATGCACTAACTGATATTTGTGATTGACATTATCAAATGTCATTTGGATTTACGTTTACGGAGCAACAAACACATACTAATATTTTTGCGTCTTATTCTATCAAACTTTCAAAGTAACCTAGATTGACTTTTCAAATGAACACACGTTATGTTTTTAGAGGTGAAAAATAATCAAAAATGGCTATAACTCATTTATTTAACACAATAACCTTATAAAGTGGTATATTGGAGAAACGGAAAAAATAAGCTCTTTTTAATGAAGTCATAGCCAACTATGAGTGCCATTTAAGAAAACAAAAGTTTGCGTGGTAACTCGAATAACTCGATAACTCCGATAAAAAATTAATTAATGCGGATTGATACAGGGTATAGATACCTTAATATTTTTCCTTTTCAACTTTTCTCTAAATTTAATAATAAAGTAATTAGACGAGTTTAAAGAAAATGGAGAAATTTAATTTTTTGCAAATATCTAGTAAGCTGTGAGCTTTTGCTGAAATACAACAGCAGCACTAAGTCAAGCTCGTATACTGCACTTCTTTGCCCATTTAACTAAATTTCTATCTATTGTAGTTTCCGAGATCCCCATACAAAAAAATGAAAAAAAAAACTCTCCCGGTATAGTCTGTCCATATTTCTTACGACTTGACCTTTTGCGATTTAAAAGGATTATCAGTCATTATCTGCTACCTCGTAAAATTAATTCTGACACCACTTCGCGTGTAGATGTTGATGGATTATTATTTATTTGGAAAAAACAAGATTTACATAGACTTTGCAAAAGTACACCTTTAATCTACCATTTGTAAAATATTCCGTTGATTTTCATTCAAATTCCTGTTAACATAAACATCGTGCGGTTTGGAAAACGATCCAATCTTAACTAAGTTTCTATCAAGATCCAGAAAAATGGTACGATGTGACTGCTGTCGTTGGTCGCTATTATTGTAACGTGTGTTCATTTGAAAAGTCAATCTAGGTTACTTTGAAATTTTGATAGAATAAGACGCAAATATATTAGTATGTGTTTGTTGTTGCGTTAACGTAAATCCAAATGACATTTGATAATGTCAATCACAAATATCAGTTAGTGGTTTATCTGGTTTAAATAAATTCTTCTCAGTTTTAAAATGGCTTTCACTTGAGAACTTAAATTTTTTTTAGTCCAGGCTTATTTTCGAAGTGGTAATAAAATTGATGGTTTATGGGTTTGTTCAGTTCAAGATTGCATGGTAGAATTTCAAGTTGAGTTTCCACATTTTGTAATAGATTATATACAATTTAAGAATACTTTGGATAGAACTTTAAAACTTTTTTCTGAAACTGGTAGTCTCTTAAAAAAATCAGGCAGCGGAGCAGTTAAGAAACGTACACCTCAGGTTGTCAATCGTGTTGAAGAAATAATGGAAAATGAACCACAAACATCTGTTCAACATTTGAGTCAACAAATAAACCTTTCTATTGGTACAACTCACAAGTTATTAAAAAAAGATATGCAACTTTATCCATACCGTGTCACAGCAGTACAAGAATTGTTAGAAATTAATTACCCACGTAGACTACAGTTTTGTAATTGGTTTGTAAATATGAACAATAATGGAGAACTTTCCCAAAAAGTAATCTTTACTGATGAAGCATGGTTTTATTAAACGGGATACCTAAATTCACAAAATACAAGAATTTACAGTAGTGAAAATCCACATGTAATTAATGAAGAATCGCTACATCCAGAGAAAATTGGTGTTTGGGCAGCGATAATTCAAAGGCGAATCATTGGACCAATATTTTTTCGGCGAACGTTAACTGCTCAAAGGTACCGTACGGAAATTTTACAACCATTTGTCAATCAGTTGCATGATGATGAACTTCAAAATGCATATTTCCAACAAGACGGAGCACCTTGTCACTGTACTGCAGAATCTTTGGATTATTTAAGAGAATTTTTGATGAGCGTATAATTAGTCGAAATACTGAAATTGCCTGGCCTGCACGTTCATGCGATTTAACACTTTGCGACTTCTTTTTGTGGCCTTATCTAAAAAATAACATATTTCGAACACCTATATTGAATCAGAATAATTGGAACATACATGAGTAGGTAAACCCCACCAGTTTTGTAAAATACAAAGGTATTTTTAATAATATAAAATATTATTAATTCACACCAGATTTTTAATAATATTTTATATTATTAAAAATACCTTTGTATTTAACCTATATTGAATTTGAATGATATGCTACAGAGAATCGAACAGAAATGCATGGAAATTAATAACAATCCAGTAATGTTGCAGAATATCATCAGAAATTTTGAACGGAGGATTTTAAAGTTCATTGATCTTGAAGGACAACATTTTCAACATTTGTTATAGTTTTCAATAAATACCTATTATTTGTTATTTATTTATATGTATGAAACTGTCAAAATATATGACTTCGTAGGTTAAGTAGTAAATTTTAATTTACGACATACTTCAAAATGTTCTCAGTAAATCACATGCTACTAGATTGACTTTTCAAATGAACACTTTCGATTCGATAAATAAAAAATACTTAACATGTCTCGTTTCTCTTCGTTAGTGTACGACATTTTTCTGTTAGTAATGTATAAGTTGGCGCGAGGAAGAGGTGCACAGAAGCCGTTTTTAAAAACGTCCACCCCCATTACTCAAGTAATTGTCAGAATATATTTGTCACTGACGTTTGACGGAACATAATGTTTTTGCTATGTGATCATTAAGTGATACACGCTCGGGGGCTAGAATTATCTGACATTTGATGTAAAACCGAATATAAATCTCCCCACAACTTCTAATCCTGCGCGAACTTACCCCTCCTCGCGCCAACTTAATTGGCGTTTGCTATATGATAATTCAAATATTTGACAGTTTGGATTTCATGGCTACCTTACTAAATTTAACTTACTATTTTTCGTGAATTAAAGCATAATATCAAAAACTCGTGTCAACATGATATATCTGGTTTAAATCAGAAAAAAAAAACTCTTTGTAACGGTGTCAAAATCCCATATAGTGCTCATATGAAATAAGAAAGTTGATGGTGGCCAGATAGAACCGAAACATTATATGGAAATTTCGAGTTTACCATTAGATAGTAGATCAAAAGTGACTTCGAGAATGTGCTTTTAGTTTTCCTCTGCAACCCCAAATAAACATGCTAGAGGTAAATTCAAAAATGAGCTTCTTTCGTTTTTTAAAAAACTCGTACGTCATTTGACACAGGTCCATTTTCTCTTCGGGTTCATAAACATAAACACAAAATTTAGCAACTTGACCAAACTTAAACCTACTCTCTATCTCCATTAATAAGCGAGATACCCATGGTGAGGGTCGAAAATGAATCATCCTGTATACAGTTCTAAAATTCAATTGCAGTAATATAAACCTAATGGAATATAAAAGTCAAAAAAAGAAAGAAATGAGGTTATTTTGGCAGATTAACTTTGTTATAAAATCACTTTTGTACACATTACTTAATGAATAATATTTAAGTCAATATTTAAACGGTAAATAAAAATAAAAATGTATCTTCAATAATAAACCCATGACAGTATTAGAATCTGTACTAACAAATAACTTACCTTTTCCTTAGGTTCCTTATTTCTGTATTTTTGTACTAAATTGTTCTGATCCACGTTTTTAACTAACACGCTCTTACTTTTCGATAGTTTTGACGTTAATTTCTCAAAAAACCCTATCTCTTTCAATGGCAAATCACCTAAAGACATCGATTTCCTCTTATCGGCATATCCAAGCTTTTCTCTTTGATTGACGAACGTTTCGTTGGCTTCCAGTTCTTTTAAAAAATTAGGAATTTGTATTGTAGTTCTTTTGGACATTTGCGGACTGAAAAATACTGGCCTTTTAACCGACTTGGAGTTGAAACTCTTATTTCTTTCCAAAGAAGCCATATTTTTCAAGTTTTAATAATTTTTCACTTACACAAACACATATTTACACTGCTGAGTTGAGAAAATTTTATATTGTCGATGCGAGAAATAGATAAGATAAGCTAAATATTCAAACTACGTCATCTTTTCATCACTAAGATTTTGAATACGCGAAGTAGGTTTTCCTATTTTGTATTCTACTTACAAGAAAATTGCAAGAAAGTACAAACTGTCAAACTAATTTTAATAAATAATACCAATTCTGTCAATACACAATTGCAAAATACGTAATTAAACGAAGGTATTATTAACAATATTTTTGAATGTTATATAAATATAATGTTAGGAAGGAACATCATTAAATAATCAAAATAAAAACTAAGTATTAAACAAGACGTAAATATTAATGTTTGGTGTATTTATTTAAATTTGCTGAACTTTCAAAGTTCGCGCTAGATTCATCTCCGCCTTCTCCTCGAATTTAGGTCAAATCCAAATTAATTACGACAATTTACGTTACGTTTTCAACCAATCCACGTCTAGCCGTGTGAAGTTATCAGTAGGTCGGTCACGTCCTTGTATAATAGCAGTTATTCAAAAAATGACGTGATACGAGAAGGGTGGTGTCTTGATAATAGCGACAAAACCGCATTTAAATACCATTAAAACGAAAAGTGATTATCTTAGTTTGGATATGATTAGAGAACAGTGAATCGTTGTCTCATATTCTGATCGCGAAGTTGACGAAAGTTGTGTGTGCGGAAAAAATGGCCGGTATATTAAAATTTATTAGTGACGCTTTTTGGAACGAAAATGTGTGGTTACCCCCAAATACTACATGGGCTGACATAGCCCCTGGAGCTCGAAAGGACGTCACCCTGACTGATTATAGGCATTTATATTTCCCTTTGCCACTGGCATTATTTATGTTAGGTTTACGTTATTGCTTAGAAAAGTAAGTTAATTTTAAGGTTAAGTTGTAAGTCATTGAAAATATTTTTGTTTTCTCTATAGATACTGGTTTGCTCCAGTCGGTATATCGTTAGGTATTAAAAATTGCAGACCAAAGAAAGCGCCGACAAATCCGCTATTAGAAAAAGCCTTCTTAGCAAACAGAAAACAATTAAAACATAAACAGGTTAGTTGTCATAATTGCCATAGTTAATGGTGTATTACAATATCTTTTATTTGTCAAGATACAAGGTTTAGCTAAACAGTTAGATTGGTCTGAGAGGCAAGTGGAACGGTGGCTAAGACTACGTAGGAGTCAAGAAAAGCCTACGACTTTAGTGAAATTTACTGAAAATGCATGGAGATGTATGTATTACACATTTTCATTTTTGTATGGTATTTCTATATTGTGGGATAAGACGTATTTATGGAATATCAATGAATGTTGGTAAGTTTAGATTGGTGACTATTTAAATTTTATTTTAATGAGTTTAACTCACTTTTTAATGAAGCAATTTATTAAATTCTATGGCAACAGCCCACCAGCAAGTATTTTTCGTATTTCAGTAGACTCTAATTTACTTGCTATGCTTAAAATTTTAGTTTGAATTTTATAAATACGTCATAGTTATATAAATATAGTATAATAAATTGTTGGAGGAGTTTGAAAACATTGGAATTCAGACTGACTGTTTTGAGAAAGTCGAAAGGAAAATGAATCGGGTTTAATATTATTTTCAAAACGTTTCCTGAATTTTACTATTTTATTTAATTAGCTACTTATATATTCTATTTTTTTATACATTGAAAACTTATTAAAATAAATAATAAAGAATTATTCATGTATTTGGAATTATAGAATGTTTACAGTGTATATACATGTTATACACATATTACACAAGCAATTACTAATACTCAGTACTACATTTTAAATGACTTTCCTTTAAAAAATGTTTAGATAAAAATAAAATAAATACTCAGCTTATCTGTACAAGTATAATGTTTAAGAAATCAATTTCTATTAATAAAATACCAATTATCCTATAACAGTTTCCATACAAATCATAATTCCCTGTATTAAAATGTTAGTCATTAAGAATAATTAATAATAAACTAACCATGAAGTATATTAATGATTAAATATTCTTATAATCTCCCATTGTTGCAGTTGTTATATATAACAGGTTTTGGTTTAAAGTCATAAAAAATTTACGATTTCATTGATTATCGTGAATACTTTTTTCCGCTGTATTTTTTCGTTTGTTTTCCATTAACGACCTTTTGCGTAGAGTTTTAATTAAATACATTGTTCTGGTGGGATTAAAATTTTACCATGTACGGGGTGCGTTTAAATACGAAAGTAAAAAATAGCGTCATCTATATTTCGCCGACGGAATTATATAGTCTGACTCTTCCCATCTCTTATTTATTATTAAAATTTCAAAACTACAACTGGATATGCAAGGTGTCCCGTATCGTTATGTTCAAATTTTAGGAGTGTAAAGTAGACTTCATTTCAAGAAACAAAAACGCAAAACTTGTATATCCATTTTTATTTGTTTCAAAGTTACAGATGTATGAATGTGATTGTCAGATCATGAAAAAAAAATGTAATCCTAAAGTCAATAAAAACTGATTTTATTTAAAGAAGTTCAATTAATAATATTTACGAAATGTCCACCTCCTTGTTGAATGCAGGGTTGTGCCCGTAAGCCAACAGAAGAAGTACACATCCGAATTTCATACTTGTTTTGTCGGATTTGCTCGGCAGCCAGGTGAATATGATCCAACAACTCTTCTCTTGTGTTCGAAACTTGCGCGTAGACTAAATTTTTCATGTACCCCCATAAATAAAAGTCAAGGGGATTAAGATCAGGTGATCTGGGTGGCCATGCAACAGGACCACCTCGACCAATCCATCTTGGATAATTATCCAAGATGCTGTCCGAAATGTGATGGTGCCCCATCCGTGTGAAACCACATGTCTCGTCGAACATTCAGTGGGACATCCTCTAAAAGACCTGGCAGTTCGTCAATAAGAAATTGAAGGTAATTGTCCGCATTTAACCTCCCAGGAAGAACGACAGGACAATCAACATCGATTAGGGCCGCCTAAACGTTAATAGAAAATTCATGTTGAAATTTAGATGGGCGTATAGCTTTGGTATTTTCTGATGACCACCTGTGCAGGTTTCTCAGATTTATAACACCACTTCCCGTGAACGTAGATTCATCTGTCCAGAGGACTGTTCTGCAGAAATTAAAATGAAGCCGTGACTCTCTTAATATCGCAAGTAGAACAAACTAGACGAGCATAGTGGTTTGCCTCAAGCAAACCGTGTCCCCTGCGATAGTGATATGGATGTAAGCCCTCACGTTTTAAAATTCGCCAAACTGTCGTTTGTGGCACTTTTAGTTGTCTAGCGATTCGACGTACACTGAGAGTTGGATCCCTTGTAACAATAGCTACTGCTTCCTCCTCTAAGTCTGCTGGCAAATTTACTCCTCGGTCGAAAAGATAATCACGCAGTCCGCATTCCCGAAATTGTCTGTGTACTTCCAGAAACGTTCTGTAATGAGGAATGCGCCTATCGGGAAACCGATGTCGGTATTCAATAACTGCTTGACGTGCACTGCCGTTACAGTAGCCATACACAAAATGCATGTCCGCATACTCTTGAGAAGAAAATCGGTAAGGCATTTTGAATAAAGAAAACGTGTCCACTCACTAATAAGCTGTTGTATGAACTGAAACGTAATGTAATCCTTTATTAAAAAATGCAACGTTAACAGTCATCTGAACATTTGTTTATTGTATGATATTTATGGTTCAGCACTTACGAAATAAGTAAGAACCTTCTTTATCATAAAAATCAATTTCCAGAACTCTTTTTTGTAGATCTCCAAGAAATTATTGTATGCACTACGACACGTGTTTATTTATTTTTGGATAACATTTTATGCGACGTTAACAATCACAGGCCTGTTATTGAATCGAATAACTTTTTTTAAATAAAATCAGTTTGTATTGACTTTAGGATTACATTTTTTTCATGATCTGACAATCACATTCATAGATCTGTAACTTTGAAAAAATGGATATACAAGTTTTGCGTTTTTGTTACTTGAAATGAAGTCTACTTTACACTCCTAACATTTGAACATAACGATACGGGACATCTTGTATATGTTAATTATCAGTAAGCAGTAGATTACCGTTCATTTTCTTGAGGAAACAAGTTGAAACGATTAAGAAACAAAACTGAGAATGAAAGAGTTATCAATTTATACAAGATACGTAAAGAGCAAGCTGGTCATAGGCAAAGTGAGAACAAATCAATATACATTTGCAGTTCGCACTGCTCAAAGTGCGAACCGCAAATTGTACTTTATCTCTTTCTAACGTACATAAATACGCGCTGTAATACGATACACGTTAGCCAATTTTAAGATATTCTTATGCCTTAAATTTGACCTTGGACTGAAAAGAAACACTTTAATAAACTATATGAATCAGTTTCTAAATGAAGGACTCTCCGTGAAGTCCACGATGGACAGATAAAGATGTCATACCATACTTTTTTTTAAGAAGAGAGCCATAGTCGATTCAGTATAAGGCGACGCTCCACGGGCGTGGGTGTAATGATAACTCATGGTCTGTCAATGCCCCCTGTGATTTTGGATAAACATCAAATTTATTGGAAAATTCAATTGATAATTGAAGATGGAGATAAAAAGGAAATCAAATCTGGGCACCATACTGATATAAAAATAAGCTTCGTTACGTTATTTACACGAAATAAAAAACCTCATGACGAATTCTCGAATACTTAATATTTAACGAAAATAGCTTCACTTAAAATCATTCATATAGTAAACAGAAGCGATAGAATTTTGCTTACGAATGCAGGAAATATAATACCATTACTTAAAATTGATAATTGAAGATGGAGATAAAAAGGAAATCAAATCTGGGCACCATACTGATATAAAAATAAGCTTCGTTACGTTATTTACACGAAATAAAAAACCTCATGACGAATTCTCGAATACTTAATATTTAACGAAAATAGCTTCACTTAAAATCATTCATATAGTAAACAGAAGCGATAGAATTTTGCTTACGAATGCAGGAAATATAATACCATTACTTAAAAGTTTAATTAAATTTAAATTTGGTATAACATTTAATGACATAATAGTTGATATTATTCTGCAAACGTTAAAATGCTGTTCTAGCTAATAAGAGACTTCCTTCATTATATAAATTTCAAGATCATAAACATACATAAGAACTGGGCAAATTCTACAATAAGTTATTAATACACAAGACAAACAACAGTGGTCTCAACTTGCAGCCTTGCGGAATACCAGAAGGTGAAACAAAAGTTGAAAAACTTACAACTATTCTAGTACATGTAATCAGATTTAATCAATTCTACCAAGAGAGGGCGCAACACAAACCGACAAGACAACGCTATTTTATTAAGTAAAATAGCACAAGAACTGGAGAAGACAAGTTCTACAATAAGTTATTGATATACAAGACAAACAACAGTGGTCTCAAATTGAACTCTTGTGGAATACCAGAAGTTAAAACAAAAGTTGAAAGACTTACAACTATTCTAATACATATCAGATTTAATTAATTCTACCAAGAAAGGAAAGGACACAACACAAACTGACAAGACAATGCTATTTTCCTAAGCAAATAATTAGCATGGGTTGATGCTATCAAAAGCGCTACTGAAATCCGTAGAAATTACATAAACTTGTCTTTAGCTATCTAATTCTTGAGAAATAAATTGTGGAAATGTTTATAAGATCGCGAATAAAACCATGAAAGGTGTCGAGGTGAAATGAAAGACATATTCATATAAACGGGAAAATACATTTTCGTGTGTCGTAGTGAACTTAATTGACACCTTTTTTAAACACTGAAAATATTTTTTTTTCCACAGGATACTGGCATTTTAATTAACAATTTTTTTTATAATTGTTAGGAGTTTCGTAAAACTTACATTAGCAAAATATCAAATAAAATAAGGGATTACAAATCAACACCAACCATGAAATTATATAAAAATAATCGTATTACCTAATTTCACCAACATATTCTTTGGGTTCTAATCTAATAAGATTTCTAATTAAAATTGGTGCGAAAATGATTAAATTTGAAAACAATTGTGACATATTTGAAAACAATATTAAACATATAACATCTCTACCGATACTTTCTCATGATAATATGTTAAAAAAAAGTTAGTTGAATAATAGAAAAAAAAACGCTGAAAGCCTAGAAAGATAACATATCTATTGCACAAGAAACACTGCAAATATACAAGGCGTTTTTCTTATCTTTACTGCAAGCTTAACTTCTTTCATAAAACTTCCAATTTACATAGTTACATCATTTGTTATCTTCTTATCATATTAATGTATGTATGTATTTGCATGGAAAATATTAACGAGTTATTCATAAACGTTCAAAGTTAATTATTACTTCTCCCGAAAGATTTCGTATCGTTCCCTAAATGTTATCCAGTTATGAAAGCTTTTTTATTTGTTGAGATAAAATTCCTTTCCAAATAGAGATTAGATAAACTAGGGCGACGAAGAAGCGAGTCATATTTAATTACAGACGACATAAATTATTGAACAAAATTAGTGACAATTTTGCCATTAAAATTCAAAATCCTGTTTGCCTGTTCGCGTAAATGATGTGAAACAATTTTTAATTCGGTCCGAACACTTTTATAAAAAAGTCTATAGTCTATGTCCACCCAACTTCGAAGTATGTATTGGGTCTTATGGAGTATAACCTCTTATTAGCCTCCAGCGATTCGTATATAACTTTCTTTTTTGACACTAGTTATGTTGCCAAGTCATTTACACCCTAACCACAATATATATCAATAAATACTATATACGTATTTCGGCAACTAAGTTGCCATCTTCAGTAGAATAACCTTAAAAACTGAAAAATGTTAAACGTAGCGTTTTTGGCTAAGATAAACCTTAGAAGATATGCTCTTCCCGAAATCGCCAGTGGGATAACACTAACAGTCTTATCCCACTGGCGATTTGCTGAAGAGCATATCTTCAGTAGAATAACCTTAAAAACTTAAAAAATGTTAAACGTAGCGTTGTTGGCGAAGGTAAAACTTAGAAGATATGCTCTTCACCAAATCGCCAAAAAACGCTACGTTTAACATTTTTTCAGTTTTAAGGTTATTCTACTGAAGATGGCAACTTGGTTGCCGAAATCGTATATAGTATTTATTGATATATATTGTGGTTAGGGCGTTTTTCTTATTTCTGTTTTTTAAGTCACTTGAAAATTTCGGTCTGTCATCTGTTGTAAAATAAGATTATTGATTTAAACAAAAATTGCCCAAACGAGTTTGTTGTTTGTTTTATTTATGTACGTTTACCTATTTTTGCATTAATATTTCTAGTTTCTACGAAAATGTACGTCTTGTACATACGGAATTTCGATAGAATGTTCAAACCTAAACGGTAGACAATTTTAAATGTCAAATTGAAAAATTCATCTTGCGTATAGGCAACCTATAAAATAAATAACCCTAATGTTCGAAATTTTGGCAACTATAGTGCAATCTCCATTATCTTCCACAATATTACGAGGGAAGATCAGTAAGTACCCGTGTTTGAAGACAGGTGGCGCTGCTGAGGGAAGTTGGCATTACCGTCGTGTACTGCCATCTGTCAGACAACACCATAATAAATTTCAGACTGATTCATAAGTTAGTTTTTATTTGGCAGCCAGTTGAATCACACGTGTTTCGTGTTTCTCGATAAAATGGAAAAAGAGCAATATCGATCCGTAATTCGCTTTTTATTTTTGGATGGAAAAACATGCGAAGAAATAAAAGCGAAGTTGGATGCTGTCTATGGGGACCCTTCACCATCTATGACAACCGTAAGATATTGGTTCAACGAATTTAAACGTGGTCGTACATCTGTTTTTGATTAGGAGCGCCCAGGCTGCCCGGCAGACGTGGTTACCGAGGAAATCGTTGAAAAGGTCCACGACATGATTCTCGCTGATCGCCGAACGAAAGTGCGCGAAGTAGCAGAGGCCGTAGGCGTGTCGTACGGAACGGCAATTAATATTTTACATGATAAGTTATCGGTGAGAAAGGTGTCGGCCCGATGGGTGCCGCGATTGGTTACGGTGGACAACAAGCGGATACGGTTGTCAATGTCGAAGCAGTGTTTGGACCTCTTTAAGAGAAATTCGCAGGAGTTTTTGCGTCGAGTCGTCACCGTTGATGAAACCTGGATCCATTATTATACGCCAGAGTCCAAGCGACAGTCAAAACAATGGATTTTTCGGGGTGAATCTGCTCCGAAGAAGGCAAAGACGGTCCCATCGGCCGGAAAGGTCATGGCCACGATTTTTTGGGATTCCAACGGAATAATCCTCATGGACTTTTTGCAGAAAGGAAGAACGGTCACGGGACAGTACTACAGTGAATTATTGGACCGATTCGATATAAAATTGAAGGAGACACGGCCCCATTTGGCTAAGAAAAAAGTGCTGTTTCACCACGATAATGCACCAGCACATTCATCCAGAATTGTCGCGGCAAAGTTGCATGAACTGCACTACGAATTGCTGCCGCACCCACCGTACTCGCCTGACTTGGCTCCCTGCGACTTCTTTCTGTTCCCCAACATGAAAACGTGGCTCGGGGGAAAACGATTCAGCTCAAACGAGGAGGTTATCGTCGAGACAGAAGCGTATTTTGCAGAGTTTGACAAATCGTATTTTTTGGAGGGGTTAAAGAAATGGCAGAAACGTTGGGAAAAGTGTATTGTACTAAAAGGTGATTACGTTGAAAAATAAATAAAAAATTAGTGAAAAACTTGCGTCTTCTTTCCTAACACGGGTATTTATTGTTCCACCCTCGTATCTGCTGAAACTGTTGACGACTCTTCGAATTTTCGTTTCAAAATGCTACCGATTTCAAAAAACTTTTACACCAGCCTTTTGCCATGATCTTTATATATTTCCTGGTCAGGACATTCGTTCAAAAACTGCTGGAGGCAAAATCGCAAAGAATAAATCTATGTCATTGTCTTGCTACATCACAAAAGGTATTATTCTCATGTCTTCATAA
Source organism: Melolontha melolontha (assembly GCA_935421215.2). Lineage (NCBI taxonomy): Eukaryota > Metazoa > Arthropoda > Insecta > Coleoptera > Scarabaeidae > Melolontha > Melolontha melolontha. The sequence continues at coordinate 8,889,138 of OW285241.1, forward strand.
ATACAGATTTTTTTAAGCAGAACGAAAGAATATACGAAGGAAATATCAGAGAATAACTAGATCGGTGCTGTAGTACAAAAATGAAACATTCATTTAGAAAACTTCAACAACTATCCTTTAAAGTACTCCCCATTCTGTGCAATACACTTGTCTCATCGATTTGTCCACTTGTCATAAAGATCTGAGCAACCATTTTTTGAGAGTCTATTTAGTATACCCATCACCGCCTTGTTGAGCTAAATTCGATATAAATTTTCGACCTCAGAATTCTTTTTTGACTTCAGGAAACAAACGGAAGTCACATGAAGGCAGGGAAGGTGAACTATAATTTCTACCTCGAATTCTCCAAGTGTTCGTTGACAAATGGCTGATCTTTGGGTCGAAGCATTATCGTGATGTAAGATCCAACCAATGTCTTGATAAACGGTCGTTTTTTCTATAATTTTGTCTTTAGTGTTCCTCAAAGTTTGTTGGCTTACGGGCACAAGCCTGCATTCAACAAGGAGGTGGACATTTCGAAAATATGATTAATTGAACTTTTTTAAATAAAATCAGTTTTTTTATTGACTTTAGGATTACATTTTTTTTCATGATCTGACAATCACATTCATAGATCTGTAACTTCGAAACAAATAAAAATGGATATACAAGTTTTGCATTTTTGTGACTTGAAATGAAGTCTACTTTACACTCCTAAAATTTGAACGGGACACTTGTATATATACAGGCTGATTCATTTTCGGCCCTCACCATGGGGATCTCGCTTATTATTGGAGATAGAGTATAGGTTTAAATTTGGCAAAGTTGTTAAATTTTGTGTTTGTTATAAATCCGTAAAGAAAATAGACCTGTGACAAATGACCTTCGTTATTAAAAAAAAAAACGCGAATAACCCCATTTTCTTCTTTTACCTGTAACACCGACATTTGGCCTTGTAGAGAAAATATAAAAACACATCCTTGTGGCCATTTCTAAACCTCTATCGAGTGGTGTACTCTAAATTTTTATACGACGTTTCGTTTCTTTCTGGTCATCATCAACTATCTAATTTCTTATAGGCGCCATATTGGATTTAGACATCTTCAGAAAGAGTTTTTTTTTCTGATTTCAACCATGTACCACATGCTGACTAAAGTTTTTGACATTAGGTTTTATTTGAAAGAATAAATTATAAGATTAAATAAGGTAGCCATGGAATTTCAATCTGTCAAACATTTCATTTATTGTTCATTAATAATACAAAAATGTCATACACTAACGAAGAGAAACGAGATATGATAAGTATTTTTTATTCTTCGAACCGAAATTCAACAGTAGCGAGTACAAGATATCTACAATTATATCCAGAACGACAACAGCCTCATCGTACCATTTTTCTAGATCTCGACAGAAATTTGGTCGAGAATGGATCGTTTACTAAGCCGCGTAATGGTCAAGACAACAGGAATTTAAATGAAAATCTACAAGATATTTAACAAATGGTAAATTAAAAGCGTGTTTTCAAATTTCATGTTAATCTTGTATTTTTATAGATAAATAATAATTCATCAATTTCTACACGCGAAGTAGCGTCAGAATTAAATTTGTGCCAGTCCAGAGTTTGGAGAACTTTACATAAAAGTAGGTTTAAACCATACAGGATCGATGTTAGTCACACTTTACTGCCTGGAGATAATTTGGGAAGGATAGAAAATGACGAAAATTTTTTAAACAAAATCATCTGGTCAGATGAAACAAAATTTACAAATTCTGGAATGTTCAACAGAAATACGGAGCACTATTGGGCAGTACAAAATCCCCGACAAAACAGGGCTAGAAGACCACAACATCGTTTTGGAATAAACGTTTGGATGGGTATTTTGGCAAATCGTCCCTTAGGACCAGTTATGTATGAAGAACATTTAAATGGAGAAAGATATTTAAACATTTTACGTACATACGTATCTGACTATCTTGACGACAATATCCCATTAAATCAATTACAATATTTATGGTGGCAACAAGATGGCGCACCAGCACACAATGCAGCTGCTGTTAGAAATTTCTTAAATCAAGAGTTTGCAAACCGTTGGATTGGAAATAGGGGAGTTGTTGAATGGCCTGCGAGATCACCTGATTTAAGTCCACTAGATTTTTTTTTATGGGGATATGTTAAAAATAATATTTATATAGTAGATGCGCCACAAAACATTGAAGAATTACGAGACAGACTTCAGAATGCCTTCGATGCAGTTCCTAGAAGAACTATACAAAGGGCAGTACAAAATGCCAGAAGGTGTGCCCAATTGTGCATTACCGAAGATGGCCAGATAATTGAACATTGTTTATTGTTTACTTTTCTATGTATTTTTAATAATGTTTTTGTTATCTTGTACTCGCTACTGTTGAATTTCGTTTCGAAGAATAAAAAATACTTATCATATCTCGTTTCTCTTCGTTAGTGTATGACATTTTTGTATTATTAATGAACAATAAATGAAATGTTTGACAGATTGAAATTCCAAAGGCTACCTTATATACTCGTAATCTTATAATTTATTTTTTCAAATAAAACCTAATGTCAAAAACTATAGTCAGCATGTGGTACATGGTTGAAATCAGAAAAAAAACTCTTTCTGAAGATGTCTAAATCCAATATGGCGCCTATAAGAAATTTGATAGTTGATGATGACCAGAAAGAAACGAAACGTCGTATAAAAATTTAGAGTACACCACTGGATAGAGGTTTAGAAATGGCCACAAGGACGTGTTTTTAATTTTTCTCTACAGGGCCAAATGTCGGTGCTACAGGTAAAAGAAGAAAATGGGGATTTCGCGTTTTTTTTTTTTAATAACGAAGGTCATTTGTCACAGGTCTACTTTCTTTACGGATTTATAACAAACACAAAATTTAACAACTTTGCCAAATTTAAACCTATACTCTATCTCCAATAATAAGAGAGGTCCCCATGGTGAGGGCCGAAAATGAATCAGCCTGTATATTTTAAGCGAATATTAAAAACGATGCAAAACAAAGTCGTAATTATGCAAAAAGTGCTCTTTTGTTTAGATATCTCCATAGCGAACTTCAGGATTTCCTTTTATAATTATTTTAAAAATTAATTACACGTTGTTTAAAGCATCCTATCCACTTATGACCTTGCTACATATGCCTTGACTCATTTTGTACACTTAACCTCGAAATGCTGTATAATTTTTAAGAATTTTCTAATTTTTATTAAACAAAATCTTTGTTTAAAAAGTCATATGTATATTACTGTACTATAAATAAAGATATATTCAATAATAATTACCATACTAACGATTACAGCTAAGAATTAATTAAAAAAAAAAACGATAACTAGAAACAAGAGATAAATATTTATTTGTATTTGTTCTATAATTACAACAAACTTAACCTAAAACGTACCCCTTTATTTGTAAACAAAACAAAAGGAAAAATCAAAACGCAAAACAACGCGAAATGCCTACCAGATGTGTCACCTGGTATATGTAAAGGTACATCAACATTAATTATTAAGAAACTTAACAACGTAATTATAAAAAAAACGAATTAAATAAATAATTATTCGCGGAAATATCGTCAAAAACAACTAATACTGTTGTTATTTAATCACATCACAAAATCTCATACGTCATAGGTTTGCAACAAATGATTTTAAAACAGCACATGTTCATTGAAGCATACGTGTTCCCAGGTATTCTTTTGTCGTGGTTATACCATACATATTTAAACAGTCTTTATTTCTCGGCCATTTTGACAAAAATAAACGAATTCCTTTGATCTTGGCTATCTTGATTTTTCTTCCTTTTACTATTAACTCGAAATAATTTGTTCTTTTGCGATGCGCTTCTCGTTATTTTATTCTTCTGCTCTTCCGTGGCCTTTTTGTTTTTCCTCTGCTCATCTGTTACGTTAGTTTTCTGTATCACCGGTTTCACACCATACCTGGATGCTTTTTGTATTTGTTCCATCCTCCTCTGCTGTTCTTTTTTTCTTTTAATCGTGTCCAGTCCGTCGCTCGACAAAACCATCGGTGTTTTTTGCAGGACAGTCTGTTGTATAGACACGTTCTCCAGTGAAGTCGATTTTTGTCTTAATGTGCCGAAATCCACGTTCGGTTTCACCGTAGGATTCTTCTGGATGGCTCTGACGTTGATCCGATCTTGCATATTAGCCATTACAGGTCTTCTAACTAAATGCGATGAATCGGGCAATTCCAAATCGTGATCGACATCTTTCTTGCGTCTTATTATGAAACTTTTCGCACGTTGGAACATGACGTGTACGTGCGAAAATCGCAAGTGACCCGTGGCGACACACAATAACGACTGTCATTTGTTTCCAGCACTATATCCGACCAATATCTTATCTCGTATGTTCGGTGATAAGATTGTGTTTCTAAATATGATTTGTTTAATCGTCGAGTTCTGTGTATTTTTATTATTGTTGGCACCTGATTAAAGTCTATTACAATTTATGATTTGTATATCTTCGATTAGAACACCAAAAATATATATTTTCTTAATTAGTAAATTTCGTACGACTGTCTTAAATGTCCTTAACAAAAGGAGGTGCATAAGAACACAGTAATATAGTAATTAAAGTCGACACTGTATGACTAGTTTAACTGGAAACGTTGCTACATCATACGTACACATATTTCCACTTTTACTTTCTTATAAATATTTGTAATTCTTATACATATATGCAGTTATACTACTTATTATTCGACGCGGACGACTTGATTTAAAACCCAGATTTTAGTCACGTATTATTTAATTTATATTTTAAATTAACCAGAAATTGTAGATAGGAAAAACCGTTTTTATATTTAAAATTTTCAAGAAAATATTAATCTCTTTTGTAGTATACAGGCTGATTCATTTTCGGCCCTCACCATGGGGATCTCTCTTATTATTGGAGATAGAGTATAGGTTTAAATTTGGCAAAGTTGTTAAATTTTGTGTTTGTTATAAATCCGTAAAGAAAATGGACCTGTGACAAATGACCTTCGTTATTAAAAAAAAAAAAAAGCGAAAACCCCATTTTCTTCTTTTACCTGTAGCACCGACATTTGGCCTTGTAGAGAAAATATAAAAACACATCCTTGTGACCATTTCTAAACCTCTATCCGGTGGTGTACTCTAAATTTTATACGACGTTTCGTTTCTTTCTGGCCATCATCAACAATCTAATTTCTTATAGGCGCCATATTGGATTTAGACATTTTCAGAAAGAGTTTTTTTTTTTCTGATTTGAAGCATGTACCACATGCTGACTATAGTTTTTGACATTAGGTTTTATTTGAAAGAATAAATTATAAGATTACGAGTATATAAGGTAGCCTTTGGAATTTCAATCTGTCAAACATTTCATTTATTGTTCATTTAATAATACAAAAATGTCATACACTAACGAAGAGAAACGAGATATGATAAGTATTTTTTATTCTTCGAAACGAAATTCAACAGTAGCGAGTACAAGATAACAAAAACATTAATAAAAATACATAGAAAAGTAAACAATAAACAATTACAGTAAATGTTCAATTATCTGACCATCTTCGGTAATGCACAATTGGGCACGCCTTCTGACATTTTGTACTGCCCTTTGTATAGTTCTTCTAGGAACTGCATCGAAGGCATTCTGAAGTCTGTCTCGTAATTCTTCAATGTTTTGTGGCGCATCTACTTTATAAATACTATTTTTAACATATCCCCATAAAAAAAAATCTAGCGGACATAAATCAGGTGATCTCGCAGGCCATTCAAAAACTCCCCTATTTCCAATCCAACGGTTTGCAAACTCTTGATTTAAGAAATTTCTAACAACAGCTGCATTGTGTGCTGGTGCGCCATCTTGTTGCCGCCATAAATATTGTAATTGATTTAATGGGATATTGTCGTCAAGATAGTCAGATACGTATGTACGTAAAATGTTTAAATATCTTTCTCCATTTAAATGTTCTTCATACATAACTGGTCCTAAGAGACGATTTGCCAAAATACCCATCCAAACGTTTATTCCAAAACGATGTTGTGATCTTCTAGCCCTGTTTTGTCGGGGATTTTGTACTGCCCAATAGTGCTCCGTATTTCTGTTGAACATTCCAGAATTTGTAAATTTTGTTTCATCTGACCAGATGATTTTGCTTAAAAAATTTTCGTCATTTTCTATCCTTCCCATTAACCAATTACAATATTCTAGCCTTCTCAAATTATCTCCAGGCAGTAAATAGTGACTAACATGGATCCTGTATGGTTTAAACCTACTTTTATGTAAAGTTCTCCAAACTCTGGACTGGCACAAATTTAATTCTGACGCTACTTCGCGTGTAGAAATTGATGGATTATTATTTATCTATAAAAATACAAGATTAACATGAAATTTGAAAACACGCTTTTAATTTACCATTTGTAAAATATCTTGTCGATTTTCATTTAAATTCCTGTTGTCTTGACCATTACGCAGCTTAGTAAACGATCCATTCTCAACCAAATTTCTGTCGAGATCTAGAAAAATGGTACGATGAGGCTGTTGTTGTTCTGGATATAATTGTAGATATCTTGTACTCGCTACTGTTGAATTTCGGTTCGAAGAATAAAAAATACTTATCATATCTCGTTTCTCTTCGTTAGTGTATGACATTTTTGTATTATTATTATTAATGAACAATAAATGAAATGTTTGACAGACTGAAATTCCATGGCTACCTTATTTAATCTTATAATTTATTCTTTAAAATAAAACCTAATGTCAAAAACTTTAGTCAGCATGTGGTACATGGTTGAAATCAGAAAAAAAACTCTTTTTGAAGATGTCTAAATCCAATATGGCGCCTATAAGAAATTGGATAGTTGATGATGGCCAGAAAGAAACGAAACGTCGTATAAAAATTTAGAGTACACCACTGAATAGAGGTTTAGAAATGGCCACAAGGATGTGTTTTTATATTTTCTCTACAAGGCCAAATGTCGGTGCTACAGGTAAAGGAAGAGAATGGAGTTTTCGCGTTTTTTTTTATATAACGAAGGTCATTTGTCACAGGTCTATTTTCTTTACGGATTTATAACAAACACAAAATTTAACAACTTTGCCAAATTTAAACCTATACTCTATCTCCAATAATAAGCAAGATCCCCATGGTGAGGGCCGAAAATGAATCAGCCTGTATACACTGGATTTCATAAATATTTGTCCACGTCAATTAGATGTGTTTCATGTTAAGTAAGAGGATGGAATAATATACAGGGCTTTCGACGTAACCCGTTCATTAGAAGTTTTCTATGTTAACGCCTTAGCACTATTTTGAAAATTTGTGGCACATAATCTTGAAACTTGGTTTGTTAAAATAAAATATTTACACTTTCGGTTATACCGGAAGTCACAGCCAGTCATACCTTTGATATTTTCGATGGAATGTTATATTTCTTATTGCTTTTGTTAGTTTCCTTGTAAAGTGCTATAACACTCTCTATTAAGGTTTCTTCTATCAAAGAAATTTGAATACATCAATACGTTAAGCACATATTTACGCATTTGTTACAAATGAAACATGCATTACACATATCTATCTATACACGTGGGCATACATCCCGTATTTTCCAACGTTTACTTCCACCAAAGACATGTGTTTCGGTCTCAATAGACTTTGTCAGTTTGACTAATGAAGTAAAGTTTGATGGATCGCCTCACAGGATAGGAATAGGAGGATCGCCTCAAAGTCCTGACAGGACAAAGTTTGCTACTTACCTGTGAGGCGACCATATTCCATTTCGTTTGTCATATGTTCATTTTTACATCCATATGCACTACAGTACATAACCATGATAGCACAGACAGGTTTAAATTAATGTTTATTTTCTGGTCTTAAATAACAAACTGAAACTGAAAAAAAAGTAGCGACTCGTATAAACACAAGCAGTAGATTGAGATAGGTTCCCTTAACTTAATAGTCATCTTTGTCGCACATTCGTGCCTCAGCGCCTGCCGTGTGAAACGATGGTTCAATCCCGTTCCAGTTATACCGTCAGGATATATAGAGTTCAATGGCTGGGTGAGAGAAAATCGCCATTTTCGGCATAGTCTCTTTTGTCCGTCAGATGTCACTAGATTACACAGGCCTGCGATGGTAAAATTGTCGGGATTTTTTACAGTGATTTCAATAGATTTTTTGGTGCTGAAAATGGGAAAATTATTTAAAAAATTCCATCACGTAAGGTTTTTTTACAATCTGGGGTTTTTTGACCTATCTGCATGTACTAGTCTTTTTGAAAAGGACAATTTTGTTAAACCGTTGTTTAAATAAACTATTATAATTTTTTTTACTTATGATGATGCAAGAAGTTGATATTCTGAATAAACATACACTAGATTTATGATAAAGAAGTTACAAATAGAAATAATTGAGCATGTCGCAAGACATGACTCATCATCTTCCTGTTACTGCTTGTCTACCTCCCCACATCCACTACAAACATATTGCTATTCTAGACAAAACAGTTAGTTCATTCAATATCTTCTTTACAACTGCGGTGTGAATTTGTGTAATTAGTTGACATTTGTGATTAGTTGCTGAGTTAATTTAATTTTTATTTTACGAGTTTTTTAAAATTAAATTCCAATGGCATCAAGAGGCTGTGTCAATACCCAACTCCTTCTGCTGTATTTGTGGAAAGTTTACAGTAAAAAAAACAACAAAGAAACATTACAGATTTTGTAAAAAAAGTATATTTTGGTGTGAAATTAGGAGACCAAGACAAACCTTGGGCTCCTCATAAGGTTTGTTCAGTGTGTGTTGAAGAGCTTCGCCAGTGGTCACAAGGAAAAAAACAGTCTTTTCGCTTTGGAGTGCCTATGGTTTGGAGAGAACCGATCAATTAAAAAACAAAAAGAACATCGTTTACCCAAACCTTCGATCCGCAACACGTCCTATACCTCATGGACCAGAAGTACCTGTTCCTTCACTACCAGATACATTAGATGATGTATCTGATGATGAAATGGTTTCACGTACATGCGCAAGTGAACTGGATGAGGGAAGTGATTACTATGATACTGGAAGTGATGAGCCAAAACTGTTTGACCAATCTGAATTAAATGATTTGGTGAGGGACTTAAATCTTCCTAAGGACTCAGCTGAGCTTTTAGGCTCAAGGTTGAAAGAAAAAAATTTCTTAGCACCTAGCACAACATTTTACTGGTTTAGGAACAGAGAAAAAGAGTTTGCTCGATATTATTCCGAAGAAGATGCACTAGTTTTCTGTAATGATGTACCCGGGCTCATGGAACAATTCCACGTAGAATATAATGTTTCTGAATGGAGACTCTTTATTGACTCTTTAAAAAGGAGCCCTAAGGCCGTTCTTCTACACAATGGAAGTAAATATGCTTCTGTACCAGTGGGACATTCAGTTCATTTAAAAGAGTGTTTGAAAATCTTGAGCTACTTTTAATTAAAATTCGTTACAAGGATCAAGGCTGGACAATTTGTGGTGATTTGAAAGTTCTTTGTTTGTTACTTGGACAACAAAGCGGTTATACTAAATATCTTTGTTTTTTGTGTGAGTGGGATAGTCGTGATAGAAAGCAGCACTATTGTAAAAAGATGTGGCCACCAAGACAAACCTTACAACCTGGAATGAAAAACATTGAAAGAAATAGTTTAGAAGACCCTAGCAAAGTTTTGCTTCCTCAATTACATATAAAACTAGGGTTAATGAAACAATTTGTGAAGACATTAAAAAGATGGAGAGTGCTTCAAGTATCTTTGCAGACAGTTTCCTCGCTTGTCAGAAGCAAAGATAAAGGAGGGTGTTTTTGTTGGGCCGGATATAAGAAAACTTAAGAAAGATGAAAATTTTGAATCTAAAATGGAGGAAGCAGAAAAACAAGCATGGATAGCCTTCAAAAATGTGGTTAGAAATTTTCTTGGCAACAAAAAACATGAAGATTATAAAAATATTGTGCAAAATATGTTAGAAAAATTTAAAACCTTAGGCTATAACATGAGTTTGAAGGTGCATTTTCTAGATTCGCATCTCGACTACTTCCCTGAAAATCTTGATGCAGTAAGTGAGGAGCAGGGGGAAAGGTTCCACCAAGACCTAAAAGAGATGGAGAGAAGATACCAAGGAAGATGGAATATAAGCATGATGGCTGATTATTGTTGGATGTTAAAAAGGGATGGTCCTCTACGAGATTACAGAAGAAAAAGCACAAAAAGAAGTATGGAAAGACAAAGAAAAAGATATTATAAGGACTTGTAAAGACATAAATAGTATTTTACTGTTTCTTTTCATTAGATTTAATGATATTTGTAAGTAATTTTGTTTTTTATATCCTTTGTAAATAAATTCAAAATGTAACTAAAAATTATTTTTAATTTTTAAAAAATATAATTTGAAGCCTTTTTGTGAAAAATATAGTTCATATTTGGATTCAGCGCCCAAAAACACATAAGAATCAGCTAACAAATTTAAAACAATTTTTAGAAAGTTAAAAAAAGCAGGCCTGTGTTATCTGGTGCTACCTAATAGGGCAAAATTTGCTACTTATCTGTGAGGCGATTCATCAAACTTTACTTCATTAGCCAAACTAACGAAGTCTATTCAGACAGAAGCACGCGTCTTTGACTGAAGTAAACGTTGGAAAATACGGGGTGTATGTCGATGTGAAGATGTCTGTTTTATTTGTAAGGTTTCTTCTAGAAAAAATTAATAGTTTTTGAATTAGATTTTAATTTAGAAAGATTTGAATTATTTTGATTTTTATGATTTTTGTTGGTTATTGTTAAGATCCTTACAAACTTCCTTATCTTGGAAAATACTTTTGGAATCATTAAAGGGTCTCAAAGGAACTAATCTGCCTTATAAACTAATGGGAGGAGGGGGGGGGGGGGGTCGTACTTTTAGCCAAAAAAAATGTTAACTAACTTTATAGCATAAATACTTTAAAGTGACGTTTAAGTTAAACATTGGCACATATAAATAACATGATTATCTTAAATTTGGCGTGTTTTGGGTTGATAATATACAAAATTCAAGCTTAACGAGTACGTTCCCCCTCTTAGTTTATAAGACAAATTAGTTCTTTTGACGTCCTTTAATGATTCCAAAAGTTTTTTCCAAGATACGGCAGGTTGAAGAGATCTTAGCAACAGCAATTTTTTGATTTTTCAATGCACTTTTTAAAACCACATATCTAAGGCGTATTTGAACTGAACTACGTGATATTTCTACCGAAGCCGGCGAAATGTATAGGATTCTGAGTAACGTCTAAACATTTAATAAATCTCTTCCATAGTCTTTGAAATTTATTGATTATTTAAGTAACAGAACATGTTGTCTTTTTAATGAAATATACCCACATTTACTATCAATTAATAAAACTAAATTCAAACGAATAGAGTCAAATTTTATTCGCTTTGGTATTCAAGTCAAGGAGACAGTTCCAAAACCTATTACGAGCGACGAAGGCAATGAAATCGTTGTTTTGGGATATTTTCATGCGCATCCAACCAATTCTATATCAGCGGCGTCTACAGATGTCAGAATTTCATGTACATCAATACATAGGATTTTATAGAAAAATAAAATGTATCCTCAATTCTTTAGAATTAGTAGGTCTTTCATCCAGGAGATTAAAATAGAATAATTCAGTTTTGCTAGTTTATTATAACGAAAATTCAAGAAGATCCCAATTTTTATCTAAAATTCACTTATTCCAACGTTTTCTACAATCTCCATAGCACTTCTAAAAGTTGATTTCCGATATAGTCTTCAGAGCACTTTTGGAATTTTGTTTTTAACTCTGCAATCGATTGAAAACGCTCTCCACAGAGGGATTTTTTAAGCTGTGGGAACAGAAAAAACTCCCATGGCGTTAAACCAAACGAATACGGTGACTGTTGAGCGATGTGTGTTGAATATTTGACCAAATATTCCCGAATAAACAATGAAATGCGACATGATGCATTATCGTGATTCCAAAACCACGAGTTGTTTTTCTATAATTCAGGTCGTTTTTTTTATAACACATTGAAAATGATTTTCCTTGTTAAGAGTTCGTGTGGCTAGAAGAGATTCATAATGCACCACACCGCGATAATTAAAGAAAACTATTCATATTGATCTTTGAACGATTTTGACAAGTCTTTTTGGCCTTGCCTCTTCACCTTTATTCCGCGATATTCACTAATTCAATGGGTTATTTCGGGATCGTTAAGCATAGATCCATGTCTCTTCCTTATAAAGATGCTCTTCATAATAGATTGGCAGTCAGAAATCATCTCTGTACTTGCGTGAACAAATGTTTCGAATAAATTGAAAAGTTTGGAAGCAATCAAGATGAAACACGTCTAATGGACAAATGGTCTTCAAAATTCCAAATGAAATTCCAATATTATCTACAAGTTCTCTAATTGCCAACCAACGATTTTTGAGCACGAAATATTTTATTTCTTTAACGTGGTTTTTATCAGTTGATGTCGATCCTCCAGATCGCTTTTCGTCTTGGACACGAATAGACATTTTCACCACTCAAACACTATTGTTCTTGACATATATTCGTCACGAAACCTTTTTTTTGACAATTTCAAAGTATCCCTGACAGAAATTTAATTCCGCAAATTAAATTTTTTGCAAATGCTCAACAAAATCAAACGTGAAAATCACAGAAAATATTCCGGGCAGAAAAACAATTGTTTAATTACACGCTAACAAGAACAATTACACGAAATTTTGTGCAGACCTCATAGACAGTGCTACGAACCTAGAAAAAGAATATTGAATCCAATTGGTGGAAAGAGATTCCGGACAAATGAAGAGGTGATAGAGTAAAATTACTTTCGGCTGAGACTGGCGCAGAAACACATTTTAGTAATTAGAAAGAGAGCCACCTCATAAATGAGAGAAACAGCTAGTAGTATAAACCCGTATACTATACGAGCCACAAACGTTTATCGATTATTTGATTTGATCTGTGTGTTTCGTAGTGGTCTTGTACGTACATTGCTCCCACTGCCGACTGCTGCGACTACTCAATGTTTTTAAGGTGTTCAGTATTTTTGTAATGTCATCGCTCGCGCATCTTCAGTCTCATTCGAAAGTAATTTTACTCTATCATATTTTGCAGAGTTGTCGGAAAATTACCTTTTGGACGGTTTGAAAAAATTGGGAGTTCGTTGGGCTAAGTGTGTAGATTTGCAAGAGGATTATGTCAAAAAGTTAAATATATTTTTACCCTTAACACGACTTAACAACATCTTAAAATTGTCATCCAAAGTATTTGTACGTTTCAAAATATTAAAAAACAGAAAAATGATATTTAGCGGAATAACCTTTTCTTGAAGTAACAGCTTTTAAACGCCTTGGCGAAAAATTAAATGAGATTTCAAGCTTAAGCTATTAAACAGCACTTTTTAAATGCTCTAATATATTCTTTCGCTCGCGGTGAGCTTTGTATTCACACGTCTTGTATTTATTTTATAAATTTAATTTTGAAATATTTATTTATGTTTCAGGTCCGGTTATCCATTCCAGTCGATAACAAACGATGTTTGGTGGTATTACATGTTTTCACTGTCCTTTTATTGGTCGCTGTGCGTTAGCCAGTTTTTCGACAACAAGCGGAAGGATTTCTGGCAGATGTTCGTGCATCACATAGCTACCATAATGCTCATGTCTTTCTCCTGGATATGCAACCTCGTTCGGATAGGTAGTCTAGTCTTGGTTACTCACGATTGTGCTGACATATTTCTAGAGGTACCTTTTATATAATCCAAATAACTAATAAACGTCCTTCCGTAACGGCTTAACATTGCTTCTTAGATATGTTTACGTAAGCTTTTTTTAACTATGCCAATTACCAGGGATATAACAGCTTTACCATATTTTATTCAAAAAGTTCTTCATGTCAAGTATTAAAAATAGTTTGTATATGAATAAGTATTGATAAGTTTATTGAAATCGGCCTTCAACTCAATTCTTAACTTCAATTCTACGAAAGAAAATGACTAATTTTAATACGAATCTGCTTTCCTGACTTTCGAAATTGATTTGATTGATTTTTTTGCAAGGCAACTTGTAATGAAACCAGAAGGGGATATCTTATAAAAGAGTGATAGGCGTCAAGGATGTCGATAAATTCCGAACGAGGAATGGAATCAAGAAAAATAAGGGCAGACTTAAATGATTGGACCAAGTTTAGAAAATTGCGTACAGAGCATATCTCAAAGTAAGTAGTGAGCAAAATGAAATTAAGAAAAAGATGAGCAGAGAAAAGAGCCGATGTTGAGTTTGGAAGCTGTGGAAAATTATTCAAAGGAGGGAGAAGGAGATAAGTGGCAATAAATCAAAAGGTTTGGAGAAAGACTGTAGAAGTCAACGCTTTCTGAAAGTTCCATCGACGATCCATTTATGAATGTAAATATAGCGCCATCTATATTTCGCCAACGGAACTTTTTCATCTTGGCGTCTCTTCTTGTTACTGAAACAACAATTAAATGTATTAATTAGTTGTGATTTCTGTAAAATGAGTTATGATAAATGTTAGTTTTTTTCAATGTGGACAAAAACATGAATAAGCGTCTATTAAACGGTAGAATTGCGAAATCCAGGTGAAGGATGGCACATGGAAGTCCATGATATGAAATCAAAATCCCAAAACTACTTTGTATTTCTCCCTGTAGACCAAACAACCGGTGAAGTTTTCTGTAAAAGGAGGTTTATATCGTCTTTACAAATTAATACGGCTAGTGTATCCAGATCTTTACTATTCTAATGATTGGTTTCGTCATGATGATGCACTGGCATAGTGATCTTGTATTACACAGTTTTTAACGAAAGAACTAACTTTGGATTTCGTCAAATCTCAAGTTCCAAAAATTTTAAATTGCCTTAAAACTATAACGTTTCAATGACGTGGAAACCATACAAAGTTTAATATAACGCATTTCGGTTATTACTAGGGTTTAAAAATTTATTGGGAGAAGAAGGTGGTGTGTACGAAGAATTAAATAAATGTTTTTCATTAATTTAGTTTTTTCTGCCCGTAAAAATTGATCGTTTTTGGATGATTTTGTACGACACTGCTTTAGAAAGACTTTGACTATCTGCTTCTATGGTTTTTAGCTGAAATTTTATAAAAATAAAAACAATATTCCAATGTGATTTGTTTAAACAATAAGAGAAGATTGACAAATATAACCTCCTCCAAAATGATGAAAGAGTGGTAATCTCTCCAAAAAAGAGTATTCGACCAACTTAAGAGAGATAAATATCCCATTTACTTTAAAACAATTCGCCAAAAGAATACGACAACGTCGATGATTGCTGCTAACACATCCTTTTCTCTAGCTCACTCTTCATTTCGCTTCACCAAACTTCTATTAATAAATTCGCAATTCTAAAATGACTAAACACTTCAACGTCAAGCTTTGTTTCTGTGTCCATCCAAATTCATACTTGTTTACATAATAACGCTTTTATCTTTTCTTTATTTGAAATAGCCAAAGCCCATAACTATTTATAAGGATGTAAGTTGGTTATAGTTCCAAACTGAGTTCAAATAACTTTTACATACAGTCGTTTGAGCTCAGTTATTTAAGAACAAAAAGCTAATACAAAAAATAAAATAAAATACGATGGAAAGTCAATAATTAAGTCACAAATATCATAATGTGAAGTAGTAATAATATATCCAAATAATGGCGATAGATGGCAGCAGAATACAGATTTGTGATATGCACTCAATTCGTATTTTATAGGTAGTATTCGTGCGCATGCGTAATTCAGTTTAAAAATGATTGTACTGTAGAAGAGCAGCGTGCTGTGATCTGATTTTTCTGGGCAAAAGGACATGAATCAAAAAAATATTCGTAAAGAAATGTTGCCTGTTTATAGAGAGAAGTGTTTATCGCGGTAAAGCTTTGTACAAATGGGTGAAGAAATTTTCGCAAGGCGTAGCAAAATTCGTGACAAACATCGAAGTGGGCATCCTGTTTTTATTCAGGCAAAAGCTACTGATCAGCAGGTGGAGGATTCTATTCGGGCTGATTGAAGAGTGACAATTAATAGTATCGCAATGGCAAGAGTGCGAGGTCGGTTCAGCTAGCGACAGACAGGATCGCCAGTGATGTCACCTGGTCCTGGTCGTAGCTTCGTTTCCGAGGCGGACTCACTAGAGGCCAGGTTTATTGGTAGAGTAAATAACACATTCGGGAACAATGTATAATAACGTTTAATTAAATCAATAACAATTACATTACAAGTTACGATGTTCACTTGTATAACAGCGTTAAGATCTGATAACACAAGACTGACAAGACTCCTCAGTCTCTAGTTTATAAATCATATCTGCTTACTACTAACCTAGTTAATGTAACCTGGTTACATACTTAAACTACAATACCGAAATAAGTATTACATTGAATATGTGTAAATAGGCGTCCTACTTTAGTTATCACAAGAGGATGTACATACCTAGCACCCACAATAATACCTGATCGTCTGAATTTCCGGAAAGTGTGTGCACGTTGGGTCCCCCAACAACTGACCGAGTAACACAAAAAAAAATTGAATGGACATGTCCTTGCAACATTTCTTGTAGTGTGCTACTGAAGGTGAAGTGTGATAACCTAGTTAAGTAATGTTTGTTGTACTCGATCAGTCAAGGCGTGGCCCTGGTTTTATTTATATTGTATATACACGAACCTTGACTGATCGAGTACAACAAACATTACTTAACTAGGTTATCACAGAAGGCATGCTTGACACGATAATCACTGGTGATGAATCTTGGGTGTATCTACCAATTTGAATCAAAGCATGCGTTAGTGTATTCCTCACCCACCGCCAAACAATTCAAGGTTCCACCTTCAGCTGATAAGATTATGATTACACTCTTTTGGGATTGCAAAGGAGTGATACAAGCCAAGTTTAAAAAAAAGGTGAAACTGTGAATGTGCAGTCATACTCTTGATGTTCTTTTCAAGCTTTGGACTGCCGTTCGGAGAAAACGTCCAGGCCTATTGCGCAGGGTGTACTGCTTCATGCTATTTAACTCAGAATACAATTGCTAACTTTGGTTGGTGAGTGCTGCTGCATCATCCACTTTACAGCCCAGACTTAGCCCCAATCGATTTTCATGTGTTTGGTCCACGAAAACAACATACTGGAGACGAACTCTTTGCAGATGATGACGTTCAATACGAAGACCTACTGTGGATGAAACAGCAGCACAAAGAATTTTACGCAGCTGGAATTGGGGCGTTGTTAAAACGATGGGATAAGTGGATCAACATTGGTGGAGATTATGTAGACAAATAAAATTGTTTTTAAGGGATTACCATGGTAAATTATCTATTGTGACTTAATTACTGATGACACCCTAGTTTGTTGTGTAAACATATTTCTATCGATTCTCTAAGAGATGACTAACTAATACATTGTTTTTGTTTCAGGCTGCCAAGATGGCTAAATATTCGGGTTATCAGAAAGTTTGTGATACTATATTTGCTATATTTACCGTCCTGTGGATAATAACTAGGTTAGGTGTTTATCCGTTTTGGATTATTCACAAGTAAGTGGCTCTTATTTTAATATTAAAAGTCATATGTTCAACCCCATACTTTTTGTAAAAAAATTACATTCTTTCTGATATAAACGGAAATTTTAGACATTTACCTGACCGATTGGAATATCATATGAAATAGGTAATCAATAACACAGGTCTACAAAATTAAACTTTTTGACAGATGTTTTTATTTTGAAAACTGATTTTATATATAATTTTGGTAGGCTGATTTCAAAAATTCTATGCATTTATTTGTATCACGTAAGGTTTTTTTGCAAATATTAAATGAAAAAAAAATGATATTTCTAAAAAAATTTATTTGTTTATTGAGTAAAAGGTGGAATACAAGTTAAAAAAGTGGAAAAAAATACTTTACTCAGTCTTTTTTAAGTGAAATCTTTGTCTTTTTGCCAGAAAGCTGCGTTGTCCGGACATTCGGTTGTGTGTTTTTAAGGGCATATCCCGTTTTAACATCCAGCAGTAGTCCGCCATCATCGTTATGCTCCATCTGCCTTGGTATCGCCGTTCCATTTCCTTAATGTCTTGGTGAAACCTCTCTCCATGTTCTTCGCTAACTGCTCCAAGATTTTCAGGAAAATAGTTCAAGTGTGAAAACAGGAAATGCACTTTCAAACTCATATTACAACCTAGACGATGAAAGTGTTGTAACATATTTTGAACAATATTTTCGTAGTTTTCGTCCTTAGAGTTCCCAAGAAACTTATCTCAATTACTTCTTTAAATGAAACCCAGGCGTTTTTCTCGACATTGGTCATTGTGTTTTGAAAATCCTTGTCTTTGCATAATGTTCTTATCTGCGGCCCAACAAAAATACCTTCTTTTAACTTGGCATCGGATAAGGCTGGAAATGTCTCGCACAAATATTTAAAACACTGTCCATTTTTTTCTAGGGCTTTAACAAACTGCTTCATCAAGCCAAGTTTGATATGGAGAGGAGGCAGTAAAACTTTTTTGGGGTCAACCAAGCTATCTCTTAATACATTTTTGCTACCAGGTGTAAGGCTTGTTCTAGAGGGCCATTCTATTTGAGACCAATATCTATCCCTTGCTCGACTATCCCACTCACAAATAAAGCATGGAAATTTTGTATAACCTCCTTGTTGTCCTAGTAGCATGCAAAGCACTTTAAGGTCACCACAAAGCATCCACTGATGTTCTTGGTAGTTTATTTTCTTTAAAAGAAGTTCAAAATTTTCATATGTTTCATCTCCATATGTTCATATGTTTCATCTCCATTAAATGTACCGAATGGGCAACGGGAACCAAGGCCAGCTCGTTACCATTGTGCAATAAAAACGCCTTTTGAACTACGCTTACTTAAGTCATTAAACAGGTGCCATTCTTTTACATACGGCACATTTCCTAATTTTGAAATTAAGTCAGGAATATTGTTGCAATACACTAGCGGTCCGTCTTGAGTAAAATATTGACATAACTCTTTTTCGCGATCCCGGTAAAAGCTTGATGTGACGCCAGGTGCCAGTAAATGTTTCTCACGAAGTCGGGAGGCTAACAATTCGGATGCATCCTTTGGAAGGTGCAAATCTCTAATTAAATCATTTAGTTCGCTCTGGTTAAACACTTCGGGCTCTCTGCAATCTGGTGTGAAATCTGAGTCATCTGGGTCGCAATTAGATTCCTATGATTCTGACGATATGACGTTTTCTAGTGCTTTTGGGGCGGTAGGTATCGGTACATCTGGTCCATAAGGAACTGGTCGAATATCAGAGTCAAGATTGGGATACACAATTTGTTTCTTATTTTTTCTGTTGAATCCTTGAACATTACACGAACAAAAATAACAATCATCACTGTGATTTCTAGGCTCTCGCCATACCATAGGAACACCAAAGCTTAAACATTTTTTTCCTACCTTTTTGCCAGTTTCTTAATGCTTCAACGCAAACGGAACAAACAGTATGAGGAGCCCAGGACTTGTCTTGGTCGCCAATTTTTTCACCAAAATAAGCGTGGTATACATTTTTCACAAACGAAGTTATAGCTTGCCTCTGCTTTACTACGACCTAACTACGACAGATATAACAAAAGTTATTCGGATTGTTCACACAATGTCTTCTTTCCATATTTATACGTTCTAGAACACTTAAAATACGCAACAACGAAGACAACAAGCGCGCGGACACAGTAGCACGACGACTAACACAACCAAACTGCACATAAGCAGGTTTCAACGTTGTATTGACGCTTCTGCGCCGACTCTGTTGCTTTGCTGAGAAATCTAATATTAACCAGTGTTGCCAAATCACATTTAATTTCATAAAAATCAATTCATTTAAAAATCATGCCTAACATGGAACAAACATATTCTTGTCATAGGTATGTATATTAATAAATTAACTTTTTAAGATATAGAGCGCTATAAAAAAATTTACGTGATAGAGCAAAAATATGGCGTTTTTTGGAATAAGGCCCCCAAACATATACAAATTAGCAAACAGCTTTAAAACATCTAAATCACTGTAGACCTGTGTAATCAAGCTTCTCTGAAGAAATCATTTCATTCTTGAAAGAAAAAGGCAACGCATGCCCCAAACATTTCCTAAAAGGTCCGAATTAATGAAAATCCAAGTGAGCTAAATCCAAACTATGCGTAGGATGTTGCAAGATCTCATAATTCCGTGGTGTCAACCACCGTTTGGTTTGATTTGGCGGGTGGGGTCTTACCCTACCGTGCTAAAGTTGAATTCCTTCGCGTAATCATCCCGACCTTTTCCTTCTAATGGTCATATGCAATTTTCGGAGTTTCGCGGTATTTCTCACTGTTAATGGTGGGTGCACAATTCGAGGAATGCACACAGAACTAGGCCTTCACTATCCCAGATCACAGTGGCTAGAGTTTTGCGGGCAAATGACTGAGTTTTTAATTTTTTTGTAACTGGAAAAGCTGCACGTTTTCATATCATGGAATATTGTTTTGTCTCCAGAATGAACTCGTAAACTCAGTTTTCATCTCCGGTAATGATGCTTTCAATGAAGGAATTCTCTTTCTGGTGGTAGCGGGTGAGATGTTGAAGAAAAACACTCATTTGATTGGATTTATGTTTATCAGAGAGCATTTTGTGTATGTCAGTCATTTCAATAGTTTTATGAACTTTAACGACGATCTTCCCCAATCAAATGTTTGACAATTTTGCAGTCGTCATCCAAGTCTTAGGTAATTGATCTGCCTTTGGATCATCGTTCAGCTCGATTTATATAAGTATCTATAAATTTTTGGCACTAAACGCTGACTTCTTTTCAACATAAAACGTTTGTACGACATAATCTGCGATGAATTTCGCTCTGCGATTGTACACGCCAAGTTTGTGTGCTTCCTGGAAGCTAAATCGAGTTTTGAACACAACAAGACTCCTAAACATGCTTGCTAGAGTATGTCAAGTAATCATGTTGTAGTCATGCACCTTTAATATCGTACATGCAAGTTAATTTACGTGTTGCACTTCGCATCTTCTTCAGTGATGGTACCCCAAGGTTCACTGGCGTCATCAATGTAATGTAGATGCTTTCTGGAAGGACAGTATCCAGCTGCTAAGCCAGTGATGATCTTAATTTTTCTTTTGCTTTGAGTGCTTTAACATCTAGTCCTAATAATTAAAAATTGCTGAAAAGCCACGTCCATCAACGGAACGTACAGACGCGTTTCGCTCTTATTGGAGCTTGTCAATGTACGGTATCTCGAAGACGGATATGACTTTTCACTTCTATACTTTGTGTATATATAGTTAACATTCTGAACTTACTGCAAATGAGAATTAATGAATATTAAATCTCATTTTTACATGTAAATGTCGCCTTATGTGATGCGTTAATAACTAAAATCCGACAAACTAAGTTTGTACCAGTATGTAGAACACACCACGTCGCGACTCCGACCTTCCTGGTTGTTAGGATAATTAAAAATTGCTGAAAAGCCACGTCCGGTGTGTTCTACGTACTGGTACAAACTTAGTTTGTCGGATTGTAGTTATTAACGCATCACATAAGGCGACATTTACATGTAAAAATGAGATTTAATATTCATTAATTTTCATTTGCAGTAAGTTCTGAATGTTAACTTTATATACACAAAGTATAGAAGTGAAAAGCCATATCCGTCTTCGAGATACCGTACATTGACAAGTTCCAATAAGAGCGAAACACGTTTGTACGTTCCGTTGATGGACGTGGCTTTTCACCAATTTTTAATTATCCTAACAACCAGGAAGGTCGGACTCGCGACGTGGTGTGTTATACATACTGGTACAAACTTAGTTTGTCGGATTGTAGTTATTAACGCATCACATAAGGCGACATTTACATGTAAAAATGAGATTTAATATTCATTAATTCTCATTTGCAGTAAGTTCAGAATGTTATCTAGTCCTAATATCACCTTACTGTGAGAATAAACTCATTTTCCATTTTTTTTTCATATTCCCTTTCCAACAATGAACAGATCTCCCTTCGGGTGGAATCCCGTAATATTTAGTGATCTTACACACAGGTTCTGGGACTTATGAAGCTTGTTTGTCTATATCTGCTGATTTTCATGTCCCGACTACGCTCAGATCAGTGACACAATGTTCCCTTATAGGAGTTTATTGATGGATTTAACCAATTTTGATCTGGCAATAGAGTTCATAATTATATTAGATTAAATTACTTGAAGTGGTCATGGAGCCAATTGCACTGTGACCTTTCTATATCTATTGTGGTCCCTACGTCTCTTTAGAATATTTCTCTAGCCCTGCTTTTAATTCAGAGCGGTTCTTTTAAATATAGTTCCGCTGTAGGATATTGATACCCCAGAGTCTACATATCGTTTCTTCTGTCAACCCCATACCACAGATAAGTACCTTACAGTTAGCCGATGCCGTACAAAAACGTAAAATCACTTAGCTTGCATGCATTCTAGGCGTTTTATTACAAAGTTTAAGATATATAGAGCTCTGCGGGAACAAGTAGAGAAAGGCAACACATCGTTATGGCGGGCACACTCTGTGCGTGTCGTAGGGTTCTATTTCGACTATAATGCCATGCCAAGTTTTATATTCTCTTCAGCTATCTGTTATAACTTATCTGTGCCCATATTCATATGTTTGTTGAGCTTATATTGCCTCGTTAAAAGGCTTACTATCACCTTAACAGACTTTCTGTCTCTATTGAATAGGTCCGTTTTAACCGTAGGCCCATTTGTCTTCCGCGTCCTTTCCAGAGTTCATAACGAAATCCAAGATACTTGAAATTATGTTTTCGCTTTCTTAATTCTTATTTTACATGTTTCAGCACCTCAATTATTACACCGACGTTGCTGCCCATGTTCCCGGCTTATTACATATTCAACGGGCTGCTGTTGTTGCTTCTCGTACTGCACATAGTATGGACGTATTTGATACTGAAAATAGCCTACAAGGCCCTGATGGCCGGCCAGATGGAGGGTGACATCAGATCCAGCAGTTCGAATTATAGTGAAGACTCGAAGTCGCAGTAACAAAGAGACCGTTCGCGATCGCGTTATTCCAAATTGTCTTTTTAAAATAATCGAATCTGCCGTTGCAAAATACTAAAAAAGGAAAAACTAAAGAGAAGCATGTAGTCTTAACATTTGTCGTCATCACCATTCATGAATCACATCAACTAAGATTAATTTATGATTTTTTTATTATTGTTTTGTTTCTTAGATTATACCACACGTCCTAATTTTTATATTTACCCTTAAGAAAAATACGTTTTATCTTCGTAAAACACCATATACCTTAATGCCAGCCACGCCCCTATCAAATATTTCACTTAATTTTTTTTTTTTTTAATTCGACTGTTATTTAAATACTTTCAGTACTTATTTATAGGATATCTGATTTAATTTTTCTTTGTTTTAATATGCACTTTTGTTATTGTTGTAATATCTTTTATTACGTTTCACTATTACTCTTTATCCCACTTATTTCTTAAGCCCACTCGTTTTTTCACTCTTTATTCAAACGAGAGGAAAAAAATAATTGAATGCTTGCATTGTTGTCGTGTTTTTTATGGATATAAGTTTAAGTGAAGAGAAAAAAAATGCAGAATTATTTATATTGTTCCAGTATATGTGACGAAAGTTTTTCAATAAAAAAAAGTCTTGTTATTTTCTAGTCGTGTTTGTTTAATTTCCTTGTTGTAATTAAGGTATAGTATTTTTAAGATAAGAACGCGTCATCAATGTGCGCCACACAACGTTGATAAATTTATTGTTTACATCTCGCAAATAATTGCAATTTTGGTTATAGGTTATGTTACGAGATCAGTTAAAAACTTCACACATTTTTTTTTTCTTACAAATGCCATTTAAATTATATCTTAAACTGTTTAGAACGTTAAAATTGTATATTTATCACTAGAGCAGACCAATTTCCGTGCGCGCAATGTGCGCCGGTGTAGGGATGATTGTATTGCATCAGCACTACTAACAAGCATTCAGTATGTGCTTGGTACTTACTTAGACTGCATGTAAGTGTAAGCATACGTAATAAAATGTCGTCGACACATAAATCGAGAAAACGACCGTTGTCAGATGAAGTGAATAAGTTTATTATGGATTTCCCGGACTTAACATACGATGGCTCAAAAATTAAATGTTTAGTGTGCAATACATATCTAATGTGTTGGTCAAAAACACATTGTAAAGAACACGTAAGCAGTTCGAAGCACAATAATAACAAAATTAATCGACAACAATTTATACATGAACTATGTGTAACTATGATTGTGTGTACACTGACGTTTGCCTTGTTAAGTAATGATTCATTTATTTCATTTTGGAATAAATACGCGAATCAAACATTACCGAGCACGACAACGTTACGAAGGAATTTACCATCGGTGCGTAAACAGGTTGAAAATAAAATCAAAGCCGAACTGAAAAATAAAAACTGTGGTTATGTGTGGACGAAACAACTGACAGCAAAAAACAATCTGTAGTTAATGTGATGGCGCGTAATATGGAACCACATCAACCAACGTCTTCAATTTTATTAGCATCCAGACGACTAGAACAATGTAATGCCGAAAAAATTTCAGAGGTGCTATTAGATACCTTGGAAAAATTTGTATTACTACTTCTATTTTGCAAAATTTATAAATAAAATATCAATGTTTTAGAATAAAAAATGGAAGGAATAGAAATAGTTTATTACACTTAGTATTAATAATTAAGATATAGCAGTACATACGTTAAACTAAAGAACAGAATACATATAAAGGTTTTATATTTTTTAATTTTATCACATTACACTCACCAGTTTCTCTTAGGCACAGGTAATAAATAAAGGTGTTCTACTCGAAGTACTTGTCAATCAGGTAGTATTAGGTATTATAACAAGTGTTCATTTGAAAAGTCAATCTAGTAGCATGTGATTTACTGAGAACATTTTGAAGTATGTCGTAAATTAAAATTTACTACTTAACCTACGAAGTCGTATATTTTGACAGTTTCATACATACGAATAAATAACAAATAATAGGTATTTATTGAAAACTATAACAAATGTTGAAAATGTTGTTCTTCAAGATCAATGCACTTTAAAATCCTCCGTTCAAAATTTTTGATGATATTCTGCAACATTACTGGATTGTTACTAATTTCCATGCATTTCTGTTCGATTCTCTGTAGCATATCATTCAAATTCAATATAGGTGTTCGAAATATGTTATTTTTTAGATAAGGCCACAAAAAGAAGTCGCAAGGTGTTAAATCGCATGAACGTGCAGGCCAGGCAATTTCAGTATTTCGACTAATTATACGCTCATCAAAAAATTCTCTTAAATAATCCAAAGATTCTGCAGTACAGTGACAAGGTGCTCCGTCTTGTTGGAAATATGCATTTTGTAGTTCATCATCATGCAACTGATTGACAAATGGTAGTAAAATTTCCGTACGGTACCTTTGAGCAGTTAACGTTCCCTGAAAAAATATTGGTCCAATGATTCGCCTTTGGCTTATCGCTGCCCAAACACAAATTTTCTCTGGATGTAGCGATTCTTCATTAATTACATGTGGATTTTCACTACTCCAAATTCTTGTATTTTGTGAATTTAGGTATCCCGTTTTATAAAACCATGCTTCATCAGTAAAGATGACTCTTTGCGAAAGTTCTCCATAATTGTTCATATTTACAAACCAATTACAAAACTGTAGTCTACATGGGTAATCAATTTCTAACAATTTTTGTGCTGCTGTGACACAGTATGGATAAAGTTGCATATCTTTTTTTTAATAACTTCTAAGTTGTACCAACAGAAAGGTTTATTTGTTGACTCAAATGTCGAACAGATGTTTGTGTTTTATTTTCCATTATTTCTTCAACACGATTGACAACTTGAGGTGTACGTTTCTTAACTGCTCTGCTGCCTGATTTTCTTAAGAGACTACCAGTTTCAGAAAAAAGTTTTAAAGTTCTATCCAAAGTATTCTTAAATTGTATATAATCTATTACAAAATGTGGAAACTCAACTTGAAATTCTACCATGCAATCTTGAACTGAATAAACCCATAAACCATCAATTTTATTACAACTTCGAAAATAAGCCTGGACTAAAAAAATTTTATGTTCTAAAGTGAAAGCCATTTTAAAACTGAGAAGCAATTTATTTAAACCAGAATCGACGCACGATTACTTTATGCACTAACTGATATTTGTGATTGACATTATCAAATGTCATTTGGATTTACGTTTACGGAACAACAAACACATATTAATATATTTGCGTCTTATTCTATCAAAATTTCAAAGTAATCTAGATTGACTTTTCAAATGAACACTTGTTATGTATCTACAAAAGAAAAATCAATGATATATTGCCTGTGCCAATTACTTTTAAATAATACCATTTGCCATCTACTTGTGTTGTTTACATATATTGTTGCAAAAACGTTATTCATTCCAAAACAATATGAGACAATTCCATCAATGCTCGTTTGGAGACGTCTTTCTTGAAATAGAAACCAATATTTTGTGTTGAGAGACGATAATACGAGAAAAATAAAAGGACCAATATTAAATATGTAAAGGCGACTGACAGAGGTTTTCACAACTGATATTACTGATTATAACGCAACTGCTTTCTACTCATAAAAATACTATGGTACCTTTACGATTGTAACGAATCTGATATCTAAACTCGCGCATATTCAGATCGACGATTGGTTAATCTTTAATTATAATAATAATCTTTATTGCCATATTAACAGATAATTCCATTCCTGTAACAAATACATAAAAAAAAATAAAAAAATTAGAAGAAAGAAACAGATGTGTACTAAATTATATAAAAATACAAAATATCAATGTATGAAATAAACGAAGTAAATACACTAATAAACTAAAACAAAAACTTAATCTAAACACCTCCCGTAAAAATGTCACCAATATTATACGCACATTTGAACATAAAATTAATTGGAGCTCTTAGCAGCGCGTTAATTCTAGCTCTTGGTGGATAAAAAGTAGGATTAGATCTTGACATCAATTCGAGGCACGTGAAAAGCTGTACAGTTTAATATCTCAGGCAAGTCAATTTGACCATCAATTAACCTACACATAAATCGCGCAGCATTAACCTCTCGAAGATGTTTTAAAGATCTGTAAGTTATGTCTGTCTAGAAGGCGGTTGTAGTCAGTATTTCTTTAGCTGAATTTCACAGCTGAAGGAAAGGTGTTTCAGAAATTCCTCTGAAACCGTTCAAGTGAGGAGTCCTGCGTCGAGTAGTAAGGAGACCATATTACCGAAGTGTACTACAATCTATTCAAAACAAAACCTTGGTACAGTGATTTCAGAACAGGTAAATCCTGAAATTGACTGGTAGACCTCATAACAAAGCCCAATATTCTAGAAGCAGATGAGATATCTTAAAGGTGCTAGTTAAAGGATATATCCGTGTCGAATTTGACGCCAAGATCACTGATGGAGTTCCTTTTCACTAATTTTTAGGCACCAATAAGATATGACGACTCCACTTTATGATACATTCACATTAATCTTTATCCTGTTTTTACTGCACCAATTCGCAAACACATTAATATAATCTTGCAAGACATCAACATCATTCTGTGATTCGACAGACAAATACAATTTAGTGTCATCAGTGTAGACTAGCACAGAATACTTGAAAGATGTGCGATCATTAATGAAGAGCAGAAAAAGAAGAGGTCCAAGATTAGAGCCCTGAGGCACACCAGATATTGAAATGAATTGGTAAGAGTAAAAGCCGTTTTAAAATACATAATTAACTATTCACAACGTATGAGGTAATAAGTTCTAATGTAGATGGACTGAAGCCAAAAGCACTCAATTTGTTTAATAAAATTTTATAGTCAATAGTATTAATGGCTCGAGAAAGGTCAGCGTATACAATCATTATTATCCAATACCTCACAAATATTTTAAGTCACTATTGTTAGATTAGTAAGAATCCATGTTGGTTGCTGGATATGTATGGACGAGTGTTATAAAGAATAGTGTTGTATAAAGTCTGCTCAAAAATTTTACTAAAACTTGGCAAAATCATTACGGGTCTATAATTTTCCAAGTACAATACATCACACTTCTTGTGAACCGGTATAATTCTAGCTTTGTTTCATCGATCAGGAAAAGCATATGTTTCACAGCCAAATTAATAACAATCTGTAACGGCTTTCCTAACACTTTACTGGTATTACGAATAAAACAACTGAGTATCAAATCATCACCCATTGTATAATCTGAAAAAGCAGACATCATTTCTTCAATTTCAATTAGAGAAAGAAATCTGAAGGATAATATATTTGTGGCAGTATCTGGAACAGTTATGGATTCAGGAAGAAAAACGTCAGCAAAACCATCAACTCTCCCCTGAGGATCACTAAATCCACATTCATGATAATAAAGTCTCCCAGGGATTCTAGTTCTTCCTTTCCTGTGATTAATATAATTCCAGAATTCCGTGGAATTTGCCCAAATGGAATTCTCCATGTTAGCCAGATATTTAACACAAGCAGACTTCATCTGTTGCTTAACCAAAGACCTCAATTCTTTTAAACTCCTGATAGAAAATTTCACTTCCATTAGACGCCATTTCTATCTATAATGTTGTTTTGTTTTTAGATTTTGCTTTATTTCAGATGTGTAAACTAAAGAGGATAATTAGAATTAGTAGGAATATACTTAGGGACTCATTTATCAAGTATATCATAAGGACCATCATAATATAACTTATTAAGAGCTAAATTACCATTTGAATATGAATTCAGAATGGACCAATCAAAATTGTTAAGATCATTGACAATTTTTGGATAATTAGTTTTGCGGAAGTCATAACGAAAGGTACAGGATTGCGGAATCTGAGTAGCCCTAACAGACCTACTTAGTTGATAAGAAATAGGCAAGGCATCATTTTTTTAAGCTGTTTGAAAACTGTTTTCTCGCTTAGAAAATGTTACTTTTGTCTATTAACGGTTAAAAAATGACTGCATACTGAGATTCATTAAAAAACGCCACTTTTTTGACAATTGTAGAAAAAAGTAGTCATTGCATCCTAGGGTTAATAGGGAAGATTAAAATTAAATAAAAATGTAACAAAACAAATTACGCTGAAAAAGAGTAGCTGCGGTTAAAAGAGCAATGGTAAGTCATACTAAATATATTTTTTACTTACCTAAATTCTCCTAATAAACAATCTAAAATAAAGGGAGAAACAAATAAACTATTAACAAAAAAAATAGCGTTAATCTTAGGTCTTAAACATTTGATTTCACTAGATTTATACGCAATGAACAGATTACCCGAATTCAGAGACATCTACATTTTCATTTTCT
This sequence comes from Melolontha melolontha, assembly GCA_935421215.2. NCBI lineage: Eukaryota > Metazoa > Arthropoda > Insecta > Coleoptera > Scarabaeidae > Melolontha > Melolontha melolontha. Next base: position 8,918,568 of record OW285241.1, read on the forward strand.
ACACCGTTCATTCGTTACATTGAAATTTTTCCTTTTTTTTTCGTAGAATTGATATTTTGATCTTTGACCTAACTTAAGATTGTTAAGTATTATAAAGGAATGATTTATTAAATAAATATACAGAAAATGTAAATTAGTTGTAAAAATGCATATAACAATCGATCTAAATAAGTATTGGATAGTTTTGAAGAATGCCCAGTCGATTAAGTTGTTTTACTTTTATTTCTTCGTTCAAAGTAAATCAAAAGGTATTTTTAACAATACTATCTAAAAATAAACAATGACTAATTACATGACATTAATTTTGAACAGCAGTTTAAATTAGTATTATATAGAATTAACGTATAAACATGGGTAGATATTCTTAGAAAAATTTTTTCAACGTCGAAATTGTTCGCAAACTAATGCATTTTTTCTTTATGAATACGATTTCTTGTGCTTTTCGTTTACAATAGAAAATCATTTATTTAAAATACTGTTGGCTATTCTGTTGAAAATCAATGTGCAACATTTCCGTTTTTTGAAAATTCAAACCTTTAACCAATGGGAGTCCTAGAAATTCGCGCAGAGGAAATGACGTTAGGTAACAATCGCGTCGTCGCCATCTTGTTTAGTCGCATATCAAGTGGCTGATACTGTTGACGCCGAAAGTGCGTTTAAGTTTTATTAGTGTGTTTGTTGTTAATTGTGTGAGTGTATTTTGAGTGTCCGTCATGTCTGTCGAATATCTGCAAGTTGCCGAGGATGAGGGCGAAGAACCTATTGAACTACCTACCGAAGATGACGGTACACTTTTGCTCAGTACTTTGGCCGCCCAATTTCCCGGTACCTGCGGTCTCAAATATAGAAATCCCGACTCAAAAGCAATGAGAGGCGTCCGACTTAGCGAGGGACGTTTACATCCACCGCCCGAAATAGGATGGGGTTCTCAAATGTTTTACTGCGTGTTTCCAAAAGGTAAATGAACCGAACCCAACCTCTTTCCGCAATTTCATATACATTTTCTTAATTTTCAGAAAACAAAAGGAAATCTGACGATAATTTAGAAAATTCTACCGCGAAAACGAAGCGTATTGAAACTAAATTACGGTGCACAGATTTAATAGTCTTAGGTTTACCATGGAAAACGACTGAACAAAATTTGAGAGAGTATTTTGAGACTTTCGGTGAAGTTTTAATGGCGCAAGTAAATTAAGCATATATAATAGAATCTCGAAAAGTAAATATTTATGTTTGTTTATTTTGCATAGGTTAAAAAAGATGCTAAATCGGGTCAATCAAAAGGCTTTGGTTTTATTAGATTTGCATCGTATGAATCTCAGATGCGTGTTTTAGCGCAGAGGCACATGATTGATGGAAGGTGGTGTGATGTAAAAGTTCCAAATTCGAAGGTATGTTCTATGTCATTATTGAGCTAGTTGGATTAATTAGCTTTTAAAGCCGTTCTAGAACAATTATATTTTCTAATAAATGTAATGTAATTTAAACTAGTTGGAATTTTTATTATTGATATTTAAATGTGCTAAGCATATGGACAAAGTCTGAAATATGTATTAAGGTTAAGATTTTTTACTTTCATTTTCATCCCTATTTTCCTTCTACAAATTCACTAAATAAATTGAACATAAGTTGGTAATACCATTTTTAGGCAAAGAAAATCGAAAGTAATTCTTAGATAAATTTTACCATTTTTTTTTCTTCCGGCATTAACATTAATAATGTTTTTAATCACGTCAAATATATTCGGTTGTGTAAATTAGTTCTACTTTAATTTTATGAATTAAGTTAATTTCTTCAAGAATTTTTGTCAAAAATCTGTTACTTTATTAAATTACTGCTAATGTCTTAATTTTATTCATTTATATTGTAGGAGGGACTAATTCAACAAGTACCTTGTAAAGTGTTCATTGGTCGTTGTACTGAAGATTTGACAGCTGAAGACCTCAGAGAATACTTCGGAAAATTTGGTGAAGTCACCGATGTTTTTATACCTAAACCGTTTAGAGCTTTTAGTTTTGTTACATTTTTGGACCCTGAAGTAGCACAAAGTTTATGTGGTGAAGATCACATTATTAAAGGTAAATTTCATAAATAAAATTTAGTCTCGAATTGTAGCTAAATATACAGATAAATAGAAATTAAAATACTGTTACTGTGCAATAAGATTTAAGATCATGTTTAAATAACGAAGTTGTCATCCTCGCTATGAAGTGAAAAAGTGTTGAAATTTAGTTACTTTAGGTGTTATAATGAAATGCTAGCCGTGTTTTAAAATATTTTTTATTGTGAATACGATTGTGTTTTAGTTCTTATTGCGTCCAAGCTATTTTAATGACTATTTCTTTGTAAATGTTCCTTTTTATGTGTTTGATACTGCGGAAGTAACTTTAACATCCTCGGAATAAAATATAAACTTTAAGTTTTACTTGTGTAAGTAATAGGTTTTGTAAAGTCTATACGACACTTAAGAAAGTGGGACAATTTTTGAAGAAATTAAACGTCAGTGACAACAGAGAGAAACTAAATCCTAGGATATTTAACAATTTAGGGACAGAAATAATTTATGTTAATACAAGTAGTATTTACATAAAATGATTTTTGAAGCTATTCTTCTTTAGTTACTTGAGAATCCGACAAGAAATCGGGGCTATTAAGATCATTACAAACTCCTGTATCTTGGAAAAAACTTTTGGAATTATTAAAGGACCTTTAAGGAACTAATTTGTCGTATAAACTAATGGGGGTAAACGTACTCTTAGCCCCCAAAAAATAATAATAAAGGTCGAATTTTGTGTTATCAATCCAAAACAGGCCAAATTTCGGATAATCGTGTTATTTATATTGCTAATGTTTAACTTAAACATCGTTTTAAAGTATATATGCTATAAAGTTGCCTATTTTTTTTTTTTTTTTGGCTAAGATTACGTTTACCTCCATTAGTTTATAAGGCAAATTAGTTCCTTCGAGGTCCTTTAATTCTTTCAAAAGTTTTTTTCACGATGCAGAAGTTTGTAAGGATCTTAACAATAGCTGAAATCAGTCTGCTGGCAGTAGCGAGTTGTAGTGTTTGAATTGCTAATTTCTAGTTTGTATTTTTCGAAATATTTTGTCAAAATTCATTAAAAAAAATTATGAATTAAGACAAAAAAAACAAACAAATTTATTGGGTAGTCCATCTGTGAGTTTCTTTTTAAATCATTTCTTATTTTGACCGATTGCTATTTCGCGCACAACATATTGACAGAAACTCAGTGACTGCGTTCACCAGAACTATAATACAAATAAACAGTTCCGTGAACATGTTGGGGTTGGGTGAACGATCTCTGACCGCATGTCACCAAAAACAAAACAAGTGGAGAGCAACATAACCAATTTTTTGTTTTGAATGTAGGTTATATTAGTTAAAATTAAAAAATGAATTTTGTATTGATTGATATTGGTTTAAAAGTAGAATTGTGGACTTTAATCAGCTTCAATGTTGTTGGTTAAATCGTTGATTTGCTTTGTTACATGCCCCATTTTTATTTTGAGCAATTTGTGCTGAAACGGAGCGAAATATTTTAACGCTCTAAAAGATGACGAACGCTTCCTAAACATGTTGAAATAAATCATGAAATTAACCGCTGTTCACCAGAATTTTTTGGAACAGTTCCATCTGGTGAATACAGCCAATATCATATCTCCACGGTACGAAATAAACGCATTTACACTTAAACAACATTGGGAAATATTGAAAACTTATTTCCAAATTGGCTGCTGTGTTGCCCAAACAGTGCAAATGTTGAAAAGAAATTTTGGTCGAAATGAAGCACCAACCACCTCTGATATACGAAATTTTGTGCAGAATGTTAGTGATATGGGAAGGTTAGTGGACAACAGAAGCGGTCCCCGCGCGCTCAGACGAAAATATTGCTGCTGTAACCGATCCAAAAACATCAACCCGCCACAGATCGCAGCGACTGAACATTAGCTCCACATCATTGATGACAATACTGTACAAAGATATCTAATTATTCGCTTACACGGTCCAAGTGACTAAGGAATTGCAAGCCAGGGACCATCCGCAATTTGGTCCGAAGAACACCACTAAATTGACCCCGATTTTGCTCGAAAAAGCATCTTTTCAGGCGAGGCGCATTTTCATCTTGACAGCTATCTAAGCAAGCAAAATTGTCGTATTTAGAGCTCGGAAAATCCACACGAGATCGTAAAGAAGTCAATGCATCGTCAATGTGTGACTCTTTGGAGTGGTGGCAACATTGGTCCATTCTTCAAAAATTATGCTGGAAACGCCATTTCGGTCAAAGGGGAGCGCTATATAATCGGCTTTTATAGCCGACAATTGAGGACATGGACTTGAACGACCTTTGGTTTCAACAGGATGGCTCAACATGCCACACAGCCCATCATACAATCGATCTTTCGCGCACTAAGTTCGGTAATCATGTAATTAGTCGTTTAGGTGATCTCAATTGGCCTCCACGGAGATGCGATTGACGCCGTTACACGTTTTTTGCGGGACGCCGTTAAAAATCAATGTTTTGCTGGTAATCCACAAGCGATTCAGGTGCTTAAACACAATATTAGTCGTGCTATTCGTGAGATAGAGCCCGAAACCATCGACAATGTACTGAAAATTAGGTTGTCAGGATAGGTTTCTATAGTGCCAGCCGAGCATGAACGAAATTATATTCCATCATAAATGAGGAATGATTGCTGTAATGTCAGATGATGGAATTGCAGGATCGCCATGTAATATCTGACCATCTAACTAAAGGCAGGATCGCCATGTAATGTCACCTGGTCCCGGAGGTAACATTGTTGCCGAAGCAGTTCCATTTAGATATCAGGTATTTCAGTAGTACAAATAATATGCATTGGAACGATTAAATAATAACATTTAATAGAATAACGAATGTAACAATTGAAAATAATGCAATAATATGATGCACTAGACTGGTACTCACTCTGATATTGACTGTGAGTCTGACTGACCAGATTTCTTAGTTTGTAGTTTATATATCGTCTGAGTGTGTTCTATTAGACTAGTGACCTGGTTACAAGATTTTCATCAACATGGTGAAAGATCATAACTAAGGGAAGGTAATGTCGATGAAATGAATAACACGATGCATGTTTGTGATACATGACCGGGTTTAGTTATTACATTGCTCCTGCCAACAAAACAATAAAATTTGCAAAAATATTGATCCGTGTTTAATTTATAGAAACTTAAATAAAATGAACCACCTTTCTAGGGGCATATGAATGTGATAAAACCACAATGATACGCTAATCCACGAGGAGCTACAAGAAACTGAAAAAACAAAGTGTATATAACAAGTGTTCATTTGAAAAGTCAATCTAGTAGCATGTGATTTACAGAGAACATTTTGACGTATGTCGTAAATTAAAATTTACTACTTAACCTACGAAGTCGTATATTTTGACAGTTTCATACATACAAATAAATAACAAATAATAGGTATTTATTGAAAACTATAACAAATGTTGAAAATGTTGTCCTTCAAGATCAATGCACTTTAAAATCCTCTGTTCAAAATTTCTGATGATATTCTGCAACATTACTGGATTGTTATTAATTTCCCATGCATTTCTGTTTGATTCTCTGTAGCATATCATTCAAATTCAATATAGGTGTTCGAAATATGTTATTTTTTAGATAAGGCCACAAAAAGAAGTCGCAAGGTGTTAAATCGCATGAACGTGCAGGCCAGGCAATTTCAGTATTTCGACTAATTATACGCTCATCAAAAAATTCTCTTAAATAATCCAAAGATTCTGCAGTACAGTGACAAGGTGCTCCGTCTTGTTGGAAATATGCATTTTGAAGTTCATCATGCAACTGATTGACAAATGGTTGTAAAATTTCCGTACGGTACCTTTGAGCATTTAACGTTCCCTGAAAAAATATTAGTCCAATGATTCGCCTTTGGCTTATCGCTGCCCAAACACCAATTTTCTCTGGATGTAGCGATTCTTCATTAATTACATGTGGATTTTCACCACTCCAAATTCTTGTATTTTGTGAATTTAGGTATCCCGTTATATAAAACCATGCTTCATCAGTAAAGATGACTCTTTGCGAAAGTTCTCCATTATTGTTCATATTTACAAACTAATTACAAAACTGTAGTCTACGTGGGTAATCAATTTCTAACAATTCTTGTACTGCTGTGATACGGTATGGATAAAGTTGCATATCTTTTTTTAATAACTTGTGAGTTGTACCAACAGAAAGGTTTATTTGTTGACTCAAATGTCGAACTGATGTTTGTGGTTTATTTTCCATTATTTCTTCAACACGATTGACAACTTGAGGTGTACGTTTCTTAACTGCTCCGCTACCTGATTTTCTTAAGAGACTACCAGTTTCAGAAAAAAGTTTTAAAGTTCTATCCAAAGTATTCTTAAATTGTATATAATCTATTACAAAATGTGGAAACTCAACTTGAAATTCTACCATGCAATCTTGAACTGAATAAACCCATAAACCATCAATTTTATTACCACTTCGAAAATAAGCCTGGAATTAAAAAAAAATTATGTTCTAAAGTGAAAGCAATTTTAAAACTGAGAAGCAATTTATTTAAACGATTATTTTATGCACTAACTGATATTTGTGATTGACATTATCAAATGTCATTTGGATTTACGTTTACGGAACAACAAACACATATTAATATATTTGCGTCTCATTCTATCAACATTTCAAAGTAACCTAGATTGACTTTTCAAATGAACACATGCTACTTCAATACCTTGAATTTAAGCAAAATATATAATAGTTAAATGTGTGATGCGTCTATCAAGTAGGCTTTTTAGAATTGTCCCGATTAACTTTCGAAGTACTGTACATATTACATGTTAAAACAAAAAAATCTTTATTTTATTTTAAGGCGTATCAGTGCACGTTTCAAATGCAGCACCTAAATCAGAGACGAGAGGTGGAGGTGGCTATGGTGGTGGCGGTAACCGTCAAGGCGGCCATGGCGGTAACCGAGGCGGACCAGGTGGCCCTGATGGTCCAGGAATGTATCAACAAAGATACAATACAGGCCCGAATCAGGGAAACTGGGGTAGCCAAGGTCACAGAGGGAACTTGGATATGCCAAATTTACAAGCACTTGGTATGTATTAATTAATATATTATTTTATTCTCGTGAAGAGTCACTTATATACTAATCTCACGCATGTCTATATAACCTATGTTTACTTAACTTTCTTTTTCGTTTTGTTTAGTTAAGCTCTTATCACCTTCATCGTTCCTGAATACCCCTCCTAAATCAAACTATTAAAAATAATGATTTTTTTTACTAATCTGGGTATGTATTAATTTTTTTTTTTTTAATCAAATTGTTCATAAACTTACAGTTTATTCCTTTTTTTGTGTGTGTATCCCTTAGGTTTTATGATGACATAAATCATTGTTTTATTGCTTTTCATGTTTAAATAGGATTCATGTAAGAGATAAAAATTATTATTCAGGCCTGAAACTGTTAAAGGAGGTTTATCACTATAAATTAATTTTTTGATAAGAGGATTTAGAACACCAAAATCTAGTTTGTTTTGTCCCCTTGCGCGCCCCCACCAAAATACATGCTTAGGACAACCGTTTCAACACGTATCTTGAATACGAACTGTGAACGCCGCAATGGTATTTAATTATAGCTTTCTCTCCACTGCAAATAGAAGTGACTCCTGATTGCAAAACTGAATAATCCTGTTTTTTTTTTTTTTTAACTGGCACTCGTTCTGCCATTATGAGCCAGATTAACGGACTCTATGAAATTAGGCAACATGGCACTTGTCATATTTCCTTATTGCTTAGACTGTCGTGATATCCTTTTCTCTACTGGATCATAAACGTCTGTATTGAACAGAGTGGTGTATTATTACGAAATATAATCGTTTACGAATGTCGCGAACCGGTTACTAAAAGGTGTTTCAATAGAAAATGACTTTTTAATTACCCACCATTTTACACACAAAGGATTTATGTACGGTTGCGATCGTAATTTAAGGGACACTTATTTTCGTACATTGTAAAGTCTACTTCATAATAAAATGATATTTGCCAATTTATGAAATATCACCAACGTCAGTTTGTATTTAAATCAGACTTACAATGTAAAAATATGACGAATTTATGTGTTAAGACTTGTCCCTTATTTTTCGATCGTAATAGTACACTGATGGAAAAAAGTGACGAGCACACCCCCTGTATAATCTGAACGTTTTAAGATAAATGCGTAGATTTAGCGGAGCATTAAGGTTTTCTCTAGACGAGTTTGCGCAGCGAATTTTGACTTTGCCTATAGCTGCATTTTTCACTGTGTGCTTGCGACAGCTGCAATATGTTGTCTCCATGTAGACCGATGCGGAGAGGGAGAAACCGGTTATTGTTAGTATGGTGGAAGCGGGTAGTTGTAGTCGTACTTTGTGCGTGATGGAAGTAGGGATGCAACATCGCTCATAAAAACATCGATGTTTTTCAAAAGTAAAACATGGATGTCGAAAATATTGACATTTACTAACGATACATCGATGTTTTTGAAAAATTATTGAGAAGCTGAATTTTTAGTATAAGAATTAAAACACATAGATAATATTAATTAAATTTATTTGTGAAAGTATGATTTTTAATAATGGAATTCAAAAACATTAATTTTGATACCCTGGTGCCCAATAAGCGGTTTCTCTCTTGGGTTATTGTTGCCCCAGCCTCAGAGAACAACCGCTCACTGGGCACCGATTTTGCCACGATTGGCAAATACTTCATAGCGATTTTGAATAGGAATGGAAACATTGTACGCATGTCGTGCCATATTTCTATAGGATCTCCTTTGATAGGAGTGACCGGTGATGATAGAAACATATGAAATTCTGAATCAACTTTTGTTTTGTCATTGTCGCTAGTTCTGTTTTTTAAGTTTTTATGTGATAATTGTGTGTGGTAACTCCATATGTCAGGTTCCATGTTATCGTCCTTTTCAGATTCGTCAGAACTGTCAGAAGACTCAGTTCTGGCAATCGTTGCTTGCATACTGGTTACGTACCTAATTGTTTATATAACTGAAGACTTTAGCTTTAGCAGTCGCATCTCTAAAATGTAGCATCTTAAAACTGGGCATCTAATGCATATCCCGTGAACGAGACGTTTGCAAAAATTTGCAAACAGTAATAGTGATGTGATTCGCTTCCGCAAATAGTATGCAGATGGCCCTATTATAAACAAACATCGACGTTAAAACATCGGTCATTGATTAACGATGTATCGATGTTTTTGGGGCTTCGACATCGATACTAAAACATCGATGTTTATGAATGATACATCGATGTTTGGAAACATCGATGTATCGTTTGCATCCCTAGATGGAAGGCCGTTCGCGTTATCTGAGTGAGTTTGAACGAGGAATGGTTGTGGGGATGCACATGACAAGAGTATCCTTCCGTGATATCGCGCGCCGTCTCGAGCGGTCATTATCGGCAGTGCAGCGGGCATGGCGAGAATGGATGGAGCAAGGACGTACGCGCCTTCTGCCGCGAGCGGGACGGCCTCGCGCGAGCACAGCACGTGAGGATCGCGCCCTTGTGCACAGCGCTTTAGCGTCGCGTACGTCTTCCTCAAGGCAACTTGGAGCCATTTGGCCAGCAAGAAGGGATGGCGTACTCACTACGCGAACTGTACGGGGGCGTTTCCTAGAAAGTGAATTGCGAGCGCGCTGTGCGTTGCAGCGGATTCCACTGACTCCCGAGCACCGCCGTGCACGACGCCAGTGGGTTGTCGAGTGGAGGCACATTTTGTTTTCCAACGAATCAAGATTCGAATTGAGCACCGGTGACGCGCGAATTTTGGTTCATCCGACACGTGGTGCGCGTCACCTCGAGGAGTGCATCCAACCACGCCCCGCTACTGTCAGCAGGGCATTATAGTATGGGGTGCTATTACACATGGTGGAAGTACACGTCTGCTGCGTATACAGCATACGATGACGGCTCGCCGCTACGTAGATGAGGCGCTACGGCCCGTTGTGCTTCCCTACGTTCGACGGCTCCCACGTCTTCTATACATACACGACAACGCCCGACCGCACACTGCAAGTGTTGCCCAGACCTTTGTGGAAGAGAACCATATACGGATGCTTCCATGGCCGGCACGTTCTCCGGATCTCAATCCGATCGAACATGTCTGGGATATGATCGGTCGGAGACTTCAACGTTATCCGGCTCGCCCGGATAACGCTGAGGAGCTATGGAGGCAAGTTGAAGCAGCATGGTTGGACATCCCTCCCGCTAATACAACGACTTATTGACTCCATGCCTCGTGTAGCGATGGTACGCGCCGCTCGCGGGGGATACTCCCGCTATTAATGCATCCCTTCTCAACAGGGCTGCGCCGCTCTCCCGGTGAGGATAAGTTATGCTACGTTAGTACTACTTCCATACCAAATTTCATTGCGTTAAAACCACTTCATATTATACAGGGCGTGCTCGTCACTTTTTTCCCAACAGTGTATTAGGCGTACTGATTGTTGGGAAACAGCAAAGTAATCATGGGACGTTACACATTGCAAGAACGAGTGACAATCGTGAAAACTTATTGTCCCAACAGTCAAGTGTGCCTTTTAGGTTGTGTTATCGGACTATGCTTTTTTGAGAGTGTATATACCGATAATTGCGTTAACTGCGGATGGCGCATACAAAAAATAGATGTGCGGTTAACCGAAGGAATAGTGCTATTCAACAACTGCGTGATGTACTTACAGTTGTTGTAGACTATTTATATCGTCCGTCCTAATGACGTCTATTTCAACCCGATGTGTCCGGTCTCTAGTAATAACCTAACTAACAAATACATGATGGTAGTGTCACTGTACAGGTTTGCCAATATTTCTCTTGAAAATTCTAAAGTATTAATTAATACACCCTCTTTATAATACATTGAGAGCGAAATTGATTCAGGGCATTTGGCATACCTGACTTAAATACTTTTTAGTTGCTAACTTCAAAATTGTTGTTAATGAAGTTGGATATTTCGTGGCATGTTTAGGAATATACATAAACCAGAGCTGCCAAATGCCCTCAATCAATTTCGCTTTCATTGTACTATTGTCATCTTATTTCAACGACATCTTCTGTAATAGCACTTGTTATTGCTCTAATAACATATACAAAAAAATCATACAATGTATCTGTAAATGTTCGTACGTCAATTGTGTTGGCACACCCACATATTTCTCAAGTTGTACTGGCTACATTGTCGCTTATGTCAATTTTAACAGAGCCCATTGACGCTTGTTTTTGTGTATTATTTGGCGTCGATTTATTGATATCTATTAAAATGTTTACGACTGAACATGATGCATTTATTCATATGGCTCACTTTCGGAGTGCATCTCAAAACCACGATGTGACGTGGTCATATAATTTACGGTCTTGCTTTGAACAATTTATGGAAGCATTTCCTCACGGAAATGTCGATTATAAAGTTTTTTGGTCACCACAAACGTGAAATTGTAAAACGATTTCAGACAAAAACTGAATTTCCAAACGTAAATCAACTGGGCGACCAACAGTATTAATGGAACCTGTTGTTAATGCTCTTCGAGAACGAATGAATCAAAGTCCACAAAAATCATTACGGAAGTTATCAGTACAGTCAGGTATAGCAAGCGCCAATTAAGTTGGTGCGAGGAGGGGGTGCGCAGAAATCGTCTTTAAAAAGTCCACCCCCACTACTCAAGTAATTGTCAGAATACATTTGTCATTGACGTTTGACGGAACATAACGTCTTTGCTAGGGGATCATAAAGTGATACACGCTCAAAGGTTAGAATTATCTGACATTTGAACTAAAACCAAATACAAATCTCCCCACTACTTTTAATCCTGCGCGAACTTACCCCTCCTCGCGCCAACTTAATTGGTGTTTGCTATATATAGGTTAAATATTTAAAGCAAAGCTTTTACGTATTTTTGCAGGTATTACTAGAGCTAGTTGCACAAAAGCGCTACATAAAAATTTGCGCATGCATCCCTACCGAATTTCTGTTGTTTAACAGTTGTACCCTTGTGATTATCAACAACGAGTAGTATATTGCCAGTGGTTTAACCAGCAACTTAATAATGATGATTTACTCGATTTAACTTTTTTCACTGATGAAACATAGTTTCATTTATCTGAATATGTAAATAAAATTACCGAACATGAGCTACGGAAAATCGACACATACTTGTCGAAAGCGATGTGCATCCCATAAAATTTAGAGTCTGGGTTGCAATATCAAGACAAAGGATAGTAGAGCCAGTTTTCTTTATTGAAACAATTAACACAGAGATACGAAACTCATTTTGACAGAATTTATTAATCAGTTGCATGATGATGAAATTGGGTTATTTCCAACAGGACGGAGCCACTGGTCACACTGCGGGTGCCACCATAGCATTTTTGCAGGAGTTTTATGATGATCGTATTATCAGCCAAAGCCTGTGGCCACCGAGAAGTCCAGACTTGACATCACCAGATTATTTCCTTTTCGGGCATATAAAAAATAGTGTTTTTAAAAACCGCTTACACATATTAGAGGAACTTAAAACACGCAATTAGACGCGAAATTGAAAACATCACTCAGGAAGAACTTTGTCGTGTATTTGAAAGTTTGAAACGACGAGTAAACTTGTGTTTACAAAATAATGGTGGACATTTTCAACAATTTTTGTAAAAATAAAGTATTTTTCTACTCATCAGTGCTTTTTTCATTAAATAAAGCATTTGCTGCATACTCAGTTAACCCTTAACTAGGCGCGCATATATGCTTACGTTAGTGGGCGCATGGGGTCTCTCACGACCCCAACCTGAAAACTTAAAAATTGAAGGAAAAGAAGATTAGGAAAACATTTGCAGTGAATATTGTTGTTTATTAACAAATAATTAATCCATATTTGAAAGATTCAGACAATTTTCACATACGATCTTCTTATGATTCGCGCACAAAGTTTTTTCTCACCAACAACACTATTCTTTATATTTTTTGTCATTGTTCCGGGGGCAGTAATCGCAGCGCTTACGTTTTGCATTCCTTCGATTCTCCGGTATTGTCTGGCGTGTAATTCCAAATTTCAGTTCGATCCGGCTTCTGACGTCCCTTGGAGTGGCGACAGAATTCAGCCTACTTGTCTGGAAAGGTTTCACCAACTGTAGCACAACTTATTTCAAGAAATTGCGTCTGTGAATTTTTTTCCACAGTTTTTTTCCTTGAAAATAATATAAATGCGTTGATTGCCGTAACATTCATCAAGTGGAAAAAAATAGCTAAGGACCATCTTCTCGTTCGGCGACCAACATTGTAGGATACGCACATCTGATCCATGGTGTCCACTCCACCTTTCGTCGAGTTATAATATTTGATGATTTCCGGTTTTTCTTCGTCGTTGGTGTTCTCTTCGCCTGCCAGATGGATTGTTGAAAGTATAACACGACAGCCTTCCTCTTGCGTGGAACGTAGGAAACCATGATCATGTTCTGTTGATGTCCATACATGCGGCTTTTCTTGACGTTCGTTGCAGGGTTGAAATGATGGTGGTATCTCTGGCTTGTTTTTTCTAAGTGTGCCCAGTAGTGTGATGTTGTGATTTTTCAGCAGGCCATATGCTAGAGGTATGCTTGTATACCAATTATCGGTGGTAACGTTCCGGCCGCTTCCATGTATGGGGGAGATGAGACGGTACACTATTTCCTCTGCTGTGTTCTTCATGAGATACTGGCCTTCAGGTTGTGTTTCCACGCAGATTTCCATATTCTAAAGGTAATAAGTCTGTGAATCTACCATCGCGAAGACCTTGATGCCGTATCGGTTCGGTTTCAACGGAAGGTACTGGCGGAAACCACAGCGTCCACGGAATCCCACCAATTGTTCATCTATCGTCACATTTTGACTTGGCACGTAATTGAAGATACAATTTTCGTTTATCACAGAACAAATCACGTATAGCACTGAGTTTATCACTTTGCATCCTGTCTTTTCTTGTGTTGACGTGTCATCAAAACGAAGACTTCTCAGTAGGAACATCAATTGTTTTGCAGGCATGATATCTTGAAAGATGGTGACACCGATATCATATGTAGCCCACAGATCCAAGTAGTTCAGATGAGAAGATTGAAGAACGCCTGCCATGTGCAGGAGTCCTAGGAATGCTTGCATTTCTTCGACTGTTGTAGATCTCGCGTCACGTTGTCTTCCAAATTTTGGTTGAATCGTCTGGATAAAGATGTTGGTGCAATCCACAAGAATTTGGAGTGCACGATCGTTGAAGAAACACCTCCAAATCTCTTCAGCAGTGGTTGCGTTGATGCACTTTTGAGTTGGGCCGCTTTTCTCCTTCGCGATATTCACAGCATGTGTTCTGGTTTGCTTGTGGACTGGTCTCTATACCACTTGGATTGATCTTTACCAAGGAAGTATTCGGCACCACTCTGAACTTCATTCTTTTGATCGTCACTGTCGGCTTCAATTTCACTGCAGGAATCATGATGATCATCAGTTGGCTGTGATCGTCGCCATCAGCATCCGAGTTATAGTTGTCATCCGCCGGATAGCAACACCCGGAGCATCCGCAGCAGCATCCAAATTCCTCAGATTCTCCTAGCTTCTTCAACTTCTTCCTTCTCCAACTCCACCTGAGTCAAATAATGCACATATTTTGCCATCGCGGTCACGCAATATATCGCTCGCCCGGAAAAAAAAAACGTACTAAATCATTTTCGATATTTCTGCCTTTATATAGCAAATATCGTAGAAAACCTTTGGGGTAATTAGAGCGGACGGGTAATAACGGCCTTGCCAAGAGATAATCGCACGCACTTTATAAGCGGATTATCGCTGACCTCTGTTTTCATATCATTAGAGTGAGCCGCTTAATTAGGGTATTCTAGGAACAGATCAAGCCCAGGCATTCAAGGCTATGCAGGATGCAAGAGATTATTGGTAATCGCATTTTGCTAATTACTTTTAAATGTGTTCTTGACAATCTAAATCTATCAAATTATAAATAATTTTAATCAATAGAAATCTCTTGATAAAATCGGCCACACGTTAGTAGGCGCATGGGGTCATTTCTGCATTTTTGCATGTAAAAACGAAATATTGTTTACATATTAGAGTGATCAAGTGATATCCATGTAAAACTAGACCTTTTTTGAGGGTTACATGTGGTATGAGATTTCAGCTTAAAAATTTCACGAAGTTATACACGGTTCTATACTCCTTGGGGTCGTTTTTGACCCCGTGCGCCTAGTTAAGGGTTAACAAATTCACATAAACATAACCTTCGTCTTTATTATTATTGCCACCAACGGTAGGTAGAAAACTAAAATCCATCGTACCAACATAATTGGCGTTCGATCATTTACAGACACACGATATTTTTAAATCGAGGCCGCATATTTTGTATTTTTACTTTAATTTAACACATTTCAAATCCTGGATAATTGCTTTTATCTCTTATACGAGCAATCGATGGCTTATTGTGATTAAAATATGAAATATATGAAAGAATCAAACTCTGTTAAATAGTTCAAGAGAAGAAATGCATGTGTATCAAATAAAACAAACCAAAAAAGCGCTTTCTATGTTCTTATCCCAAATGTCAAGCCTCAGATTAAAAATCGGAAACGATCCCCCCTCTGCATGTGTTTTTAATTTTGTTTCTAATCTGTAGTATTATTTGTAGGTACGTATGGGAATGTGTGTTGAGGCTGCTCTGAATGGGGATTTGGCAAGAATGTGAGAGAGATAAGAATATAAGTGAAGTGCTTCTGTTTTTCTCTAATTTTTTTTTTTTGGTTCGTTCTTATGTTTGTATCCACCTTTTTTTTTTTATTAATTTGTATTGTCCGTTTGAAATATATATAAATATATATATATACATACATACATAGATATATATAAATCACTAATAACAATGACAACAAGGGAAAAGTGTTTATGATATTATTAATAAACTGATGTTGTTGTATAATTTTTTGATGTTGTATAATAAAAGAATTTAACGCTTGCACATCTTTTATTGCTTAATAAAATGAAGAACACGTTTACTTACTAACAGGCGTATTGGACTTAGCGATAGGCTTGTAATGTTAAACAAAAATAAGACAACTAATTTCCCGCCTCCCACCGAAATTAATCGTTGTTGTGATTAATATGACAGGTATAACCGGGCAGGGCCAGCAAGGTAGCACCCAGACGAACTGTAATCCTCTCGGACTAGGTTTAAATTTGGGAGCCTTGCCTATGAATCCGGCTTTAGTCGCCGCCGCACTGAATCAGGCCGGCTGGGGTCTGATCGGTAACCTGCAAAATCAGCCCGAACCGAATTTTAATCAAGGTTTCAATAATCCCCAAAACGCTAACACGGGTAAGTACAAGCTCATAATTTTTGATTACTTTGCGTAAAATTTACTCAAAAGTTACCGACATTTAAATCACGCGCGTAAACAGACGTAATACAGTGACGCCATCTTGAGGCAAATTCAAAACTACGAGTATAGTAAATATGGAACATTTTCCAGTTATATTATTCAATTTCTCATTTGTTTTCTGAAATATATGTCAAAACAAGGAATTGACTTCAAAATCAATAGAAAATAATTAATTTTAAGATTGTTTCTACGTAGTATGTACATTAATAATTTATTTTTTAATCAATTACAAAACTATAATCTTCACAAAATATACTTACAACAATATACCTGTAAATAAGTTTATTTTTAAGATTGTGACAATTGGGAATATCTATTCTTTTCTTCTTAAAGTATCACTTGGCAATTTTTTCATAAGGAATCCCTTAGCAGAGTTACTACAATTTATAGCAGCACAACCAGGCATCTTGTTATGTTGAAATTTATTTCTAAAAATGTTTTGAAATGATTTATTCTACAACTAAAAACTCAATTTTATAAATAAATATTGCATTTGCCGACGTATTATACTTACTTAAGGCAAACTAATAAATTTAATAAATACAGAAAATATCCTATAATCACAAATATAACCTGTAATGTAAATTATATCACTTAATAATCTTATTATTTGAAAATTCCAAAAATAAGCACATAAAACCAAGAAAACATATTACTTCAAAATATATAACATTCGAATAATTCATAGAATAATTTGCCTCTTGACTCGTAATGGCGTCTGGTACCATGTGATCATAACAACCAATCAAAATTGATACACCTAGTTGTCGTCACTGTATTAAATAAAGTCACTGTATCCTTAGTGAGTAAGTATGCTGAGCGGTTTCGTTCTATGTGGAAACATTCTTTGTCGGTGAACGTGTTTGCGATTTTTCAATAGCTGGTTTTGAGTAAAAGCATAACTGTATAAAGTTCTGTTTTAATATCACTTGCTCGTAAGGTATTCGTCTAAAGCTATTTCTTGGAAGTATTAATACACATTACTTATCGCGTCTCAATGTCAATGGGTTATTATATCGGGTGTCCGTATAATGCTGAAGCTGACAGTTTGTGTCAAATTTTGTTTAAGTTAGCATTACTGCATTTAAGCTCGACCGCAACAATTAACATTAGCGTCGTCCCATGCGGTAATCACTTTTGACGTAAATATAAAAATTGGTAAAATCAAACACAATAACCTTACTTTTCGAAATGTTTATTGCTGATATTTGCTAATTACACTTATTTAAGAAAATGGGATAGATTAGTGCGCGTTTGAAACAAGAAATGTGAATAATAAAAGCTAACGGAAAACTAGTATGTACGACAATGGTAAAAGATGTCAAACACCAATTGACAATAACTATAAATTCTCAGTGTGGCAAATACCAAACAAAAAAATTTCCAAAATTTGACAGATGTCAACTTCAGTATTAAACGGACACCCGATACTACGCAGACTAACTTAGAACAGATAAAGATAAAATGAGTTGTTGTACTTGAATCATTTACTATCCGTACAAGGGCTGTTATTTATGTATCCGGAATAACAAACAAAAAGAAATAATTATCATTGAAAGTTTATTGTTTTTCAGTTTTACATACGTTTGAGCTAAATTTCACAGCAGTTTTTCTAGTCCGATTGATGGATCTTCAAAATAGTATATTAAAGTACAAGTTGCATAAGACATGATTTTAGTGCACGCGTTCAAGTTCTACGAAAATTGTAGAAATTTTCTTTTTTTGAAGGTAGCATTGATGTTTAACTAGAGCATTTTAAATATTTGAAAATCGGCGGTGTTATATGTCATTTTAAGTTTAAAATTTAGATTGATTTATGCAATGACCAACCTCTAAAAACAAAATTTTGCGTGCGAAAAAGTAATACTTTATGCAACCCAAACGAGTGTCGAAAAGTGCACTTTATAGCACCGAAATAGAAAAACATGCATTTTGAACGCACCAATCACTTCTTCTGGCATCGACGATCGTTGCCCAGGTAGTTTATTCTTCACGTACCGGGCTGTACAGCGGATGAACCATCAATTCAATGTTTTTAACTGGTCAAATATTGTGAGTTGTTTGTGCCGATGCATCACGGTGAAGAATGATCCTGTGTCACAGGTTGTTTTTTGTTATTTCTCCAAAAACTTCTAGCAAACAAATGGTTGTGTACCAATTAGAATTGACCGTTCTACTATCCTCTAGTCACTCTATTTGGCACTGTAGCAACATGTCAACTTTTTCCCCCAAAAAATAGCCGATTATTTGCTTCGAAATGCTTCTTGCGTGAACAACTTCTGTTGGGTTTGGTTCATCTCGAAATATCCACACCGCTGACTGCTGTTTGCTTTCGGGTTCATACGCATAGATCCAAAATTCCTCACCTGTGTAGATGTTGAGCATTTCTTTACAGCAATTGACACCGATATTTTGTCAAATTATGCGGGATCCAACGCGAATAAATCTCTTTCACGGCTAAATGTTCATGCAATATCATACGTATGCTTATGATTAGAGATGACAAATTCGACATACATGCCCCAGCGGCGTGCGCATGCAATTTAATATAAATTATAAGAAATAAATTATAAGACATGCTCAAGCACTTACCGCATTATAGACACGACACGACTGCATACTAATTTGCAATTCAAGGTGCACGGCTAGCTGCCGATATCAAACCCGATAACGCCCGCAATATCTCTCCATCTATGTATGTGCCATCTCTATTTATCATACTAATTGCCCAGAAATGCCTCAATTTCGCCGTATGTCACATAACGATCTTACATTATCAGTTTGCGCACAGAAGCGATGTTTTCTCACACAACAACCGATTTTGGACAACCTTTGAATACGTGCGTGACCGAACGACAGTCCCGTATAAATTCACTAATTATTAAACCAGTGGTCCTTCATCACCAAAAGAGTCGAAGTAAGTAGATTGATGCCTTGAAATAATTTACGTCCGGAGTCATTGTAAATATCACACAAAAATTTTCACAAATTCAATTTTTTTTCTACTAAAACGAAATTTCTTGTTACTGTTACAACAGTAAACAACACAAACAGCGTCCGTATGCCAAAACGTTCTGTATGTATTCTGTCAAAAACTTTAAACTTAACTTTGGGTATGTCAGATGACGTGTAGCGACACTAGTGTTTCAATCTTCGGAAACATAAATAGCTACCCTCGTAATATCTGAATCTGCCGTTTACATATTGTTTCCTCTGCTTTTTAGGTGTTGCAATTTCAATTCATAATAGTGTATTTTTCTGAAGATTACAGAAAAATATTAATGAATGATGAAACTCATACTTAAAAAAAAATTAATATTATCATGCCATTTCCTCATTTTTAATAATTAACTTACGGAGAAACTTTAAAAACTAAATAAAAATAGAATTGAAGAAATTATTTTCCTGCAGATTGCAATTTTTTTATAGGTAACAATCCTAATACGAATAGTCAGGGTGGTGGCGGTAACAATCAAGGTTTCCTCAATTGGATGAACCAAGGGGGGCAGGGGCAGGACGGACAATGGCCCCGGCCTCCGCCCCAGCAACAGCAGGATAAAGGCTTCTTAAAGTATGACTAAAACACCAAACATATTTACCTATTACTAACGTTACTTACATAGCAAATCGAACACACAGTCCAGTACTAGCTTTAGCGATATGGCGTATACGTTTGGTATATGATTAAATCCGATTTTTTCTCTCTTTTTACTAGGAAAAATTTACGAAGTGCTTTTTCCTTCGTGTCTTTTACAGTTATATAAGACTTTAGATATATATTATCGTGTGTATATTGTAAATAAAATTGAAAGTTATGCGATGATTCTCTGATCCTTGACGAGTCAGTACTGGTCGTGTTTTTCTTTTGCCTAATATATCTTCATTTTTTTTTAATGATTATTTTGTTTAAGTTATTGTGAGTGTCTTCGATCAACACTTTAATTCTTTTTTGATTTGTTTAGAGAAATAGGATGTATTTTAATGTCGATAATCAAAATTTGCGGAAGAATTTGCAAGGTCATTAGATCAAGTCACGCACGTGGTGATAGAACAGCGTCCATTTTAGTCGCGAAATAATTGAGAGTAACTAATGTATGTAGTTGTAAATATATACAGGGTATGATTATTAAGTAATTGAGAGAAAATGAGAAAAACACATATTGAGTGAAAAATAGCGGTAATTGAGTAGATATTTTATAGATCGTATTGTTAGATAGAGTTTGATAGAAACGTATATTTTAGAAATAGTCACTTCGAAATTGTAATTGTTCTAATTCTAAAAATAATAGGAAAAACTTATAATAAAGACTGCAAGTTCTTGAATTGGTTCCAAAATTTCGAAATAAACATCACAGTAATAAAATATTTAATGAAAATACTTAAATACACAGATATTTTATACAGGTGTTCTTGAAAGAAAAGGAGAACGTGTGAAAAATGGAAAGATGCAATTATATAACGAGCGATCTTATAAATAAATCCGTAGTCAAAGTAGGTTTTGCACGAAAAAATGTATTTTCTAATTTAAGCATTTGTAATATCGACATACATAATGGTCAATTTATAAATTTTGTTCATTCAAGTGATATTTTGTGCTGTGTATCCTCTTGCTCCGTCTTGCCGAAAATATACTAGTGTTAACTCATTTACATTAACTATTATCGGATTAAAATAAAGCAAATTTTAATGAATTTCACTACTTTTTACTTCGCAAAGGAGCGATCATTTCGCTCACACAGGAGCTTCGTCAGACATATAACTATATATGTCTGAAAAAGCTCCTGAAAAGCCAATCCGTAAACTTAAGTTGAAATTCTACCAAATAATCATTAACGGAATACTGCCACTGGCCGTCAATTTTCCATCCATTTCGTAAATATGATTCTACCATAAAAATTCTATGATTTATTTGAAAACCATTGCAAAATTAAATATATTAAAAATTATATTAGAAATGCTTAAGTTAGAAAATGCATTTTCTCATGCACAACCTATTTCAACTCCAGATTTATTTGATTGCTCGTTAGAATATGAATCAAAAAAATTGTGAGTCAAACACAACCCGAACCCCAAAATTAAAAATCCGCTAAAAATTGTAGTATGTACCGCCTATGAATTCAGAATGTCTTATCTATTGAACTTAGACACGTTACAGTGTGTGTTACATATTGGGTTGATAATTTAGCACGCCACCATCCACAACTAGCTTTCCCAACTAGGTTTTCTCAGCCGGTGAATTTTCAAATTTGAGACCTCTAACTTCTCGGGTTCCACTTAGGAAAGACGTGTCTAAAATATGAGTTGAGCGCCAGTGCACTTGTACACAAAAATTTATTTATTTACCGATAGGACCAGCTCTCAACGGGCCATACCCAGCAATAAGTGGCAACAGCGAATCCCCTCTACGCGCAGTAGCTTACATTACCATACATTGCAGAGTTATGAATTTAGTAAGACTTAAACCGCGCAAGGATATAGTCGTTTGCATATTCGTTCTGTATACGTAATTTGCCCATTTGTTTCAGATATAATAAGGTCGTTATATCTCCAAGTTATTATTATTGTATTCTTAGCTGCTACGGAAAAGTAATTTTAAGTAATAAAAAAACAATAACGTTTTCTAAAAGATAAAAGTAAAAAAATCAATAATTCTGCAAAATAAATTTTAATTCTAAGAAAGTCACTAAATATAGGATTCGAAAATACCGCCCTCTCTCCCCAAACAATAGCCGAGCCTATTGTAAAACTCCCGCCTCACTCCCTCGAGATTTCTAGGGGTTATTGTCTCGAAAATTCTAAACAGTTGAACTTGCAACTGTTGCAACCTTTACGTTTGCACAGCTAGATACGAATGACGGGCAATCTATTGCTCTCGATCATCGGACTTATGTATGCGAACGCGGAGTGGCATCGTACGTTGCCACATCGCATTACGTTCCATACGTATATTGTTGCGTATGGCCCGTAGCGGGTTGGACCTATCGGTATATATTAATAAGCAATATTGGAATGAGTAAATATAACAAACGCAGGTTAAAATTTGAAATAAAAATATATTAAAGTTCAGTATGTAAGATAAAAAAAAATTATATATTTTTTTTAAATATAAAGATTCTGTATCATTACAAAGATACTGGAGGTAAAAACACATTCATTGAAAAATGACCGCAAATGAATGGAAAACGTCCTCCAAATGACTCCGATCAAACTTATCTAAAATAATCAAGTTTAACATTAAATTCTCCCCAGAAAACCACACTGTATATTCAGATTCTGAACCGCGAACAAAAACTACGCATGTGCTTTACCATGCACAAAAAAACCTGACCACTCGGACAAACTTTTCATTTATAATTTTAACAAAGAATTTTTAATACTAAACTGTATTATCTGTATGCTTAAAATTTAAATCTCTTATCTACTTGTTTTAATACAATAGAACTATAATTCTGATAATTATGACGTCATAAAAATTTTATTTGACTTACAAGATTAATATGGAGACTCGCGAAAAGGCGCTTAATCATCAATAAAACGAGAATTTAACTCTATAAATATTGGGAATTTATATCTCTAAACATCAACTATAAAACACTTTCAATCAATCAAAACCCGAACTAATTAAATATATATATATATATATATATATATATATATATATAATGTATCTCACGAAGCAAGCAGCCTTTTCGTTCGATATGTAGAATTCGTCTCCACGATTGACCTCCACCTCTCTATCAAAACCACGCCGGATAACCAGTTTCCCTCTAGTTACCCCTCGCAAAATTTATCATATACAGTCATATCACAAAATATTTTATTTTAAATCATTCAAATAAATCACATAAATTTAAGTATATATATATATATATATATATATATTTTTATAAAAAAAATCCATAGCAATATGTAACAGCTGACGATGTTATAATAACATTGAATAAATAGCATTGTGTGCTAAGAGTTTGATAACCTCGTACGACAAGTCAGCTGTTAAAAATTTATGCTTCCATGTGAATTATTAAAAGAAGATGTAAAATATGTGCTTTACGGGGCATTTCACGTTCAATTTGGTAACAATATATCTTTCATCGAACATGTAAAATGTAAATCATATCAATTGTACCCATACACACATGTAACGATCGACAACTGAGTGAATCGGGGTACAATTGTTTCGATACTTAAAGCCAACCGATTGTAATATAAAGAGGTGTCTACTCTGCGTGTTATAATCGGTCGCACAGTGGCGCGACAAATATTATAGGTATCTTTGGTGTCATTTTTTTTTTCTCGCGTATGAGAGGGAATTTTGGGGAAATATTTTGGATTCATATTCTATATAATTACATCTTTCCATTTTTCATATGTTGCATCTTGGACAATCTGTATGATACAGCTGTTTGCGCATGTATCAGGTACTGACCTCTCCCCAATTTCATTTTTATTAAATCTATGAGGATGATTTGACGGAAGGTGAGACTTGAAATGAAACACTTGAATTCCAGAAATTATTTTTAATTTTTCAACATATTCCCTTTCAGCATTATATTAATATACTTCTGGAGTGACATAATTATATCAGTTTTATATTGACCAGCATCAAGGTCGCCAAGGTACTACTCCTGGCATAACCTCCTCGTTTATCTTGAATTTCTTTCCGGCAAGAAACAGCTTGACTTTTGAGAATAAGTGGAAGTGTCTGAAGGGGCTAGATCCGGTGAATTAGGTTAGTTGGGACAAAACCTGGAATCGAAATTCATCATGTTTTTCCCGCATAATGCGACTGATGTATGACCGTGTGTTGTTATGATGGAATAGCACTTTCAGGGCATTTTTTCCAGCATAATATGTTCCGGTAATAGTTTGGCCGTTTGCGAGATAGTCTATAAGAAATATCACCTTCCACTTCCTTTCCACCTATACGACACATCTTCGCCTTCTTTGGCGGAAAACTACCACGACGCCTGTTTAAATTTTATCACATAGTAATGGAGTCAAGTTTTATTGACCGTAACCAAGCGACGCAAAAAAATTTACAGCGTTTATGTTAAGGAATGTCATTTTCGTTGGAAATTCGCTCTTTTACAAGTTTGTAAAAGTGTTACAATTGACGCCTCCAATAGCAGCATTGCGATGTAACTATTACTGTATACTGGGTCCTCGCGCATAAAATAATTCTCCAACGCCAAGTACTGACATGCAGTCCAACTCTATATTGTTATTATTGGAAATTCATGCATAAGTTTACAAAAATTTTACAATTGACGGCTCCAATAGCTCTTGCAGCATTGCGATGTAATGATTAGTAGGCTCGGCAAAGAGCGACAATTTTCAGTGCAGTGCCGAGAGTAACGTAGAGGGGAGAAGCGCGCGGCACGGAAACTCAAGCGTCCGTATCAAAGCACACTTGTCCAGTATTATTCCACTGGTCGTTGTGAGTGCATGTCAGTACACACATACTTAGAAAATGTCGCATTTATGTACATTTCGGAAACGGCGTATTTCGAAGAAACTAGACGACGTAATAGCGAGAATGCCGAATTTAGAATACGAAGGCGATAGAATTAAATGTGTAAGGTGCGACGACTATTTGACTTGTACCAGCAGGTGGAAGTGTGAATGCCACCTAAAATGTATAAAACACTGTTCTGCAATCCGTGACAAATGATACAGCGAACAATTAACATTTGATATAATTATTTGTTTCATTATATGTAATCTACTGTTCACTTTGCTAGACCAAAAAGCATTTATTTCCTTCTGGAGCAAGAATTTGGATTATACATTACCAAGTCGGACATCGATAAGAAACGTTATGCCATCTGCTTGTGACTATGTTGAAAGACGAATTAAAGCAGAATTGAAAAGTACAAAATTGTGGTTATGTGTGGACGAAACAACGGATCGGTAAAGATATTCTGTGGTGAATGTGATGGTACGTACAATGGAAGAATTTGAACCGTAATCCTCTATCTTACTTGCTTCCAAAAGAGTTGCAAAATGTACTAGCGATGCAATTTTAAAAGTGGTGTTAAGCGCATTGAACAAATTTCAAGTTTCAACAAACCAACCAATGATTGTGAGTGACGGTGCCGCTAACATGCTTTCCTTAGGCCGATCTATTAAAGAAGATAGTGTCAATCTGTTACATGTAACATGTAAAATCCATGCTTTGTGGCGCAATTGATACCTAAATGTTATCCACGAGTAAATGCTTTAATAGCTCATACGAAGGCAGCGTTTCTAAAGTCCCCAAAACGTACAAAAAAATTTCACGAACTTGTCCCAAAGTGCCTGAACCACCACAGCCGATTACTACGCGTTGGGTAACATGATTAGAGGCTGCGTTTTACTACTACGAACATTTTGATGATGTAAAGAAGGTAGTTTTACAATACGATCCGAGACACGCCGAAGCTATCAAGAAAAGCCAGAAAATGTTTCAGTGATTTAGAAACTATTCGCAAGAACTACTATGGACTAACGGAGGGAATTGAAAAATTACAAAATGATTCGATGTCGTTTGTGAATTCTGTTCAAATTGTGGAAGATGTTCACTCACACCTATTTGCGGAGGAAGGCGAAAAAATGAATGTGTAATACGAAAATTTGAAAGTGTTATTGACAAGGATTCAGATTTTCTCATACTAAAACAAATTTGTGAAGGTGCGTCGAAAGATCCATGCAGTTATCACAAGGATTACTTTAAATTTGCAAATACAGTGAGATCAAATAACATTGACCGTTCCGCTCCATACGAATGGTGAAAGAACCGCTCGTGTCATATTCTGAATTGCATTTCATTCGTGCGACATCAATGGTTTAATATTCAAACTACTTCTATAAAATTTTACGGGACGATAAATGAGAATTATTAAACATATTTAAAATAATTTATGACACAATAATTTGTGTTTTAATGAATGAATAAGCATACTCTCCAGTTTACAATATTTTTATTGGATATAGTTTTAAATAGACAACAATATTACATCTTAATCAGAATTTATTGTCACTAATAAATAAAATTTGTAATTTACAACACAAACATTGTAGAAATTATAGCATATGTTCGAAATGATGTCCTTCATTTTCCAAACATGTATTAACCGAGCTTTTAGGGAATTAAAAACATTCACAATCGTTTCTTCTGTAACCCTATTGACAGCTTCTGTAATTGCAATTTGCAACTCAGGTAACGTGTGTAACCTGTTTCTGTATATTGTGTTCTTCAAGTACCCAAAGAGAAAAAAGTCTATAAAGGCGTCAAGTCAGGTGAGCGAGGGGGCCATCTATTTTTGCTTATCAATCGATCATGAAACGTTCCTTCCAGAAATTCTATCGTATTATTCGCAGTGTGAGCAGTAGCACCGTCCTGTTGAAAGTATCCAAATTGTATTTCATTATCATAGAGTTGTGCAAGAAATGGTTCCAAAATAAGAGTTCGATATCGCTGTGCATTAATTGTATCGTGGAAGAAAATTGGTCCTATTATTCTTGTGCGTGACATTGCACACCAAACACCCACTTTAATCGGATGCATATTCGTTTCAACATAAACATGAGGGTTTACAGATGACCACTGTCGATAATTTTGTGAATTGACATAACCACTAAGATGAAACCAGGCCTCATCTGAGAAGAACGTATTGTCCAACAAATTATCATTAGCCAGATTATTGTTAAACCACGTACAAAATTCTCTCCGTTTTCCAAAGTCTGCTGGCAACAATTCCTGTACTACAGACACTTTATATGGGTGCAAATGTAGCTTCTTAGTAGCATTATGGCATGTTCCATAAGATAGTCCTATTTGAATACAAAATAACAATAAAAAATCTTTTATGCATTAAGCAAAATATATAGTTTTACCTGTTTGTGCTGATAGTTGCCTCAAAGATTTTTTAGGGCTTACATTAAACCTTTCTTGAATATCTCCTAGTACTTCCTCTGTTAACAAACTAGGTTTACCAGCAGGTCGTTTCTTTGATACACTGCCAGTTTCTCGAAAACGAGTTATAAGGCGATTAACGTATCTAGCAAAAACATCATATTGGAATTCCATTTCTGGAAATCGATCATGAAATTGATGCCTACATGGGTCAGTGGAATATTTCCACTCTCCATTCGGCAACAGTTCTCCGCTACGAAAATAAGCTTCCAATAGAAACTTATCTTGTTCTCCAGTAAATGGCATTGTTGATATCAACGTAACCCTAAAATAAAGTAAAACTGTAAGTGATATTTGTGTATAATTAAATATAACAAATTTAACTTACAGTAACGATGTTAAGTAATTATTATTGTCTTGAGAAAGATAGCTTGTTAATATGTAATTAAAAATACAAGAAAACGAAAGCAAGAGAGAACGATAATAAGATATAAAACGATAATACTAATGACAAAGGACAATGAATATTTTGACAACCTTTCTAGCAAAATAATTCAAACTACTACAATAAGGTGTGGCAAAATCATAGTAAGGGCGGCACGGTCAATGTTATTTGATCTCACGGTATAACTCGATGTGGAACGGTCGTTTTCATCATTGAAAAATATTTATCCCGCACGCCGTACTCTGAAACAAGTGTGGAAATATATTTAATGATTAAAATATTTAATGAATGCCACCCATTTTGTAATTTCATGAAAGCTTTTTAAAACAGTAAGTGTTTCAGCACGTTATATAATTTATTTGTTAGCATTATTTTATGTATAAACATTCATGTGTCCGCATCGCCTATGCTCACTCTTGAAAGTCACGAACATAAATTATGCGAGTACCTAAACGTTACTAAACGCTCGCCTTGATACGTTGTTCTCCGCACAGCACTGAAACTTGCCCCTCTTTGCCGACTCTAATGATTAGTGTGTACCGAGTTCTTGCGCATAAAATATTTCTCCAACGCCAAGTATTAACATGCAGCCCCACTCCATATTGTTAGTATTGAAAATTCGCCCGTTTCATAAGTTTACAAGTTCTACAATTGACGGCTCAAACATTGCGATGTAATAATGATTAGTGTGTACAGAGTTCTCGCACATAAAATATTTCTCCAACGCCAAATCCCGGCATGCAACCCCACTCCATATTGTTACCACCCTGGTGTTTTATAATCAGTACTACACATATATGGGATTAAATAATTTGCCGGCCCCTTCAACTTACATATTGTTTTAAAAATATGTAATAAGAACGATTAAAAAAGTAAAACTTACATTTTCTAGTCTTTAAAAAAATTACATTACAAATAAAGTTGAGAACGAATTTTATATTTCAACTCGTATAAATAGCGTCTTACAAAATTAATCTATAATAGATATCTGAAAGGAACAAATCGAAAAGATTTAATTGTGTATATTACGTTAAAAAGTTTTAATCTTTATTTGTGCTTCCGATATTTTGTGATTTTCTTTTAAAATTTTCCTAGATTTTAAGCATTTTACAGTAATTTACGCTAATAAAGTTCATTTTCCGTAACGATTCAAAGAACATAGATACATATCACGTTATTATTTATGATTAATAAAATTGTAAAGCCTTGCATATTTTTCGTAAATTATATACTTATTTAGCACACAAGAATGAATGATTTTGTTAAATTATGTTGATTGCAATATATTTATACAGTGAGATATGTTTAATTGAAGGAAAACCAAAATACATTATGTACATTTATGAAATATACATACTTTTTTTTTGTTAATTTTTGTGTCGTTGAGATTATGTATACATGATGATTGATGTATGATATCTTTTTTTTTACTGAATAGAAATAAGTTTTATCGTGGATAGTTCAATAAATTGAGACATATAGTTATTAATTCTGTGTAGTTTTTATTCTGCTAGAACATAGGTAACTGTATTTTCATATTTTTTTTTGTTTCTTTTTTCGCATGTAGTAAGTACGGAAACGAATGTAATTGTGTCTTTTACTTTAATAAAAAAAAACAAATGATTCAGTTCCTACCGAGACGATAATTAATGATTTTTCTCTAATTACAGAACTCTAGAGTGATAAAGTGAAGTGGGATGAAAGAATTGTGAAATAATTTCTGTTTGTTGAGTTTAATTCTTTCGCGTTCGATGATGAATTCGTGTCTTTAATTCCGGGGAGACGTAATTAAGTTATTATAACATTTTGACTTGACAACGGTGTATTCCTAGTTACAAATTAAAATTGCACAATTCCACGAAGATCTAAAAATATGGTCAATATCACCTTGATCATGCAATTGGGAGTAAATATTGACTTTCATTAAGGATTTTTGTTTTGGGATCATACCCGCTCTATGGGTATGGGTCAAGTTCGTCTCCTGTTACTATATTTCTAAAAAGAACAGGAATCAGCGACCGTACAATTGCACAATTTCAATTAAATTGATAATCCAGAGTTGCTTCTGCTCAACTATCAAAAACACATGGAACAAATTTGTCGTTTACTAGCTTCACGTATGAATTTATTGTCAAAATATTTTGGACAGACCATAAGACATGTTTTAGATCCCCAACAACTTCCTTAATTATCAATCGCATGTTTGATTGAATCATTTCTATTATTCGTTCAATATTTTCTTTGGTTTTTAAAGTTAAAAAGCGTTAGGATTACACTGTATTTAGCCGATTCGCAATCATTACGAAATTGTTCAAATCTCTTGCAAGCACACTACATCAATTGCATTTTTCATTTCTTTGGCACTTTTTTACAGTTTGAAACAACACTTCATGTTAATTCGCTGCTCGCGGCCTATAATTTAGGAAAATTTGCGAAACACATCGCAACAGGCTCATAATTGACTGACTTACCGCATCTAACAAGTTGAGACATACCACATTGTTTCTAAGAATGTACGTGTCGAGAACTGTATTAAAATTTGTAACTCTTATCACTAGATGGCGCACGGTAGGTCCGCTCACAGTACTTTTTTAGGCTAAAGATAAGATCCTTCCAACAGATCGTAAAATCAATAAAACTTTAGGAATCATTAAAGGACCTCAAAGGAACTAATTTACCATATAAACTAAAGGTTGCAAACGT
This sequence comes from Melolontha melolontha, assembly GCA_935421215.2. Lineage (NCBI taxonomy): Eukaryota > Metazoa > Arthropoda > Insecta > Coleoptera > Scarabaeidae > Melolontha > Melolontha melolontha. Next base: position 8,949,110 of record OW285241.1, read on the forward strand.
ACCCTTAGGTCAAAACAAAAAAAAAAAAAACACCGTCCAGAACACGTCAAATACTAGATTATCGTGTAAATTGTGTGTGCTACTGTTCAAATAAAATATCGCTTTAAACTATTTATGCTATTCCAATCTTCGTTTTGTTTAAATAATCTCGTAAAACGATGTTAAATATTGTTATTTTTAGGGTCCATTTTCGCATAAAATTTGACATTATCATAAACGTTTGCAATTCCAGACTGCCAACTTAAACACATAAAGTTTTACTATTTTTTATGTATCCATTTCAAGTAAATTTTTCCAAACGTCAATGATTGGATATATGTGAATTATTTTAAATAAAAAAAAATTGAAAATAATAGCGATCGCAAGTCACTGCCCCCCCCCCCCCTCTGCTTGGGCGTTTTGGAAGCAGGTTTACTGTTCATGGCGTCGCTTTGGTTCACTCGTGGCCTCTGGCCCTAGGTTTTTTTTTTTTACAATTGACGTAGAGAAAAAATTAATTGATATAGATAGATATCATAACAGTAATATTTATTTGGGAATGTTTAATTTGGCAACCTGGATTTGCATACGTTATGACAATGTCAATTTTTATGCGAAAATGGACCCTAAAAATAATATTTAACATCGTTTTACGAGATTATTTAAACAAAACGAAGATTGGTATAGCATAAATAGTTAAAGCGATATTTTATTTGAACAGTAGCACACACAATTTACACGATAATCCTGTATTTGACGTGTTCTGGACGTATAAAAAATATACAAAATGTAAGGTTAGTTTTTTTTTTTTTTTTTTTTGACCTAAGGGTACTTTTGCAACCTTTAGTTTATATGGTAAATTAGTTCCTTTGAGGTCCTTTAATGATTCCTAAAGTTTTATTAATTTTACGGTCTGTTGGAAGGATCTTATCTTTAGCCCTTTTTTTATCACACCTTGTATATAACTGCTTACGATACATTTTAATGGCCTAGTTTCTGGGTTTTCTTTTTTTCTTTAGAATCCTGTGAATCAAGCCACAAAACTCCAAAGATCCAGCGGTTTCTTGTGACCCATTGTTACATTCTATTTCTTTGCCAATGACTCGCATATCAAATCGGGTTTTATATTGATTTTCTTGCCATTGATAGTTGGGAGTTCCTTTTGCTCAACTGTCAAAGAAGATGGCATAAATTTAGCGTTTCCTGGTTTCATGTATACTCGTATAAATTTATTGTCAAAATCCTTTGAGCTTAATTGATGGGATGCACAGTATTTATTGCCCCTAGCATATAATCACCCAGCACTTGAAGACACTTGTTCCATCTATGTTCTATCATAGAGACACCTTTTCTGCCGTCATAACGTCATCGTCACTCTCAAATCTCGTTCGCCGAATACTTTCTTTTAACTTCGGAAATAAGCAAAAAACACTAGATGCTAAGTGGATGTGTTATCAGTTCGACACCAGCGTCGTGAATTGTTTGCAAGGAAACAAGGCTTCTATGCCCTAGGGCGTTATCCTGATGAAAAATAATTCCACGAGACAACTTTCCTCTTTTTTTCTTTAATACAGTCACGATGTTTTTATTTACTAAGTTTGCATAATATTGGCCCGTGTTTCTGTGGTCACGTTCGAGGCAGTCAATTAATTGAATTCACTCAACATCCAAAAAATTGTACCCATAATCTTACCTGCTGAGAACTAAACCTTAAATTTGTGAGGTGGTGATCCTTTGCGTCGCTAACTGTCGCTCTTAACTTTGGAGTTTAGAGTCGGGATGAATTGAGCCGTTACGGACGTCAGAAATCAAATAATACTTATATATTTCGAGCATTAATAATAATACTATAATAATATAGCGCAGAAATTTATAATGTTGTCTGGAAACGTGGTAAGTTAACGACGGAGAGGTGATCGATACCCTACCAGTACACTAGATAAGAGAGAAGGGAGGTTCATAGCACCAGGCGTGTCTGTGCTCAGTCGTCGACGATAGATATGATAGAAATACGAGTATAGCAAGCGCCAAATAAGTTGGCGAGCGGAGGGGTAAGTTCACGCAGGATTAGAAGTATTGGGGAGATTTGTATTTCGTTTTACGTCAATTTGCAAGATACCATAGGTGGCGGAAACTACACATCTATCACTTAATAGATTAATAATTTATTAGAGTAAAATATATAACGCGGATGTTTATAAAAACGGCTTCTGCGCACCCCCTCCTCTCGCCATCTTATTTGGCGCTTGCTGTACATACGCAATAAGTATGTGTATACCACACTTACTTCTGACCTATCGCTATTGCTTATCCAAACAAATGCTACACTATATATTGAATAAACATATCGGAGTAAGTAAAATTGGCCGGGACGCGTCTTGCGCAGCAGTATCGTTACCTTAACCAGGTTTCCAGGCGATATATCACAGAAGCTTTAATTTTAAATAATAATTTATATTTACTCTATTGTCGTTAATATTTATATTTTTATTTCAAATTATTTAATTCCACTTTACTTTACATCAAACTATTACCAGCCGAAACTTCCTAGATTTTCATTAACTTACTTTCCCGCGAATAATAATTTTTAATTAAATTTTTCGGAATCGTAAATTTATAAAAAAAAAAAAATTCCTAATTCTAATATCGCTTTATAATATGTTTATATAAAATTCCAAGGTATCGTAATTTTAAACAATACTTCCTTCAACCCGTCAAAATTAGTAATTTTAATTTCCCCTAATTTCTTTTGGAGTCTATCGCGGCTAAATTAATATCTTTCATTATTATCTACCTAACTTAGGAAGGAATATTCAATCTTTTAAATATTTTGTGTTTTAAAATATATTTTTTTAATTTTAGTATGTGGTACTATGCATTCACACAATCGATGTATGTTTTATAGTAATTACCTGTTTTGAGGTAATGATGACGCAAGTCTGAGATGTTTTTTCGGAAAAAAAGAAGTTTGAGATCTTTAATTGTTTTTTATGATGAATTTTAATGGCTTTTCGTTTTGCTATTTTCAAAAATATGATTAACACCTACAGTAATAACGTTAAACCACTTACCAAGTTGAAGAATATATTGCATATATCTTTATGGGTTGTTTTTGAACTGAAATGGGTTTACTGCCTCGAAAATGACAATTTTATCGTCGAAGATGGAAAATTAAAAGCTTTATGTGGGCTAAAATACACCAAAATTGATCTGGCATTAATATAATAGGGAATAATTGTTTGTAATTGCAATATACGTTTCCCTATTTCCAAGTTTTTCTGCCTTTAACCTTCTCCGATTATTTGTTTTCCTTTATTCTGAAACTCTTTATATATATATATATATATATATATAGTATTAGTATATGTTATTACTATACTAATAAACTTCAAATATAAATATGACATGCAGTTTTCCATGCGCAATTTAGACTAGTTGAGAACTATTTTCATGGATCTTCTAGAAACACCAAGTCGTTAGATAAAGTAATCCGTCTCGAGATGTTTAAACTTTGTCGTTTTAATAGCGCAGGATGCATTTTATGTTCCAGGTCGATAATAACTTTTAAGTGAATTACAATTTTATAATTTATATTTTATTGATTGATTATATGGTCTTAAAAGTTTCGTAATCTTCTCCAAGTATTCACAATTGAACACTTGTTTAAACAAAATATTTTAATAATTTCAATTTCAACACATCGCTGCTTTAGGCGCGCCATAATAAATTGTTATCGACCACTTTCTACGACTATCAAATGCCAACTGACAAACGTCATCCAAATCAAAATGGCTGTCAAACAAAATCGACTTGGAATATAAAACGCACCCTGTATAAACTTCGTTATATTAAGTACTTTCAGAAACAGTTCTTTAACCGACATTGTCGAATTCTCATTATTTTTTTGTCAGTAAAAATGTTTAAATGATGGGAGGGCTAAAACACTACCTTATGGAATACCAATTCACTAGATTCTCCAATGATTTTTTTTTCTATATCTAGTATAGAAAATTACGTTGTATTTATATTCAAATTTAACCTACTACTTAGCATTACTTAGGTCTCAGATGTCGCATTATTTAAGATGTGAATACTGGATTTTAGCGGGAAATTTGAATAGGTTCTTATTCTGAGACAAATTATAGCTCTTCCTAATTTTCCTTTATCTGCTGGGATTTCTCAAGCTATACATTTCACTGTCTTTTTCTTCCTTTTATGTGCCCTAATCACTGAAGTGTCTATACTTTACCAACCCATAACTATACCCCGGTCTTTGATATGTCGGAGTGGGATATATTAAGAGCATTGGGCCTAAGACGCTACACTGAGGTACACCTACTTTAATTTCTAAAGTGACTATAAATAAAAATCGCAAGGATTTAGGTTTGATGATCTAGGCAACTATGATATACTAATCCATGTATTTAGAAAATTAATATGCAGCCATTCAATCACTTGCCTTCTTCAATGAGGTGGAGCCCCACCATTCTGATAACACATTTCTTACATCAGGTGGAGTGGGATGTCTTCCAGAAGATCAAAAAATCTGAACCTTAAAATGTAACTCTGCATTTAAAATTACATCAAATACATTTACAAATAGTGTGTTGTTAAATAAATCACCCCAAACATTGACACTAAATCCCTGCTGCAAATTACGCGTTTTGGTCGCATGTGGATTGTCCAGAGAGACCAAATATCAATGTGGAAATTATTAATACCGTCTCTTGAGAAATGATATAATGACCATAGATTTTTTAAAAGTTGCTATTTTTCGGGTGTATTGCAAAATCTAGTGACACAAGTTTAATCGCTGTTGAGCATCTCCGTGATGCAATGCTTGTACCCTTTGTCGAGGACACGGGTGCAGCCTCGCGATCTAGTGCTCGCACGCAAAACTTTGTAATAGCCCTAAATTTCATGCTATGGGTCTGGCCCTACTTTCCGGTTGTTGAGTCAAAACTTTACGTTTTCAAGATCTTCAATATTTACATCATGGGAGCGAATTGACCTTGAAATAACAGCTGTACCAGTAATGCAAAGGCTATACTGAATATGGAATGTGCCAGTTGTCCTCCCATCCAGGTTATTTTTTAGTAACTTTTGTTACGATACTACGATTTTTATTTCTGGGGTTAAGCACCTTGAACATTTACTGTAGTCTCAATGTTGCTTTCTGTTAGTCACAATAAATGTTTTTGATTTTCTTACAATATGATTACTCATTAGTGTTCAAACGAAACATTATTTCAAACACACTATAACCTCTCAAGAAAGAAAGCTATAACCTACATTGATATGAACTTTTCTTCATGAAATTACATGTAGTTTTTATTGCCAAAGTTTGTAAAAAAAAGCTAATGAATCACGCTGTTTAGTAATTTTACTGTGGAAGAAATTAATCTTTTTCTTGTTTCATCCTGAACATTAGTCCAGAGATGCACGATTGCAATATTTCAGCTTTTTGTTAAATGTTTGTTGTAATTTATAATTTGAATTGTTTCAGAATTGCTTTGTTTTCAATTATTAATTTTTATATTTCTAAGATTTCATAACATAAATAACTTAATTAGATCAAATACGAATTGTGGCTATGAAATAACGGGACAGATGTTACTACAGGCAGATTACGCATGCGCAAAGTCGTACGATCGACAGTTGTGTAGCGTGAACCTCTTTCGATTGCCACCTATCCCGTGTCTGTAGACATATTAATCTGGTTATGACCTTCGTTTCTATAAGATTTATTTTACCTGGAAAAATGATGTGTTTTAATACACTGATGGAAAAAAGTGACGGGTACACCTTGTATAATCTGAACATGTCAAGATAAATGCGTAGATTTAGCGGAGCATTAAGGTTTCCTCTTGGCGAGTTTGCGCAGCGAGTTTTGACTTTTTCTATCACTGCATTTTTTTACTGAGTGCCTCCGACAGCTGCAATATGTTCTCTCCATGGAGACCGATGCGGGGAGGGTACGTAGATGAGGCGCTACGGCCCGTTGTGCTTCCCTACGTTCGACGGCTCCCACGTCTTCTATACATGCACGACAACGCCCGACTGCACACTGCACGTGTTACACAGACCTTTGTGGATGAGAACCATATACGGATGCTTCCATGACCGGCACGTTCTCCGGATCTCAATCCGATCGAACATGTCTAGGATATGATCGGTCGGAGACTTCAACATTATCCGGCTTCCCCTGGTTACGTTTAGGAGCTGTGGAGGCGAGTTGAAGCATCATGCTCGCTGGGGTTACTCCCGCTATTAATGCATCCCTTCCCGGCAGGGCTGCGCCACACTCCAGGTGATGGTAAGTTATGCGTACTACTTCCATACCAAATTTCATTGCGTTAGAACCACTTCAGATTATACATGGTGTGCTCGTAATTGTTTTCCAATAGTGTACATCAACGAACTGTAATGAAATTTCATATGAAACTTAGAAACACCGCTATTACTAAATATTAAAGCAAATTTCTTCCTTCCAAGATTAGGTAGATAATTTTTATAATTCTTCCCGCACTCTCTTATATTTTGTCTACAATCTACCATTCCTAAAGTCCAGTGTAATATAATTTAGTTCCAAAATATATTGTCCTAAGAAACAAAAAGTTTAAAAACACAACTTTAAGTATATCAAACCATCATTAAATTCGAAAATTATAACCGATAATCTTTGAATAATATGTGACTGTGTTGAGATGGATTTAATGGATGCATTTTGATGTTAATTATGATGATGATGCTGGTGAATATATTGAATGAATTTTTCACATAAATGGTCACATTTTTTTTCTGAAGCGTGAAGCGTTCTGAAGTTTGTGTGTTTAGATCTTATTTGGTGCAAAAATGTGTATAACAGAAGATGAGTCTGAGTTCTGAACCTGGGACTTTGCTGTGGTGGTGATGAATAATGATGATAATGTGGATGTGATAATATAGTAAGTTTGTTTTTACGATTGTCGTTTGTTATTTATTTATTAAAATATTTTTAGTTTTCTCTGTTTTTTTTTTTAATTCTTTTTGCATCAAGACATTTTGCGGGCGAACCGAAATTCGTAATTATGTTTGAGAGATGACAATTGTTCAATGTTTAAAAATTAGGAAGATACCACTTGGTTATCCTTTAAACGCAATAGGGATAAGTAATTACAACCTAATTAATATGGTGATAAACCGTCAAAACACTTATCCATTTTTTTAAACTATTTTGGAAAAAACACTGTATTTACATCACTAAATTATAATAATAATATAATAATATAACTTTATTTAGCAACTGCTATGTACATGCACAATAAATTTTGAAAATACAAACTATGAAAGTTAGAACAATAATAGAAGACTTAAACTAAAAGTTTTCCCTAACAAATTCAATTACAAGGATCTTAAATCTATTCAAACTACCACTGGATTTCATGTGCGTAGGTAAACTATTAAACAGTTTCAGTCCGTTCACAAACACATTCTTGGTTGTTTGCACCCTATTATAGTTTTCAATATAATAATCGTTGGTATTTCTGATTCCGTAGTTGTGAATTTGATCGACCGTTGTCAATTTTCCACTTAAGTAAGGAGGCATTATTCCAATTTTAATTTTATAGATGAAAACGATTGTCTTATATACTATGTATTGTTTTACACTTAATAAACTTAAAATTTCTAGCATTAGATTAATTGGGGTATATCTGTTACATTTTAATACTATTCGCAAAGCCTTATTCTGTAGTTTTTGGAGTTGCTGCATCTCATTCCCATTTATACTAAATAAAATGGCAGAGCAAAAATCAAAATGTGGTGCTATTAAGGATTTAAACAACGGTCGGACATACAGTGACAAATTATGACTAAATCTATTTAAGAAAAATATCTTTCTGGAAATTTTATTAGATAGGTATTGAACGTGAGTTTTGGAATCTAAATTAGTATTCAATATTACCCCCAAATATTTCATATTCTCAACTCTGTCTATTTTCTTGGAGTCCATAGACAAATCTATATCATTAAAATTCAATTTAGAAATCTTATATTTAGTACCAATTATCATGAACTTAGTTTTACTGAAATTCAGTGCCATATTATTCTCACATACCCATTTATACAATTTATTTAATTGGACAGTCATGCTATCCACCATCTCCCTAATATCATCACCAACTATATAGATCATGATGTCGTCAGCAAACATACATATTTCGCAATTATCAACCGCTTTGACTATATCATTAATGTACAGAATAAACAATAGTGGATATAACACTCTTTCCTGGGGCACTCCGTTTTTTGTAATAATCTTATCATACATCTCATTTTTATATTTGACTACTTGATATCTATTACGATTCACGATAGGTACGATTCAAACCATCCTAATGCTAATCCAGATATTCCCATTTTATTTAACTTACACAGCAACAAGGCTCTGTCAACAGTCTCAAAAGCCCTCTTGAAGTCTAAGAATACAGTCAAAACAATCTTGCCTTTATCAATTACTTTCGCCCACGCATCGCAAACACTCAGCACAACCGTTTCACACGAATGATATTTTCTGAACCCCGACTGATTCGACTCAATTAGAGAATTTTTTTCACAATATTCCATTAATTGGACTTTTACACACGTTTCAAAAACTTTTTCATATGGAGCTACTAAGTTAATAGGTCTAAATTCCTCATGCCAACACGTTCCGTTAACCTTAGGTAGTGACGTCACATATGTCGTTTTCCAATCTTCAGGAAATTTACCAGTTCGAAGTGACGTATTTATAACATCGATAAACCTGTCAGCAACTACTTCACAGGAATCTCTTAAAACGTTTGTTGATATTCCGTCACCTATCTCTCCAGTACACTTCATAGATTTTAATATAGATTTTAAAGACGCCATCGATACAGCAGTAAAGCAATCCATTTGTACGGTGGCATTAATATTATCGAGTATCTTTAGATAATCCATCGACCTAGGTATATCTCACAATATTTTCAATACTGTTAACGAAAAAGTTATTAAATTTATGAGTAATCTCCTTCGCGATAGCCGTAGCTCCGTCACTGAATTTTATTTCACTGTTAACATTTTTACTTTTATTCGGTAGTAATGCTTTTAAGTTTTTCCACAATTTACGACTATTATATCTATTTTCATCTATAATCTTAATGTAATATTCATCCTTTTCCTTTTTTTTTCCAATGATGCAAATTCATGCACTGTTGCCATTTAAAAAAAAAAACAAGGAAGCCTTGGATTTCAATTATGTAATAAGAAAAAAAAAATTAAAATATAGCAAAAAAGATCCAAACATTTCCTTATATCCGTGTACGAAATTTAATTTAGGTATCTCGAACCGTTCCCGAGATATTTGACCATTTCCGTACATAATAGGGACCATGTATAAGGAAATAAAATTACAAGCGCTGTTTACATCTGAAACTACATCTTTCTGCTAGTTTGGCCTTTACATCTATAGATATACACAATATTATGGAAATTGTTGAAATAACATACCATCCTGGGCATTTAATGTCCATAAAATATCTACAGTACACTCGCGATGGTGTCAACACAAAAATACAGTGGGTCGTTCATACTAACGAGGGTGTAATTAAATAAATTAACTTTATTACTTAAACCTAAATCAATTATACAAAGAATTCAAATAAATTTTACCTCAAAGTAGCCCTTGGAAATTATGATTATGTCTTAGCTTGTTACTAATTTTAATAGGAATTTTGTTGGTTATGAGATGAGATATTTGATTGAAATGACAAATGTCAAAATAATAAAACGAACATTTTTAAGTGAATGAAATATGTTTATTTCCAACAAACAAGCAAAATTTTATAAAAATTGTTCAAAGTGTCCACCACCTTGTTCGAAACATTTCTCACATCTTCTTCTAATGGAAGAAAAAGTGGTTTTGTAGTATCGCATTGTCAATTCCATTAATTCTTTCAGCAATTCTGATTTGAAGGCCTGCAAGATCAAGTATCTGTACTTGATAAATTGAGTTCTTTAAGAATGGCCATAAAAAGAAATCACATGGGGTAATGTCACAAGATCTTGGTGGAAATTCATGTTCAGTGTTTAAACTTGTCAACCGATTTTGAAAAAATTGCTGCAGAATATTAATTGTTTCACCTGCTGTGTGTGCTCTAGCTCCGTCTTGTTGAAAGTAACCCTGTGTTATTTCTTCGTCGTCAAGCTGTTCGATAATTGGCATAATAATTTCTTGTCGATACCTTTCTCCTGTTAAGGTTCCGTTAAAAAAAATAGGGCCAATAATTCTCCTTCGACTAATCGCACACCATACACCAATTTTCTGCGGATGAAGTGCGGTTTCAACAAAAAAATTATGTGGTTTCTCATTAGTCCACATCCTCATATTTTGTGAGTTCACATATCCATTCAGATAAAACCATGAATCATCAGAAAAAAAGGTTTTGTCAAGAAGGTCATTATCAAAATTATTAAAGAACCACTGACTAAACGTTATTCTTCTGGGATAGTCGATTTCCTTGATTTCTTGATAACAGGTCATGTGATATGGAAATAAATGTAAGTCCTTTTTCAAAATTGTATGACATGTGCCAATTGACACACTCACTTGTGATAATGCTCGTACGGAAGTTCTTGGTGCATTATTTATAATTTCTCTTACATTATTAACTAGCTCTTCTGTACGCTTTTTCACCCGACCTGCGCCTTCTTTCTGTTTAACACTCCCTGTTTCTCTGAAAACCATAACGGAATGTGTCACTGTGTGCCGAAAACTGTCATAATCAAAGATGACGTTAGGGAACTCATTTCTAAATTCTTCTAAACAATCTTGAAGAGAATACTGCCATTGTCCGCCAATCTTACGTCCGTTTCGAAAATAAGATTCTAGCATGAATGATTTGTGTTGTATAGTAAAAACCATGTTAAATCAATTTTAAATTACAAAGCAATTTTTGTCAACTATGCATCTGTCTAATTGACAACTAATGCAAATTTAAATTATTAATAATCATACGTTTTTAAAGGAATGGCCTACTAGAGGCAAAGCTTATTTGAACGCTTTTTACATAAACATTCCTAAGATTTGAAAAAATCTGTAATTTTTTTCTGAATATTTTTTTGAGCAATTTTGGCCATAACTGCTTTTGCTTGAATTGCTTTCAAGGTGATGTTTTCACTTATATTTATGGAATTTTGATTTGATCATTCTACATTAAATACTTTAATTGCATCAGAATGGCAAATTTTTTTCAAAGCACTCATTTTCATCCTCATCTGAAGTAGACATTTCCGCAACATCTGCTGCCTCATCCTTATCCAAATATTCTGCATCTGCAGCAATGTAGTCAGCCTAAAATTTGCAGTTTATGATTATGCTATCGACTTCTCCAGCCACTTATGAATTAACATACTGGGGCTACTCTCTGTAGTAAATTTATTGTATCCCTAATAGGATCAGGGACCAAAGTTTTTTCACATCTTAATTTTTCCCTTAATGTACTTAGTGGAATGTTATTTTCGTCTGGATCCTCATTACGTTCAATAAATCTGACGGGATGTTTCTCCAAGACTTCTCGATTACTGTTGAGCTAAGTTTCTTCCACGCCGCAGACAAATGTATGATTGCATCTTTTAGTGCTGCAGCTATTCTTTCTTCCGTTGATACAACAGAACTGAGCAAACTGTTTCTATAATACGTTTTTTTAGATAACGTCGTGACTGAAATTATTTTTTTACGTTCTTCGATTATATTGGCATTTTCTCTTAAACTCAAAAACTTCATTAATTTCTCCAGCTTGCTCTAAGCATTCACAGCACAATGTATTTACATCGGAGGCACATTTACAACTACCTTTATACACGTGATATGTCAAATGTACTTCAAAGTACAAAATAAGGGACTTCCCCGAGCTGTAAATAAGTAAAAACACTAACAAAAACGCATAATGCACTTATTCGCATCATCGATGGTTCACGCTGTTCACATTATATGGCGTTCAATGTAAATAATTTCGTGTTCACACCACCGAAGGGTTCCCATTATCGAATGTTGATACCATCGCGATTGTACTGTATTTGGATGTTCCATTCACGTATAGGGCGTGGAATTACACAAATTTCTCGAGTTATGACTTCTCTAAGACCTCCAAGAATCCGTGGTCTTTCACTGTAAACATTCGCTTTCAGATAGTTCCATAAGGAATAACCGTGCAGTGAAAGATCAAGTGATCGATGTTGCTACTCTACTCGCATAATGAAATGAGACGCTCTGGAAAATGTTCTTTTAAAAAAGTCAAATACTCCCTTGCGGTAAGTAGCACCGTCCTATTGAAATGAAACCCTGTTTTCAAATCGTCATTTTTTAAGGTTTCTAGCGTCGTTCCTATGAACCTAAACCGCCACATATATCAGTTGTTGAACCACCATGATCTTGTACGGGTGAAAATGTAGGTCCAAGTGCAAAATTTAGCGAACTGACCTGTGCGACATGCATAAAATGCGAACGTACACCGCTAAACGGCGAGGGCTGACTTCCATAGACTCGAATTCTCAATATTTTCTGGTGCTTTTGCGATTCAAGCTCTTCCATATCTTGCAATCCTTCTCGTTTTGAAATTGTTAAACCGTTTCAGTGTTGTACCGCGTCGAAGCATTGAAGTGGGTTGTACCGCTATATCTGTACTTACCAATTGATCTGTTGCAATAGAGGCGCAAACAAAGACGCGTTGTTCAGTTGTACACAGCTCCATGGCTACTAAAATGGTATTTTAGAACGAGTGTATATCAGTCATTCATTGCGTATGCGCTAGTCCTTCTATCAGCAATATTATACCCATCTTATAAACGCAACAGTTCCCTGTCGCACCCTGTATATGAAAGGTTTCTTTCAATTTTCGTATTCACTTCAATCGCCTTTGTTTGCTTGAAAAAAATCGACAATTTTCCCCTTTTGCGTTGAGGGAGTGTAGGCAACAATGTTATGATAACATTTTGCGCATCACAAATTATTACAACTATAATTCCAGATGCTTTTAATAAAAATTAAGCGTAAAATTCAATTAGACGATGTTACCATGAAAATGGGGATTCCCCCTATTGGCACTACTAACTTTCGGTCAGTAGTACGCGCTTCGAAAAAGTACAAGGGGTTTAGCAGGTAATAAATGTAAATAAACATTTATCCTTTTAAACAGCGTTTTCAATATGCAGATGCTCAAAGCGTTATAAGATCGGTTAAATATTTGCAACATCAGATATGTTTCAACGTAACCGTGTCTGCCGTGAGAAATCAATGTTCTTAAACTGCAGAGAACGACCATTCGACATCTAATGATGCAGTATACTTAACGGATCTGTAGATACACTATCATCCAAAATTTGTTCTAATTTTGTAAAAATCTGTATTTTCTACATAGCTCTACATGTTTCTTATATTAAAATATATTCCGGAACGTGACAGCTTTGTCACAAACTTCCATTCACAAATTATTTTACATCCATCACATATTAAATTTGGAAATTCAACCACCGATAAACATCTGTATTTTATGAACCGATTTTCGCGTTGACGACGTCCGTAATTGTGGTATTATTAAACTAGACCGTACAAAACTCGTAACACAATAAAGACAATTATACAAACGAGCTATATGCTCAGGTCGAAGAACGATATCTGACTAACAGTCCCCCGACTATAACATTTGCTAAACCTCTTCCACTTTTTCGAAGCACGGACTACTGATCGTACGTTAGTAGTGCCAAATCTATTTATGTGTGTATAATTACGAATTAGAATGTGATATGTTCTAGAATGTATTATTGGATATTAATAATATCAGACTATTGCATTAAACGATAACCACTTGGTGTACATACAATTGGATTTATATATCAAAGGAAACTATAAATTGGCTGTTATAATTAGACACAATGATGTATATTTTTGATTTATTTTAATAGTTCTTTCTTGTTATTTAATGTAATAAAATTTATTGTGGTATAAACTCCTAGAACTGGCGAAATTCCTTCTTAGGCAATATTAAAATTATTTTTTTGAAATATGTTTGTGAATTCTTTCATCTGTCAAGCAAAATATAACTTATGCAATAATTAGTATATTATTCTTTGGCAATTTAGGATAATTTTTAAGTATTTGTCACTACATATTTCATAGATTATTATTTTCTTATAAATATGTATTTATATTGATGTGTATGTTACTAAATATTGTTTCTTTTCGTTAGCCACTTGCGTTCGTTCGCTTAAAGAGAATCCAAGAGGACGAAGCCTTGATAAGAGGTAAGCCTTACTTTCGTCAATTGATTAAAGGAATTTTGCATTTTCTTCGTTCGTTCTGGGTTCATTTAGATCAAATTAACGGTAATTGAAACACACTATATTAATAATAAAATAAAATACACAATATAACACTTAACTAAAATTACTAACTAATAATAACAGTATTTATTTATATATCACAATACTCGTTGCCGAAGTGATCGAAAAATATCTGGGTTCGTTAATTTAAATCGCGCTGGTTAAATTAATCAGACTCAATATTTTTCCCCCTGATTGGTAGAAGTCTCTTTGACATCTGTATAAAATTTATAGTTATTTTCGTTATGGTCTATTTTTAAACTAAGAGGAGTAAATGGAAAAGCCACATTTACACTGTAAAAGTTACCAAATCAATGACATTCTGAATATAAAATTGTTTGAAAGTTTAGTTAATATTACCAGTAGAAATAAAATTAATTGGCAACCACCATAGCATGCCGAAAAGACCAGTTCTCGTCCGATCACCGAAGTCAAACAGCATCGGCCGGGGTCGGTACGTGGATGGGTGACCGCTTTTAGATTCGAGAGAGATAGGTCAACACGCAATTTTTGCATAACGTAATCCTACCTCTGAAGCAACCAATCACGCATAGTAATTTTGGCGCGATTAATTTAAAACGCTCCTCTTAGTTTAAAAATAGACTATAGTAAGTAAAGAAAAGATTGTTTTTCTGTTTGTTTCATGTGATTTTAATGTCTGATTTTGTTGTGCGAGGAATTTGCATAAAATGTAAATTGCGGAGTGAAATTTCTGCCGCAAATACGTTGAAAATGTTAGAAAAATGTTTCGGTGATATGTGTATGACGAGAACAAGTGTTGGAATTACATTAAATGTTCAAAGAATGCGGCTTCAAGACGAATAGCGATTTGTACGGCCATCAACATCAACTGATGAAAGACGCCCCAAGGTAATAAAAATAAAAAATCGTCGATTGACAATTAGGGGGCATTCTAGATATTAGACCATTTGGGCCTTAGACATTTCTCATCTCTCTGCTTCAATATATTGATGTTAGAGTTGGGATACTCTTTCACTAGAGTTCCGATTAATTTTCACACCAAGATATCAGTTTCGTGCCATGAATAGGAAGTAAATCTTTTTACAGTTCATCGCTCTATGACATGGAGTATAAAGCTATGTGCTGCATTGTCAGAGCTTAATAGCATTGATATAAGAAAAAAGAACATAATCCATTAGCATTATCAAACACTAATTTAAACCAATTATACATGTTACAAAATAGAAAGGGCTGCGGACGTGTTTTAAAATACAGCTTCACAACATGACAATCGATCGATGTTTTCAGTTCATTATTTTCTATAAAATATATTTTAAATGGATCTGCATTTTCAATGACAAAACTAGTTACGAAGATTGATATTCAATCGTGACTAGAGGGTGACATTGATGTCTCAACGAACTGTACACGAAAGTTTGGCAGAAGACAAGATATGTAACAACCTCTAAAATATGAGGAACATCGATTTCCTGCATTTACTTTCTTCTATTTTGCCTAGAAAGATTAGATTCCATTGTCATTTCAACATTATATGCAATTGTATGAAATCCGTGTTATATTACAAATCTAGATCGGTAATCTGTACTATATTACAAAGGTAGATCGGCGTCTGCCTTGTATTCGCAATAAGTTTGTTTCTCTAAGCGATCCCTGAGTTTCGAACAATTTAATACGTGTGGCAAGCTGCATAAGTGGCACATACCTACATATGCAGTTATGTATCTGTCAATCCACAACAGAGCGAATGTAATAAACGGTTTGGTAACCGGCAGCAACTATTGCTGAAACAAAAGTAATGCTGACAAGCTATTTGCGTGTCGAATTTTGAATAAAAATAATTTACAAAGAACAAAACTCAGAACTATGTATTTTCTGTGAAACATTACTATGAACAACTAAAATTTGTTCAAGGTGTTCCTGTGTTAAATTAGTTCTTTTAGATGTTAAAACGTCTTTTTTAATTCATCCTAGTGTTGTGAATAGAGAAACGCTGCTTCTAGCCATGTTCCCCACCTAGTTAATACAGGAACTGGGGATAAAGGCAAATTTGGGAGTATTTCTCTATTCAGGCTGATTCATTTTCGGCCCTCACCATGGGGATCTCTCTTATTATTGGAGATAGAGTATAGGTTTAAATTTGGCAAAGTTGTTAAATTTTGTGTTTGTTATAAATCCGTAAATAAAATAGACCTGTGACAAATGACCTTCGTTATTTAAAAAAAAAATGCGAAAACCCCATTTTCTTCTTTTACCTGTAGCACCGACATTTGGCCTTGTAGAGAAAAAATAAAAACACATCCTTGTGGCCATTTCTAAACCTCTATCCATCCAGTGGTGTACTCTAAATTTTTATGCGACGTTTCGTTTTTTTCTGGCCATCATCAACTATCTAATTTCTTATAGGCGCCATATTGGATTTAGACATCTTCAGAAAGACTTTTTTTTTCTGATTTCAACCATGTACCACATGCTGACTATAGTTTTTGACATTAGGTTTTATTTGAAAGAATAAATTATAAGATTAAATAAAGTAGCCTTTGGAATTTCAATCTGTCAAACATTTCATTTATTGTTTATTAATAATACAAAAATGTCATACAATAACGAAGAGAAACGAGATATGATAAGTATTTTTTATTCTTCGAAACGAAATTCAACAGTAGCGAGTACAAGATAACAAAAACATTAATAAAAATGCATAGAAAAGTAAACAATAAACAATTACAGTAATTATCTGGCCATCTTCGGTAATGCACAATTGGGCACGCCTTCTGGCATTTTGTACTGCCCTTTGTATAGTTCTTCTAGGAACTGCATCGAAGGCATTCCGAAGTCTGTCTCGTAATTCTTCAATGTTTTGTGCCGCATCTACTTTATAAATATTATTTTTAACATATCCCCATAAAAAAAATCTAGCGGACTTAAATCAGGTGATCTCGCAGGCCATTCAACAACTCCCCTATTTCCAATCCAACGGTTTGCAAACTCTTGATTTAATAAATTTCTAACAACAGCTGCATTGTCTGCTGGTGCGCCATCTTGTTGCCACCATAAATATTGTAATTGATTTAATGGGATATTGTCGTCAAGATAGTCAGATACGTATGTACGTAAAATGTTTAAATATCTTTCTCCATTTAAATGTTCTTCATACATAACTGGTCCTAAGAGACGATTTGCCAAAATACCCATCCAAACGTTTATTCCAAAACGATGTTGTGGTCTTCTAGCCCTGTTTTGTCGGGGATTTTGTACTGCCCAATAGTGCTCCGTATTTCTGTTGAACATTCCAGAATTTGTAAATTTTGTTTCATCTGACCAGATGATTTTGCTTAAAAAATTTTCATCATTTTCTATCCTTCCCATTAACCAATTACAATATTCTAGCGTTCTCAAATTATCTCCAGGCAGTAAAGAGTGACTAACATGGATCCTGTATGGTTTAAACCTACTTTTATGTAAAGTTCTCCAAACTCTGGACTGGCACAAATTTAATTCTGACGCTACTTCGCGTGTAGAAATTGATGGATTATTATTTATCTATAAAAATAGAAGATTAACATGAAATTTGAAAACACGCTTTTAATTTACCATTTGTAAAATATCTTGTCGATTTTCATTTAAATTCCTGTTGTCTTGACCATTACGCGGCTTAGTAAACGATCCATTCTCGACCAAATTTCTGTCGAGATCTAGAAAAATGGTACGATGAGGCTGTTGTCGTTCTGGATATAATTGTAGATATCTTGTACTCGCTACTGTTGAATTTCGGTTCGAAGAATAAAAAATACTTATCATATCTCGTTTCTCTTCGTTAGTGTATGACATTTTTGTATTATTAATGAACGATAAATGAAATGTTTGACAGATTGAAATTCCATGGCTACCTTATTATTTAATCTTATAATTTATTCTTTCAAATAAGACCTAATGTCAAAAACTATAGTCCGCATGTGGTACATGGTTGAAATCAGATAAAAAAACTCTTTCTGAAGATGTCTAAATCCAATATGGCGCCTATAAGAAATTAGATAGTTGATGATTATTGATTCACCCAAACCCCTACAACGAGGTGAAAATATGTTTGCCTTGATTTGATGCCTATTCGTGTTTTTCACTCGCTGTAAATTATACCGTAATTGTCTTCTTGTTGGCAATTTCCATTCTGGAATATATTTACTCCAAAACGTTCGAAAATCTTCATGATCTACCACATCTTGTGGAATGTTGCTTGTACTTAACATAGTAATAAAAACATATACAAATTTCAAATATGGTATATCACGTTTCGCATTTAACAAGTGGCGTTTGCTATTAATATGTTGTATACAAACAAAAACATACCGTAAAATGTTGATCTTGCAAACAGCACATTTAATAATAGTACCAGTATATACTGATGTAGGAAATATGTTCATGAATTTATTAAAACTCGTCGCGCTTAACAAACTGCGTCGTTCAAAAATAATGTTTACACCTAACACGTCTCAATACTAACTCGATTTATGCATATATTTCGAATGAGATCGTCATCACTGCAAATGCATTCGTTTGTCCAGGTTTACTAATAACGTAACCGTCCAAATATGATATTTTCTCCCATTTTAGATTATCTATGTTACTATGGGATATATCCTAATTTTGTTTACAAATTTGACTTTGTTTGCTTTCATTTTCTTGTATCTTTGTGGATATTATAATGGTTTGTAAAGAAAAAAGTTTGTTTTATAAAAAATTTATTTCTATATCATTTACAATTTCCTTAACAAAATTATTCTATCCCTTCCTCAATATTGTTTTAATACATTACGAACAAAATTAGGCAAAACAAAAGCCGCCCTGTGTACTTTATCGTTGTAATATCCAAGACGCATTTCTCCCAAACTTTTTTCGTCAAATACTATTTTCGGTTCATCTAAGCTCACGCGTGCATCCATACAAGCTATTACAAACCCGATTTGTCCAGTGGGATACGTTGGAACACTCGTAATCGCGTACTTGACCACATTAAAATGCTTCTTGCAATGCTCTAAAGTTTGTTTCGTGTGATCTATACCAACCCAAACGGTGCCGGCTTGCGAGCAAATTATTCCATTTGGTTTCAGCGCCCTCTTGAGCAGCTCGAAGTAGGATTCGGTAAAGAGATTGACGGCCGGTCCGATAGGATCGCTGGAATCGGTGATGATAACGTCGAATTCTTCTAGATGTTGACGCATGTATTCGAAACCGTCGCCCACTTTCAAGGTTAATTTGGGCGAGTCGAAACCTTGAGACATGAACGGTAAGTACTTCTTGCTCACGTCTATGACCTGCTGGTCTATTTCAACTTGGACGATTTTTTCGACTAGGGGATGTTTGGCGACTTCCCTGACCACTCCACCGTCGCCTCCGCCTACTATAAGGACTTTCTTCGGACTGGGATGGGCGCATAATGGAAGGAAAGAGATCATTTCTTGGTAGGAAAATTCGTCGCGTTCTGTGCATTGTATGATGCCGTCCAGGATTAAGGCTCTTCCGTGTGATTTTCTGAAAAATAGGTAAGTAGATGTTATTTTTTGTTATGTTGCAAGACGTTTCAGTATTGCTCGTTAATTGTCACTATTTACCGTGTTTTTAAATAAAATAAAACACGTTTGTTTTTATGGTTTAACAAACCTATCTTCCATTTATTTAGAAAGTATTTTCAAGCAACGTGTAACCATGACAGTGGACATAGTATATTGGTGATGACAAATTAAAAAAAAAAGTGTTTTATTGAAGTGAGGTGTTCCTCAAGTATCAATTTAGGCCCATTACTTTCTGCGGTATTAGAAATGCATGGTTTAAGATTGCTATCGCTATAGAAGATATGATAATTTGTTCCTTGACTAGGTACTCATTCGACGAATTACAGTAAAATTTATGGCAAAAAATGCACTTTTTATTGAATGTGTAATCTACAGATAGAGTTCCAGTATTTTTGAAGCATCTAGGGTTCTGAAATTTCCCTATTTACTAGTGGCTTTCTTTCTTCTGATCCCGAATTATTTGCACATATCAATGTTAAACGTTCTTTCCTAAGCCTCCCTCCAAAACATTTTTTACCTCACAATTTGTGGGTTTTATCTAATGTGAGCTTGTAAAATATCCCGGTCTCATATGAATTGAAGATATTGTCAGGAGAATATCCGTTATTAAGCCATGGCCAAACAAGCCACTGGTCGGTGATGGATTTACCAACAGAACCTGATTCGCTACTTATTTTACCGAACACTTGCATGCCATTTTTAAAATCTGTCTAACTATCCATTACTGCACTTAAAATCATCGCCACTTAATTTTACAAATTCTTCGGCTTGCAATTGTAACATTGTTCCACTCACTGGAATATTATTTGCTCTCTGCTGTTAAAACCAATTGAATAACATTTTTAAGCCATTCGTCCTTAATTTTTGAGCGATTTACTCATATATTTGATACTGTTGACTTATTTAAATTTGAAGTGTAACACATTAAACTTTGCTATCTGCCACTTTCAATTCTTTCATTAATTTTTAACTTTTCATTTAATCAAAATGATTTGCGATTTTTTATTCATTCAAAAGCGTACACAGAACTGAAAGCACCTGCTCAAATAATGGCTTGAATTTCAAAGGAAGTAATTAATTTTATTGTATACAAGCTATCCCGTATCGTTATGTTCAAATTTTAGGAGTGTAAAGTAGACTTCATTTCAAGTAACAAAAACGCAAAACTTGTATATCCATTTTTATTTGTTTCAAAGTTACAGATTTATGAATGTGATTGTCAGATCATGAAAAAAATGTAATCCCAAAGTCAATAAAAACTGATTTGATTTAAAAAAGTTCAATTAATATTTTCGAAGAGTCCACCTCCTTGTTGAATGCAGGTTTGTGCCCGTAAGCCAATAGAAGAAGTACTTATCCGAAGTTCATACT
Organism: Melolontha melolontha; assembly: GCA_935421215.2. Classification (NCBI taxonomy): domain Eukaryota; kingdom Metazoa; phylum Arthropoda; class Insecta; order Coleoptera; family Scarabaeidae; genus Melolontha; species Melolontha melolontha. Next base: position 8,970,388 of record OW285241.1, read on the forward strand.
TGTTTTGTCGAATTTGCTCGGCAGCCAGGTGAATACGATCCAACAACTCTTCTCTTGTGTTTGAAACTTGCGCGTAGACTCAATTTTTCACGTACTCCCATAAATAAAAGTCAAGGGGATTAAGATCGGGTGATCTGGGTGGCCATGCAACAAGACCACCTCGACCAATCCATCTTAGATAATTGACGTAAACCCAATTTCGGACAGCAATTCCGAAATGTGGTGGTGACCATCCATGTGAAACCACATGTCTCGTCGAACATTCAGTGGGACATCCTCTAAAAGACCTGGCAGTTCGTCAATAAGAAATTGAAGGTAATTGTCCGCGTTTAACCTCCCAGGAAGAACGACAGGACCAATCAACAAGTCATCGATTATGGCCGCCCAAACGTTAATAGAAAATTCATGTTTAAATTTAGACGGGCGTATAGCTTTAGGATTTTCTGATGACCACCTGTACAGGTTTCTCAGATTTGTAACACCAGTTCTCGTGAACGTAGATTCATCTGTCCTGAGGACTGTTCTGCAGAAATTAAAATGAAGCCGTGACTGTCTTAATATCCAGGTAGAATAAACTAGACGAACATAGTGGTCTGCCTCAAACAAACCGTGCCCCCTGCGATAGTGATATGGATATAAGCCCTCACGTTTTAAAATTCGCCAAACTGTCGTTCGTGGCACTCCTAGTTGACTAGCGATTCTACGTACACTGAGAGTTGGATCCCTTGTAACAATAGCTACTGATTCTTCCTCTAAGTCTGCTGGCAAATTTACTCCTCGGTCGAAAAGATAATCACGCAGTCCGCATTCCCGAAATTGTCTGTGTACTTCTAGAAACGTTTTGTAATGAGGAATGCGCCGATCGGAAAACCGATGCCGGTATTCAATAACTGCTTGACGTGCACTACCGTTACAGTAGCCCTACACAAAATGCATGTCCGCATACTCTTGAGAAGAAAATCGGTAAGGCATTTTGAATAAAGAAAACGTCCACTCACTAATAAGCTGTTGTATGAACTGAAACGTAATGTAATCCTTTATTAAAAAATGCAATTGCAAAAATGCATTGTATGATACTCATGGTTCAGCACTTACGAAGTAAGTAAGAACCTTCTTTATCATAAATCAATTTCCAGTACTCTTTTTTGTAGATCTCCAAGAAATTACTGTATGCACTACGACACGTGTTTATTTATTTTAGGATAACATTTTATTATGCGACGTTAACAATCACAGGCCTGTTATTGAATCGTATAACTTTTTTTAAATAAAATCATACAAAATAATACAAATATGTATAAAAACAAATTTGTATCTGTATATGCATGGACACACAGTACGTATTTACCAGCGTTTGCTTCAACTACCAGACGCATGCGTTTCTGTGTAACCACTTTGTCAATGATAGGTTTACGAAGACAAACGACTGTAGGTACACTTGCGATCATGTAGCAAGTTTTGTCCTGGACTCACAGTAATATGCGTATTTTTTCTTTTCCTGTAATAGCTTAGCTATTCGAGAAGAAACATTTTGCACAAGCGTAGTCGGTTTTGTCCGTCAGATGGCATGAGGTCATCTGATGTCTTCGGATAGGACAAAACTTGCTACATGACCGCAAGTGTACCTACAGTCGTTTGTCTTCGTAAACCTATCATTGACAAAGTGGTTACACAGAAACGCATGCGTCTGGTAGTTGAAGCAAACGCTGGTAAATACGTACTGTGTGTCCATGCATTTACAGATACAAATTTGTTTTTATACAGATTTGTATTATTTTGTATCAAAGCTTGATGTGAATTGTCGCATCGGCATGCAATTTGTTTTAAATAAAATCAGTTTGTATGTACTTTAGGATTACATTTTTTTTCATGATCTGACAATCACATTCATAGATCTGTAACTTTGAAACAAATAAAAATGGATATACAAGTTTTGCGTTTTTGTTACTTGAAATGAAGTCTACTTTACACTCCTAAAATTTGAACATAACGATACGGGACAGCTTGTATATTTAGGGGAAGTACCAAAATACGTTTATAGTGGATTTGTTGTGATTTTATAGTCCATTGTAACCGAAAGTCCGTTATAAACAAGAATTAAAATACACATGTTGAAATAGGATTGAAATCGGCGTCTATAAAACTTTGTCCATTATATCGGATTTCCATTATATCCCAGTCCGTTATAAGCGGATCATACTGTATTTTATTTTTATCGAAGAAAAGGATCACGGCACAATCGCCCCTTTATTGACAAAGCTTCAAAATCATTATGTCTACAAGGGTTCAGAGATAATCAAAATTCCGTTTTAGATCTTTGCTTATGGATATGTAATATTAAATGCTGCAAATTCAAATTATTTTTTACTTTTATTGAGCTGACTGGATCGTTTGTTATCTATCCCACTTCATTTTATAATAATTTTCACTTTAACTAAACTGTCATTATTCATTAATTTTATTTGATTTTATTTTGTCATCTAATTTAAAAAATATATTGCTTATGTAATTTACATCGTAAACTCAATATTTATTTTTCTGTTTTTAAATATTAATATTAAAATAGCAAATCTTCAAAATAGTCTTGATAAAGTACAGTTTAAAGTCAAACGTAACATTCCAGGAATCGTGAAAATATATTATGTTTATGTTTTCGTTAAACATACTTCAAATAACTTACGTTTTAATCACCATTATATCCTGATATTTCGAGTTGCCACGGTATAAAACTTCGTCAACCTCGAGTGAAGTGCGTTGGCCCGGCCACAGGTCATTTTTTTCGGTGAACCATCCGTCTCTCACGCAATCCATCTCCCAACACGTGTGATACAGTTGCCACTACTACAACTGACACCACCTCGTATGTCGTTCGGCGAGTTAATCAACACCGTTCTAAAGAACGCGTTCGTTACGTTTGTTACAACTTCCTCGGCCGCAATTCCCTGTACGAATGGAAACGACCGTCGATTATACTAGAATGGAACTGGAACACGAAGAAGTGCGATTTTACGAGGGTGTGGGCAGACACTATCATACGAATTACAAACAAAATAGATTTCGACGACTGACCGCGACAAGGATCAAAGGTTACACAGTTTAAAGATAAAGATACTTAAAACCCTATCAACATCGTTTATGTTCTTGCAAGTAGTTTGGGAGTGTTTTGTTCTCATAATTTGATTGTTAAATACTGTGTAAATAATGATCTATGTGAGTATTATTGAGTAAATGCGGTTCTGTCGTGTTTACCAAGCTATTTATGCTAATTATTTTGTTTCTTTTATGTAAGAAGGCTTTATAGATTTGATTGCTGTGTTTAGTTATAATGAGACAGGATTTCATTTCGGTTTCGTACCGGTAAATACTGGATTAGACTATACGGTATTAATAAATAAATTTGAATGGTTTAACTATGTCAATTTACGTATTTATGAAGTGTTTTAAAATGTCTGAAGAATTAAAATGTTTAATAAGCATATTCAGAAAGAAATGTTTCTTTAACGACATTGATCTATACAGGGTGACAACAAATACAGAACATGAATTCAAAATATTGTTAGTCAATTAGGACGCGAACTCCAAAATTATAAAACCTCTGAAAATTGTATCATGTTCGCTTCCCCATAAATAATAAATATTAACCTCTATTGAATTTACACACGTGTTCACATACGCAACCGTTGTCGATGTTATAAAACCTATAACATCCTGTATGCTATATGCGTTATAGTTTATTTCAAATTATAAGAATATATCTTTGAACGGCTCTAATGCTTTTATTGCACCACCTTCTGTGATGATAATTATTATACCTGGTCTCATTATTGAACGGGTACGGTTTACCTATTTGCAACGTATGAATCTAGGGACCGTATTGACTATAAATTAGGGCCCTATAATATAATAATAAAACGCTGTTAATTTCAAGTATATAATAAAAAATATCTGTACATTGGGTTTATATACAAAGAAACAATTACAAATCGTGTTGCAACATGCGTAGTGAATACATATAGATATATAAAGCTAATTTATTTGTAATACACAAAAAAAATTTTATGTGTCACCGCATTTTATAAATCATCTGTGATTGAGTCGTCTTGCAAATCGGTGTCGTCCACTTTTGCTATTGCGTGTTTAACAGCATTTTTCCAATTTACAGCAGTTATATGTTACATAGCATTTTTTATGTGTGTTACACTGCTTTCACTAAATTTCGGTGTTTGATTTGTTCGTCTTATGGTATTTTTCAGTTGGGCCCATATCAATTCAATGGGATTGAAAATGCAATGGTATGGTGGTAAACGCAAAATTGTATGTCCTGCTTCTTTGGCTCTGTTATCCACATAATAATCCTTTAAATATACTTTTGTCTTCATCACCTCTATTAATTGTTTTTTTTTTTGTATAATGATCCTCAAAATATAAATCATTTGCTTCTAAAAATGTTTTAATATCTTTCTTATTATTACATTTTGTAGGAACTTTGGTTAGCTGTCGAGAATGATACGGAGCGTTGTCCATCACTATCACACTATCTTTTGGTAAATTTGGCAGCAAAGTGTCACAAAACCATTCTTCAAATAAAGATGAGGTCATATCTTCATGGTAATCTAAACTTGAGGATTTAACATTTTTAGCAGATAATAGCGGCTGTCCGATCCATCCTTTTTCTGACCCAGCATGAAGAATGATTATTATAAACCGGCGAAACCGGCGCGTCCAACTGACACATACTTGAACTATCCACCCCCACCTTTGCAAATTGTGTCATGGGTGTCATACCACGTCTCGTCTAAATAACATATTAATCGTCCTTCCTGTCTATACCTTCTAATTGCCGTTAAGTATTCATATCGAAGTTTCTGTAACCTCGGGCTTTCCATAATTGTGCGACGTTTGTCTATAGTGCCAAACTTAAAACCAGCTTTCTTTAGCGTCCGCCACAAGGTTGCTTTAGGACACTGAATATTTATAGGCTCATCACTGATTCTTTTATGTAAGCAATCAAGTGTAGATACAACATTTCCTTTGCAGAAGGAGTATACTTGCTGCCTAATATTATCAATTTCATACTCTTCAATTTTTCTCGGTGCTCCTTTGTCACTTCTTTGCTTTCGAGGCCCTGCGTTATTCTTAATTATTTTATATATTGTTCCAAAAGGCACCTTGGTTAATTGCGACGTTCGTTGAATGTTCTGTGTTTGTAGTTCGTTTTTTCTTCCATCAGGGTATGATAGATATTGAAAATTATCTGTTTTGCATCTTCTGATATATGATTTCTCTGTCGTGCTCCAAAAGTATTATCACTATCCACATCATAATCACTAACACTTTCAGCAAAAGGTCGCCACATGTTCGTTAAGTAAAGAGAGAAAAATCAAATATGTATACAGCAGTAAAGATTAACAATAAATAATAAATAGACTCAATATTAGATGTAATATATACCAACTCTCCTAACTATATTTACTTAAATTTTGTTTAATAAATATAAGCACTTATTTCATCTAATTGTAATTTAATGAGTATTTAACTATATATAATAACTATATATTCAAATTAACAACTGTTGGTACTTATATTATTATTAAATTTTATTTCATCTAAATTGCAGTAATTACAATTTACTTAAATTTTGTCATTACGGACCTCAGCAGTTTGTTTGCGTAAAAGATAATCGTATTGAGCTGCCAGGTAGTTATTGCCGCAGGTGGTGAAATAAAAGCATTAGAACCGTTCAAATTTATATTCTTATTATTTGAAATAAACTATACATTAATTTACAAACCCATTTTAAAAATCATACTTAAAATAATTTGTGGACTTTTAAAACTGACATCATGTCATGTGTATTACGAGAATTTTTTTTGTGTTAGGAGAAGTAAGAAATAGAATGCCGCTGTTGAATTTAAAGGCAGCAATGTTTATGTTTATAAAAAGGCTAGGAAATAACATGGTGTCTTAAGTGTTGTTACGGTAAGGGTTCGATAACCTGAGTCAGCTGTTAAAATTTGTATACTTGTGAATTTTTAAAGATGATATATTAAAAGAAAATGTAAGGTCTGTGCCCTTCGGTCGTTTAAGGTCCTATTTGATAATCGAAAAATTGTATCGAACGTACGTAACACTTGACGACTGAACAAAACTTAAAGCGAGATGGACAATAATAACAAATACATCCTTTTTTTTTTGTTATTATAAGCCAACTTTAAGATATTGTCTTTAATAATATAGTCCATTGCATAGTGGTGTGACAAATTTTTTTGAACTACATTTTGTCATTTTTTTTCTCGCTCGTGAGAGGGAATTTTGTTAAAATATTTTCGATATATATTCTATATAATCTAATTTTTCCATTTTTCATACGTTGTCTTTTTATTTCAAGGACACCCAGTATACACTAAACCCTAATTTGGCTAATTAATGTTATCGGTTGCTAGTAATTAACGTTTTTTTTTTAATGAAAAACTGCTCGAATAACTAATTAATTCAAATTCTGAAGACGCCAGTGAAGGAAAATAATAAAACCGTAAGAGCAGTTATTCAAGGATTATTTATTTAATATTTGTTTATCAATAATTAACCAAGAACCATACCAAACTTCCTTCATAACAAGCAAAAAAAGATAAAACAATGATTTTACATCGAAGTCTAGAAAATATTTAGAAAAAAACATTGCACCGACAAGTAAACAATACACAAAATACGAAATATGCTGAAATTGACTTCGTCAATCGAAAACAGAATTTAAAAACTGTTATTTTTTAACGAATTTTCTGTCATTTAAATTACAAAAGTTCTTGTAAATATAGCACTGTATCCGACTCTTTAATATTATCTTCTGGGATTCGAGCTGGCTACAAGCCACATTTGCTTAATATTGTTTTAGATTTCGTAAAAAATCGCTTTGATTAATTAACATGGAAAAGTCACTTTCCCATCAAACCCCCCTTGTACATCTAGTAATAGCCCCTAATACTTTCTCTTACGAACCATTTATTTAATACACGACAGACCGTCTGACTCGTAATATGATGTAAACTGGCCGCAATTAAATCATTATTCAAACCTTTAGGCGTTTCGTATAATTTGAAAAATACCATTCCATATTGTATCTTATATTTACTTGCAGTTTCCAATCCTGGGGATTTTTATAAGATTTTAATTGTCTATTGTAAGTAGAGTTGTTATTTTTCCCCTAATTCCAGAGTCCTACTCAGTACAAATTAATATGTACAAATGTTTTCAATATACATCGCGTTTAGTAAAAAAGGCGGGAGATCTACGCTTACCTAAAATATAAACATTTGGCCGGCATATACGACCTAACACTATGTATACAATGAACTTGTTTATCTTAAAATTTGCAATCTATTTTTTGTAACTGGGTGCGTCTCGTAAAAAAACTAAACTTTTCGTAAACATCTCTTACTACAATAATTAATTTCTTTATTAATACTTAAATTTTATCGGACTGTAAATATCAACAAAAATGCTGAATTTTATACGAACACGTATTTTTTATAAAGCCCGATATGTTTTGAAAACGTCCGTACGTATATATTAACCTGTACTGAGTAGGATTCTGGAATGTGGGGAAAATCTGACAATTCTAATTATAAGGGTTTGAAAATTATATTTGTGTTTTTTTTTTTGGTAGCTATCCATACTACTATGTAAGAGGTTATTATCAATGTAATGTTCAGCGAAACCTGTGTTTTTTAAGTTGTAGTTTTGTATGCGTTTAATATGTTTTTAAGGCTTCTTCCACTTTGGCCAATGGAGTGTGGAGCCGTCTGCATTGGATGAAGTGGAAGGACTGTCTGCTTTTAAATAAGATAATTTTAACTTTTTTATATTGATGCTGTCTATTTCATGTAAAAAATTGACTACATGCGTAATGCAAGTTTATTTTTTTTTTCTACAGAAATATATATATGAGAATCGAGCGTGCCACATATCTCATTTTCAAATGTGTTCGCGTTTTAGGTACCAAATTATAATTTGATAGTTGGTTAAATTAGATATATTAGTTTATTAATTTATTAGTTTGCTGGTTATGATTTTCTTCAATCTGCTTTTTGGTGAAATGGTTTAATTTTATAATTAAATGTCAATGTGACAATGTTCTCTATTTTTTTTTTCTTTTTGATCTGTTTTAATTCCGTGTGGATTACTTCCTCGTGGCACACCCTGAGTAACGTTAAGCTAGTTCAACGGCAAAACATCCAACACATAGAGAAATTATATTTAGCGTATATTACCTCACGTTTTCTCTTTGCTATTATCAGTCTTTTTTTATCTTATTATTCCATTAATTATCATGACACTCTGTATATACAGTATATATACTGTATATTGCAATAACTAATATTCGAATAGTCGTCCCAACTAGAATAATTAAGACAAACTATAATATTCTATTAGCCTGTATTCTAGTACAATGGACCCCCGATATTCGCGGAGGTTGCATTCCACGAAAATACCGCTAACATTGAATTCGCGAATATCGGGGCACAAAAGTAATAAGTATGTATGTATGCACGTATGAACAAGGGACATACCGAAACTTTAGGGGAACTACCCGTAAAAACAAAATTGCGTATAACCGAATTCGCAAATATAAGAATAACGGGGATCCACTAAGAACAAACTAATTATAACCTCTTCTTTATTTCAGATGATGTTTGGTAGCTTCAGTACAAGGAAAATGCGCACAATATGAAGACTTTCAAAGTGGAAACGTACCATGATTTTATTGTGTAACGCATGGAAAGAAGCATCACGCGATGGGTTAGCACGTAACGCCGCGTAATGCTTTTGGATTGACAGTATTGTTGCTCGCCAGAGTAATGATCAGGGGAGGCCAAAACACCACGTGTTGCGTGCCAACCCAAGCCGTAGTGCTGCAGCTGTCATCGCTGGAATGTAAAAAGATGTCTTTTTTAACACAAGGTACAGTGCGGCGCTTTTTCCCGCCTCGTGACGGAGGCCATCTTGGAAAATAGATATGTATTTGTATCTACGAAACCGTAAGCACTCTAAATTTACTATGTCTTTTGCAACTGTTATTTTTACAAGTATTGAACAATTGGTCTTGGAAGAAACGCGACCGAATATCAATATTTTATTCACAATATCAGTAATTGACACTGCAAATGTTTCCAGCATATCACTGCTTTTCTGCGTAGCTTGGAGACAACGTTTGGCTATATCACGGATATCCCGGGTGGTTACACTGGAACGTTGACGGAATTTTTAAAACTGAATATAGTGGGAAGCTACTTTGAATGTGAATCATATATATCAGCCACTAGAGAGGTTCATTCAAGTAATATCCCAGGAGCGAAGTGCGTTTAACATTGTCCGGCGGCGACAAAATATATATAAGCGCACCGTGCGATGTTACTCGAATGAACTTCTCTATATTATATTACCGATAGATTATTTTTAAAGACGGAATATCATTTTGGAATATTGACATTGGGGTAATTGTGGAGCAAAGTTTGGATAAGTGAAAAATGCGCATTATGCCATACACGTTTGATAACTTATAGAGTGCGAAAATTCGGTCGGTGTACAGATTATGATGTTATGTATGTATGTAATGCAGTGTGCATCTCATTTGGACGTGTTTACCTGTATTACAGTATTTTTCTCCCGACCGAGAATAAAGTGTCATCTTATACATCTGACAATTGACATATATTAGACTACTTTATTCTCTAGGGAATAAAATATTCGATTTTCCCTAGGCAATAAAGTGAATACTGTAGTGAATGACTTTTGGTTCATTTATTTAAGTCAAAATTAATTTAACTGTCAGATTGACGAAGCATTTAAATATATCAATCAATTTTATTTTGTAATCGTAATAGTAACATTAAATGAGTTTACAATATTTATATATAGACACAAACAAACTCGTTTTACCTTAGTAACCAGAAACTATGCACATTTTCATGACAAACCAACTTAATTGAATGACATCAGATCAATCTATCAATCAACTGTCAAACTAATAATGAAATAAATTATTACATTTAAGGTCGGGAGAAAAGTTTTGTATGTAATTCGGGAATAAACGTCAATAATCCCTCAACAGAAAATGCCCTCGCTGCCTTCGGTCGCTCAGGCATTACTTACTGTCTCGGGATTAAAACTGTCGTTTATTCCCTTAATACATAAATATCTTTTATACGTTCCATAGAAGTATGTCGCTGCTTAAAAAATCGTACATGTTTCAAGTTTTATAATTAATTAGATATAATTATTTACTTTATTTACCTACTATCAAGCGCACGCCTCTGGTGCACCGACCATATTTCACACTCTAGTTATAAACCAATAAGAAGAGTGTCGGCAGTGCTTCACTGTTACATATAGACAGAAGAAAGGTATATAATCAATCCTTCGCTTCGTTGTAATTTCATTACGAGTTCTCTTAATATAGTTCTATAAACCTGCAAGATGTAGAAATTATTCAAACATTAGGGCCCGTTCCATAAACTTTCCGGACGGCATTGACCCACTGCTGAAGAAATTGGTTCTTCATTTATATTACTGCTATTTTCATTAATATTATGATTTAAAGATTGTATATTTATAGAGCAGCAGGAGAAGATGTGATATGGAATTGAAGTTCATAATATCGAATGAGTGCCGTGGAAACCTGCGAGTTAACTTAAAAAGGTGAAAATTTGTATTTAATCAGTTATTGTATGTAATTAATCTACCTTTAACTAATAAAGCAAATAGGATTCCTTTTATACATTGAAGTAACCTTTTATCCGTTCTTAGTAATAAATAATAATTATGGCCTATTGATTTGTAATAGGACAGACCTGTTAGAACTAGAATCCTGTATATCAATGTGATATCTAGTGTTACGCATCGACCGCTTATTAATAAAGACAGACGCTTAGGTAGGTAGCAACGTCACTGCAACTTTACTGAAATAAAAGTTCATGTTATTTAGAGAAATGCTTTCCGTTCGAATTACACCTCGCATATTCGCAAATACGTCATATAAACAATTTCACACTATGATAGGTGTTAATGTACTAACATGAGAGCAAAATCAATTGAGGTAGTAGGAGGTTGTAGTTCGTAGAACGTATTTCGTGGACTTAAAATTAAATAAATCATACTGACCGCGCTTTTGTTAATATATACAGTCCAATAAGATTTAAATTATTAACAAAGAAATTACTTATTGTAAGAGATGTTTGCGAAATTTTTTTTTAACGAGACGCACTCAGTTACAAAAGAAAGATTGCGAATTTGAAGACGAGCAATTTTATTGTATGCATTGTGTTAGGTCATGTATGCCGGCCAGATGTTTATATTTTAGTTAAGCGTAGATCTCGACGCGAGGCAGGTGAACTTGTGATAATATAAAAAGATAGAATTAGTATGTCAGCGAAAGAAAACTAGAAAGAGACAACCAATGTTTGACAGTGAAAAAGTTTATCGGAGAATTCCCCGATCTAATAGTGCAAGTTTTATGCCGATTTCATCTGTTTTAGGTGCATTTTTTATATCTCATTGAGGGCGCACGCCCTCTTTACAAAAAGCGATGTATATTGAAAACATATTTGTACATATTAACTTGTACTGTGTAGGACTCTGGAATGTGGGGAGACATAACTTCACTTATTAGTAAATCAATAAATTCACATTGACGTCTATTCGTTAAATGTTTGACAGGGGAATATTGTGGATTATTAGTCGCAAAATACGTTCTACGAACCGCAGCCTCTATTTCATTTTGCTCGCTCTCTTATTACATACATATAACACGCGAAGCGCTGGTAAAGTGAGTCTATCAAACTTCTCCCTTGTCAACGCTTTTGTGAGCCGACCAAGAATGGCGGTCTTTACTTATTAAAACTACAAAATTATTCTTCTCTAGGTATACATTTTAGACAGAATAGCCTAGGTGTAACTGGAATAAAAGACTAAATCACTTACCGATTATACAATTTTCCCCTGTAATTTTCAATAATAAAAGGTAGGTTCATTATTTAAAACAAGGTAAGTGATTTTACCAGCGTTAAATGGGGTTCCCATGAAAATTAAAAATCATGTTAGGATAAGGGGGAATCCCATAGGCAACGAAATTAATAATAAAAATTAAGGAAATAAAATTTATTAAGGTCAAAATATACATATAGACAAATTGCTTTTTTTTTTCATCGAATTTTTGTAAAAGAAATGCATTTTAAGAATACAACAATACCGTCTTAGTCACGTACATATAAAAATATATAAATACCTTAAAACAAACAATAATAAATACGATTTTATTCTTCATCAGCATAGAAAACAGGTGATAATTTATGAATTCGAGGTTCGGCGGGAAAGAACTGCAATAATATGTAATACGCCTGGGTTGCCAAACGAAAATCAAGATAACTAACAAAATTAGAATCGCCTAACCTACAAGTACAGGTAAAATTTTTTTTATGATTTCTCATCCTAAGCACTAATAACACACATGGAAAAAAATACAATAAAATGCATTGTGTCCTAATGGTAATTCTACGCTCGCGCTAGTTGTTATACTGTTCTGGAAGTACGTAGGAGATATCGTCCCACGGGTGTCGGTATAGGCCCTGTTTCAGCCTCTTCTGGTCCATGTAATGGCCTATGAAGCCGACAGAGCGACCCAATACGAAGAGCGAGTTTATTGCACCGATGTTAATGTATTCTTGCGCTTCTTCTCTGTAAATAAAATAAAATTTTAAAGCAAGTTTCTCTTGTAACATGTTTGCATTAAATAAAATTAATACAAACATGTTACAACATAATGTATCTGTACACATGGATATATAGAACGTATTTAACCAATGCAGACACATGCGTTTCAATCTTGCGATCTCATCAGTGCAGATTAACGAAGTGGCGTTTTAAGATTCGCTCCCGCAAGAAAAGCGCAAACCTATCCCGTCAGCTGACAAGAGATATCTCGTGACATCTGACGGGTCAAGTTTTTATGCTTTTCTTACGGGAGCAAATCTTAAGACGTCACTTTCGTTAACCTGCACTGATGAGATCGCAAGATCGAAACGCATGTGTCTGCAAATACAAATGTTTTAACTTGTTTGTATTAATTTGCATACTGCACATTGATATACTATTTCTTGGTATATTAAAAAAAATCTTAATTTTATAACCTATTTGTTTGTGTGTTTTCTAACATTTGCGTTCTACTTATTTAATATGCAATGTTCAAAAAAGAAACTAACAGAGCCATCTTTACTACCCCAAATTTCGGTAGTTTGTGTTTCGGTAGCTGTTTAAGACACTTGTCCCACACAAGTTGAATACATCGCACGTGATAGCGAGAACGTGATTGAAACCGCTGGTAAGTGCTAGGAAAAGTCAAACTAGATGCTGATTTGATTTCTACGATTCCACGAAGGCCAATCAAGTTATATTATCGCGTACCGCATGAAAATCTTCGATGCAGTTTTATCATTTTCAATTTTTTTACAATGTTCCATCTTTTGTCGTTCGGAACAACCTCCTACAAGATGAACGTTTTCGTTAGTTCCAGTAGAAACCGTGCAACATAGATTGTCATAATTCTGTCATTAAACTTGTGGCTAAAGAAACAAAACGTTTACGTAAGATCTAACAGTACATAACGGATCGTCATGGCAACGGCATATCATTGTTCCGTGCCGCTTTTCGCGTCAGAGGAATATTATGGATCCAATTCACTTGTTCACTTAACACATGGAACTTGATTTATTGATGATAGGACGACACATTGGCACTTAATATTCCTAAATCCCATGTAAATATTCTACGAATTAACCAATAGCCACTTCAAGACAACAATAAATTTATGATGTAATCAGTGGCGGTTCTTGATGACGTACAACGTGTGCTGTTGCAAACAATTTTGGTTGCAACTATTTGCTTCTCTGTATACAGATTGGTGGCGTAGTTAAAAGTAACTATTTAGCTTCAAATTCACACATACATATACGTAGATGTATAACAATTTTCAAGAATACTGGTAGGGATGGTTTTCACTCATGTAGTGCGTTATGTGGAAAGCGGGGATGATATTCGTTGTTCGCATCTCGATGCTTGCCTCTGAGCAAACTCGCGCGAAAAACTAGAATAAATTTTGCACATTTCATTTAGAATTTTGTTTCGTTTTTTTTTCCTAAGAATTTTATTTAGTTTTCATTAATTTTTTAAAGAGTTTTGTTTCAGTTCAATGCTAACGCATACATACATACATCAATTATTATAATAGCGGCTGCAATTCCTTAAAGCAAATCTCTACATCCACACTTTCATTCTGCCGTACTTAAACACATATTAAACACTGACGAATGTATCCCCACTATTGTAACTAAACTATGCTTACGGGCATTAGAGTCACATGTACGAGCAAATATACGTGTGCTAGTGGTGTAATACGCTTCGCAATTTCCACCGTTACTTCAGTCAAGCTTTATATGAAAGCTTAAACGAAGGAGTCTCATCCGTGTCATACGTCATCTAGAACCGCCAGTGGATGCGATTATTAACACAATTATTGCCATGAAAATAATTTGAAGGAAATGTGAAGCCTTCCACCCTAGTCTACCTGGTTTTAAGTCCATTTATTATAGGCGGATCAAATTTTTGACATATTGTAAATGATATCGACAAGCTCTACGACTTGAAATGTAGTATTTAGACAATGCACATTGTTTTATATTTTCTCTATTGAAAATTTGCGATCCTACACAACAGTATATTAATTGAAATAGACAGAGAGTGGTAATATTAAACAGTTAAACAGAGCAGATGCAACACCTACAAATATCGAATCAATTAACAACTTACCTTGTGAAGCTACCGCAATGTCTAAGCATGTCGACGAAAGAAGAAGCGATCACACCGTCGACGTTTAAAATGAGATTTGGCTTTTTGCTCGTTGTGATTTTTTCTACTTCAAGTGCGTATTGTAACAATGGCGTTGCGGGGAAGTTGTCCATTACAAATTCCTTCACGATCTTCACTCTTTGGTCGGGATTATTTAGAGATTTCACTCTATGTCCTATACCCATGATCAGTTCTCCCTTGTTTCTCATTTGATTCACAAATTCAGTAGGATGTAATCCTGAAAAGCAAATCGAATATAATTTTAAATAATAAAAAACGAGGGAAAAAGATACCTGAATCATATGCTTCGCTGAATTGCCTGGCAGCGCCATCTAACGCGCCTCCGAAGCGATCTCCTATGGTTAACAATCCGGAAACTACACTGGATACTAAATCTTTTCCAGCTCGTGCGCAAACAATGGTGTTGTGAGCTCCGGATACTGCAGGTCCGTGATCCGCAGTCACCATCAGGCACATTTCAAAGAACTTGCAGACGTATGGTGGCAAACATCTTTGGAACCACAGCAGAGATACGACACCGCCGATACCGACGTTTTTGTTTAAAACATCGGATATTGGCATACCCGCGTATAATAGTTCTTGGCCTCTCTCGTCGCATATAGACGTCATAAAACTAGCTGGTTTTCTTATGAGACCTAATTCTCTAGCCCAACTGTAATCCATGGGGACAGTCGGTGGAGGTACTTCGAGTTCGGGAACGATAACACCTTGTTTAACCAAGTTAGCATAGACATTTTGAATGATATCCCCTGGTGGTATAATAATAATTTATAAGCAATTGCCGGTTTGAACGGGTGTTTAAACTTACCTAAAGTGTCGAATGATTCAGGTACATAAGCTCCTGCTGATTTAAGAGCTAGATTTTTAGAAGCGGCGGTTTCCTTATCTGAATTTGCGCATGAACCGGCATGGCCGAATTGCACTTCAGATGTGAACATTCCGGCGCAAGTACCTATTACAAGTTTTTTTTAGAAATATATTTAAGCCGGGGAAATGAAAGCAAAAATTACCTATGCACCAAGCGATAAGTGGTTTTGTGATTATCTTATTTTGTATAGCTTGACAGACTTCGTATTCCTCTACACCTCCGACTTCACCTAGTAGGACGATTATTTTGACTTTATCATCCTGTTGATACCTGGAAATAAACAGACAGATTGATTTGTGTTTAAATCGGCTTCTCAAAAAAGAAAGGTTAGTCGCATCTATACTGAAAGTGGTAAGTTAAAAAAAAATCAGAACGCAAAAGAGAATAGATTTAAATCTCAAGTTTTATATCTTAATCATAAATAGCTCAGAGTAAATATAAGGTAAGTTTAAGACCAAGTCGGAATCTGTCCGGTGGTTTTTATTCTCGGTTAAAGTGAATGTCGACAGCTAAACATCTTGAGTGCGTTCAACGTTGACTAGCGGCGACTGGCAAAATATATACAGTAAAAACTTGCTTATTGAGAATATACAAAATTATGTGATTGGCGCTTTACGATAGGAAAAGTGAGGCGAGATTAATCAATTTGACAGACTTCAAAATAACAAAACTGACGACATAAGTGAACGTGACAGCCGACCTATCTTGCCACCAATCTCCCCTATATTCCCCTATTGCTATATATTCCTACCTCGCGCGTTTTCACTGCATACGCGCGTCCGTGCGATGTTACTCAAACGAACTTCTCTAATGTAGACCATAACAGCACCTTCAATGCGACGGTTGTTCAAGAGAAAATTCAAAACATAAAAACGTATTTATACGATCTGAATACCAATTGAAAATATGGGAACGGACATAAAGTAGACTTTGAAGCGAGTTGTAGCACTGGCTCTATGAAGAATTATTATTGGAACAGAAAACATTAAAAATTTTAACCGAGAAATTCCAGAAGAAAATGCTTAAAATGCATCCGCAAGCTTGCCTTTGACACAAAGTTCAAATTAATAACTAGAGTGGTTCATTTTGCCGACGCCTAGTAGCGCACTCGGTGCTAGTTCAGCCGGCGGTATTACATATTGTAATGTGAGTCATACAATGACGTCACTCGCCATACGTGACAACACGTTTGAGATCCGTCCGGGAAAACACCAGATAGAGTCCGTAAAGATCTAGATGCGCCAGCAGGACCTATACAAGGCGTGTATAAATTGGCGGACCCACTACACGTGGCGACATTCTTGGTCAAATTTTGAGTTAAAAGTCCTAATCCTAAAACGATGTATCAGGCTAGATTACATAAGTGTCAAAATTTGACAGTAGTAATGTATTTGACTAGAACAACATTAGGCTGCCTAATTATTGTTTTACAACGTTGTCAGATGTGGTTTTCGTCAAAATAAGTTAATAAACAAATATTAAAAACAAACTTTAAAATCAAAAAGAAAACTTTAACGAAAGGATAATAACAACAATTCTTCTTTCTTCTAAATTGTAGCTCTTTCTGTCAACAAATATCGAGTAATAATGCTTATTTCAAGACTGAAAGTCCGAACTTTAGGAACCTCGTGCAAAGATAATGGAGCATGGTACAACATTTTCGTATTAGGATTTTGGACTCAAAATTTGACCAAGAATGTCGCCACGTGTAGTGGGTTCGCCAATTTATACACACCTTGTATATATACCGCTCAGAAGGGATTATGATTGATTCAACGAGTAATCGCCGTCGGGTTGATATTGTGATATAAATGTGAAATAAATACTGTTATTAATAGTTTAAATTACCGTTAGTTTTATTTAGAAGAACCCAGAAAGACAAATATTTTACAATACATTTGAATTAATTGCACACGTCTTGCTTGGCGAGCATGTGTTCTTATTGTTTGGTGTGTTGTAAAATGTGTAAGCAATGCGCTCGAGCTGATTCAGAATAATATTTAACTATGTGCCTCGGAGAATTGAACCATCTCTATTAATGACATGAAACTTGAATCAACCTGTATATGTAGTTCAAGACATATGACCCGACAAGAATAGCTACTTTCTAAATTTGTCCCCGTTTGCGATTTGTACTCGACCATTTTTGTGAAGCGAAGAGAAAGCGCCCTTATTATTTAAAATGTCAAAGATCTGGGTTAAAAAAAAGTAGGCACAAAAGAATATTCACCTACGAAATACTTAAAAAGTCAATACATAAGCATGAAAGAATATAAGGGTAAGTAAATGAAGTTAATAGTCCTAAGGAGAAAGCTCAAAATCTAACTGTGCGGGTAAAGTAGAGAATATAACTGACAAAGTAATAATAATATTTTATTATTTACCTCTTAATGTGATCCATGAATGTCGTGCAAGGATATCTATCCCCACCGATTGCAACTCCTTCGTAAACGCCATCAGTTGCCTTTGAAATTATGTTGTTTAGTTCGTTGGACATGCCTCCAGATCGCGATACATAAGCAACACTTCCCGGTCGGTAAAGCTTTGAATGGAGGATGTTATCCATCATCCCTATGAAAAATATAATTCAATAAATACCTAAAACTTTATATACAGGTCTCATTTTGAAAACGTACCACCCTCTATATTTCGGCCCCTATAGAAATTCCAAAAATATGCAAAAACACGTCAAACTTATTTTTAAGGGGGACATTTTGTAGGCTGGTTTTCAATTAAATTACATCAACCCTCTAGCGGGGGTGGACACAACCTCTAAAAATTTAAATGGAAATGGGGGTTGAGTGATACCTCATTTTAAAGGTCGTTTAACCCGCTTTTCAAAAATGCTTTTGAATGCGTTTGACGTGTTTTTGCATATTTTTGGAATTTCTATAGGGGCCGAAATATAGAGGGTGGTACGTTTTCAAAATGACACCCTGTATACTGAAACAATTATATTTAAATCGGGTAAAATAGTTTATTTAGCACATTCACCTCCTGTATTGCCAATTTTGAAACAGCCTGGTTTTACTCCGCCTACAGTCGCAGGACCTATAATCGACACGTCTTTCTCATTGGCCAACTTGATCAATTTACGCGTCATATTCTCGGGTATTCCCTCGGCAATAATAGCGATAGTCCTGATTTGCGGAAAGTCCATAGTTTCGACCGTGCTCTGATAAGCTGACCTGAGAGAGGCAAAGTTGACTAGAACATCGGCATCTGGGTGTTTCGTCATGGCATCATGCATTTTCTTATAAACTACCAAAAAAAGAAATCGATAAAAACGATTAATTTAAAAAAAATTCCATTTTAAATACCTGGTATTAGAATCTCTTTATGTCCCCAATAATATTTTTGCTTGTGATCACCAGTGAACGGATAAATGACGGCCACCACGCTAGGTTCGGTTCTTCTACATACGAAATCGAAATCTAGCATGCTTTGAACGGCTCGCGATTGCATTCCCCAAACGATTGCTTTTGTCGTAGCCGAAAACATGGGTAACTTTGATGTTCCATCGCCCTAATATTGACCCAAATAATACAATATTAATTTTATTACTTTAAAATGAAATATTAAAAAAAGAACATCGATTTAAAAAAAATACTAAAATAAATATACAGTACTGTGCATAAAATAGTAGGATCATTGTAATAATTGGGTAATCTATAATAAAAACTTCCCTAATACAACAAATTGAATTATTGCATTTACGAAATATTGTTTAATTTGAATAGGAGGAACCCGACAAAGAGGGTTATTCATGAAAGGTTTGTTCAAACTCGCCAAAAAAATACATACAGTGACAGTCGAATACCTGCGCAGTGAAGAAATATTCACATTGCGCATGTACCGGCCCCCACTGTACGGTTTTGTTAGGGAGTTGGAACAAACCTTTTAAATCAATTAATTGTTGCTATTGCTTCCTCATGGCCACAGCCCATTGATGTTTGCGATCTGCAACAGTTTAACTACGAATAATTTAATTACAAACATTCTATAAACTTGGAAATCCATAACTATCAGAATATGAAGTAATATTCACGTT
Organism: Melolontha melolontha; assembly: GCA_935421215.2. Classification (NCBI taxonomy): domain Eukaryota; kingdom Metazoa; phylum Arthropoda; class Insecta; order Coleoptera; family Scarabaeidae; genus Melolontha; species Melolontha melolontha. The sequence continues at coordinate 8,990,223 of OW285241.1, forward strand.
TATACACTTTCCAACTGTTTTATTTTACTATTTACACATGACATGTTTCGCCAGGCGCGGCTCGTGATGACGCACTGTTGGGCCACGCACAATGATACGAGTGCTTCGTGTATTCTCGTGTACTAACTGCAGCGTTTTCTTAGTAAGCACCGAAAACACACGAGGCACTCGCATAATTGTATGTACCCCTACAATACGTCATCACGAGCCGCGCCTGTGTTTCGCTACACTGTCGCTTCATCAGATGTTAAACTATTATTATAGTAATAGTTTACTGTGAATTTTACTTCATATTCTGAGAGATTGATTGATTGAAATGTTTGTGCCTACTTCAAAATTGTGATAAAGTATTTATATTACAATATGCCGAGTGATTGGGATTTTTGCTATCGTTTAAAGAAATTTTTGTAATCCAATCTAACGTCACGAGTTATATATATAACGTAAATATCACTAATAAATAGAAATACAGTGATTAAAGGTTTCGATTGAATCAAAATTACAGCACGAATAAAGAATATCCAGGGAATCTAAATACTATAAGGAGAGTGGTAATACATTGGACAAACTAAAATGTGATACAAACTTCTTTCAAAATTAAATTCTGAATAAGCCATAGTAACATGTTTCTGCAAGTCCACTTTAATGCGATTTGAAAGGAATAAGAGTTGTAATATATTTACGATACCAGACCAAGAGCATTATAATCGGGATACATAGCGTTATTATACTTTTGTTTAATAAATTTTAGGTTATGGTTGAGTAATTTAACCAATAGAAAATAACATAAAGACATTAAATAAATGCATATACGACGCCAGTTATTCGAATTTTTCCAAAAACAAATTGGAATATCGATGCGAGAGCTCGCAACAAGCTTTGCTACAAAATAATACAAATCTGTATCTTTGTACATGGACACACAGTACGTATTTACAAGCGTTTGCCTCAACCACCAAACGCATGCGTTTCTGTCTAACGACTTTGTCGATGGAGGGTTTACGAAGGACAAGACTCGTCGCCAGGTTGCGTAATTACGCCACCTGGCGACGAGTTAATTAAAACTCACAGTAAATGCGTATTTTTTTTTCTGCAATAGCTTAGCTATTCGAGAAGAAATCACTTTCATCAGCGTAGTCAGTTTTGTCCGTCAGATGTCACGCGGCTATCTGGTGTCATCTGATAGAACAAAATTTGCTATTACACCAAAAGTATACTACAGTCGTTTGTCTTGACAAAGTCATTTGACAGAAACGCATGCGTCTGGTGGTTGAAGCAAACGCTGGTAAATACGTACTGTGTATCCATGTATACAGATACACATTTTGTAGATTCGAATTTTTATTACTGAAAAAAAAAATTCGGCCTTATGCAGGATTCGAACGTCGTACGACAAGCCAACAATGTTACAAATGTCACGGATTGTTTCTCCTTCGGTCTTGCATGGTAGCATCACGCATTTTTGCCACATTTTTTTGCGTGTTTTCCATCGATGGACGACCGAAACGGTTATCACCTTCAATGGAGGCAGACACGTCCATTTTTGAAATGGTTGTACCACTCATAAGTTTGCGTCTGGCCTAAAGCATTCTCACTCAAGCATTTTAATAGTTTCCGCTGCCGTTTTACCAAGTTTGAAGCAGAATTTGATGCACGACTTAGTATAGACATAGCTCACTCCATCTAGCGCTATAAAGTGTACTATCATCTCTTCGCACGTCACAGTCATATTCTGGGTACCGTCTCGTATAAATCGATTAAACGGCTTACACGATTCTAAGACGTGCACGTCATCAATGTCAAAGCAATATTGCAAAATCGATTTGTTTACATTTTAGGGTTAGGGTAGTCAACGCAGTTACGCTTCGCATATAAGAATATTTTAATTTATTTTTAAATAATATTATTCTTTAAAATATTAATTAAGACATTTTTTCTGTACATATTCGTTTGCAAAGAGAAAGCATTTCTTTTGTTATATCCCTAACCGAGGGACCCTTGGTCTTCTACCTGGCCCGTCAACAACCCTAACGTTCACTGTGGAATTTCTACATACATTTCATTAAATTGTTTTAATTTAATTACGTACATCTCCTATGGTGTTTCATATCATTAGAAAGCTTATTTCACAAGGGATATTTTAATAATATTTATGTCATCGATAGAACACCTCTTCAGGTCGCGCTTCTTATTAATTATTAGTCAAGATATCGACCCTCTCTTCGACTTAGGTCATAAAGAAGACCTTTTTCTAGACCAGTGTTCTATCGACACAAACTATCAAGTCTCTTCTCGTTAGAACTCTCGTAAGATCCACATCTTACCCGCCGTACTGGTCAAGTAGTGGCATGATGCACATGTCCCTGTATCTCAGCGAATTAGAAGGTAATCTTGTATTGTTCAATATATATTATTCTTTTAAGCGAATCCATATTAATTTACATTGATTTAATTAATTGATTCCTTGTTCCTCCGGCCAAACATCGCTCTACATATACTTGACCAAGTATATCTTCGCAGACCACGTGGCCGACCATCTTCGCAACTCAAAGGTAACCCTGTATTGTTCGATAGAGAGATTATTTTATATTAATCGTAATTAGTTATCATTTAATTTACTGCTCAATTTAACGTTCGTTTTAGTATATTTTGTGTTAGTTTTCAATTACTTATTTGCCGCTCCTCGTGTATATATTACTTTTAACATACCAAGTTCAATTTCTTTCTTATGTACAAATAAATACAAACTTTAAAGACAACGCTCCTGTGTTTTATTTAGTTAGTAAGTTGTAGTATATTTATTTAATTTAACCATTATCACACAGGTCCTGGACCTTTGATGAAACTTCACCAGCACCACTAATTATTTTATTATAGAACAATTTCATTATTATTAGCACACGGCAGCCGAAACCGCTAACCTGCGAAGCCGCGGTTTGTAATAACGCTTATGTCAAACTTGCAATATTTAGGTTATAGATGTAATTATGTAATATGAAATTATAACAACTTTACTTCTTTCACAGTTGATAAAGGTAGCAACGGTCCATCATTATCATGCTCTGCTTCACAGTTTGCAATCGCTGATGCAAAAAGTCGCTTACATTGGCTGCGAAACGCTTTCAGCATTGCAACCAAGAGTAAACAGACGCAAAATATGACAGAACGATATGTGTCAACACTGGACATTCGCACCAACATAAATATGCATTCGCAGTGATGTTGATATAAATATTATAACTTCGTTTATAATTTTTGTGTTGGTGATTCTGAAAATTCTGTTGATGACGTGCACGTCTTCGAATCGTGAACGGCGTATACTAACATATCGTATATTCGTTTTATGTAAGGTATGCCTTACATAAAAGTGGGGTTTCCTTATGCACAATACTGTACTAAATACAGATTACATCTGTTATTAATTTTAATATGGATTGGCGGTAATGCCGCAAGATACTAATTGGGAACCTATACTCTTGATCTAATCTACGAATGATGTATAAACGTCATTAACTAATTACTAGATTCATGCTTGATTTTGAAGTGCATGCATAAATATGCGTCGTCATTCAAAGTACATTTAAAAAAAAGGGGGGGGAAATAGCGAAAATGTGTGTGCATAAATGAAAAAAGTAAGTTTAAATTTTATTTACCTCGGCGCCATACTCAGGTATCCTTAAGTCTACATGATTTGATCCGTGGTCCTTTAAAAAATTTTCACTTGCTTAAGCGTTAAATTTCGATAAACTGAATTTTTGTTAATAACCCGAAACGTTTGGAAAAAGATGTTAGTGGTTAAATTAAAAGTAAAAGAAAAAGCCAAAAACAAGCGTTGAGACAGATAGAAATAGAAGGAGAAAATAATAAAATTCAAAACGAAAACTTGTAAAAAATCAAGGAAAATATCTGTTTAGTTGGTAATACTGTTTTATACGAAACACCTTGTTGTCTAATTAAATGTATCAGTTAAAAAGAACAGATATGCCAACTCCATTTGCAAATAAAATTAATATTATTGTGAAAAAGGAAAAACAAAACTGTGTAAGAACAAAAAATAAACGCCCGGATTGTTTTAAAGTTGAACTTACCGCTGGATGTCTTGGCAATGGTAGGGGCTCGGCTGCGTCTACAGTTTCTGTCGCTATGCTCTTGCTGGACTCCGATTGACTTGGTAGTAAGAAATTAGCTGTAGTAGTCTCGTGACTAACAACATTTTCTTTGGGAATTGGTTTCTTACCCAAAGCCATACCACATATTGCAGTCATATGAGTTTCCGGTCCGAATACATATAAAGGAATACCTACGGAAGAAAAAAGTTTTCATTAAAATTAATTAAGGTACCGTCCCTCATACGAACATCTCATAAGTTCAGTCTTTTAGTAAATATAGCAAACGCCAATTAAGTTGGCGCGAGGAGGGGTGAGTTCGCGCAGGATTAGAAGTAGTGGGGAGATTTGTATTTGGTTTTACATCAAATGTCAGATAATTCTAACCTCTGAGCGTATATCATTTTATGATCCCCTAGCAAAGACAATATGTTCCGTCAAACGTCAATGACAAATGTATTCCGAAAATTATTTGAGTAGTGGGGGTGGACGTTTTTAAAAACAGCTTCTGCGCACCCCCTCCTCGCACCAACTTAATTGGCGTTTGCTATACTTTCCAACAGGTATTAAGCATTAACCGCTATTAACAATTATGACCCACGTTACCAATTATTTTTCACAATTTAGTTTACTTTCAGTTTTACTTTCACAAATTACCGAATACATTAAGAACTGTGTTAATCACTATGGCCAATGGCTAAATTATTAAGCTAAGTATTCTGATACATTACATATGCGGTTAGTCCGTAGTATGAGTGAAGACACAAACAAAATACAGTTTCTAGAGAGACGGCTGTGCCATCTTTGGAAATGTGGACAGGGCGAGATACTTCGGCTGTCTGACAACAGGCAGCGCTGAATTTACTTCTACGCTCGGTCTGGATAATTTCTGTGATATGGCGATGTGGTTCTTTTTCTGTGAATGTGTCTGAAGATATCCTTTCTCCAGCAGGGGCGTACCGATGAGCCTGTAGAAAGGCGAAATACGTATCTGCGTGTCTGGGGAGGGATATGTTCGGACACGTTCACAACAAATATTAATAGTGAACCTGTATTTATGTTCTTCACACCAGATTTTTAATAATATTTTATATTATTAAAAATACCTTTGTATTAAACAAAACTTACACTTTTCAACATAAAAGAGTTACTTATATTAGCAAAAAAAAATGTTATATATTATAGTGTATTATTCAAAAACGAAACAAAATTTTGCCACTGCATTTTTTAAATATTGTAATAAATCCAATGCGATGTTATCGAAAACGCCAATGAAAACATCGATGCTCATTTCATGCACATCCCTACGCGATGATCGCAAAGCTGTCTTCATTTCGATCTTCTAGTCAAAAGAATTGAATCGAAAAAATCGATTAAAAAATCAGAGATCGCATTACGAAAGAATCGATTCAGATCGCGCATCCCTAGCGGTTGATGACTTTAAAAATGACATAAATAAACTACGGCCAGAAGATTGGAGAAAATGTTTTCAAGATTGATTTCCACGGATGCAAAAATGGATCGACTGTAGAGGAGAACACTTTGAAAAATTACAAATAAATGTTTTTCGTAAATAAATTGTGTTTTACTGTACCAGGCTCAGCAGAAAGAGAATAGCCCTCGTATATACGAAACATATTGAACTAAATACATGTGAGAATGTAAAATAATTATTAAAATTTCATCTCACACACAATTGTCGTTTAATTTGTTGCGTTAATTCTACAATCTGATAAGATTGCTCTTGCCGAAGAATGCAGACGCAACACATTGCGACGTCAACCATCCATGTTGTGAGAATAAATTAAAAATGTATGAAAGCCACCTGTCTATCTCGAAACGTGCATTTCGTTCTCATTAGAACTCGTCAGTACACGATATTTGGACAGGCAGATATGACTTTCATTTCTATACTTGTGTTAAATATCATTAGGCATAGAGAATCAACGTATGAGTACATACAATGTATACGTACATGAGAAAGCCAGTCCAATGCCAGCGAAGACCGCGACGACTGACGATTGTCTCCGATACCGATTGACTGGAAATTTTGCATTCAGTCTAGCTGCGGCCGTTACAGTTTGAAAGCGTACAATAAAATTAATGTATAATGGCTCTTTATACACCCACTGAAAAGCTTCAGTTAGTAAAATGGTTTTATGCTGGCAAGTCTGCAATGGAGTGCATGAATTTGTTTGCGCTGACTTTTGCAAACCGTTCTGTACCTTGCAGACAAACAATTTATAATATTATAAATAAATTTGAAACTTGTTTCTGTCTCAATAACTGTACGAAATGCAAACCAAGAGAGGTATCACCACAAAAAATTGAGGAAAGAGAACGGCGGGATGTATTCATTTGTAGTATTGTGGAAATTGATAACACGAGATCTACTAGAAGTACTGCCGAGGAATTGGGTACAAGTAACACAACTATTCACGTATTCGGAAACGTAATGGTTTAAAATGTTTCAAATATTCGAAAACTCAAGAAATATTTGCCGAGGACAATTTCCGGAGAATGGAGTTTTGTCAAGACGTTATGGAAAAGATACATCGAGATGAAAATTTCGTTAAAAATATTCTCTTCACCGATGAATCAACTTTTCCATTACACGGAAAGCACCTCTGTTCTTCGATATTGGGCTTCGGAAAATCAACACCGGCATTTTGCAAATCGCACTCAGTATCCTCAAAAACTAAACGTTTGGGCAGGTATTTTAGGCGACCACTCTATGGCCCCTATTTTATTGATGGTATATTAAATGCCGACAAATATCTCGAATTACTGAAAAATCAAATACTTCCCGCCATTCAAAACATTGGAATAAATCAGGAAATCGTTTGGTTTCAACATGATGGCTGTCCAGCACATAATGCAGTGAGGGTAAAGGAATTTCTAGGAAATACTTTTCCTGACCGTCTTATTACTGGAACAGGAAACATTAAATGGCCCCCGCGATCTCCTGATCTATCTCCAAATGATTTCTTTTTGTGGGGATATCTAAAAAATATTGTTTATACTCATGAAGCTGGTAGAGCAAAAAATCTAGTTGCCTTGAGAGAAAAAATAACTGAGGCTGCGAATTCATTAACTGCCGACATGTTAGCAAATGTAAGAGCTAATTTCTACGACCGCCTAGGACAATGTCTTGCTGTGCAAGGAGGAATTTTTGAACCTCTTGTATAATTTATTATAATTTTTAGAATCCTTTTTTATTTATTTTATTAGGATTATTCTTTAATTTTATTAGAATTACGCTTTTATTTATGCGACGCACCGCAGCTTAAAAATTTCCTACATGTACTGAAAGAAATAAGAAAAGCAAATCCCTTGCAATTCGTAAATGTTATTTTAGAACGCATTACAAGTACCTATGTCGATGATCAAATGATTACTGCTAACTTGTATTTGCGAAACAATCGGAGACAATCGTTGCCGGCCGTCGCGGTCTTCGCCGGCTTTTCCATTTACATATACATCGTATGTACTCATACGTATTCCCTAAGCCTAATGATATTTGACACATGCGGTATATATACGAAACACATTGAACTAAATACATGTGAGAATGTATAATTATTAAAATTTCATCTCACATGCAATTGTCGTTTAATTTGTTGCGTTAATTCTACAATCTGAGAAGATTGCTCTTGCCGAAGAATGTAGGCTCAACACGTCGCGACGTCAATCATCCAGGTTACGAGAATAAATGAAAAATGTATGAAAGCCACCTCTATCTCGAAACGTGCATGTACACTAGCATTTCGTTCTCATTAGAACTCGTCAGTACACGTTATTCGGACAGATATACATGACTTTCATTTCTATATACATTTTATCATCATCAGCATAAAATAAACAACGACAAACCCTAATAAACTCTGTTACATCGTTAATGAAAATTATAAATAGAAGCAAGCCAAGGTGACTTCCCCGCGGAATACCAGATGTTATATAAGTAGTGTTAGATGTAAAGTTATCGATCGTAACAGATTGGGTTCTGAAACTCAAATAGGGTTTAAATCCAATGTAATAGTGAACCATCCACATCGAAATTCTCCAGCTTAGTAATTAATGTAGAATGATAGACTTTATCCAAAAGCTGTGAAGAAATCGATATACACAGCATCTACCTGAATCCTTTCATCCATAGCCTCATCTAAACTAATATTATAAAGAGGAAACATTTGTGTTTTTGTATGTATGTTTGTAATGTTTTCACACATTTTCAAAAAAAAGGGATCATCAATAAAAATGCATTAATGTAACCCAAGGTGTGAAAAAATTAGTCACAAAAAATCTGCCATCGCGTACGCTGCGGAAACTATTGTTAATAGAACAAAAAAATGTTCTACAGTATTATAGAACGTATTAATATCTACAAAAAAGTCCGCGAAACCATATGTCCAACTACTGTAGTTATGCCACTATAACTACTTTTTTACATTTTAAAAGTTAATAAAAGTGTCGACAATAATCAAACCATATTATCCATACCTCTGTATTATTTCTTATCCTATTAAATGATATTTTATTAAAGACCATTTCAATACCAGTAAAATACTTTTTAAATTATTAAAATCGGACATTCCATTCAAAAGATATAACGAATTTAAAAATGTCAATCTAAAGAAAATAATGTTATAATATAATGTAGTAGTATTGCGATGGCCATATTCATTTTGTTTGTAATAAATTGACAATCGAAAAATTATAACTGGAATAAGAATAGTATTGGCAGAAGGAATTTAATAACAAGTTCAATGAGAATGAAAAGTAATAGGAAACAGGCACAGAGAAGCTGTTATAGAAAGAAGTTAAACATAAAGTGATATAAAATCCAAAAATTAAGGATCACAAGAAAGGAAGATTAAATATTTAAGAGAATACACTCACTATTGTATTTATTCAAGGTAGGATCGAAGAAAAGAGAACATATACGATACAAATTTTATTAAAAGAATTTAAATAACACTGAGATATTTGAAAGGTGACGTTTTTGAAGTAATTTCGACAATGTGTCAAAAGCCAAGTAACAGGAACATTATTAAAATAGCGGGTTACATTGTTTATAAGTTATGTTAAATAACTAAATGGACTAAACAAAAAATGTACTCAATTCATCAGCTTTACAATTAAAAAAATTATTTTTTTGTCCAAAACATTTTTTTTTCCTTTAACTTCACATAGCCACAGCAACGCAATTGGATGATTTGTTTTCCCAGTGAATTTATATTTACTATAATACAATTATCTCTTTTCTAATTCATTTCATTTCAGATTGAGTCACAGCGAAGCGTGGTCGGGATTAGCTAGTGTATATATAAAAAAAAACTAAATTCAATCAAGTTTCTGACTTGTTAATAAAACTTCTCCACTGAAAGAACAACTGGTCCGTAATTACGAATTCAAAGATTTTCCTAAAATGGGATAAAATGTGTTGTAGTAATGTAACTCTTAATAAAGCTGGAAATGTGATTACAAAGAGCTATTTTAAATACTAATAATATCAATCTGGTCTATAATTAGAAACGTTCCCAGAATCATCAGATGTAGAAACACAAACCATAACACCTGATGTTTGTCAAATATCAGGTAGCGTAAAATTTTCCAGATACACGATGTTAAAATGAACTTTGAGAAGACAACAACATCGCTATCGAAATGCGTATTATTTCATATGATAATTACTTATGTAGTATAAATTAATTGTTAAATATCTAATCATCTACATTTACTAACATATAAGTACAAAACTTACCTAACGTTTGACCAACTTCACGCATTCTTCTAAGACCTTCTTGGTAATTCGGCCCGGCTCTACGCACGAATATGGATATCTTGTTGTCAATTAGTCTCTGCTGGAACTCCCTCAAAGCCGTTATTATGCCCCTGAATGTCGAAGCAACGTTCGTGAAGTTTGCAATGCCACCGCCAATGATCAGGACCTTTCCTTCTGGGTGTTTCTCTTGGATCATCAACGACAGTATGGTTTTTGCGTATTCGTAAGTTTGTTGTTCGGATGGCGCACCTACATTAAAGATTATTTTAATGAGTTTGTCCAAAATTGTAATATAGAGCAAAGTTGAATATTTTAGAGACACCAAGTAAAATTATAAACATCAAAATTGTATTCGTTTAGTTTGTATATAAATACCTGAATATTCTCCATAATTGGCCAGTTCAGTGGCACCACCGTAATCACAGATTGTATCGCTGTATATTACAGAAGCTCCTCCCCCTGCTACCATAGTCCATATCCTTCCAGACTTGTTAAGGATTGTTAATTTAAGACTTGCTCCCGATTTAGCATCTAAATCCGCAATGTATGCTTCTTCTACAAGAGGATTGAAACGAATGTTACTACAGAATACGAAAAATAGAGACCAAAATATTATAAAAACCCCGAAAGAAGAAAATATTGTCTTGATCTTACATTCACGTCGCGTAAAATATATTTTGTCTTAGAACACTGCCCCCTAGACCTTCATGCTATGTAGAGCAATTAAATAAATATTATTTTCCATGTCGTCTTCACAACAAAGGAATTTGAGTTAGTTCCAAGCTTGTATTTGTTTTATTTAAAAAAAATCTAATAAAAATATTCATTCCTTAATATCCCCTCTCCCAGGTTATTACTACGATTGGTTCCAGCCTCGCCGTTTCAAAAAAAAATTGTAACAGTAAGGCTGGAACCATAGGCGCAATAAGCCAGTGCATTATCAACCTGCTATTATTAAATGTTTATTAGTTTAATCCAAGTTGTCCAGCTTTGATTTTAAAGTAACGCAACCTCAAACAAAAATTTTGTAGATTTTATTGATTCCCAAGAAACGCTTAACATCACGAACGTTTGTGGCACTTCCGTTTATAACACAGGTCTACAAAATTAAACTTTTTGACAGATGTTTTTATTTTGAAAACTGATTTTATATAATTTTGGTAGGCTGATTTAAAAAATTCTATGCATTTATTTGTATCACGTAAGGTTTTTTTGCAAATATTAAATGAAAAAAAACAATATTTCTAAAAAAAATTATTTGTTTATTGAGTAAAAAGGTGGAATGCAAGTTAAAAAAGTGGAAAAAAATACTTTACTCAGTCTTTTTTAAATGATATCTTTGTCTTTTTGCCAGAAAGCTGCGTTGTCCGGACATTCGGTTGTATGTTTTTAAGGGCATATCCCGTTTTAACATCCAGCAGTAGTCCGCCATCATCGTTATGCTCCATCTGCCTTGGTATCGCCGTTCCATTTCCTTAATGTCTTGGTGAAACCTCTCTCCCTGTTCTTCGTAACTGCTCCAAGATTTTCAGGAAAATAGTTCAAGTGTGAAAACAGGAAATGCACTTTCAAACTCATAATACAACCTAGACGATGAACGTGTTGTAACATATTTTGAACAATATTTTCGTAGTCTTCGTCCTTAGAGTTCCCAAGAAACTTATCAATTACTTCTTTAAATGAAACCCAGGCGTTTTTCTCGACATTGGTCATTGTGTTTTGAAAATCCTTGTCTTTGCATAATGTTCTCATCTGCGGCCCAACAAAAATACCTTCTTTTAACTTGGCATCGGATAAGGCTGGAAATGTCTCGCACAAATATTTAAAACACTGTCCATTTTTGTTTAGGGCTTCAACAAACTGCTTCATCAAGCCAAGTTTGATATGAAGAGGAGGCAGTAAAACTTTTTTGGGGTCAACCAAGCTATCTCTTAATACATTTTTGCTACCAGGTGTAAGGCTTGTTCTAGAGGGCCGTTCTATTTGAGTCCAATGTCTATCCCTTGCTCGACTATCCCACTCACAAATAAAGCATGGAAATTTTGTATAACCTCCTTGTTGTCCTAGTAGCATGCACAGCACTTTAAGGTCACCACAAAGCATCCACTGATGTTCTTGGTAGTTTATTTTCTTTAAAAGAAGTTCAAAATTTTCATACGTTTCCATTAAATGTACCGAATGGGCAACGGGAACCGAGGCCAGCTCGTTACCATTGTGCAATAAAACGCCTTTTAAACTACGCTTACTTGAGTCAATAAACAGGCGCCATTCTTCTTTTACATACGGCACATTTCCTAATTTTGAAATTAAGTCAGGAATATTGTTGCAATACACTAGCGTGAGTAAAATATTGACATAACTCTTTTTCGCGATCCCGGTAAAGCTTGATGTGACGCCAGGTGCCAGTAAATGTTTCTCACGAAGTCGGGAGGCTAACAATTCGGATGCATCCTTTGGAAGGTGCAAATCTAATTAAATCATTTAGTTCGCTCTGGTTAAACACTTCGGGCTCTCTGAAATCTGGTGTGAAATCTGAGTCATCTGGGTCGCAATTAGATTCCTCTGATTCTGACGATATGACGTTTTCTAGTGCTTTTGGAGCGGTAGGTATCGGTACATCTGGTTCATGAGGAACTGGTCGAATAGCAGAGTCAAGATTGGGATACACAATTTGTTTCTTATTTTTCTGTTAAATCCTTGAACATTACACGAACAAAAATAACAATCATCACTGTGATTTCTAGGCTCTCGCCATACCATAGGAACACCAAAGCTTAAACATTTCTTCCTACCTTTTTGCCAGTTTCTTAATGCTTCAACGCAAACGGAACAAACAGTATGAGGAGCCCAGGACTTGTCTTGGTCGCCAATTTTTACACCAAAATAAGCGTCGAATACATTTTTCACGAACGAAGTTATAGTTTGCCTCTGCTTTACTACGACATAACTACCACAGATATAACAAAAGTTATTCGGATTGTTCACACAATGTCTTCTTTCCATATTTGTACGTTCTAGAACACTTAAAATACGCAACAACGAAGACAACAAGCGCGCGGACACAGTAGCACGACGACTAACACAACCAAACTGCACATAAGCAGGTTTCAACAGTGTGGCCAAATTTCAAAAATTCTTGGCGCAGACTCTAGCATCAAATTTCGCCCAAAATCGCAGCCAACTTAAATTTTAAAATTTAAATTCCCCGCTAAAATAATTTAATTAATTTGAAATTTAAATAAAGGTTCGAGTTCCCATTTCTTTCTGTATTTTTTTTTATATTTGGCCCAATTGCCCATTTTTATTTTCGATTTTATAATAGCAAACCGTAAATAAAATAAACTAAAAACTGAAACTGAAGTACTGACAACTATTAGGTTATATTCGTTCTCACTTCGATATTTATACCTATTTAAGAGATTTTAGCGGAATGTGACTCAACAATAATAACCAGAAACAGCTTCAGTTCGCAATGACAATCCGTCACAATTCGTTTATTTAGCCAGTAATGCCAATATTAAGGAAGTATTCAGTGCCTATAAACTACAAATAAACTTTAAAATATCTCATTGATAAAAATAATCAGAATCCTAAAGCAGTTACATACAAACTGGTGTAAGTGGTCACACTTGAAGTTTATACTGTGAATTTTGTGTACTTGTGAACAAGCCTAAAAACTAAAACATTGATCAAATAAAACGAGTAGGAGTAATTAAAATAATATGTACAAAAGCGAGAAAAATATATTGATTTTACTTCTCAATTTTACCTATTGAAACCGAAGTAAATGAATTCGAAAATTACAATTATATAAAATCGCCCAATTTGCGACTTGCGATTTTTTCAAAAATTCAGTCGCATTTATCTTTTAATAGTAGCCCAAATTGTGATAAATCGCCCAATCTGGCCACACTGGGTTTCAACGTTGTATTGACGCTTCTGCGCCGACTCTGTTGCTTTGCTGAGAAATCTAATATTAACCAGTGTTGCCAATTCACATTTAATTTCATAAAAATCAATTCATTTAAAAATCATGCCTAACATGGAACAAACATATTCTTGTCATAGGTATGTATATTAATAAATTAGCATTTTTAAGATATAGAGCGCTATAAAAAAAATTTACGTGATAGAGCAAAAATATGGCGTTTTTTGGAATAAGGGCCCCCAAACATATACAAATTAGCAAACAGCTTTCAAACATCAAAATCACTGTAGACCTGTGTAATTTCAACAAGTACGTAATTTATAATCTTAAAACAAACAAAACACAACACTCAATTCAATTATTACCTGCATAAGCATCCCTTCCAAATGGCGGTGGATAATCGATTTCACCCCACTGAGGTTTGCACAAGAATTCAGCGGTCGCATCTAACTTAGCGGCAAGATCTAATATGTATATTTCATTATCGGTAACTACCAAGGGATTTATTTCTAAGTATGTGAAGTAAAGCTCCACGTATAATTTGTACAGCGTGTTTATAAACTTGCTAACCATGGCCTTTTTGCTTGGGGAAATTCCACTCAAAAGGACTTGATCGATTCGTGATGGGTCCAGCGTTTCGCCTACAGGTATATCCAACTTCAAAGCCTTCGAGTCTACGTCGCCAATATCGACGCCGCCTTGGTGATAGAAGAGGATTGTATCTGCGCTTCTGTGAGAATAAATGCAGACGTACATCTCTTCGTCTGGTTTGTGCGGGACGAATGGTTCTATGATGAAGCTTCGCAGTTTTCCAACAGCGGACCCGATTTTCTGATCTTTGCCCATTCGCTCGGATATCCATTGTTTTACTTCGTTTAAATCTTTATTGACGGCTATTAAACCTGTGAAAAGAAAATGAAATTTAAACATAGTCACGATTATAAATTTTAATGATGATGCAAGTGACTTGGTCTTAGACAGACACATAACACTTTTTGTGATTGCAAAGTTCCGAAAGCCGCACACCATTGATGAAGAACTGATTCTACCAGCTGTGAGTTAATACGCGCCGTGCTTATAATCTAGCTCTCGATATTATAAGAATTCCACTGAGTATAGTATAAAAAACTATAAAGTTTGTCTTTTCGGGTTCTTAAATAAAACTAACGGTAACGTAGACCACACTATATTAATAATAAAAACGAATAACAATTTAAAAACTAATTACCAACAATAAGCACATTTATGTATTTATATTTATGTTCACTCAGGGATGCTCTGGAATCGAATGCCTTAATCCCTTCCTCAACGGCTTATATATCAATGTGAAATTCCCTTCTCGAGCGTTCTACATCCATCGAGAAAGCGCCAAAGGTATGACACGCGACGCATCGTTGGATGAGTCATCACTAAAGACGGCAGACTATGTGCCCGAACAGTAGCGTGATGTGGAGGGATCGAGTAGAGGCGTACGACGATCAATTCAGTTGCCGTTGAGACGTTGTAAGCGATACATTGTTAACACAATCGTGTTGAAAATGTCGGGAGTGCGTAGAAACAATGCATCGACTCGGTTGCATCCTAACGTAGTAAAGAAATTTTTACATCGGTTTCCCGATTTAATATATGACGGTACCGTAGTGAAATGTTTAGTTTGTGAAACAACTTTATTAACTTGGAAAGCAAGTCAGTGCCAAAGACATATAAATAGTGACAAACATAAATCGAATAATAGTGGACGCAGATCATATAATAAATTTGTGTGTGATTTAACAATGATGTTAAATGCGACCAATATACCAATGCAGAAAGTGGAACACCCAATGTTTCGTCAGTTTTGGAAGAAATACAATCCTACGTGGAAATTACCAGCAAGAAGTACGCTACGGAATTACGTACCGTCAGTGCGTGAGAGAATTGTAAATTGTACGAAAAATACGGTAAAAAAAAAATTCCTGTGGTTAACAATAGACGAAACTACAGATATTAAAAAACAGTCCATCCTAGCCATTCTAGTACGGACGCTGACTCCGCAAGGACCTTCTCCTCCTTATTTACTAACCTGTAAACGAATGCAAGGGTGTACTGCCAGAGCGATATATGATGTATTAATAGAAACACTACACAAATTTGAGATTTTACCGAAGCAAGTGTTAATGTTAGTTACCGATGCTTCCAAGGTTATGTGTTCCACGGCAAACTTACTCAAAACGATTCAACCAAACCTGCTGCATGTCACATGTTTGCTTCACGCTTTACACCTTGTAACAAACACTATACGTACAACTTATCCTGATGTGGATCAACTGATAGGACAAACGAAAGCGGTTTTTCTTAAATCTCCGAAACGGATTCGGCTATTTCATTCGCTGTGTCCTGATATACCCGAGCCGCCGCAACCAATTCTTATACGATGGGGTACTTGGTTAGAAGCAGCATTTTATTATTATAAACATTTTGAAACAATTAAATCAGTGATTTTACAACTAGATGCCAAAGAAGCAGCTGCAATACGGCTCAGCCAGGTTCAATTTAACAATCCTCAAGTTGCAGCAAATTTAAAAATTATTTACGACAGTTACGTTCCAATACTGGACGCAATAAAAAGTTTACAGAACACTGCGCTGTCCTTATCGGACTCATTAGCAATTATTGACCACGTAAAACTAGTGCTGTATATCCTTGAAGATGAAAAAAGTGATTGTGTCCGTGAAAAATTTAACAGTGTATTAGATAAAAATGTAGATTTTACAAAATTAGGGCAACTTTTTACCAATACTGAAGATCCGTTGTACAGATACAAAGAGCGCTTTAACTATGCAAATATAACATCTCTCAACGTCGAACAATCCTTCTCTGTATATAAACATATATATACGTCGCTACGTACGAACCTTTCCGAGACTAATACAGAAACATATATTATGGTGCAGTTTTTTCATCGCGCACATCCGCATTTTTTTGCAACAATGTAAACATGTTGGGTAAGTTATTTATGTTTTTCTTAACGTTTCGTATAGGGATTCGATATATTTATTTTTAAGTAAGCGCACTGTTATTCTGCTAAACTCTCCACGCAACGCCACTGCTGGGGCACATAGTCTGCCGTCTTCAGTCATCACAAAAGGATTCACGAAATGGCTCAATGCGAAGAAAATTCTTTGTATTTAAAAAAAAAAACGAATTCTCTACACAGTTTGACGAGTCAATTCTGCCAAGAAACAAAGTGTTACTTTTAGCTTATACGAGATTTGTAAAAGAAGACAAAAATTTCCAAGAATTATTTGCCAAATGTTTGGAAAGGTGAAATAATATTTGAATTGAATCGATTCTGCCTTTACTTCATGTAAATCCATATCAAATGATAAAAACACACACAATGTTGTATTAGATTTACACTTTATTTAATAATATTTAATATATATAACAGCTGTTTCACCGTACAACCGCTTGTTATATCTGAAGAAACCGTTGTTCGGTGAAACAGCTGTTATATATATTAAATATTATTAAATAAAGTGTAAATCTAATACAACATTGTGCGTGTTTTTATCATTTGAAATAATATTTAATGAATTAAAAAGATTATTCGATGTAAAAGCTATACCCTTGAGTAATATCCTCTCAAATGTTACTGACGATGTTCGTGCAATGGTAAGACGACACTTAGGCTTTCTGGTATATTTAAAACAAGCTATACTGAATCTATTATCTGTACATCGTTATTCATCGACATTTACTTATCAAAAATCTTAGCGAACATTTGCATGGGGCTCCCTAGATTATGTCATTAGAGTAGGTAACGCATGGAACATAAGTTTTGAGAGAAAAATCAATGGTAAAAAAAGGCAAATTATTATACACTATTGTGCCACACAAAAACTAAATTCACAAAACTGATAACGGCCCATCATCCTCAATGGCGTGCATTTTTGATAGAATTCTGCCCATTATTCTCTTGACGACGTTTATAATCACTTCCCGGATCTTCTGGAATATTCTGGCACGTAACTGTACTTCATTTTGGGCGTCCCTTGTCATAAACTTTCCTGCTCAGTAGTACCAAAAATTCCTCAATGGGGGGCGCCTGGGGTACGTTGGGGGGCTTGTCTTCCTTAGGTACATAATTCACGTTATGATCAGTTAACCAGTCCTGAGTGATTCTAGCATAATGGCATGAAACCAGATCGGGTCAGAATATTACATCATCATTGGGGTGATGAGCATTAATGAAATTTATCAATTTAGATAGACATTTGCGAATATAGACGTTTGCATCCACAGATTCACCTCCAACTCTCCCAACGTAAGGTCTTGAAATTCCTGCTTGAGAAATACCGCACTAACCATAATCTTATCGGTAAATTTCGGTTTTAATTTTACGTTGTCTGGACAATTTGCAATATTGGCCGTGTGAAAACCATCGTTACCCTTTATTTCCGAACTGGATACTGTAAAATATTTCTCTCTGTTGCCAATAAAATTTTGACGCCTTAATGTTCGACAGCATCTGGAGATTCTCTCTAGCTGGGTAGCGGTGTATTTGGGACACTTCCTTCTTTTTCGATATTCTAATCCATTTTTAGTCAAAATTCTGCCAACAGTCCTATGCGCAATTCCAAATCCACAGCCTAAAGTATGCATAGACGCCCCAACTCCGTCTTGAGCAGATTGGATGAGTCTGTTTACTTCATGTAGGGCCAAAACTGGAGGTCGTCACTTTTCGGTAAATTAATGCATTGCATACCTTCTTCATATTCCTTAATTGTGCGGTAAATGGTTGACAGTTCAATATTTTGGTCTCGAAAAATGTAAAATCATTTTCGGATGAGACTGGCGCAGAAACACATTTTAGTAATTAGAAAGAGAGCCACCTCATAAATGAGAGAGACAGCTAGTAGTATAAATCCGTGTACTATACGAGCCACAAACGTTTATCGATTATTTGTCAGTCGGTACCAGGCATTTGATCGGTGTGTTTCGTAGTGGTGTTGTACGTACATTGAGAGTTTTCCTATTTGTAATATTATTGTTGTGTTTTATCTATTAATTAATTTTTTTTCAAAGCTATTCAAGAGTAAGAATGCATCCTCTTGTAAGTAGAAATATACTTATCATAAAATTCCTGAAAATTTAGTTGTATTTATTTACACAGGGTAAAATGTCTGATATGGCAACAAACTCTGTCCTGGAGGAAGTGAGCCCTTGTTCGAAAAAGAGAAAAGTTATTCTTGAACAATCTCGTGAAATAATTTTTAATGTATATAACTATTTTAAAAAACAAGGTGTGACAGGTAAATATATTTACAAATTAGGTGGATACATAATATTTAACCTGTAATAATATTACTTTTTTTAAATCAAAATTATAATTTATTTTGTTCATCATTTATAGGTCAGCTGCTAGATACAGTTGCAGAAGCAACAGGTATTTCTAGGAGCACTGTAGGTCGAATAATTAAAGGTCATGCTGTTGAAACAAGAAAAGTAAATTCATTCTTATCGACAAAAATAAAACCACCAAAACCATCACCAAAATCTACTGTCGATAACTGTGGGGAAGAAGTTATTCGCAGAATTATACATAATTTTCATGTGACTGAAAAGAGAAGACCCACAATAAAAGCCGTTTATAATAAAATTCACGATGATGAAGGAATCGATTTTGCAGGAGGGCTATCATCTTTTAAGAAATTATTGCTGCGAATAGGATTCAGGTACTTTTTTTATTATTTTTAGTAATATCACTCTAAACTTTTTATTTGCTAGATTGAAAAAAACTACTGATAACCGTAAGATTTTAATGGAGCGGTTTGACATAAGAGAGCTGAGGTGTTCTTACATCCGCAAAATAACAAATTATCGTACCCAAGGACGTCCAATAATATATACAGGTATAAAAAGCATTTAGAAAATCTATTTAGTACATATTTTAAGTACATAAGTAATTTTTAGATGAAACTTACATACATGCAGGGCATACATCTCCTTTTGGATGGGTCGATCAATCTAATGAAGGATTAAAGTGTCCAATTTCAAAAGGGAAGCGTTTAATAATTGTTCATGCTGGTTCTGCAAAGGGTTTTGTTAATGATGCGTTATTAATTTTCAAATCAGATCAAAAAAGTGGCGACTACCATGAAGACATGAACTTCATAAATTATAAAAAATGGTTAGAAACATCTTTAATTCCTAATTTGCCTGATAATTCTGTGATTGTTGTGGATAATGCCAGCTACCATAATGTTATGTCATATAAACATCCAACATCAGCCAGTAGAAAGTGTGATATGATACAGTGGCTAAACGAAAGGGGCATAACTGACGATGCAAATTGCACTAAACCGGAGTTGTACAATTTAGTAAAACTTCACAAGCCAAAACATATACAGTACAGCATAGATGGTATATTTGCAAAAAAAGGCCACACCGTCCTGAGATTGCCACCATACCACCCAGAACTAAACCCGATTGAAAAAATCTGGGGCATTGTAAAGAATCGGGTTGCATCAAGAAATGTTACATTTCATATAAATGATGTTGAAAAATTGGCGAGAGAAGAATTTTCAAACATCAAGGTAGAAGAATGGTCAGAAACTTGTCGACATGTGGAAGGTGTAGAAAAAGATTACATTATGAAGGAGCACATAATGGATGATTTTTGTGAAGAATTTATTATTAATGTCAATAATGACTCTGAAGATGATTTCTAAGATTTTTCAAGCAATGAAGACTGAAGATTACAAATGTTTGAAAATATATTATATTAATTTTGTCATCAGCGAAAATAAATATTTGATTATACATTGTATGTATGTATATTTGTTTTAATAAATACAACAATTTTTCTAGGCACATGCTTGTGTATTTATCTTCTTTTAATGTCTCTAAAGTGAGATTTTGGTTAGCAGTAAAATTATAATGAGAAAAAACTAAATTAATGTTAATGAAAACCATATTACAAAATATGGATTAATATAATAATAATTTGTAAATACAAAGACTTAAATGTGAAAGCACTATAAAAAGAAATATTTCATTGTAAAATACAATTTATAAAAAATTTGTTACATAATACCAATTGATTTAGTAATTATTTTATTCTTCGCGAAGTAATAAGTTTATTTAAAATCGACAACAAAACATAATCATTATGGTTTAATAAAACTAAATATTATTTAAATTTAAAACTGCCGCCTATATTGTCAAGACTGCTCAATATTTTTAAGGTGTTCAGTATTTTTGTAACGTCATCGCTCGCGTATCTTCAGTCACATCCGAAAGTAATTTTACTCTAACAATCTCGCGTTTAGGTACACGTCCAACTAAATTATATATAGACTTTCGTATTTCAATCTTCTATGGCATCTTTCAAAACTATTTCTGACGAATCTAACATGTCACCAGATTAACTAACAAACGAGAATCTTCTCTAGCTCAGTGGTAACTAGTTTGAACATTTTTTGGTAATAACATACCCCGTCAAAACTTTTTCTCAAAACTTATGTTCCATACGTTAGTAAATTAATCAAATCAAAATGGAATAAATAAGATATTATTTGCGCAACTTTGTTTGGAAAATGTTGAAAAATATGCTTATTGCCTTTATTACTTAACACAGAAGAAAGTTCGTTATAAAAGTGAATGTTTGCAATGATTTTATGCACTCTTTGATTCAGTATTGGAACTTGCTGGAAAGTAAATACAATGATTTGTGACTCAATTTAATTCAACAATGACATAGCTTATATGATAGACTTATTTGCCAAATTTAACCAAACCAATTTGAAGCCGCAAGGTGATAAATTTAATTAAAACTAAAAAGATCTTTTCTATACTAACAAAACATGATAGTTTTGATATTTTATACGAGGAATACACATTTATAGTACAATGATGCTTTGACGGGAAGTTAGTCCGTTAAAGACTTGCCCCTTTAGAATACAGTCTATGAAAATTAATCAACCGAAAGATGGGGCTAGCAGCAGTCGAGTTCCACTTCCAACCAAATCATATGTTCATCCTCCTATACTTATTTATAACATGCTTAGTTATAAAACTCCTGGTCAAAATTAACGCATAAGAAAAAAATTCTCTTTATTACTTTTATTTTTACGATCTACCAAATCATAATATCCATGTGATATTATACTTAAATTATTTTAATTAATCTTTAACAAATGAAATTGGTATTATCGCCAAAAAAATTAATAAATAACAAAAATAAACAATGTTAAATCAATTGTGAAACGGAATCTATGAAAATTTTTGAGAAAAAAAGTTTAAGGTGAAATTGAATCGAAAGAATTTAAATTCAGTAGCGTGTAGTTCCTCCTCTATCCCTTATAACCGCTTCAATTCGTCTGGGCATGCTGTTGATCAAGTCGTGAATAGTTTCCTGGAAATCATTCCCCAATTCGAAAGAACGAGCCGTTCAAGTTCCCTTAGATTCGTAGAACCAAGTGTGTGACGCCTAACTGATCGTTTTAGTGCATTTTATAGATGCTTTGTGGGGTTCATATCGGGGTTTTTTGTCTGCCAGTCCATAGATCGAATATTCACGAATCAAAGATAGCCTAGTGCCTTTCTAAGAATGTGCAGTCTAGCATTATCCTAGATAAACACGAAATTATCCCCGATGAATGGAATAAATGGCGTCACATCTTCTTCTAAGATGTTTCCTACGTAGAAATGTACATTCATGGGTCTCCTCCGTATAGGAACCAAATCTATGCGTCCATCGGAAGACATTCCTTTTGATCCATTACAAAATAGGATCTTCGGAGAGATATTGCAGGCAGCACAGCTCTCTTTTGGCCTTCGCCAGACTCGTTCACGCCCATTTCGTGAATTAAGACCTACTCTTGCTTCGTCGAAAATAAAACTCGCTTCTAGTCGTCAATGGTCCAATTTACATGTCCCCTTGCAATAATCAATCTAGTAACTCGTATGTTCCCTAGAGAGCAGTGGTGCATAACTGATCCTCTACTGTGCAATACTCCTTCATTAAGCCTTTTCATAACCATTCGTGCAGAAATTGTTACATATTGAGCTGCTACTAGGGCTCTGCTTTGATATAAACTTGTAGAACGTGTTTCTTAAAGCGACTTGCATAAGACTTCTTACGATCTTGTCATGGGATTTTACAGTAACTTCAAAATTAATTGCAAATGTTAACTGTTCGACAAATTGTTGATTGGCTCCTAACAAGTTAGCAACATATCACTGACAACATCCATTGTTAACTAGAATTACCGTTTTTACAGTTTCTTCTCCTCATAAGTTGCGTGGACGATCCGATCATCTCTTCTACTCTTAAGTGTATTAGACAAGGTGTTTAATTCAATTAATGAAATTCACTTTTAAAAAGCTTCTAGTAAGACTGAATTTATAACACTTTAAAAATCACTTTAAACAGCGTTCGTCTTAGTGGCAAGTAAATACAAAATGTTACTTTACATCTGTCTAACGATTGCATTTATTCATCAATTGTGATACAGGATATCCTAGGAAAATGTTTAATGATTTAAAACTTCCAAGTTTCTGAGCATTAATTTTGATCACGAGTATATTTGCGTCATAAATAATCATTTTCAATAGTTTCTGACAAGAATAAGCTATCTACATATTCTGTTTGAGTAATGACCAATTTTCAATCATTGAGATTGGCATCTTAATTAATTCAGAGTGTCAAACATCGCTTCTCAATCACCTGATATCACTCTCATAAAACATTAGTGGACTTTAGTAAAAGCCTGTTCAAGTAATAAACACATTTCCGATAAAAAAATGTCGAAAAAATATTTGCTACAAGAATAGGAGGTGAACGAACCCACAATACTAAGAAAATCAATGACTAAAAAGTTAAGAAATACGCCCTGTGTTAAAATACATAAAACTGTTCAAAAATAGTAGAACATATTAATTATTTACAATACTAAATAAACACGAAATATGTAACAAGTGTTCATTTGAAAAGTCAATCTAGTAGCATGTGATTTACTGAGAACATTTTGAAGTATGTCGCAAAATTAAAATTTACTACTTAACCTACGAAGTCGTATATTTTGACAGTTTCATACATACAAATAAATAACAAATAATAGGTATTTATTGAAAACTATAACAAATGTTGAAAATGTTGTCCTTCAAGATCAATGCACTTTAAAATCCTCCGTTCAAAATTTCTGATGATATTCTGCAACATTACTGGATTGTTATTAATTTCCATGCATTTCTGTTCGATTCTCTGTAGCATATCATTCAAATTCAATATAGGTGTTCGAAATATGTTATTTTTTAGATAAGGCCACAAAAAGAAGTCGCAAGGTGTTAAATCGCATGAACGTGTAGGCCAGGCAATTTCAGTATTTCGACTAAGCGTATAATTATATACGCTTATATAAGATTCTGCAGTACAGTGACAAGGTGCTCCGTCTTGTTGGGAATATGCATTTTGTAGTTCATCATCATGCAACTGATTGACAAATGGTTGTAAAATTTCCGTACGGTACCTTTCAGCAGTTAACGTCCCTGAAAAAATATTGGTCCAATGATTCGCCTTTGGCTTATCGCTGCCCAAATACCAATTTTCTCTGGATGTGGCGATTCTTCATTAATTACATGTGGATTTTCACTACTCCAAATTCTTGTATTTTGTGAATTTAGGTATCCCGTTTTATAAAACCATGCTTCATCAATAAAGATGACTCTTTGCGAAAGTTCTCCATTATTGTTCATATTTACAAACCAATTACAAAACTGTAGTCTACGTGGGTAATCAATTTCTAACAATTCTTTTACTGCTGTGACACGATATGGATAAAGTTGCATATCTTTTTTTAATAACTTGTGAGTTGTACCAACAGAAAGGTTTATTTGTTGACTCAAATGTCGAACAGATGTTTGTGGTTCATTTTCCATTATTTCTTCAACACGATTGACAACTTGAGGCGTAAGTTTCTTAACTGCTCCGCTGCCTGATTTTCTTTAAGAGACTACCAGTTTCAGAAAAAAGTTTTAAAGTTCTATCCAAAGTATTCTTAAATTGTATATAATCTATTACAAAATGTGGAAACTCAACTTGAAATTCTACCATGCAATCTTGAACTGAATGAACCCATAAACCATCAATTTTATTACCACTTCGAAAATAAGCCTGGACTAAAAAAATTTTATGTTCTAAAGTGAAAGCCATTTTAAAACTGAGAAGCAATTTATTTAAACCAGAATCGACGCACGATTATTTTATGCACTAACTGATATTTGTGATTGACATTATCAAATGTCATTTGGATTTACGTTTACGGAACAACAAACACATACTAATATATTTGCGTCTTATTCTCTCAAAATTTCAAAGTAACCTAGATTGACTTTTCAAATGAACACACGTTATGTAAGAGTATCTACTATTCATTGAAAAGAGAATTTCAAAAATCTAAGATACGTGCGACAGTAAATTATTTATTAGTAGTATCAACATGTCTATGGATATATTAAAATTTAGAAAGTAGACTTTCAGGAATGTTATAATGAAATCTTTATTGACACTTTCATAAAAGGTATGTTATTATTAATAGGTTAGTGGATTATCTTCATAGACTATTAGTCCAGGTGGATTTTTAATAAATACTTAAATTAGAAGTCTGTGTATATTTAGCATTAAATAATTTATACACTACCGTCGAAATATTTAGAATTTTATTTAATTATTTTATATAAAATGCATCTATTATATAGTATTTATTTAACTTTTAAAGTAAGGTTTAAAGGTCTGGACTATTATCCTATTGGAATATTTCTGACCAAGAATTCTCTTTCCAAAGAGCGTTAGAATATTCTTTTTGCATAATTCTTTCTATTTGGAGTCAAATTTCCACTGTTTCTCCCACAAAAATTCCCAGATCATTACGTAAGTTCTGGCCAGCAATTCTTCTTTCAAATTCAACATTTTCGTGAAGAATTTCAAATATCCTCTTTTTCGTATTATTCCTTCCACTGCTTCTCCCGAAAAATTACCCAAATCTAGATGATATTGCATTATTCTCGAAAAATTTTCAAATATTTATCGTTACACTTTATTCCTTCGATTTGGAGATCTTCCGCCGTCTTTTCCCGCAAAAATCGCCAAACCATTATGAAAGTTCTGATCAACAATTCTTCTTACAGGTTCAACATTTTTTTGAAGAATTTCAGATATCCTCTTTTTCGTGTTCTTCCTTCGATTTGAACTTAATTTTCTACTGTTTCTCCCCAAATTATTATGTAAGTTCTAACCAACAATTCTTCTAGATGATATTGTATTTTTCTTCAAGAATTTTCAAATATTCTTCACTCTAGTATATTCATTTGATTTCCAGTAAAAAAATCTTTCATTTTTGCCTGAAAAAATCGCTAAATCATGGAGTAAATCCTGCCCAAAATTCTTCTTACAGATGTAAAATTTTCAAATATTAAGCTTTTCATGTTATTCCTTCGATTTGGATTTAATTTTCCACAATTTCCCACCTAAAAATCTCCAAATAATCGTGTAAATTCTAACCAACAATTTTTCTTCTAAATGAAATTGCATTTTTCTAGAAGAATTTTCAAATACTCTTCGTTCCATTCTAATCCTTCGATTTGAAGTAAATCTTCCACCTTTTTTTACGCAGTAATAACATCAGAGAATATTCCATCCTTCTTCTTGATAACGCTTCTTCTCATCCCTCGGAAGCAGAATTAAAAACAATTGATGGCAAAATATTTGCAATGTTTATGCCTCCTAACGTAACACCATTGATACAGCCGCTGGATCAGAACGTCTTACGGTTCACTAAGCTTTATTATAAGAAAAGTTTACTGGCCTCTATAATTTCCAGTTCAGAAAATATTCAGGAAGCTCTTAAAAATCTGTCGTGAAAGGATGCTGTATTGAATCTAGCCGCTGCATGTGATAAATTGGAGCAATCTGTTATCGCTAAATGTTGGCATAACATAGTATCAGACAGTGACAATACTGAATCTGACGAAGAAGACACTCTCCCCTTAAGTGTTTTACAACGAAAATGGAATGAAGAAACTTCCGAAATTGTAGCTGAAACAATCACTTTATTGAATAATCTTGAAAGTGAACCGACCAAAGACCAAACCACAAAGACTCATATTGAAGAATGGAATAAAGACACAGTTACATATGAAAGCGAAGATGAAGATGATGAAGACGATAAATTATTAAAAAATCAAGAACTTGAAATTCCTAAAATACCGCATTCGGATGGCGTAAAAGCATTAAATATGGCGTTAGATTGGGCGCGTACAAGCAATTTGGATGCTGAAGACATTATAAATTTAAAACGATTGCAAGAGAAAGCAATTTTGCTCAGCATTTCTAGCAAACAAATTCAATCAAAAATCACTAGCTATTTTATGTAATGTTGTATATTATTAAATAAACGATATATATGTATATAATGTTTAGTATCTACTCGCTAACGTGAACAATCTCGGGTTTTTTGTGTCCATGGTTTCGAGATTCTACTGCATTCTCCTTTTTGTGTTATTCCTTCGATTTGGATTTAAGTTTCCACTGCTTCTCAAGTAAAATCTCCAAATCATCACGTAAGTTCTAACTAACAATTCTTCTTCTAGATGGTCTTGCATTTTTCTCGAAGAATTTCAAATACTCTTCATTCCACTCTAATCCTTCGATTTGAAGTAAATCTTCCACCGTTTTCCCTACCAAAATCGCCGAACCATGAAGCAAGTTCTGACCAACAATTTTTCTTCCAGATGTAGCATTTTCTTAGAGAATTTTGAAATATTCTCTTTTTCGTGTCATTCCTTGGATTTGGATATAATTTTCCACGGTTGCTCCCGTAAAAATCCCCAAATCATTACGTAAGTTTTAATCACCATTTCTTCTTCTAGATGGTATTGTATTTTTCTCGAAAAATTTCAAAATATTTATCGTTCCAGTTTATTCCTTTGCTTTAAAGTGAATCTTCTATGGTGTTTCCTGAAAAAATCGCTGAACTATTAAGTAAGTCTTGCCCAAAGTTCCTTTACCAGATGTAATATTTTCTTGAAGAATATTCAAATATTCCCCTTTATGTGTTATTTCTTCGATTCGGATTTAATTTCCTACGGTTTCTCTCGTAAAATATCCCAAAATAATTACGGTAAACTCTAACCAACTATTCTTCTAAACGATCTGGCATGTTCTCGAAGAATTTTCAGGTATTTTTGTTTTAGCATTATTCCGTAGATTTGAAATGTTTTCGCATCCATTTTTGACGGTGAACACCACACAATGTTCACTTGCACATTTGCCAGATCAACTACGCAAAAATATTTCTCGGTTTCTGTCCAAAAGTGTTAATTTCAATCTATTTATTGAGGCTAGTAAGTTTCATTTATAAATCGCTCCAAGCAACGGGTTTTTTTACAGCTACATCACCTTAAAGCATCTCAAATCATTCGTTATACCGTCTTCCATTTAATTTTCGCTTGATTGCCGATGCCATTAACCACGAATTAAGTTTCGTAATGAAATTTTCACAATAACAGATCATCAACGTTGGGGGTCGTTCTTGACTATCAACTGCGATGTCTGTACGATTGTTCTCTGGTTTTCTTAAGAAGAAACTTTTTCAGCGATTTCGCATTGAGAGTACCTTTGCGAGTGTAAAATATAAATTCCGGTTAATGTATTTACACTTAAATACTTAGTCATCTTGTAAAATCCTCAATTTGGCCAGAATTACACATAAAAGATTAAGTATTGAAAGTAATTTTGCATTGAGGCTGGCAATATTATACTCTACGGTTTTATGAAGAAAATCTAACCAACAATATTAATTTAACTATAGCTGTTCCGGTCATAATAAATGCAGGCAATAAAATGATATTTACTTAATGATTTAAGATAACTTATTTACAATAAGATTATAATTTCAATTTGTTTTGAAATTGACCCCTGTTCTCCAAACTTTCCGATGGCAGTGTAAATCAATTAAAAGCTTAATTCGAGTTACTAAAGCGTTTGTTTATTAAATCATTTCGTTAATTGTAAAATAAATAAACCTATATTTACCTAATTTTCCACGCCTTTTAATTAATTGATCTGGTTTGACGACTAACTTCTCGGTTTGTAACCAGGGATGATTCTCGACCAGCTCGGCAAATTTCGTTTCAGGTGTAACAGAGGCGAATTTACACCTTACAGCCGCCGTATTACCCTCTAGAAGTCTATTAATCAGGTCTTTCCCAGTCGCTTCCCTTATAGCTTTCGCCGACATTGTTGTGCTTATTTATAGACTATCTGAAAGGCAGAAATAATACATGTAATTATGGACGCCGATTGAAATCAATATATTAATTAACGGTACCGTTTGTCGCTTAAAGACTCAAATATTTTATTGTAAAGTCTGTTTTTTTAAGAAACCTGATACAACTTGAAATTAATGCAAAATAATAATACAAAACCTGGAAATTTTTATTAGAAATATCTTGAAGATCGATTCATAGCATTAATATTTAAAAATTATTTCGGACTTAAGCCCACTTAAGGGCTGTTCTTGATGAAACATATTGTGCAAGTTTGTGTCACTTTTTCGAGCGCTGCTTGTTAAGTGTCACAAATAACACGACCAAAGTTGGCCGCAAGAGTTCAATTATTAGTAGTTTTTCAGAATAAGCAATTGACTTCACTGGCCAACAATTAATTTTTTTTTCTGCTGACTATGATCTGACACCTATTTTTAATTAATATTGTTACGCTAATGCCAAATATGAAACCCATTTGTCCCTAGCACGTTAAGTTTTCTTTCTACAGCACTTGTTTGCCGATTAAAAATTCTTGAAAATCGTAGTAAATTCTTAATTGACATTCCAAATACATTTATCTCATTAGCATAATGTACACTTGTACCTGATAATATCTAAGTACTTCATGAATTAAGTAATAAACAATTATAAAGAAATGCTATTAAGCTAATCCAGTTCATTAAGTTTTTGGATTTAATATACAGACCATAACTAGGTCTTCTGTGTGCATCTCATAATGGTAAACTTTTTCCTAAGCTTTTAAAGAGGATATACAAAATTTCCGTGCTTTTTGTGCCTCTGGGATTCAAGCTAGAAACCAACACCGGATTCAGAAACATTGGTCTACCAGAACATCCCTAGATGTTGTAGAAAAGAATATTATAAGTCAACCTTTAGTCGACAGAGAAAAAGTAATTTTTCCACCTCTTCTCATCTAATTTGGTCTTATGAATTAATATGTTAAACCTCTAGATTTTCAACGTAACTGCTTCCAGTACATATTGTGAAAAGTTTCCACAACTAAGTTACGAAAATAAATAAAGCTGGGGTATTTGATGCACGGACTAGGTTCGGAACCTTAATCGACAATAATGTTTTAAAGGGCTTTAATGAAAAAGGACCCAAACCAAGTTTTAGAAAACATACTATAGTGGATATGTGAAGTTTATCAAGTCATCAAAATACTGACATCGAACGTATAAACATTAAATTATTATGTTATAATGATAAGATATAATTAAATGCTTGAAGCGATAAGATGGACTCTGCAGTTAGAAAAATATATATTAAATTGTTTTACTTGTAAAAAAACCGGCCTAATCTAAATAAACCGAATCATTATGGAATGACATTTGAAATACATATTTGTGACCTTGTGTACAGTTAAAAGTTGCTGAATAAAACTTTTATCACGAAAATTATATTTATGTTTGATAAGACGAATTTGTATTTTTAGAATATTTTTACAGCGTAAAATTAATTACTATTTTATTATGCAATACTACTCATCAAATATAATCGAAGAAAAAACTAACCTAGAAAATAAATGAATATACATTTATGACGATATTATAAAAGCAATATATCTATCTTATTAGAAACATGTCCTTGTTAAAGCAATTAATAAAATTACTCTCGTAAAAACAGCATTTATGATATAGTACTTTTTATATGTATATATTCACGTCAATCATAAATAACGAAAACAATGTTATTAAATGAATAGATAATTACAAATAATCATAATTTAATTTACGAAAAATTAAATAGGAAGGTGATTTGAAGTACCTTTTCAAAATTTCACACAACACTTTCGCCATATTTTACAAACCTATTGTCAAAAAAAATTTTCCCAAATCTGTCGAACGGATAAGTTTTTAGAATCGTTTAACCCATCGTTGCTAAACTTGGGGGGTCGCAGTGATATTAAAGGGGGGTCGCGAAATAGCATAAGCAATAATGAAAAATCCTTTTTTGTGACAAAAAAAATCATTTTTTTTAAACATTCTACTTACAAGAAGTACGCATGTAAAGAAAAGAAATTAATGATGGTTGCATTTGATTTTCATTTAAAAGTTTCTCCACACGCGGATCTACGTTAGAAATACACAAAAGCAAATTGTTTTCGAGTGATAAGTAGAAACCGGGCGCATCGAGGCGAAATTACGATGAACCATATAAATAATCTATACATCGCAACTGGTTATAGGTGCATACTGGAAATATTCTTTTATTTCTTCATATTTAGCCGTTAGATTTTGTGGAATTGTCTCCATACACAATTGCCGCAATGTTATTAAATCTAGATTTCTATTAAAAACTGCGTCTAACTATTGCCGAAGGCCACATCCGAAGTCACTTAGAATATTTTTCAAATTATTAATAGCCACATCTAATGTGGTTAATCCATCATTTAATTTGAGATTTTGATTTTCAAAATAAGTGATTAGTTTTGGCAAATTTCCAAAGTGTTCCTGTTTTATGAGCCTATCCCCTCCAAAAACATCTTTGAATCTCCAAAAAATAGACGTTCTCCAAGTAATTATGACAGTATTAAGGTTAGTAATCAATATCTATTATCAGGATAAAATAAAACAAATTTTAATGAATTTCACTTTTTAATTGACACTGCAACGATCGTTTCGCTCCAACCTGAGCTTCATCATAACTTCATCAATATAACTAACTTATTTACAAATTTTTTAAAACAAGTATACGGTAACAAACACATTACCGTATACTTGTGTTAAAAAATTTGTAAACAAGTTAGTTATATGTCTGATGAAGCTCAGGTTGGAGCGAAAGGATCGTTGCAGTGTCAATTAAAAAGTGAAATTCATTAAAATTTTTTCTACAAACACCGTTAAAAGTTGACATTTTGACACGGCTAACTTCAATTAAAAATGCGATTTTATAGCGTAGCGTGTTAAAAGTAGTACATACTTTTAACACTAGTGTTAAAAGTAAATTGACATGACAGTTTGTCAAAAATGACAACATATATTAAAATGATTGAAAATTACATATTTCTTGGATAATTAATATTAAATGTACAGTTTGTGTAATTCGAGATATTTATTTCCTGTGTTGCAGTACTTTCAGAATTATTATTCTCGCTATTACTTCATTTTCTTTATTAAAATCCGAACTCATCTTTTATATGAATTGTGACTTATTTTGACGTAATTTAAAGGCTGCGTCCAGTTGTGTCAAAACGTATTCATGAGCTGTCAAATTTGGTCAGTGGAGTTTCTTTATATTTTATAATAAAAAATGTGTTTGTAGAAAAAATATTGTACGATACACATGTTAAAAATGCTATTTTATTTCACTCGTAAATTGCGACACTCGCTAACGCTCGTGTCGCAAACTTTTACTCGTGAAATAAAATCGCACTTTTAACACTTGTATCGTAAATAACTATTATTTTATCCTGATAATAGTTATAATGGAATTTCATCAAGTAAAGGCTGAAACAATTATACATAGTAATCAATATAACAATTTTTTTTAAATATTTTATCTGAATACATAGCATTGCAAATGGGCCATCAATTTCTGCCACAGGATTTTAATGCAGTCCCATCAATTTAGCGTTGTTGCCTACGAATGCGAATATGCAGTGGATATTAACAAAAATATTATTGAAACTTTTATTAAAATGTTATATGCATTTATATCGAAATTGTGTAATATAATGACTGGAAAACTTATGGTAGAAAACCCGTCAGACATAGAGAAGAAAGCTATCAAAATAGCAACTCTTTATAAAAGGATTAAATAAATAATTTTCTATAGTTATTCGTGTTTTATTAATTCCTTCTTAGGTAATTACGAGATAATTAACATTAAAAAATATCAAACATGCAGCCGTATATAGCTATATTTAGTTTTCCCTATGATAAGAGACGGCGCTACATAGTAAATTTTTATTTGCTGCATGAAGTTGTTCTATATATTTATATTTTCTATGCTTAGTGCTGAAAATACTGTTGTTGACACGTTATTTCTACTTTGCGCTCGCTAATTTGATTTATTTGTTTTTTTCTAAAACGTCTATTTCACTATATTTATAATTAATTCATATGATTTCTTGCTATATGACGTCTATGTCAGTGCTTCTAATAGGCAAAGTAAGACATGTTTGCGCCGGTTGACGGTTACATCTACATCAGCGATGCACATACCGCGGCCCGCGAGCCGCAAGCGGCCTACTGTCGATATTTATGCGGCCCGCCAACTAATTTTAAAAATTGTTCGAAAAACTACAAAAGTAGGTAAAAATCCATTCAAATCAATATTTTTAACTTTTTATTTTATTCTAACTTTTGTAATTGTTAATAAGATATGTATCTTTAAGTACCTACTACTTTCTTGTTCAGGTTTACTACGTAGGACAGGTATGCTCCTCGTCGTTCCAAGCATATTGTTACGAGACTAGAAATCTGTCGAACCAACTAGATTACTCGAAGATTCGCGAAACACGTCGGTATTAGCCCCGAACAATGTGGTAGGTTCTCGATGTTAGATAACTCGTATAAATAGAACGCATCGCCCGCTATCGGAGCAGTTAAGTTTTAACTACGGACAAGCGAACGTTATATTGTTTGAATTGTAATCTGTGAAGAATAAATATTTCGTCGTTCGAACTTGGCATCTACCTACGTAACAATATAATATCAATTCTGATATGGATAAACCAGGCCCCAGTAAAAAACGTAGTCTTAAGGTTGAAGATGAAAATCAACAGTTTCAAGATATTTGGACCGAAAAATACTTTTTTATTTCATCGCATAACAAAAGTGTATGTTTAATATGCAAGAGTAGTGTTTCTATTCCGAAGGAATATAATGTGAAAAGGCATTATGAAACCCAGCATCATACTTTTACCAAATTAACCGGCGAAAATCGAACGCAAAAAATTTCCACTTTACAAAGGGAACTTATAGGCCAGCAAGCTATGTTTACAAAACCAATTCAAGATGCTGAAACAGCTACTGAAGTTAGCTTTAAAATATCTCGAATAATAGCGAAAACTTGTCGGAGGTTTGAGAAAATTCAACTATATCGGATGACTGTTCAATGACTTACCACATTAGCAACTAATATAGAAGAGCAATTAGCTACGAAATCGAAAAGTGTTGAGTATTTTTCTATAGCACTCGACGAATCTACAGATATAAGTTCCACTGCTAAACTCTTAATATTTTTACGAGGTGTAACGCAAAAGTTTGAAGTGACTGAAGAACTGATTGGTGTGAGTTCTTTGACAAGTCAAACCAAGGGGAGTGACATGCTCAAAGCTCTTCTGGAAAAATGTTCTATAATGGATTTGGATTTAACGAAATTATCTGGAATTACGACTAACGGAGCACCTTCAATGGTTGGAAGTAAATCTGGGATAATAACTATGTTAAAAGAGTATTTACAAACTAAAAACATAGATACCAAGGAATTAATGCAGTTTCATTGAATTATACATCAAGAGGCCCTCTGTTCAAAATTATTGGTATTTGAAAATGTGATGAAAGTTGTAGTACCTACTGTAAACTTTATAAAATCATGAGGTCTCAATCACCGACAATTCACACAATTTCTCGAGGGTATTGAAAGCGAATATGGTTGATCTCCTGTTTTACACTGAAGTAAGG
The DNA here is from genome assembly GCA_935421215.2 of Melolontha melolontha. Classification (NCBI taxonomy): domain Eukaryota; kingdom Metazoa; phylum Arthropoda; class Insecta; order Coleoptera; family Scarabaeidae; genus Melolontha; species Melolontha melolontha. Next base: position 9,025,002 of record OW285241.1, read on the forward strand.
TGGCTAAGTCGTGGGTTGTCATTAGAGCGGTTTCTTAACTTGATTGAAGAAATCAAAATATTTCTGGCGGAAAAGAAAAAGACGTCTCCGAACTCGACAACCCTGATTGGATGTGTGACTTAGCGTTTCTTGTAGACAACACAAATCACTTGAATGTCTTAAATACGCGTCTCCAACGCAAAGATCAATTGATTTCGCAGTTATACTCTCATGTTTCGTCCTTTCAATGCAAATTGAGTCTTCTCAGGACACAAATTAATTCAGCCAATTACAGCCATTTTCCGAACTACAAAAAAATTATGGAGAAATTCAATAAAACTGATGTCAATTTCGCTGATGTTGAAAAAATTGATATTTTAATACAATCTTTTCATGATCATTTTCCATACTTCAAAAAAGTTAAACCTCTATTAGACATTTTCAGCAATCCTTTCAACATTTCTTACTATACTGTTTTAGTGTGCCGGACAAAATATGTTTTGCCGATCCCTAGTTATTATTATTGTTAAATTCAGAACGACAGAACGTCTACTGTACCGACAATAGATGGCCCCACTATTCAGTTCACAAATGTTTACTAGTGTTTAATATCCCCTGGTTCACTTGAACCGCTGGTATATCATCAAATAATTATTCTTTTTATTCCATTTTGTGACTGCGATGAAATGTTTAAGTCACTGCAAATATGTAACATAAATAGAGCCCGTAGGATGGCAAAACGTTCTGAGTATGTATAACGTCAAAAATTTCAAATTTTACGATGGATATGTCAGATGGCACTAGCAACACTAACGTTACAAGCTCCGGATACAACCAGCCATAAAAAGAAAATTTGTCCAATCTAATTTAATATCTAAAATTTTGTAAAGCTGTATGCGATACCAACCTACACGAAATATATATTTTTTTCAAAATGGTTACAACAAAAATTAAACAAACACCAAAACACTACTATCACATCTAAATAACACTGTCAAATCCAAACTATGTACTTTCTATAGAAAAAGAAACTGAATTGATATATAAACAATATCCAGCTTATTTATACTGTAGTATTGAAAAAATCATTTGAAAGAAGATAGCAAATTCTGATAAAATTACACCTAACGATAAGCAAGACGAGAAGTTCTTGAAATCAATTCGATAACGTAGTAATGATAAAAGAAACAACACTGACATTGGTTGAAAAAAAATCAGCAAAAAAGATCGTACGATTCGTTCTCAGAGAAAGATGTTTATTATTTCGTATGCACATGGACTAATATTTCACTTTATACTTTGCCTGGTTCATTATATTTATTTACGTATATGCACACATATATATCCTGTATTGCAAGATATTGCACAATCAAAATAATCAATGAAATAAATTATATCATACGATGTGTTGATGTAACTAAATTCATCCTAATATGAAATCCAATTTTAAACTGTTTTGATATTCATTTTATTATAACGTGCCTTCGAAAACTTTCTTCATTATAGTAGGTTGTTTTTTAAGTAATTAAGCAATCAAAGATTGGTGCACATGTGGTACTTTAGAAAACATAAAATTCTGACAGTTGTCATACATAAATTCAAATTACGAACTCTTACATTTTTTAAATTATTTTATTATAATGTTAACTGTCAGAATTTGAAGTTTCCTAAAGTTTATAAACTAACAATAGTTTCAAGTAATGTATAGTTTATTTCAAATTATAAGAATATAACTTTGAACGGCTCTAATGCTTTCATTTCACCACCTGCGGCAATAACTACCTGGCCGCTCAATACGATTATCTTTTAAGCAAACAAACTGCTGAGGTCCGTAATGACAAAATTTAAGTAAATTGTAATTACTGCAATTTAGATTAAATAACATTTAATAATTATATAAGTACCAACAGTTGTTAATTTGAATATATAGTTATTATATATAGTTAAATAGTCATTAACATTAAATTGCAATTTAGATGAAATAAAATTTAATAATAATATAAGTACCAACATTTGTTAATTTGAATATATAGTTATTATATATAGTTAAATAGTCATTAAATTACAATTTAGATGAAATAAGTGCTTATATTTATTAAACAAAATTTAAGTAAATATAGTTAGGAGAGTTGGTATATATTACATCTAATATTGAGTCTATTTATCATTTATTGTTAATCTTTACTGCTGTATACATATTTGATTTTTCTCTCTTTACTTAACGAACATGTGGCGACCTTTTGCTGAAGGTGTTAGTGATCATTAGAGTGGACCAATCCGGAGCGATATTGGTAAATATTTCATATAAAAGCCGAAAAACTCCAATAATTTACCAATTAATATATAGATATATATATATGGTAAACCTAATCAGTAGGCGATTAAAGGTCTGTATATTACTTCAAAATATATGTATTTAAAAAACTCTACATGTTTCGGCAGTACGCCTTTATCAAGAGAATACAAAATATAAAATATTTTATATTCAAAATATATGTATTTAAAAAACTCTACATGTTTCGGCAGTACGCCTTTATCAAGAGAATACAAAATATAAAATATTTTATATTTTGTATTCTCTTGATAAAGGCGTACTGCCGAAACATGTAGACAAAATATAAAATATTTTATATTTTGTATTCTCTTGATAAAGGCGTACTGCCGAAACATGTAGAGTTTTTTAAATACATATATTTTGAAGTAATATACAGACCTTTAATCGCCTACTGATTAGGTTTACCATATCATACCAAGGTCACGAAGTTATTATATTTATATATATATATATATATATATATATATATATATATAAATTGATAAATTATTGGAGTTTTTCGGCTTTTATATGAAATATTTACCAATATCGCTCCGGATTGGTCCACTCTAGTGATTATGATGTGGATAGTGATAATACTGTTGGAGCACGACAGAGAAAGCATATATCAGAAGATGCAAAACAGATAATTTTCAATGTCTATCATACCCTGATGGAAGCAAATAACGAACTACAAACCCAGAACATTCAACGAACGTCGCAATTAACCAAGATGCCTTTTGGAACAATGTAAATAATAGTTGAGAATAACGCAGGGCCTCGAAAGCAAAGAAGTGACAAAGGAGCACCGAGAAAAATTGAAGAGTATGAAATTGAAACTATTAGGCAGCAAGTATACTCCTTCTAATAACGCAGGGCCTCGAAAGCAAAGAAGTGACAAAGGAGCACCGAGAAAAATTGAAGAGTATGAAATTGATACTATTAGGCAGCAAGTATACTCCTTCTACTGAGGAAATGTTGTATCTACACTTGACTGCTTACATAAAAGAATCAGTTATGAGCCTATAAATATTCAGTGTTCTAAAGCAACCTTGTGGCGGACGCTAAAGAAAGCTGGTTTTAAGTTTGGCATTATAGACAAACGTCGCACAATTATGGAAACCCCAAGGTTACAGAAACTTCGATATGAATACTTAACGGCAATTAGAAGGTATAGACAGGAAGGACGATTAATATCTTATTTAGACAAGACGTGGTGTGACACCCATGACACAATTTGCAAAGGTTGGGTGGATAGTTCAAGTATGTGTCAGTTGGACGCGCCGGTTTCGAGAGAGAAGAGAATAATCATTCTTCATGCTGGGTCAGAAAAAGGATGGATCGGACAGCTGCTATTATCTGCTAAAAATGTTAAATCCTCAAGTTTAGATTGCCATGAAGATATTACCTTATCTTTATTTCAAGAATGGTTGTGACACTTTGCTGCCAAATTTACCAAAAGATAGTGTGATAGTGATGGACAACGCTCCGCATCATTCTCGACAGCAAACCAAAGTTCCTACAAAATGTAATAATAAGAAAGATATTAAAACATTTTTAGAAGCAAATGATTTATATTTTGAGGATCATTATACAAAAAACCAATTAATAGATGTGATGAAGACAAAAGAATATTTAAAGGATTATTATGTGGATAACAGAGCCAACGAAGCAGGACATACAATTTTGCGTTTACCACCATACCATTGCATTTTCAATCCCATTGAATTGATATGGGCCCAACTGAAAAATACCATAAGACGAACAAATCAAACACCAAAAATTAGTGAAAGTAGTGTAACACAGATAAAAAATGCTATGGAACATATAACTGCTGTAAATTGGAAAGATGCTGTTAAACACGCAATAGCAAAAGAGGACGAATATATGCGCATGTAAAAAATAGTAGCACCTTTGATTATAAATTTGCAATACGATTCAGACACAGACACCGATTTGCAAGACGACTCAATCACAGATGATTTATGAAATGCGGTGACACATCAAAATTTTATTGTGTATTACAAATAAATTAGCTTTATATATCTATATGTATCCACTACACATGTTGCCACACGATTTGTAATTTTTTCTTTGTATATAAACCAAATGTACAGATATTTTTTATTATATACTTGAAATTAACAGCGTTTTATTATTATGTTATAGGGCCCTAATTTATAGTCAATACGTCCCCTAGATTCATACGTTGCAAATAGGTAAACCGTACCCGTTCAATAAGGAGACCAGGTATAATAATTATCATCACAGAAGGTGGTGCAATAAAAGCATTAGAGCCGTTCAAAGTTATATTCTTATAGTTTGAAATAAACTATACTATAAAAAAGTGGTCCTCATAGCAGTATTTCTATATAGGTAAATTAAATTTTGAAAAAGTGGATTTACTTATAGCCAAAGTCTTTGTATAATAAAAATATTATTTTCTTAGTAATATTGGATGCTTGTGTGCAAAAGATACAAGACTAAATAACGAAAGTAAATGGATATATGTAACAATGCATTCCTAAAGAAATGAGAGTCAACACCTTTGACATTATAATATCAAGGACTTTTTAGTGCCGTATGGGTTTTACAATGCAAATTCGTGACGGTACATGTGTTACATTAAATATCGATACGGTACATTATTTCTTTTGTCTTGTCTTTATTATGTACAATAATGGGTATTCAACGTAATTATGAACATTCGATTATTCAATAACTGTATCAGAATGATATGCAGATTTATTGTCTGCATTTTGAAGTTTATACCCATTGACTATGGACTCAAAATAAAATTAAAACAAGCTTTAACAATTACTATAAATGAACCTCTCCCCTCGAGTATTATAAAAGATGTACAGTGAAAGCTCCACTCGCCGGACAGCTCTTATGAATGGACATCTCTCGTAACCGGACAAATTTTCTATAGACACAAGTATTTTGTTGCGTTTTTAGTACAAATTACTATCGGATAAGCGGAAGCTCTAACGGACGGACGCGGACACTATATTTCTATACATTTCGTACAAAACATCTCTCATAAGCGGACACAAAACACTTTCTCAGTATGTACTACCCAAAAAAGAATCGTAATAAATCCGGTGTTCCCCTTTTTACATAGTAGTATGCTCAGTGTGTGTCACGAATCGCAATGAATTCGGTCATTCCACTTTTTACATACATCAAATTTTTGCCTTGAAATCTGACAAATGTGTCGGTGATAAGCTGTCGAAGGAAAGACTAACTACATATTTTCTTTGGTGTAAAAAAGCATTCAAAAATCTTATAATTAAAGACCTACTAGCAAATTGAAAATCCAACAGAAAGGCATCGATGACGCGAGATATCATGTCTGAATGGTTGCAGCAATTTGATAAGAAAATGAGATCACAGAAAAGAAAAGTTCTTTTGTTCTTGGATAATGCTCCTAGAGATTTGAAGTTAACGAATGCTAATATATTTTCTTTTTACCTGCAAACACAACTACAGTATATCAACCCTTGGATCAAGGCATAATCCAAAAGTTCATTACAGAGGCTTTATTTTGAAGCACATATTATCAAAAATGGATACAGCCAATTCAGCATCACAACTGGCAAGATGTATTAATATACTTGACGCTTTATACTTCATTAAAGCTTCGTGGGATAAAGTTGAAGCAGCGACTATTAAAAATTGCTTTCGTAAAGCAACATTCATACGAGATAACTCCATTCTTCCATAGTTTGATGCCGAATATGAACTACCATTGTCAACACTTTTAAATCTACAAAGCAAGCTTGTCGAATTAAGTGATAAAAATTTGGAAGAATTTTTAAATATCGATGAAACAGTCCACATTGAAGATTACAACATAGAAATTCAATTAGAAAATGAAAATGACATTATGGAAGGAAGAGATTCAAAGGAAGAAGAGGACGAAATCGATGACCGAGCCCCTGATTCGATAAAATCACATTATGAGGCGCTGAAGCAAATTGCCCATTTGAAACGCTCTGCAAGAAATGACTTTATAGCATTTCAACATCTGAAAAAATTAGAAAGTCATTTTGAAAATCATCGGAATGGAAGCAAGCCAAATTTCAACGGACGAAAATTAATAAATTTTTTCAACCCATGTAAATTTATTTTTAAACTTTTAATAAATACATACATACATATATACAATTGTACATACATATATGTACTGCATACATACTATGATATTTATATATTTCATTAATTGACGTACCAGACACTTCTTGGTGAAACATTTTGTAATTAACAAATTATTATAAAAACACACTTGGCTATTTCACAATTTTTTATTAGATCTATGTCTAACATATGTTTCGGCTGTTATGCCATTGTCAAAGAGTATCTTAAAACTAACTTACACTTATAACTTACACTTGTAAGTTAGTTTTAAGATACTCTTTTACAATGGCATAACAGCCGAAACATATTGCAATGGATTTTTCCCCGAAGAAAAAAATAAAAAGAAACTATAAAAGACTATATATTTATGTACATTTTATTACAGAGAGATAATTATAAATATATAAATATAAAATATAATTTATTATAATGTGTATTTTTGTCCACGATTGTAGATCGTTCGTGACGGTCGGATCTTTGCAGTTCCCGCTATTTTGGAAGTTGTAGTATTTGCATATTGTAGCTGTTTTGATTTATTTTATGTTAGGTGGGGCTATCATACTGTTTCCGGGATACTGATGTTTTTAGAGATTTAATAGTTCTTGAGCAGATAGGTCGAGTTTTTGTTGCTATTGAATAGAACTTAATTTTATTCAATTTAAACTTTGGATAAATTCGGTTTGTGTTTTGTGAGGTGATATGATGTGTTTAAATTAATTCTCGAGTTTTTACGAGTCTTTTAAACTTGTAATTTAATTCAAATTGACCTATCTGTAAATCTCTCATTTTTTGTGGTGGCTACATTAATTAATGTATGTATATTTCTGTTAATATTATATTTATGTATTTAGAAATAATTCTATAACAGTGATGAGCTCAGTAAAATCATTAGATTCTAGTTTATAATATTTTTGTAATCAGAGAAATATCAAGAAAAGTTATCAGATTTTTTGGAAGTGTTCTTTTTTAATAAAATATTCTAGAACGATAGTAGGTGGGAAAATCTTTTTGCTTCATGTTATTTGTGCGCATGAATTTAGTTTTGGTTGCGTGCGAAAAATAGATAGTTTTCTATTTTGACGTTTGATATTGGGATAAAGTAATGGTTTATATCTGATAGTTTTTTTTTTATATTTAATTTATAATTTTGCTCGCGGTCAATTTTGAGGTTTTTTTAGCTTTTGCTTTTATATAGTATCAAAGTTGTTCTTCATATGATAGATGTTTCAATATAACTTAATACTTTGTAAAGTTAAAAAATTTTTTTGTTTTTTTTTATTAAAAATTTAAGGGGGGAAAATTTTTGTTTAATTACCTAACACCTATTGTTTTAATTCTATTACACGTATCCATGAGGATAAACTCTGAAGATTAAGGAGCTCCAGGAAGGCGTACCCGACTGAGTATAGCAGGGAATCTACTGTGCATTAGTGAATAAAAATTAAATAAGCAATCAACATCAAAATTCACTGCATATTTAGTTTGACATAGATCTAATAAAAAATTGTGAAATAGCCAAGTGTGTTTTTATAATAATTTGTTAATATTTATATATACTAATACATATGATTTTGTAATAAAAGCTATTTATTATAACTGAATTTAGGGGAATATTTTTTTTATTCATTAGCTTAAAAATGCACGTCAAATAAAGAATTTTCTTCGAGCTATCCCATAAGCGGACATCTCCCATAGACGGACGAGAACATTGGGACCATGTGTCCGCCTATGAAAGCTTTCACTGTATTTCTTCTTAATTCTACCTTATAGGAGGTGTTACTAATTTAATATCATTCTAAACATCTTCTAAAATGGAAGCCTAACATTCCCTCTCGTTAATTTAATTTTTAAGACTTATTACTAATAAGTTATTAGTAATAAGAACATTTTCTCAAATTAGAGATATTTTAAGTGCGAAAAGACAAAGTTTTACATAACAATGACAGTAATAATAATTACAGAGAAACAATAGACATCCTGGCGTTACTCTCCTGACTATGAATATGAAATTCAATGAGACACACTTGCACATGCAAATATGTTACAGCATTTATATATACAGTGTATTTCACATTTCATGGGGGACACCAAAATAAACTTTTTTATTTTGAAAGCAATCAATATAAAATTTTGAACAATTGTGTAGCCCACGATAATACACCTTTTTTTATGAATAGAGTTTTTATAAAGGCAATTTCTAGCCAACTATAATTAAAATACAAAGTAGTGTTTCAAATGATGTCATACTAGCGATTAAGATATAGCAAAAAAGCATTAGGAAAGTTTTAACAAATCACTCAATAACCCCTAATACTAAATTTCGCTGAAAATTTTTCATTTTTAAATTCTACTACATTGGGTACATTATTGGGTATACCTTTGTAAAACAGATTCAAGGATTCTAAAAATAATATCAGCTTTGCTGTGTCACTTCGAAATAAATGACTGGTCTAGTAATCTGCTATTAGTACAGTACAATTTTTAAAAGCTTTTTTTATTTCAAAATCGTCTATTGTTGTTAATATTATTTCTCTGTGGTGTTTGTTATTGGTGTTTTGTCTATTATGGTGTTCCTGGCTGAATCAAAACGTATTGAAATTATAATTTTGCGTTCTTACAATGAAGTGTTGCATCTGTTCATAAAAACTTTCTTAACATAAGATATCAATTTATCTGCATTCGGATAGCATTTTCTGACTTCCCCTGATACTCGATGAAGAGCATGTGCGAAACATGTAATATGCGTCTGTATGTTTGCTGTAAGAGCAGACCAGTCGCCTGCATATATGTAGCTCCATCTGTTACAAATAATAACACTTTTTCTTTATTTATATCGTGGCTTTTCACCTCATGGCGATTTCAAACACGAAATTACGTTCCGTGAAATAAATTCTGTATTAGTTGTTACAATTCTCTTAGATGCAAATATATTAATGCAAAGAACTCAATTAATTAATAAAGCTAAACAATAAATCGGTCCGCTACAAATTCAATTATATCCACTCCCGGAATGTACCCCTGGCGGTCGATTTTTAGTAATCATTAATATTCGGAATTTCGAAAGAATTCTCACATCATTAACACTGCATATTTTCTGATATTTGCTATTGCTGTCGGAATATATGAAAATCTCATTGACTGATTACAAGCATCCTATTATTTATTTACTATTATCACTGAGCTAAGCGATAATAAAATCTATTTTAATCATATAGAAGTAATTTTAAATATTAATCTTTATAAATAGAACATTATATTATAAGCGACGAAGTATCCTGTTTCGAGGCTTCAAAATAGAAAAATATTAAACAATGTGTAAGTACTAATAAAAACGTATGTATATATTTGATAGTTTCTTATAATTATGATCTTAATATTTGTTTCTTGCTATTTGTATGGTCTATGAACAAAATTCAATGCTAGAGCAATTGTTATTTGACCTCTATTCGATTATGTGCGTAAATTTACTCATTTAGATCATCTATTATCTATGTTTTGGTATCGCGGAGTAGTCGTTGATCACTCAATTAGAATTACAAATAAGAAACTGAATTTTTTTAAGTAGGTAATGTACTATAAACATACAGAAGACAGTATAATATACAGGGTTAGGCAAATGTGTGGTTGGTTCCATTCGAATATCTTTGATATGGTTGCTTAGATTCTAATAAAATTTTCCACATTTAAGTTAATGCAAATAGAGAATTCGAAGAGCATATTTATATTCAAATAAGATTTCCGGTTTAGTCAGAAATGACGTTAACTTTTTAATTTTAAATAAAACATCGTGTATATTTTTGGGCTGAAATGACGTCATTACGACAGACGATATAAATCATCTAATCATCTGTAAGTGCATCATGCAGTTATTGAATAGGACTATTCATTCGGTTAACCGCACACAAAAAATAGATGTGCAGTTAACCGAACGAATAGTGCTATTCAAGAACTGCGTGATGTACTTACAGATGTAGACTATTTATATCGTCCGTCATAATGACGTCCATTTCAGCCCGATGTATCCGGTCTCTAATAATTAGAGAACGGACGCAATTTCCATAAAACGCAATCGGCAATTGGAATTGTTTATAACGTCGCTCAGTACATCCCGGCGTAATTCAATGAACTATTTGTTTGACTTACTCGGACACCTGGTCTCGCCGCGATAACAATGGACAACTCAGCTATTGTATTCGGAGAATATAGTGTTTTTTTAAAGTGCTTTCATGAGCGTAGATAGAAGCGGGGTTTTTATAATGTATTTTATTTATTAGTTTATATTTCGTAAGATAAATAAAGTGCTGTGAGTAAGTTTCTTGTTTTCATAGTTTTAACTGTTAATTACATCGTAATTTTTGTGATAGATCCTGTTTAATATCGTTTGATTGAATTTATTTCTACCAATTATTTCGACGTAAGAGTGTGCATTGAATTTCGTTCAGTTTCAATAACTTACGCACACATTTTTAGTTTTCATTTATTTAGATCTAGAGCATTGTTTAAGTTACTTTTTCAGACATGATATGGAAGAATGTCGAGAACGGCATTGTAAAACAATGGCGAGTTGGATTGACGGTCATACTGATTGTATGTCCATTGTCAGTGATTCCGAAATTTATTACAAAATCCGTAAAATATCGTCAAAAATTCGTCACTTAGGATCGCAAACACATCTGAACTATGTAAAACTTTTATGGCGGCTAATATTCCATTAAATAAACTTAGCAATCCCACTTTAAAAATATTTCTTCAAAAATATACTGGTCGAAATGTTCCTGATGAATCAACTTTACGCAAATATTATGTTTCTAGGTGCTATACGAGAATAGTAGAACGCATTAGAAGCCATCTTTTAAATCAATACATATGGATAAGCGCCGACGAAATAACAATAATAATAGCAACAAATGTTATAAATAGAGTTGATGCGGAAACAGTTGCTGAAACCATTAAGGAGAATATGCAAAAAATGCTTCATTCGGACGCCACGTACAAAGAAAAAATACTTTTATTTGTCAGTGATAGTGCTGCGTATATGTTAAAAACAGGCAGACTATTGAAGAAAACATATCCTAATATGCTGCATATTACTTGTGTAGCACATGCTCTCCACAGAAGCTGTGAATATATCAGAGACACTTTTCCGGAAGTTGATAGACTTGTATCAGCTTTTAAAAAAGTTTTCAGAAAAGCACCATTGAGAGTAGCTCTTTTCAGGGAAAAATTTCCATTTCTGTCACTGCCTCCCACTCCAGTAATAACTAGATGGGGAACATGGCTGGAAGCTACTAGTTATTATGCTGAGAATTTCGATAGTCTAAAACATTTCGTAACACTGCTAAAGGAGGATGCTAGAAGTATTGGTGAGTGCAAGGAGCTCACACAAATCCCAAATTTAAAAAATCAGTTGTACTTTCTTCACGAACACTTTGGAAAATTGCCAAAACTAATCACTTATTTTAAAAATCGATATCTCAAATTAAATGACGGATTAACCACATTAGATGTGGCTGATAATAATTTGAAAAGTATTTCAAGTGACTTCGGATGTGGCCTTCGGCAAAAGTTTGAAGCAATTCTTAATAGAAATCCAGATTTAATTACATTGCAGCAATTATGTATGGAGACAATTCCACAAAATCTAACGGCTAAATATGAAGAAATAAAAGAATATTTCCAGTATGCACCTATAACCAGTTGCGATGTAGAAAGGACGTTTTCTATTTATAAGGATGTACTTAATTCAAAGAGAACAAAATTGACAGAAGAAAACCTTGAGAAACTATTGCTAGTCAATATTAATACTCCTTTACTCAACTTGAACGACAAAATGAACAAATAAAAATGTTCCAATTATAGAAATAAAATTAAAAACTTTAAAAATACAACTTTTCAACAAGTACATATGTATTTCGTAATTTTATAGATCACCACCCGTTCGTTTTCCAATTATATAAATAAAATTAAATATTTTAAAAATACAGCCCTTCGCCAATACTGCACTGGGTGGTAAGCGTGTCCGTTCTCTACTAATAATAAGGTTTGGGACCCCTTTGTTCAATAACGACAGAGATATTTAATCTATTAACGCAAATTTTATTGAGAACAAGAAAAATGAACACACAAAATGTAAAATCAGTATTCTTGACGATATGCAAGTCTGTGAGCAAATTCTTGAATAATATTTGTCATAGTCCCCTCACGAATCAATTGCACTCCCGAAATTATTCTCTGCCACAACTCGTTCAGAGTATGCGGTCGTCAATATAAACCGCAATTTTAAATGACTCCACAGGAAAAAAATTTAGGGGATTTGAATCTGGAGATCGTAATTCAATGAATCCTCTACGACCAATTCACTGATGTGGGAATGTTTCGTTTAAAAAACTTTTTTTAACATTAAGGGCATAGTGAGACGGTGCTCCATCTTGTTGAAACCAAACACTTACAGGTAATTCCCCATCTTTCTCGATATTAGGAACAACCTAACCACGTAAAAAAAATCTAAATATCTGTCCAGTTAATGTACCATGAATGAAAAAAGGACCAATAATACTGAAATTACCATGTGTATGCGTTTCAACAGTATAATCGTCCAACAGATGCAGTAGAAAATTAAGGCAACCTCGCATTGACGTCACATTAAAATGTCCGACTCAAACTGCTTAAATCACATGTTGTTGACCTATTACAAAAATAATAATCAATTTCGGATATCATATAAATGAAAATTGCAAATCAGTACTAAGTTGAGCTATTTCTTATTTTCTCAAATATGCTTTGTTGCATATAATTATACATCTCTAAAATATAACATTATATATTATATTATATAGTAAATAAAAAATACACAATTACTTTTAGAAGAATTAATATAAACAAGGTCACTTAATTCCATCATGGAAATCTAAAATGATTTTAAAATGTTATTTTGTAAGAAGAATACGTTCACTAATTCCGGAAAAACATACAATTATAGTCAACCCGGTTTGATTATTATTTTTTGAAAGATTCCAGCAGCTTTAGCTGTCATTTCTATTGTAAAAATTCTAAAAGTACTAGGTTCTTCTTAAAATGTTTCAAATATATTCAAAACATTCTCTTTATGTTCTACTGTAAAATGTTTTGAAACTCTATTCTTAGGAGGTGAGTTTTCTATAATGTATAATATTATAGAGAACGGACACGCTTACCACCCAGTGCAGTACTGGCGAAAGGCTGTATTTCTAAAATATTTAATTTTATTTATATAATTGGAAAACGAACGGGTGGTGATCTATAAAATTACGAAATACATATTTATTTGTTGAAAAGTTGTATTTTTAAAGTTTTTAATTTTATTTATATAATTGGAACATTTTTATTTGTTCATTTTGTCGTCAAGTTGAGTAAAGCAGTATTAATATTGACTAGCAATAGTTTATCAAGGTTTTCTTCTGTCAGTTTTGTTCTCTTTGAATTAAGTACATCCTTATAAATAGAAAACGTCCTTTCTACATCGCAACTGGTTATAGGTGCATACTGGAAATATTCTTTAATTTCTTCATATTTAGCCGTTAGGTTTTGTGGAATTGTCTCCATACATAATTGCTGCAATGTAATTAAATCTGGATTTCTATTAAGAATTGCTTCAAACTTTTGCCAAAGGCCACATCCGAAGTCACTTGGAATACTTTTCAAATTATTAACAGCCACATCTAATGTGGTTAATCCGTCATTTAATTTGAGATTTCGATTTTCAAAATAAGTCGATTAGTTTTGGCAATTTTCCAAAGTGTTCGTGAAGAAAGTACAACTGATTTTTTAAATTTGGGATTTGTGTGAGCTCCTTGCACTCACCAATACTTCTAGCATCCTCCTTTAGCAGTGTTACGAAATGTTTTAGACTATCGAAATTCTCAGCATAATAACTAGTAGCTTCCAGCCATGTTCCCCATCTAGTTATTACTGGAGTGGGAGGCAGTGACAGAGATGGAAATTTTTCCCTGAAAAGAGCTACTCTCAATGGTGCTTTTCTGAAACTTTTTTAAAAGCTGATACAAGTCTATCAACTTCCGGAAAAGTGTCTCTGATATATTAACAGATTCTGTGGAGAGCATGTGCTACACAAGTAATATGCAGCATATTAGGATATGTTTTCTTCAATAGTCTGCCTGTTTTTAACATATACGTAGCACTATCACTGACAAATAAAAGTATTTTTTCTTTGTACGTGGCGTCCGAATGAAGCATTTTTTGCATATTCTCCTTAATGGTTTCAGCAACTGTTTCCGCATCAACTCTATTTATAACACTTGTTGCTATTACATATAAGTTATAGGGAATAGTTGGATGTAGTACACCAGCTACAACATTTACCACACAGCGTCCTAACATATTCACCGTTTCGTCGGCGCTTATCCATATGTATTGATTTAAAAGATGGCTTCTAATGCGTTCTACTGTTCTCGTATAGCACCTAGAAACATAATATTTGCGTAAAGTTGATTCATCAGGAACATTTCGACCAGTATATTTTTGAAGAAATATTTTTAAAGTGGGATTGCTAAGTTGCTAAGTAATTTAATGGAATATTAGCCGCCATAAAAGTTTTACAGAGTTCAGATGTGTTTGCGATCCTAAGTGACGAATTTTTGACGATATTTTACGGATTTTGTAATAAATTTCGGAATCACTGACAATGGACATACAATCAGTATGACCGTCAATCTAACTCGCCATTGTTTTACAATGCCGTTCTCGACATTCTTCCATATCATGTCTGAAAAAGTAACTTAAACAATGCTCTAGATCTAAATAAATGAAAACTAAAAATGTGTGCGTAAGTTATTGAAACTGAACGAAATTCAATGCACACTCTTACGTCGAAATAATTGGTAGAAATAGATTCAATCAAACGATATTAAACAGGATCTATCACAAAAATTACGATGTAATTAACAGTTAAAACTATGAAAACAAGAAACTTACTCACAGCACTTTATTTATCATACGAAATATAAACTAATAAATTAAATACATTATAAAAACCCCGCTTCTATCTACGCTCATGAAAACACTTTAAAAAACACTATATTCTCCGAATACAATAGCTGGCTGGTCCATTGTTATCGCGGCGAGACCAGGTGTCCGAGTAAGTCAAACAAATACTTCATTGAATTACGCCGGGATGTACTGAGCGACGATATACACAATTCCAATTGCCGATTGCGTTTTATGGAAATTGCGTCCGTTCTCTAAAATACACGATGATGTATAAACTACAAAATAATATGTTCTCTATATGCAACTTTCTTATGTACATTTACTTACGACTGTATTCGCAGAATATCTAAATAGTCTTCAGAAAAAATGGTTTATGAAATACAATAGATAATTGATAATTTACAAACGAAATGAATGAAATACGAGTATAATAATCAAAAATTAAAATGCAAATAGATATCAACAAACACTCGATTTATTGTGAGCGAGCTCCCTGATTAACCAATTGCAAGCGGTATTGATATCTGACGTATTAGTCCTACACTGTTGACTTAATTTGCTACTGCATGTGATGGGCGATTATACTACAGCATTCATGAGGATTATCTATTGACCAAAATCGACAATTATGGCGATTAACGGTACCATTCAAACAAAACGTAACCCCCCCCCGGTGGAAACAGCAAATTGTATGTAAAATATTGTTCAATTTTTCGCAAAATTCAACTCTACTATCATAATCCCCGTCCAATAATTCTTGCACTAAATGTGGTTAATAAGAATATTTTCCGTGATTCAATATACTGGCTACTGATCGGCAACTTATATTATAGTTTAGTGCGAAGGATGTAGTAAAAGTGGTAATTCTTCTAACGCTATAGCAATATCATGAGCAATCACTTCACTAGTTGCGACTTTTGGTCGCTCGCTTTTCGATAAATTTCTAACATTTCCGGTCCAGTTATACCTTTTTAAAGTTTTAATAAAGACAGTTCGTAATATTGGACGCCGATTTTGATGCAAACAATTAAATAAATCGCATACTTCTTCATGAGTTCTGACGCGCTCACCAAAACTAATCATCAGAATTTCAATACGTTCTTTTTCAGTTAGATCAGCGATGCACATACCGCGGCCCTCGGGCCGCTTGCGGCCCACTGTCGATATATATGCGACCCGCCAACGAATTTTAAAAATTGTTCGAAAAACTACAAAAGTAGGTAAAAATCCATTCAAATCAATATTTCTTAACTTTTTCTTATTCCAACTTTTGTAATTGTTAGTAAGATATGTATCTTTAAGTACCTACTACTTTCTTGTTCAGGTTTACTACGTAGGACAGGTAAGCTCCTCGTCGTTCCAAGCATATTGTTACGAGACTAGAAATCTGTCGAACCAACTAGATTACTCGAAGATTCGCGAAACACGTCGGTATTAGCCCCGAACAATGTGGTAGGTTCTCGATGCTAGATAACTCGTATAAATACAACGCATCGCCCGCTATCGGAGCAGTTAAGTTTTAACTACGGACAAGCGAACGTTATATTGTTTGAATTGTAATCTGTGAAGAATAAATATTTCGTCGTTCGAACTTGGCATCTACCTACGTAACAATATAATATCAATTTTGATATGGATAAACCAGACCCCAGTAAAAAACGTAGTCGTAAGGATGAAGATGAAAATCGACAGTTTCAAGACATTTGGACCGAAAAATACGTTTTTATTTCATCGCATAACAAAAGTGTCTGTTTAATATGCAAGAGTAGTGTTTCTATTCCGAAGGAATATCATGTGAAAAGGCATTATGAAACCCAGCATCATACTTTTACCAAATTAACCGGTGAAAATCGAACGCAAAAAATTTCCACTTTACAAAGGGAACTAATAGGCCAGCAAGCTATGTTTACAAAACCAATTCAAGATTCTGAAACAGCTACTGAAGTTAGCTTTGAAATATCTCGAATAATAGCGAGAACTTGTTGGCCTTTTAAAGATGGTGAGTTTGTTAAGCAGTGTTTAGATATCGCCGCAAAAAAATGTGTCCGAAAGATGCAAAGAGATTTGAGAAAATTGAATTAAATCGGATGACTGTTCAAAGAAGACCTACCACATTAGCAGCTAATATAGAAGAGCAATTAGCTACGAAATCGAAAAGTTTTGAGTATTTTTCTATAGCACTCGACGAATCTACAGATATAAGTTCCACTGCTCAACTCTTAAGATTTTTACGAGGTGTAACGCAAAAGTTTGAAGTGACTGAAGAACTGATTGGTGTGTTCTTTGAGCAGTTTCATTGCATTATACATCAAGAGGCCCTCTTTTCAAAATTATTGGGTTTTGAAAATGTGATGAAAGTTGTAGTACCTACTGTAAACTTTATGAAATCACGAGGTCTCAATCACCGACAATTCACACAATTTCTCGAGGATATTGAAAGCGAATAATGTGATCTCCTGTTTTACACTGAAGTAAGGTGGCTAAGTCGTGGGTTGTCATTAGAGCGGTTTCTTAACTTGATTGAAGGAATCAAAATATTTCTGGCGGAAAAGAAAAAAGACGTCTCCGAACTCGACAACCCTGATTGGCTGTGTGACTTAGCGTTTCTTGTAGACATCACAAATCACTTGAATGTCTTAAATACGCGACTCCAAGGCAAAGATCAATTGATTTCGCAGTTATACTCTCATGTTTCGTCCTTTCAATGCAAATTGAGTCTTTTCAGGATACAAATCAATTCAGCCAATTACAGCCATTTTCCGAATTACAAAAAAATTATGGAGAAATTCAATAAAGCTGATGTCAATTTCGCTTATGTTGAAAAAATTGATATTTTAATACAAGCTTTTCATGATTGTTTTCTAGACTTCAAAAAAGTTAAACCTCTGTTAGACCTTTTCAGCAATCCTTTCAACATTTCACCCGAAAATGCACCGGAATCAATACAGCTGGAATTGATAGACATGCAAAATGATAATTTACGAAACAAGTTTAATGAAGGTAATTTACTCAACTTTTACCATTGCGTTGACAAAACCGCTTATAAAGAGTTACTAATAAATGCATTGAAATGCGCAAGCTTATTTGGATCGACGTATATTTGTGAGCAAACGTTTTCAGTGATGAAACTTAAGAAAACAAAAAATCGAAACCGTCTGGCAAATGAAAATCTGGAAGCAATTTTACGTGTGACGACAAGCAATGTGGAACCAAACATAAACAAAATTGTTAGGTCAATGCAATGTCATGCATCAAAACAATAAAGCATGAAATATTACATTGTAATGATTAGATTACATTACGATTACATAATTACAACAAACGTTTTTGAATGTTCTTTTATTTTTATCATTTATAGTAAGTAATTCATACTATTTAAAAATAAAAATATTTGTGTTAATAAGTATTCTTTGTAGTGGCCCGTCCTTGGCTTATAATTTTCCCGAGTGGCCCATGTTCCCTATAAGTCTGTGCATCCCTGAGTTAAATTAATTAAATATCTTGGTCGTTGTTAAACAAAATGGTGTCAAATTTTATTAATACTGAACTCCCAGAGCAGAGCTCTATTGACATTCGTAAAAATATACAGGGTGTTTCACTTAAATTAAAAAAGTTAACATCGTTTCCGGCTAAACCGGAAGTCTGATTCGGATATAAATATACACATCGAATCCCCGATTGGCATTTAACTAATTGCGGAAAATTTTATTAAAATCTAGGTAACCATATGAAAGATATTCGAATGGATCCCTGTATGTATACATAACAATTAATATGACCTTGTTTTGATAGCATATGTTTGGTTGATTTTATTATAAGTATTCCTGTTTTTTCCAGTCCTTTATATTCCAGACTAACATCTAATAGAATTACTCAACTCTCCAAATGTGTTTCAAGTCATGTGACTAAGTGACAATCAAAATCAATTTTACCAAAATGTAATTACATTTTAAAAAGTTTATATGCACATGCTAAACTGTACGATTATGTTTACGATTGTCTATACATTTTTATACAATTACGTATCCGTGTCAACGGGAGAAAGCAACTTGTATTAATAATAAACTACATATGCTATAATATTGTGTTAATTGTGTCAGAACGATATAATACTGATAATAGTGATAATTACATGTATTTTAAAATATTAATATCAATCGTAGGTCAAAAATATAGTAACCTAAATCTAATTTTTTGAAATTATAAATTATACAATTTAATCAAAACGCGGACCTAAAAAAAACAAGAATTTGAATTGGCCTTGAAATATGTAAGATAAATAATAAATAAATAGCTGATAAAGAATTGTGTTAACCTTGTTTTAATCTTGGCTTCTTTAGCAATACCATACGGCAGCTGGTTGTATTTATGTATTAGAAATTGTATAAAAATAAGAAATAATTTTAGTGTCCGGGTAGAGACGTGTGAACAATTCTTAAGCTGATCTTACATTTGTGGATTTTGTAGTCAATAAATCGTACAATCTTTGAATTATTATGTAAACATCAGCTTTACGTCAATTTATTGAGGCAGAAAAGATTGTTAAAAATTGAGGACATTAAATAATGTTCTATTTTCTAAAATTTTAACCTCGATTTTTTAGTGGTTTCTAGTAACATTTCCTTGTTGGTATAAGCGTAAATATAAATAGTCACTACGTTAATTTATTAAGGTACTAGCGCGTTCATGGAAAACTAAGGCAGACATATTTTGATTCAAAAGTCTTTCTTTGGGGACTGTGGTTAAGTAAAAACTTAAAAAAAGGTACATAACCCCTTACCACAATTATTAATCGTATCCTAAATACGTATTTCGACAACTAAGTCAGTAGGTGTGTAGTATATCAGTAGTGTATACGTGGACGCTGTGTAAAGTTGTTGCGTGAGCAGTTGTGCTAGCTTTACTGTGCCCCATGTGCGACACCTTAATTAGTGGTTTTACCTACTGATGATGACAACTCAGTTGTCCAAATACGTATTTAGGATAGCGGTTATATACCTTTTTTTATATTTTGATTGTATTAAATTGGGCTGCATGGATGTAGATACAAACTGTTACGCTTCGCATATATAAGAATATTTTAATTTATTTTTAAATAATATTTCTTCTGAAAATATCTCGCATTTTTTAAATATTAAAATATTAAACTTAACTTCGACATTTTTCTGCATATTCGTTTGCAAAGAGGAAGCATTTCTTTTGTTACATCCCTAACCGGGAGACCCTCGAAATATACCTGCTTTGAACCGTCAACAAGCCTTTAACGGTCCCTGAAATTCTACATACATTTCGATGTTAAACTTAAGTTGTGTAATTTAATTACGTGCATCTCTTATGGTGTTTCATATCATTTGTTGCTTGTCAGTTTGTTTCACAAGGGATATTTTAATAATATTTATACCATCGATAGAACACCTCTTCATGTCGCACTTCTTATTAATTATCAAGATATCGACAATATCGATTCCCTCTCAACTTAGGTCATAAACAACAGACCTTTTGCTATACCAGTGTTACTTCGACCCAAATTCTCGGCTTCTCTTTAGAACCATCGTAAGATACATATCCTGTTCAAGTACCGGCCATGATGCAGGTGCCCTTGCATCTCCGCAACTAGAAGGTTATCTGTATTGTTCAATATATATTATTCTTTTAAGCTAATCAATATTAATTTCATTGATTTCTTCGTCTGTCTGCCAAGCGTCGCTTTCCATACTTGTCCAAGTATATAACGCACCACGTGGCCAACCATCTAATTCATAATCTTTATTTAGTAAGTTGTAATATATTTATTTAATTTAACCATTATCATACACGCCCTGGACCACAAACTACCATTCATCAAGCCAATTTGGGAATTTTAGAGGAGGAAAATTTTATTATGTGTTGGTTAACTTTCTTTCATAAAATTATGCCACATGTGGACATATTGTTTAATCAATTACAAAATGTCAATACAGATGCATTAAAAATCAAGAATAATTTAGATAATTTTGAACGCGCTATTGGAAAAATTCGAACCGAAATCGCTGACACAGATAATCAGTTGGTTAAACAAAATGACCCAGAACTGACTCCTCGACCATCAAAGCGGCGAAGAGTAACTGATGGTAGCCAAAGAAGGAGGGAAACTATTGAAGTGTGCGATATTATTTTGCTAGAAATAAAAACTAGATTTCGGTATACAGGGCACTTAATATTAGCAAACTTAATTTCTTTTAAACAGTTCTCCTTTCAAAAAAAATTTCCGGAAGATTGCCTTAAAGAAGCAGTAAAATTTTATCCATGCCTCAATGAAAGCAGACTACGAACTGAATTAAGCGTTCTATATTCTAGAGAAGAATTTAGGCAAAATATAGAAGTCGGTGCTGTAGGTCTGCTAGGTCTTCTGCTGGATGGATTAAGCGAAGTTGTTACGATTTTAAAAATTGTCATTATAATCCCAATGACAACGTCTGAAGCGAAAACTTTCCTGAGAAATACAATGAAAGAAGAGAGATTAAATGCCCTTACTATGTTATCTTGTGAAAAAGAATGTATAAATGATTTCCCAAACTTTAATGAAAAAGTGATAGAACTGTTCTGCAAGTCAAAGACACGTAAAATGGACTTCGTTTATCGTCAGATGTAATTAAACTGTGTAGTGTAATATTTACTATTCCCTCAAAACAAACTCTACAATGAACAATACCTGTCTGGAACAGTACGTCGGTGAAATTTATAAGGATTGGGTAAGCGTTTTTGTATTACACTTTTTATTTTATTATTTTGAAATTATGCACTCCCTATGTGAACCACCCCTAGCCGCCACTGCCTGAGAGTGATGTTTAATTAATACATTAGGACATTCAAAGAACACGATTATCCGAAATTTGGCTTGATTTGCTTGTGTATGAAAATAGATGAAAGGTTAGTAAATGCGCTTTTTTTTCAAATTACGTTTGCCTCGTTAAGTTTATAGTCAAAATTGTTCCTTTTTAGATCCTTTACATGTTCCACTACTTTTTATCCGATTACCATCACTTCCCGTATACTTTACAAACTCTCAAGTTACATTTAAATTAGATATTTTTACAACTTCCTTTAACTTGTTTATAATAAAAATATCCTAATCTGAGCGCACAAAATCATTGATTAGTAGAGCTGAGGATCTTTGCGGTACGGCAGGACCGTATGTAGTGCATCCCCACATTTAACTATTTATCTAAATATTCTCTGAAATGATTTGCCGGATCTCATAAATTAATAGAGTGATATTTTAGTATGCACTGGATATTGTTATTATACAAAATCATAATAGCCATTTGTATTTATGGATCATAAATAATAATACGCATGTATTTGTATTTGGTTGTGAATTCAATTTAAACTTAAAACGAATCGTAATATTTTAACGACAAGCCGTCCTTACAATACATGCATTCGAGACAAAGTGTGCAACTCTACGAATAACTTCCATAATTGATCGAAAATGGACATTTTGGAGCTGAAGTAAAGCCCCTATTCTTAGAAAATTTTATTACTGTCGTTAAGAACTATTATTATAAACAACAAAGGCCTTTTATTAGTGTTGAAGTTTTAGTTTCATTGAATTTCCATGTTGTAAGTAGTCAATTGTAAAGTGTTCATTCACAATATTCTAAAACAAGGTGTAAATTTAACTAAAATCCAGAAAAGCACATTCCGATAATATATTACTAGATTAGAAGCTGTGTTTATTACTATTTATTATATTATTTTTATAACCAAATGCAATAAAAGCTACGAAAACAAAAGAAACCTCGATTTATTAAAATCTTGTCACACAGCCTTTCAAAGCCTGGCAGCACATATTTTGCATATATTTTATATATACTACCTACTTGAACTAGGTGAATGAAGTTAGAAGTTATAACTTATAACTTCTAACTTTCAAAGCCTGGCAGCACATATTTTGCATATATTTTATATATACTACCTACTTGAACTAGGTGAATGAAGTTAGAAGTTATAACTTATAACTTCTAACTTCATTCACCTAGTTCAAGTAGGTAGTATATATAAAATATATGCAAAATATGTGTTAGTTAGAAGTTATAACTTATAACTTCTAACTTCATTCACCTAGTTCAAGTAGGTAGTATATATAAAATATATGCAAAATATGTGCTGCCAGGCTTTGAAAGGCTGTGTGACAAGATTTTAATAAATCGAGGTTTCTTTTGTTTTCGTAGCTTTTATTGAATTTGGTTATAAAAATAATATAATAAATAGTAATAAACACTGCTTCTAATCTAGTAATATATTATCAGAATGTGTTTTTCTGGATTTTAGTTAAATTTACACCTTGTTTTAGAATATTGTGAATGAACACTTTACAATTGACTACTTACAACATGGAAATTCAATGAAACTAAAACTTCAACACTAATAAAAGGCCTTTGTTGTTTATAATTAAAGACGGCAGACTATGTGCCCGAACACTAAGTAAACTAACTGCCTCGGTATACGTATTTATATGATCGTCTCTTTGTTCTTTTCTGCGTTTTTTTTTATTTTGCCAACGCCAATAAAAAATTCAAAACATTTTAATAAATACAATTTTATAAATACAATATTTTGAAAATATAAAGCATTTATTAATGCATACATATATATAACAATAACATCATGCGTTTGAAATTCGTTTACGTTAGACAACCTAAATAAACACACATATACCGATAGATCCAACTCGCAACGGGCCATAGGCAACAATATACGTATGGAACGTAATGCGATGTGGCAACGTGTGTACGATGCCTATATTGACTTTCTTAAAATTTAAATTTATTTTGCAGAATTATTGATTTTTTTACTTTTATCTTTTAGAAAACGTTATTGTTTTTTTTATTACTTAAAATTACTTTTCCGTAGCAGCTAAGAATACAATAATACAACAAATGTGCAAATTACGTATACAGAACGAATATGCAAACGACTATATCCTTGCGCGGTTTAAGTCTTACTAGTAAATTCTTAACTGCAATGCAATATGCAATGTGCTGCAATCGAAGGAGCTGCGCATGGAGGGGATTCGATTCGCTGTTGCCACACATTGCTATATGGCCCGTTGCGAACTGGACCTACCGGTATGTATGGATGTTTTTATTGATTGTTAAATATAAAAAAAAAACGCAGAAAAGAACAAAGAGACGATCATATAAATACATATACCGAGGCAGTTTGTTTACTTAGTGTTCGGGCACATAGTCTGCCGTCTTTATTTATAATAATAGTTCTTAACGACAGTAATAAAATTTTCTAAGAATAGGGGCTTTACTTCAGCTCCAAAATGTCCATTTTCGATCAATTATGGAAGTTATTCGTAGAGTTGCACACTTTGTCTCGAATGCATGTATTGTAAGGACGGCTTGTCGTTAAAATATTACGATTCGTTTTAAGTTTAAATTGAATTCACAACCAAATACAAATACATGCGTATTATTATTTATGATCCATAAATACAAATGATTTTGTATAATAACAATATCCAGTGCATACTAAAATATCACTCTATTAATTTATGAGATCCGGCAAATCATTTCAGAGAATATTTAGATAAATAGTTAAATGTGGGGATGCACTACATACGGTCCTGCCGTACCGCAAACATCCTCAGCTCTATTGATTAGTTTAGTTAAGTGTAAAATAGTTTTGTTATGTTAAAAAAAGATTAACGAGTAGCAAATTTGTATTTGTATTTTATTAATTTACACAATTAACTGAAGCAAAACTGAAAAAATATGCAAAGCAAATAAACGCTCATTTTAGATGTAGTATTCCTCGTTAAAATAAAAATAAATTCGATTTTAATTTACCATCGAATACCAATATTGTCAACGTCCCAATTATAAAAAATATCTAAAAACATATCTATTACAGAACAAAAGTTACGTACCGTGAATTAATTGAGAATAAAATATCCGAAATTAAGGCCACAGCTTCCCTAAAAAAAATTCTCGATTAAAAATTAAATCACACACTTTCACACACTGGCTCACAATGATGTTATTATGGTGGTAGAATGTAGCGATTATGAATGAAAACCTCGAGAAAGTAAAATACAAAAAACTACACCGGCTAGCCGCTCAAGACTGACGGTTCATAGATATAACGCTGGGCTCTTAAATAATTGAGCAGGAAAGTATTCACGAAACTTGTCAGTCAATGCAACGGAGTACACGTCGCGTGATACGTATAGCATCGTATGATCAACGGAGTTGTAAGTGGTGGATACTCATGTATGTGTACTGTGGTTAAATTATAAAATAAATATATACAGTTCTTGTTAGTTTTTTAACGGTCAAAATATATTTTTGTTTAACAATTAACGACCGAATGAATTATGAATTCAGAAAATATATTGGAGCTAGATATATTCATTAAAAAAGTGCTAATAAAATATGCATGTGTGATTGGTTAATTCACAGATCGGTTTGTACTGCCGCAATATGCAATAAAATGTGTTTTTACGTATCGATGTCAAACGCTTGTCAGATTTCATCTTTGGTTTTGTGTTTCCGTTATTCTATTCAGTTCCATTGCTCTTTAAAACGTAAATGAATCTTGTTTTTAGAATTTGCAAAGAGTTTAATGTACTGTCCTAATATTCTTCATATGAATACTGTATATATATATATATATATATATATATATATATATATATATATATATATATATATATATATATATATATATATATATAAGGTAAACTTAATAAGTCGGCGATTAAAGGTCTGGTTCATTACTTCAAAGTATATATATTTAAAACAACCCTACATGTTTCGGCAATGATGCCTTTGTCAAGGGAATAAAAAATATATATATTTAAATATTCCCTTGACAAAGGGACATAACTGACACCTGCTTTCAAAATAGACATCTGCTTTCAATAACTGACATTTGCTTTCACTAAATGACATCTGCTATAAAAACTGACATCAGCTTTCAAAACTGACTTCTGCTTTCAACTTGACATCTACATACAATAACTGACATCTGATTCATTAACACTGTTACTTTATAATGCATTTCCAAATAGCTTGAACCTAGGTTTATTGTGGCTAAGTGGTAAAAGCGACAGTCCAGCAAACTGTAGACATGGGTTCGAGGCCCAACATAGACAATATTTTTCAATTAAAAATTTCGTATGATTTGCTTTGTAATTTGTAGACAGCAATGTTTACATCCCCACTTACTTTGCAATTACATACACACTAATTTAATATTTGTAAATATTTCATATAAAAGCCGAAAAACTCCAATAATTTATCAATTGTTATATATATTTATATATATATTTATATATATATTTATATATATATATATATATATATATATATATATATATGGTAAATTCAATTTGTAGGCGATTTAAGGTCTGGTTTTACTTCAAAAACTTAAATCGCCTACAAATTGAATTTACCATAACATACTAAGGTCACGAAATAATTATCTATATATATATATATATATATATATATATATATATATATATATATATGTCTGTGGTGACAATGCTGTTGATAGGTCTGGAAATCGATGGGTAATAAAATTTCATAATTGCGAGCCTGAAAGTCAAAATTGTTAATAAAACACGCAATGGACGTCCGATCACTGCCACGGATAATAAACATCGCAAACTTGTCGACGAATTGATTCAAAATGACCGGCGAATCACACAAAAGATCGCAAACAATATTGGAACATCCTAGGAACGTGTCAGCCTCATTATAGATCAATTGGAAAACCGTAAAATCTGTGCACGATATGTACCATGCGTCTCACAGACGAAAATAAACAGCGTCGATTGGAATGCTGCGAGCAACTTTTGCAGCGCTACCGTGACGAATAAGACGACTTTCTTTTGGATATTGTGACAGGGGACGGGTCGTGGGTCCATCATTACGACCCGGAAGAGAAAATAATATGAATATCGACATCCGTCTTCTCCTCAGGCGAAAAGTTCAAAACACAAGCATCCGCAAAAACAAAATTCTTTTGACTATACTTTGGGATGCTCACAGAGTTTATGTGACCGATTTTCCGGAACGAGGGGCAACGGTAAATTCTTCTCGGTACATACAGACTCTATAACATCTCCGACGTCGAGTTTGTTGTTGTGTTAGAGATAACCTAGAACCAAAAATCTTGCAACACGACAACCCTTGTCCACACACCTCGCGCGCAACTTCAGAGGCTCTACGAAACCTGAAGTTTGAACCGATTCCACACCCTCCTTACTCCCTCGATCTTGCGCTTTGCGATTTTAATTTTTTTCCTCTACTCAAGAGAGACCTCAAGGGTAATCATTACACTTAGGACGATGAGGTGAAGACCGCTGTCAAGTCTTGGATTCGAGAAATATCGGAAGAATTTTTCAGTGACGGAATGAAAAAACTTGTTATACGTTGAGAGAAATTGCCTTAACGGTGACTATGTGGAAAAATAAATATATGATTTTGAAGCTTAAGAATTGTACTTTAATGTATTTTTTGCCCGATCTTGCTATTTGTTTTTCGCGCTGTACAAGCATGTGTGGATTACTTTTCAGCCAACCCTCGTATATTGATGTAAGTAAATTAAAAATTTGTTTGATATTTTGTAATAAACGTTTTTCGATTAGTATTCTTGTTCAATACTCTAGAGTTTTGGCAGAAAAATTAAATATTAGATTTGAAATTTGACGGTGGTGTAATTCATTGATAAAAATCCAACTACTAAAAAACACAATTTCTAAAAAGATTCTTCAAACTTTGTAACTAAATTAACAAAATTTTCTATATAATGGAACGTGGAAAACTTTCCACAACTACTTCTATAAATAAACATTTGGTATCATAATTACAAATGCGGAATTATTCCTCTTAGCGATATCGATAATTCGATATTGCCCCGATAATTTCGAAAAGATGCCACAAACAATGTATAAATTATTACAGAAAAGTATGGTGCAAACGCATACTTTCTCGGCGTGTTAAGTTAAATTATTGCTCTTGTATCGTCAGCAACACACGCCGTGATTAAGACGTGCAGAAAGAAATGCAGCAAACACAATCGTGTTGTACGATCGGACGAAATGGAGGTCGTTATTCGGCAAATCGAGGACGTTTCACTAGTGACAATGACATTCAAACGCTGAGAAGAGTTGAATGTCTTCCCCGCCCTGTAATTATGTACAGTAGCTGCCAATAAAATATTAACATGTAAATTGATATAATTAAGAAAACGCCGATTTATAACAAGATTACCTCACTGCTGTATTTACTTATTAAAAAGAGTTAAAAATAACACAAAGTACTCCTATATTTGATTATGAAATTGAATGTTTTTAATTAATGTTTATTAAGAATATAATTTTTATAATTTTCGGCTCCTAAAAACATAGAAATAAGTTCCTTTTAAAGTATTTTTAGTGAAAAGTATTTCTTTGGAGACTGTGGTTATGTAAAAACTTAAAAAAAGGTATAAAACCCCTTACCACAATTATTAATCGTATCCTAAATTACGTATTTCGACAACTAAGTTGTCATCATCAGTAGGTAAAACCACTAATCAAGGTGTCGCACATGGGGCACAGTAAAGCTAGTAAACTGTGTATACGTGGACGCCGTGTAAAGTTGTTGCGTAAGCAGTTTACTAGCTTTACTGTGCCCCATGTACGACACCTTGATTAGTGGTTTTACCTACTGATGATGACAACTTAGTTGTCGAAATACGTATTTAAGATACGATTAATAATTGTGGTAAGGGGTTATATACCTTTTTTTAAGTTTTTATTTTTAGTGAGTTAAATTAATAAAATTAATAATATGAAGATACTATCGCATAAACAAAATAAAACTTATTAGTTTTCTGCATCGCCTATACAAGCATTTATAACAGCTGTCATAATAAGTTGTCATACATAAATCCAAATTATAAACACTTAAATTTTTTTAAATTATTTTATTATAATGTTATGACAATTGGTAGAAGAACCTCCTCAGCTTTCTGTGCGATATTTACCCCAAGAATTAGATCTTTCTTATAGCACTTGCAGACGTATCCTCAAGCATGATCTACATTTACACCTCTAGCGCTTGCAAGCGACTCATGAAACACTTCCTGTGGACAGACCGAAATGACAGGAATTTTGTCAAAGATTTATTGACCATTTATTTGTTGAGGATGGAGGCATTGAAAAGGTTATGTTTACTGATGAATCCTGGTTTCATCTCTCTGGCTACGTAAATTCTCAAAACGTGAGGATGTGGAGCGCAAATAACAACACAGGCCTGCATTTTTCAACTCTTTGAATGTTGATTTAAAAATTTTAACTGTTTTCTAGTAATTGGGTAGCACTGATTTCAAATCTGCTTTTACTTTTTTTTGTATCACGTAAGGTTATTTTTAGTTCAATCATATCCAGTTCAGCTGTGTACGATGGCCGAGGTACTTGAAATTGCTCATGTCTGTTCCTTATTTTCACATTTGTATGCAACAAGATGGTCTCTAGCATATTATCAGTAAAAAATAACTTCCAGACTGCTGTAATGTCATTTTTATCGATATTTTTGGCTCTCCCTTTGGGGCCTGGTAGATGTATAATCAGATTGTGAGTGCGAGTACGTGAACGACTTTTACATGCCTTCTGCCATTTAAAATTTTTATCCTTACCATAAAATACATTACTATCATCGGAATCGTTATCAAAATGGCTTTCATCGCCATCTGAAGAAGCTTCTGAATTTGTTTCATGATCGCTAGCTTGAAATTCGTTTTCTTCAGCTGCGCTTTCTTCATCGGAATAAAAATTTGGATCATTCGCTATTTAATTTCATTCTGATTCAGTCAAAGGTCTACTCTCCACTCATTCATTGACATGGTAAAATTGACAAAAGTACACTAAAAATAATGCATTATATAGTTAGGTTTTTGAAGAGCTAATAATAATTTCACTGTACACTTACGTATTGGTGGGATCTTTAAAGATTCGAGGTCTTATAATTTTCAAAATAATTTAGCTGTTGACTTTACAGCTACACACGTCTCTTATAACTAACCTAATTTAAGATTACGTTGACCCACAACGCCATCTGTTTAATACTCTAAAGAATGTTAACAGAAAACTATACCGCCAGGTCCGCGCGGAACCTACTAGCACAGTTAAGGGTTAATAAACAAACGTAAAAGTAAAAAAAATTATCTTTTATATAGGTTAGTAAGTATATAATCTCACATATGAAATCAACCATATATTTTACATTTTTGAAAATCCTATGTAAATTATACTCAGATTGCAGCGCCATCTGGTCCATTCTTATTTGGATTGGACATTAGTATTTATATCCTAGATACGTATTTCGACAACTAAGTTGACATCTTCAGCATGGAGTAATCGCAGTGTTGGAAATGGGCTGCACAGTAACGCAACACCAAAATAGCGCATATTTATGCATCTAAGATATAAAGACTAGTGTGGTAAGAAGTTTTCTACCTTACAAGTTTTTATTCCAGATGTGTTGATAGCAGAAATTATCGTTTTAACATCAAGCAATAATTCTCAATGGAATTGAGACAAAACCTATTATCAGGCCAGGCAAAAGTGAATTAATATTGTCTTTTATTTGCTACCTGGAGAAAATGTAATTGAAGGTTTTTGAGTGGACTACTGTAAAAAAAACTTAAAAACTTTATTTAATCCTGTGTCACATTCTTTGATTTCTCGGACTCATTTCAGTCCGGAAAATGAAACTGTACAGCATTGAAATACTTTATAAGATTTATTCAGATTTATACAAACAAAATACATTAAATATTAATATGTACAGTACAAAAGTATATAGTGTATACGTGGACGCTGTGTAAAGTTGTTGCGTTTTACCTACTGATGATGACAACTTAGTTGTCGAAATACGTATTTATGATGCGATTAGTAATTGTGATAAGGGGTTATATACCTTTTTTGAGTATGTACAGTACAATTAGAATTCCCTTCAATGTTCATTGGAAAGGGAACAGTTTTGTTTTAATTGAAGAAGTTGTTGAAATCTCTTATTTTTCTGTTGTACCACCTCTATCAAATTTAATGATTTTTCTGACATTTAAAAAATAATAATAATTTAATTTTTTTCAAACGAAATTGCTCACAGGATTAAATAAAACGTACGATATACGCCCGGCAAAAGATTTTTCACGGAACTCGTTTCGAAATTCTTGACTCGTCGCCTCGTCCAGAAACATCTTACTCGTAACTATAAAACCTCCTTTGCCGGAACGCAATTTCACAGTCTACTCCAATTATGAATTTTTTCGATGGCTCGTTATTACAATTCCCTTGTTTGAATAATGATATGATACCGAATCATTTTGACAAATAAACTCTGACAAACATTTGTCAGAGTCTACATAAGAAATTTGTCCTAGAGGTTGGAGCCAAAAAGTCATTATTCATCCAATAAAAAGCGATATCATTCTTTACATAATTACAAACTAAAGTGGGTCAACTGGATCAATGCGTATTTGAGTAATCAGTGTAATCACTCGTATAGCCATGGGAACATAAAATAATAATTGGTTCAATTGATTAGACAAACAGGTGTATATTTGGTCCAAATGAAGTGAATATTTGATTAAACTTCAATTTTAGTAAGCCAAATAACCCAGCTAAGAGTATTAATCCCAAAATATCCATTTATTCTGTATAAATACTTTACTAAGAAAACATTCTTGTACTATCTTCATACAACCAATTATAGAGACATTTATATAAATATTCTATCAGAGATTACAAAAGTATTATTTGTAAATCTAATCATATGAAAAATATGTTGTTTTTCGATCTACTCACATACGATTATTTATTAGTTGGACAATCACACTAGATGACACTTCCACAGTAATTAATAATCTTCAAAAATAACTAACGAGTGTTCAGAAACATTCGAAATCAAAGTAGTCCTTGAAAATATGAAGTCATGTCTGAGATAGATTGATACATTTACTTAATACAATTTTATAGGTTATCAAATTAGTATCTTCGATATTAGATTCTGACAATTTTTGACAGACAACAGTTGACATTTAATAATTATTACAAATCAGATACTTAAGTAAAGATATACGATTTTTTGTTCAGAGCCCACTTGGCTTCGAATGTTTCCGAACACCCGTTACAAACGTATTAACCGAAAATTTCTATCAATTCGGATTAATATACATTATTCAATGGAATGCGGAACTGTTAACGTAAATAATGATACAACATTTTGTATTATTTCGAAATATATGAAAATTATTAGAAAAGTGATGAATTTTATTTAAATATTTTAAAGGTTTTTAGTGATTACTTCTTTTTGAACACAATAAAAAATAATTATTACGAAATAATGACCGCAAAATTAAATTACAGTTTATTCTTGATAGTAAATTTCTTTAATATATGTTTACTAGGTTCTTTTTGTTGTTTCTAATAGAGTTACTGTATTATTGTAAACTTTATTCGTGTCAGTAAAAAATCAATAGTTCTAAAAGTAGTTTCAATAATATGGTACACACTAGGAATAAAATTGAATTGAAAAATACATGTGTACTGCATACTTATACCTAGTCATAAGATCAATAATTCGAATTTAAATTTAATCAAAAATATTAATTATCTAACAAAAAATTAATAAAAAAAATATGGCAACATTCCTATCGTATTATACAGGAAAATAAACAAATATATTGTTTTCATTTATGTAAAAAAAATACATTAACATCAGCGTTAATATATGTACGTACAGAGATAATTTTTGTTTGCACGGGTTATGTAAATAATTTCAAAAGATAAACATTTTTCCAACTTTACATAATGTTAATTAATGCCTATGCTAAATAGGTTTCCTTCACAAACTAACGCACATTTATTACAAACGCAAAACACTGTTAACGTTATGCAAATAGAATTTTAAGCGAATTCTTAACGTCATGCAATGACAACTGTCACCAAACATGATTTCGCAGAAAGTACAATAACACATACCTGGTTGAAATGAAATGCAGTTCCGACAGATCATGCACCGTCACTTTTAAGTCACTTTATGAAGATGCTCGCCAAGAAACGATGATAAAATCGACAAATACAAACACAGGACAGCGGCACATGAAAAATAACACGACTGTCAAACGTTAATTTGAGACGTTGGGGAAGTTGCGCCAACATATAAAGTTAAAATACCTGTTCCTTAAAATATTATAAATTGATTGAATTAAATATTAGTTTAAGTTTTGATGCGACTTTAAAGATATTCAATTGAATGATTGTTAAAAGCGATTTTGATTAAATACGTTGTTCACTAATAAAATAATTTTGATCGTGGCGCCACCTATTCAATAAATGCAAAATTTACTAATAATGAAAATTCTTTCAATGGAGACTGTGGTTAAATAAAAATTTAAAAAAAGGTATATAACCCCTTACCACAATTATTAGTCGTATCCTAAATACGTATTTCGATAACTAAGTTGTCATCATCAGTAGGTAAAAACCACTAATTAAAAGTCGCACTGGGGCACAGTTAAACAAGAGAAACGCTTCCGCACAACTATTATACACTGCAACCCTGTATAGACTAAATTTAACAAGTCAATCTAAAACTACGAGATAAACGCGTACCTACTTTAGGAAAGGTCTAAACATATGTTAACTTGTCGGACAAAGGAACGGCAGACATCCTCTCTAAGGGGGGCGGCACTTCGATTTTTAAAAACTACGATGACCCACTATTAAACTTAGATAAACCACCTTTTATTTTCAACAAACCAATAGTATATTTAAACGTATTTACTCGAGTACATGTATAGTAAAAATATCTATTTAGGGTAGGGGTGTAAAAATATTTCCAATTACAAATGGTTAAAAAATGCTAAAATCGGAAAGTGTGGTCGTATATTGTAAAAACTGTACTCTATTGAAAATTCTAAGAAGGACAAAATTTTGAAGGAACCATTACATATGAAAAAACAAGACATCTGACTGTGTTGACTTATATTAAATGACAATCAAGCAACGTGAGAAGGTTCTATGAATTATTAGATATTGTTGGTATATAATTTGAAAGTTAATTATAAATAGGTGACATGTCATTGTTAAGGAGGTAATTTTGGTGTTTTTTCATATGTATGGCTTCTCACATGTCTAAAATTTCTGCTGTTACCCACCCACCCTTTTATGTTAATAAAAATGTGAATAAACAGCTGAACGGTATAGGTGATTTATCGCTATTCAAGGAGGTATGTTTATTTTTATTTTTCGCTATAAATATACTTTCATAAGCATCTAGTTCGTGGGGTTTATTAATTCCTTTGATCAACTTCAAACCTGTAATCGACACATTGTGCAGTGTGCTCAAAGCGTGATTTGCGACATTTGATTTATCCGGTCTATTGTATTTGATATGTGATATGTGTTCTTTAAAACGGGTTAATATAGGTCGTTTAGTTTGGCCTATATATTTCAAATTACAATCCGCGCAACTAATTTCATATATCCCTGATTTCGAATTGGAATTAATTCTATCTTTAGTATTCCCTAGCAGACTTTTGATGGTGTTTTCGGACCGAAAGGCTACCTGGAGACCTCTTTCTTTCACAACTTTATTAATGTTTTTCGTGACGGGGTGGTATGGTAGACATATGTACTTTTTCTCTTGGTTACTTTGGGATATCAAACTCGTGGATTCGCGGATTGTATTTTTAATTTTTGTTTTTCTAATTAATTTATTGATTATTTCTTTGTCAAAGCCATTGTATGTCGCAATATCTTTAATGAAATCTAGTTCTGTTTCATATCTCTCTTTTGTTAACGGAAAATTTAGTAACCGATTGACTAAGAAGTTAAAGGAAGCTGTCTTATGTTGATAACTATGATTAGAATCCGCGGTGATGAATCTGTTGACATTGGTTTCTTTCCGGAAAATATCGATTTCTATTTTATGTTTATTTCTAATCAGTAAAGTGCCGAAGTGCCGCCCCCCTTAGAGAGGATGTCTGCCGTTCCTTTGTCCGACAAGTTAACATATGTTTAGACCTTTCCTAAAATAGGTACGCGTTTATCTCGTAGTTTTAGATTGACTTGTTAAATTTAGTCTATACAGGGTTGCAGTGTATAATAGTTGTGCGGAAGCGTTTCTCTTGTTTAACTGTGCCCCAGTGCGACTTTTAATTAGTAGTTTTTACCTACTGATGATGACAACTTAGTTGTCGAAATACGTATTTAGGATACGACTAATAATTGTGGTAAGGGGTTATATACCTTTTTTTAAATTACTAATAATGGTTGGCGTTGCAAGTGACAGTTATAATTTAGAAATCTGTTTCTCGTGGATTAATAAGTAGTGACCTTTATCATGGTAAATAACGGGTGTTCAGAAACATTCGAAGTCAAGTGGGCTCTGAACAAAAAATCGTATATCTTTACTTAAGTATCTGATTTGTAATAATTATTAAATGTCAACTGTTGTCTGTCAAAAATCAATCTATCTCAGACATGACTTCATAATTTCAAGGACTACTTTGACTTCGAATGTTTCTGAACACCCGTTATATATACAAGGTGTGTATAAATTGGCGCAAAAGCTACACGTAGCGACATTCTTCGTTCGGTTCTGAATAAAAAATCTAAATGTTAAAATGTCGTATCATGCTTCCTAAATTCGTAAATGTAAAAATTTAACAGTAATGATTTTGATTGAACTCACTTTGAAATACAAACTTATTGTTCTACAACGTTGCCAAATGTGTTTTTCGTGGATGTACGTTCATGAATAAATGTTAAAAACAAGCTTTTAAATCAAAAAGAAAACGTTTACGAAATAATACTAGTAAAAATTTTTTCTTTAAACTAAATTGCATCTATCTCTATTAACAGATATCGAAGAGAGATATCGAAGTTAGTTACGCACTTAAAGTCTGAACTTCAAGATCCCCGTGAAAGCAAACGAAGCATGATACGACATTTTAACATTAAGATTTTTTATTCAGAACCGAACGAAGAATGTCGCTGCGTGTAGCTTTTGCGACAATTTATACACACGTTATATATCAAGGAATTTACATTATGTGACACGCCACCATGCGGTAAATTTTGGAACTAGCGTTGGAGGTATACTCGTATTGTTTATTGGGTTCTATTATGGTAATTATTGGTAAACAAACATTTACAAACACAATGTACAAAAAAAAAGCTAATAAAATGTTTCTGGTGCCATCTATAAACGTCACCAAATAACTAAATATACATTTCCAAATTTCTCCATTTAATTTACCCATCTCCCTAGAAGTTGTCTCTGGTAGAACCCAATAAACTGCAATACACAATAGAAGTATACCTCCAACGTTAGTTTCAAAATTTAGCACATGGTGGCGCATATAATTCCCATTAAAGTCACTAGATAAATAAAGTACCGCAAACCTCCGCCATTTTTGGGCAAAAATTTGGCGTCAAAATTGAATTGCTGTGTTAAATAAAAAATCAATTTAGTACTGTATTCTTAAAAGAACGCAACTGTATGAACATGCGTTAATAATTAAACCGCAGATAGTAAGGCAATTAATTAAAACAAGCAAGCACTGTTTTCATTATTTATTATTGTTGGTTTACTAAAGCACGCATTTTCGCCTTTTGTGGTTGACAACCAGATCAGGGTGTGCATTTGGAGTTAGTTTTTTCATGTCATCTGCTCTTGATTGTTCAAATTGGGAATCAGAAAATTCCCCTTACATAAGTAACTAAGTGTTATAACAAGTGATCTGCTTTTACATATGTACTCACCTCACAAATCTTCGCATTTACCGGCACATTGTCTTGATTAATGTCACATAACCACACTTTTCTTCTGTCTGCATTCCTTTCACCACTGGGAAATGCAAATAAACGGAAACCTTTGGCGACACTGTTTTTGCAATTGATAATACAACAACCAGGCATAATTACACTTTATGTTGCCAACGGTGGGTTTAGATGCAACGATGCAACGACAAGTGATTTGACGTTTGGCGGCCATGTTTGGGCAAAAGTAGCGCTTTCTCTCTCGCACTCTTTGGCCTTATGGATTGCGGTACTTTATATGTATCTAGTGACTTTAAATTCCCATATAGGTAACCTACTTAAATTGAATCGATTCTGCCTTTACTTGATGTAAATCCATATCAAACTTATCTACACTTATCAACTTATATACTCTATACGTATCAACATCATACCCTCGTCAAAATTGACTGAGAATGAAAGGTAGAAATTGTCCGAACATATTCAGACATAATTTTTGTAAATTTAGCATTTATTGCTTTTATTTTAAATAAAGCAATAATAAGAGGTTTGTTTTGGTTCGCAATCTAGAACAGTATAGAACTGCGCAGAACTGATGCGCACAACTTCGTTAATTCTACAATTGTTCTGAATTTGTGTGAATTCAAAAAAACCAAAACACATT
Source organism: Melolontha melolontha (assembly GCA_935421215.2). Taxonomy (NCBI): domain Eukaryota; kingdom Metazoa; phylum Arthropoda; class Insecta; order Coleoptera; family Scarabaeidae; genus Melolontha; species Melolontha melolontha. The sequence goes on from OW285241.1 coordinate 9,062,898, forward strand.
TAAGTTTTACAAGTGTGCCATCTAGTAGCAATTTAAATAAATTGATTTTTATTATTTGTTTTATTCATACTTCTTTATACGACAAATTTTAAATAAAATATACAAAGAATTCAAATAAATTTTACCTCAAAGTAGCCCTTGGAAATTATGATTATGTCTTAGCTCGTTACTAATTTTAATAGGAATTTTGTTGGTTATGAGATGAGATATTTGATTGAAATGACAAATGTCAAAATAATAAAACGAACATTCTTAAGTGAATGAAATATGTTTATTTCAAACAAACAAGCAAAATTTTATAAAAATTGTTCAAAGTGTCCACCACCTTGTTCGAAACATTTCTCACATCTTCTTCTAATGGAGGAAAAAGTGTTTTGTAGTATCGCATTGTCAATTCCATTAATTCTTTCAGAAATTCTGATTTGAAGGCCTGCAAGATCAGGTATCTGTACTTGATAAATTGAGTTCTTTAAGAATGGCCATAAAAAGAAATCACATGGGGTAATGTCACAAGATCTTGGTGGAAATTCATGTTCAGTGTTTAAACTTATCAACCGATTTTGAAAAAATTGCTGCAGAATATTAATTGTTTCACCTGCTGTGTGTGCTCTAGCTCCGTCTTGTTGAAAGTAACCCTGTGTTATTTCTTCGTCGTCAAGCTGTTCGATAAATGGCATAATAATTTCTTGTCGATACCTTTCTCCTGTTAAGGTTCCGTTAAAAAAAATAGGGCCAATAATTCTCCTTCGACTAATCGCACACCATACACCAATTTTCTGCGGATGAAGTGCGGTTTCAACAAAAAAATTATGTGGTTTCTCATTAGTCCACATCCTCATATTTTGTGAGTTCACATATCCATTCAGATAAAACCATGACTCATCAGAAAAAAAGGTTTTGTCAAGAAGGTCATTATCAAAATTATTTAAGAACCACTGACTAAACGTTATTCTTCTGGGATAGTCGATTTCCTTGATTTCTTGATAACAGGTCAGGTGATATGGAAATAAATGTAAGTCCTTTTTCAAAATTGTATGACATGTGCCAATTGACACACCCACTTGTTGTGATAATGCTCGTACGGAAGTTCTTGGTGCATTATTTATAATTTCTCTTACATTATTAACTAGCTCTTCTGTACGCTTTTTCGCCCGACCTGCGCCTTCTTTCTGTTTAACACTCCCTGTTTCTCTGAAAACCATAACGGAATGTGTCACTGTGTGCCGAAAACTGTCATAATCAAAGATGACGTTAGGGAACTCATTTCTAAATTCTTCTAAACAATCTTGAAGAGAATACTGCCATTGTCCGTCAATCTTACGTCCATTTCGAAAATAAGATTCTAGCATGAATGATTTGTGTTGTATAGTAAAAAACCATGTTAAATCAATTTTAAATTACAAAGCAATTTTTGTCAACTATGCATCTGTCTAATTGACAACTAATGCAAATTTAAATTATTAATAATCATACGTTTTTAAAGGAATGGCCTACTAGAGGCAAAGCTTATTTGAACGCTTTTTATAAATGCTTAGGGACCAGATAAGAGACACAAAAATAAATATCTTTGTTGCAATAAAAGTTACAAATATAAATAATAGATTGTAAATCGTATAAATAAGTAATTATATGTTCTACCTCCACAACCCCAAGGTGAGATTCAGGGTTTAACCTAACCTTGAATAATAAATGGAATAAACTAAAATTACTGCCTATTGCTAAACTTGAAATTAAAATTTAAATTAAATATTTGGAAAAAACATTACTTATTTTACTTAACATAACCTAACTTAATTTCTTATTCATTAATCTATAATCATATTAATCATTATTGTTTCTTAATACTGAATATATTTATATCGTATATGGAAATAGCAGTAGGTGCTTGTATAACACGACTCGATAATATCGATACATCGATGTTTCTTTTTCGATATTTTTTAAAAATCGTTGTTTTCCAACAACGTCCCAACTCTACCACATACAAAGCAAAGGTTGAGACAAATCAAGTAAAGAATATGAAAAAATTGTTTTAGTTAATTGCCACGGACCTCAAATTATTATAAAATTAAATAAAAAATCAAATTCTTTCTTATTAAGATTATGTTTGTCAGACTTAGAGCAACTTGTAGGCCAACTTCTTACCAACATTCAAAAATGTCGGAAAAGTAAAACAGTGCGCACGCCTCGAACTATTAATTCTGAACTGGTACTCGCTAAAGAGCAAGAACTGCTAGAACGGTTCTAGAATCGTTCCGGATTAGTTCTTGCAACAACCAAAACATATAATTAAATATTCGGAACTAGTTCACATATAACCAAAACACCAAATAGCTATACTCTATTTTTAAAGTAGAGAGACGAATTTCTGAACAGACCACTTTGACAGTGAAATCTCATTGGTTGAAAGCAATTTGGCCTTGCTTTCAACTGTGATAACCTAATTAAGCAATGCAGTGTACCGTTTATCTAAGTCAAGGGGCGGGCTCGTGTGTAATGCATGTTATATCCAAACATGACCTCGCCCGACATAAAGTACATACACAAGCATTCGCAAGGTACGTTACACACTTTCAACACTCTTGTTTATTTAGAGTAAGGACATATAGTCGAAAAGCAGGTCACTCTAACGATATATAAGACATCCCATCCGGAGTCTTATCAGAGACAGTAGGGAGTCAATAGAGACACAGTTGAGAGTCAATACAGACACAGTTAGAGTCTCTTTTCGACTATCGTCTACATTGTTAATTATGTAATTACCATCTTGTTAAATAGTTATAAGTGTTGGTTTATTAAACTATGTTAAACCTAACATACTTGTGCATTATTTAACGCTACAACGATATCTGCGTGAAGACTCACACCGATGTGGCCCTCAGGGCCGGGCTCACATCACATGGCGATTCTACCAACCACTTAAGGCTAAAGAAAGTAAGTGGAAAGACCGGAACGAGCCGTCAAGCATATAATTCGTCTCTCTACTTTAAAAATAGAGTATAGTACGAATGCGCAGTAGTTCTGGAACTGTTCTGAATTACGAACCAAAACAAACCTAAGCTAAACTTTTTAGAATATTTTAAATTAATAGAATATTAGGTAGTTAATTGACGAAGGAGATACTTGTTGAAACTGCATTATAACGCTAAGACATAAGTAATTAAACTTCTAGTTTCAAAAATTCTTTTATTATATTTCAGTATTTCATCCACCTGATGAGGCCATTGTATGGCGAAACAATATTGTAGTGGTATTTACAATAAAAGAATTTTTGAAACTAGAAGTTTAATTACTTATTTCTTAGCGTTAGAATATTAGGTGTTACAAAAGCCGCGTTGTGTTATTTATTTGGAGCTTTAATATTCTAAATAAAGAAAGATCATTCCACTAGTGAAATTATGTTGGTCTTTTATATCCACTATTATCAAGAAATAAATCAAATAACAAAACTGCCCGAATATGAATATAATAGTGTGTTACGCACTACCACACTACTGTTTGACTATTTCCATCCAAACACCAATTTTTTGCGAATATAGTGGAGATTCAATAAAAAATGCGGTTTATTAGTGCTCCACATTCGCATATTTTGAGAATTTATGTACCCCGAAAGATCATCGGAAAAATAAGTTAAGTTTAGCAGGTCATTATTCATTAAATTGTTGACGAACCACTGGCAGTACGCAAGACGTCTGGGGTGGTCCGTTGGCAAAAAAGCTTGATATAATTGCATCTTAAATGGATGCATATTCAAGTTCTCCTTTACAATGGTTCGGCATGCTTCATAAGAAACTCCAATTTCTTGGGTCAGGCGTCTCAAGGATTTTGTGGGGTTCTGTTCCAAACAATTATTTCTTCTGTACGAATAGTTGGCCTACCATCACCTTTTTTAAGAGTTACAGATCCAGTTTTGCGAAATACACAACACTATATGCAAGTTACAAAATAATACAAATTTGTATAAAAACAAATTTGTATCTGTATATGCATGGACACACAGTACGTATTTACCAGCTTTTGCTTCAACTACCAGACGCATGTGTTTCTGTGTAACCACTTTGTCAATGATAGGTTTACGAAGACAAAAGACTGTAGGAACACTTGCGGTCATGTAGCAAGTTTTGTCCTATCTGAAGACATCAGATAACCTTATGCCATCTGACGGACAAAACCAACCACGCCTGTGCAAAGTGTTTCTTCTCGAATAGCTAAGCTATTACCGGAAAAGAAGAAAAAATACGCATATTACTGTGAGTCCATTAACTCGTCGCCAGGTGGCGTAGTATAGCAAAAAACAAATTGCATGTCGATGCGACAATTCACATCAAGCTTTGATACAAAATAATATAAATCTGTATAAAAACAAATTTGTATCTGTATATGCATGGACACACACTACGTATTTACCAGCTTTTGCTTCAACTACCAGACGCATGTGTTTCTGTGTAACCACTTTGTCAATGATAGGTTTACGAAGACAAAAGTCTGTAGGTACACTTGCGGTCATGTAGCAAGTTTTGTCCAATCCGAAGACATCAGATAACCTCATGCCATCTGACGGACAAAAAACCTATCATTGACAAAGTGGTTACACAGAAACACATGCGTCTGGTAGTTGAAGCAAAAGCTGGTAAATACGTAGTGTGTCCATGCATATACAGATACAAATTTGTTTTTATACAGATTTGTATTATTTTGTATCAAAGCTTGATGTGAATTGTCACATCGAAATGCAATTTGTTTTTTACTATATGCAAGGCACATAAAAAATATCTTGCTCTCTTACTGCGAAATTTGGGAAGTGTTCATTAAAATTATCCAAGCATAAACGCTTACAGTATTCCTAAATTCCATTAGCTAGCATACCTGTTCTAAAATGCCCTTCAATCATGAAAGCTTTGTGTGCTGTGGTGTAAATCATAATTAAAAAACTACAAGACGTCAGAGAGAAAATATATTGACAAACAGTGTCAGACACTAAATGATATAACTTAAGGCAGACGTTTTACATTCCATGGCAAACCTTTATCAATATAATTTTTGATCTCGTGGTACAATAAACATTAAGGCCAGGCGCCGACTTGCAATTTTCGATTGCGCAACTGTTTGGTTGCATTAGTGACTACCACAAAGTTAAACGGAAGCGCGCTGATTTGCAATTGAAAGTCACTGCAACTGTTTAGTTTGTGTTTTTGCTCAAATCGAATGATCGCACTGGCCCGCGCAACTGCGCTGTGTCACATTAAATTCAATGCGGCTCCGCTCACTTGTGGTTGCAACTGTGGTTGCAATGATTTTTTAAGTAAATTGTAATGAAAAATTAAATGAAACACAGTAGTAACTACTAATAGATTGAAGTAATGCATAGTTATGAAGAAGCTCTAAAAGTTCGTCAAAACGGGCCACACTCATTCGGTAGTATTTGAAAAATTTTTCCGGATGAACTCGCAAGTCGTCATATAATTTTTGAAATTGCCCTTTGGTTGATCGTTGAGCAGTCATTGGATGCAGCCAGAACCTCTGCTTTCGTTGATTTCTCTTCCTTCTTCTTAATTCAAGCGCACATACCACTGCCACCTCATCGAAGTTCATTTTGAAACTAAACGGTTCAGTTGCATGTGTGCGCGGTCCCATTTATCCAATCAGTTCAGTTGCGTATGTGTGCGGGGTTTGATGCAATCGCGACCAAACAGTTGTGCAATCAAAAATTGCAAGTCGGCGCCTGGCCTAAATTTCCACATAAATTTTTTACATGAAAATTTCAAGTGTTTGGAAAACCATTGCACCAAAATTGTTTTCGTTATCTGAAAGTTTTCCAATTCATGTTCTTATGAAAATGCCGTTATCAAACTATGTAAAAGTTATTGTTATTAACAAATAGGTATATTGTATGTTCAAATAAATATCATGTCTTCTGACTTATTTAAAATATCATATCTTAGTTTAATAAATCGTAATTATCTGATTCTAAAATAATCCAAATAATAATACTGAATATCAAAACAAGGCCAAATACCGCTAAGTACAACATAATCTATATAAAGTCCGGTAATTTTAAAAACTCCTTCCAACGTTGTCTAAATTTATTTGAACATACAGCACCCTTTAAAAAACTGAGCTTTTCTAGTTCTGTTTCAATTTTGTACACAATTATCAATAGAAATATTAGAATTTAACAATTTTCAAATACATACTAAATATTCTATTAATCTGTATTATCCTGACACCTATTGGCTTGTGACAGAATCTTCCTTAACTTACCCATCTCCCTAGAAGTTGTCTCTGGTAGAATCCAATAAACTGCAATAAACAATAGAAGTATATCTCCAACGCTAGTTCCAAAATTTACCATTAGGTGGCGCGTCACTTATTATAAATTCCCAATATAGGTAACCTACTTATCAACATCATACCCAATCCAAACAATAACAGTGCTCTGATAATAATATACTTACTTAGCTTTGTATCCTTCTTCGATAGATGGCAACATAGAAAATACTATATAATAGTACAATAAATATTTGCAGAATATTCAAGGACCACCTACGGTAAAGTTTATGTTATTAACGAGCAATTAAAGTCTGAGTATATTCAGACGTAATTTTTGTAAGTTTAGATTTTATTGTTTTTATTTTAAATAAAACAATAATAAGCTAAACTTTTTAGAATAATTTTAAATACATAAGTGTATTAAATGTATCAAAAGCGGCGGCGTTGTGTTATTTACTTGGAGTTTTGATATTCTAAATTAAATAAGATTGTGAATTATGTAGGTCTATCATTTTGGGAATTCATAATAAGTGACGCGCCACCTAATGGTAAATTTTGGAGCTAGCGTTGGAGGTATACTTCTGTTTATTGCAGTTTATTGGATTCTGCCAGAGACAACTTCTAGGGAGATGGGTAAGTTAAGGAAGATTCTGTCACAAGCCAATAGGTGTCAGGATAATACAGATTAATACAATATTTAGTATGCATTCGAAAACTGTTAAATTCTAATAACGGGTGTTCAGAAACATTCGAAGTCTAGTGGGCTCTGAACAAAAAATCGTATATCTTTACTTAAGTATCTGATTTGTAATAATTATTAAATGTCAACTGTTGTCTGTCAAAAATTGTCAGAATCTAATATCGAAGATACTAATTTGATAACCAATAAAATTGTATTAAGTAAATGTATCAATCTATCTCAGACATGACTTCATATTTTCAAGGACTACTTTGACTTCATATGTTTCTGAACACCCGTTATTTTCTAAAAGAAACAAACTTTAATTTTGTAATTCAAAGGAAGTTATTTTATTTTTCTAATATAGACTATTAACTGAAAATAACTAACTACATGAAAAATATCAAAAAATATTAGTTAGATATACATATATTATAATTAAAATTAGATAATACTCAGTGGCGTGTCCAGAATCTCACAAAAGGGGAAGCTATACAGTAAAATAACACCTAAGTAAATATTTTTTTTATGGAGATGCTAAAAAGATAAAATTTGTTACAAACTACAATGGAATCCTACGTTAGTTAAAATGAAGTGCCATACGTCTATTTTCTTTTGCAAACTCATCTATGACGTTATAATAAAAACATTTTTGGCGAGAATATTCTTGCACTAATTCAGTTTCAATTAATATTAATCCCAAAGCAGAGAGTCTTTCTTGTCCTGCAGAATTCCTAACAAAATGTTTTATTCGTTTAAGCGCAGAAAAGGAACGTTCTGCAAACGCACTTGTGGAGGGGATATTGAGTGTTAATTCAGATAGTTGCAGAATTTCAAGGCAAGCACGATCTAGTTCGCAGCCTTTAAAAGATTTTATAAGTCACTAGCACTCGTTTAAGGCACTAATTTAAGTCTTCTGAGGTATTGTAAATCACTATGAGTTTGGAACAAAATGCAGGGAGGTCAAAATATTGTGGATAATTTTGTTTAAGCGATTCAAAGGCCTCTTCAGAAACTGTGGGTTTATCGCAAAAATTAACTGATTCTAGAAATTTACGGGTGTTAAAGTTCTTAATTCTGGTGTCTATGTGCGCGAAAATATTGTCAATTATTTTAAAGAACAATTTACGGAATCGTGATTTTTCCACAGACTATACGGATGAGACCAGCAACTTGTATTCAAAATTTATCCAGATTATTCATGTTTCTTTAGCAAGTGGAAATAGATATCCTCTTCCATCTTTGTCATACTTAGTAATTAAGCTAGTGACATTGTAACTAGTATAGCAAGCGCCAATCAAGTTGGCGCGAGGAGGGGGTGCGCAGAAGCCGTTTTTAAAAACGTCCACCCCCACTACTCAAGTAATTGTCAGAATACATTTGTCATTGACGTTTGACGGAACATAATGTCTTTGCTAGGGGATCTTAAATTGATACACGCTCAGAGGTTAGAATTATCTGACATTTTATGTAAAACCAAATACAAATCTCCTCACTACTTTAAATCCTGCGCGAACTTACCCCTCCTCGCGCCAACTTAAATGGCGTTTGCTATACTTAGGTATATACAAGTGTCTCGTATTGTTATGTTCAAATTTTAGGAGTGTAAAGTTGTAAAGTAGACTTCATTTCAAGTAACAAAAACGCAAAACTTGTATATCCATTTTTATTTGTTTCAAAGTTACAGATCTATGAATGTGATTGTCAGAGCATGACAAAAAATGTAACCCCAAAGTCAATAAAGACTGATTTTATTTAAAAAAGTTCAATTAATAATATTTTCGAAATGTTCACCTCCTTGTTGAATGCAGGCTTGGGCCCGTAAGCCAACAGAAGAAGTACTTACCCAAACTTCGTACTGGTTTTGTCGGATTTGCTCGGTAGCCAGGTGAATACGATCCAACAACTCTTCTCTTGTCTTCAAAACTTGCGCGTAGACTAAATTTTTCATGTACCCCCATAAATATAAGTCAAGGGTATTAAGATCGGGTGATCTGGGTGGCCAAGCAACAGAACCACCTCGACCAATCCATCTTGGATAATTGAAGTTAACCCAATTTCGAACAGCAATTTCGAAGTGTGGTGGTGCCCCATCCATGTGAAACCACATGTCTCGTCGAACATTCAGTGGGACATCCTCTAAAAGACCTTCGTCAATAAGAAATTGAAGGTGATTGTCCGAATTTAACCTCCCAGGAAGAACAACATGACCAATCAACAAGTCATCATCGGATTAGGGCCGCTCAAATGTTAATAGAAAATTCAAGTTGAAATTTAGATGGGCGTATAGCTTTGAGATTTTCTGATGACCACCTGTGCAGGTTTCTCAGATTTGTAACACCACTTCTCATGTACGTAGATTCATCTGTCATCATAGGACTGTTCTGCAGAAATTAAAATGAAGCCGTGACTATCTTAATATCCAGGTAGAATAAACTAGACGAGCATAGTGGTCTGCCTCAAGCAAACCGTGTCCCCTGCGTTAATGATATGGATATAAGCCCTCACGTTTTAAAATTCGCCAAACTGTCGTTCGTGGCACTCCTAGTTGTCTAGCCATTCGACGTACACTGAGAGTTGGATCCCTTGTAACAATAGCTACTGCTTCTTCCTCTAAGTCTGCTGGAAAATTTACTCCTCGGTCAAAAAGATAATCACGCAGTCCGCATTCCCGAAATTGTGTGTCTACTTCCAGAAACGTTCTGTAATGAGGAATGCGCCTATCGGGAAACCGATGTCGGTATTCAATAACTGCTTGACGCTGCCGTTACAGTAGCCATACCCAAAATGCATGTCCGCATACTCTTGAGAAGAAAATCGGAAAGGCATTTTGAATAAAGAAAGCGTGTCCACTCACTAATAAGCTGTTGTTTGAACTGAAACGTAATGTAATCCTTTATTAAAAAATGCAACGTTAACAGTCATCTGAACATTTGTTTATTGTATGGTATTCATGGTTCAGCACTTACGAAATAAGTAAGAACCGTCTTTATCATAAATAAATTTCCAGTACTCTTTTTTGTAGATCTGCAAGAAATTACTATATGTACTACGACACGTGACACGTGTTTATTTATTTTAGGATAACATTTTATTATGAGACGTTAACAATCACAGGCCTGTTATTGAATCGTATAACTTTTTTTAAATAAAATCAGTTTGTATTGACTTTAGGATTACATTTTTTTCATGATCTGACAATCACATTCATAGATCTGTAACTTTGGAACAAATAAAAATGGATATACAAGTTTTGCGTTTTTGTTGCTTGAAATGAAGTCTACTTTACACTCCTAAAATTTGAACATAACGATACGGAACACTTGTATAGTTGCCAATATTCACATTTGTTAAGTCATCTTGTCTCTGTGCCAATGGTCAGTTGTCTTACCGAACCATATGTTACAGAAATCTAATAAAGTAGTGACAAAGTTAATGTCTTGACATTATAAATACTTGTATTTATTCAAATATTATAAATTTAAACAGTTTTACAGTACCAGCCTCTATATTTTATAGCTACACCTAGGATTTGAACATGTTTGATTGTTGGCCTGAAGTAAACTCGAAATATCTACTTCCGGATTGACTTCTTTCATCGGCTATTAAAAAAGTCGCGCTGTTTGAATGTGTTGATCTCACGGTTGGGGTGACCTATTTATTTTAAGGTTTCTTGTTGAGTTTTACCGCTGTTTTTATTGCGTATTAAAAGTACACCATAACAATCCTATAAAAGCAACAAGTACTATGTACAAAAGGGTATTTATTTACAACGCTTTAATTTCCGAACAGAACAATATACAATTAACATACGTACAAAGTTATAAATTAAGTTTTAATTTTTCTAATTATTCTTTCCTGAAATACTTTTCAATCTCTGTGAACGTTTTACCAAGGGTTTCTGGCAGGAAAAAGAATATAAAACCCACAGAAACGAAATTCAGCGCGCTCATTGCGAAAAAAATCACTTGAATATCCAATGTTGCCAAAAGATACGGAAATATTTTAACAATACCGAACATAAAAACATAAGCAACTGCCACGAGAATTCCACTCAAAACTCCTCTAACTCTAACAGGCAATATTTCTCCTATTAATGTCCATGGTATCACTAAAAATCCTATTGCACTAAAACAAACATAACCTAAAATACATATCAACGACATGTAATCTTCTTGTTGATCTTCGGTAGAGTTTAGCTTGTTCAATTCTTTTTTACCAGCGGCTAAGTATATATAAAAGCCAGCTATTAATGTGGTAATAGACATACCAGTTGCTGATATCATCAAAAGAGGCCTCCTTCCAATCTTCTTGGATAAAATAGCGGATATAATTGACATAACGAATCTGATACTTCCTAAAAGTACTAACGCTACGAAAGCATCTATACTTTTCTGGAACTGACCGCCGATTTTACGAAACAAGTCGACAGCATAGAATATTATTACGTAAGCGCCCGATAACTGCTGGAAAAGGAATAGTAGTAACAATATCGTTAAGGGTTTGTAAATAGTTGGATCACGATAAGACTCCAAATAATTCTTAAATTTATTCAAGCGTCTGGAGAAATTATTTCTCTTTTCATCATCATCTTCTGAGGCGAAAGCTTTCGTTCGATTTCGAGATTCCATAAAATATCGATATTGAGCTTCAAAAACCTGTAAATAAAGTCATTAGGTATTGTTGGATTAATTGGTAATAAAATATAATACTATTTGATTTGGATAGGTCCATTTTAACGATTTCGCAACTCCGGAAGGATCGCTTTTAAAAGTCAACCACCAATGAGGGCTTTCAGGTACAAGGAATAGTGCACAAAAAGACAAAGCTGATATGCCGGCATATATAAAAGCCATTGTTCTCCACGTAAAATACGTTCCTGCAACAAAAAAAAGAATTTTAGCAAACTAATTTAGAATGAAAAAGATGAAAGAATTACGAACCGAAAATGCAAGTTATTAAAACGCCGAAAGACACGAAAACGCTATTTAAACTAAGCAGCATTGGTCGGAAACTTGGATGGCATATTTCACTAACGTAAACGGTAGAAACTGTTGATAAACCTAGAATAAGAATCAAAATATTAACTTGTAAATACAAGGTGGTATCCAATAGTTCCAGAAATTTGAATTAAGTGCGAAAACGGACACGGTTATAGCTCGGTTAACATCTGATGGCACTTGCGTGGATAACAATTTTAAGACAAAAAAGTCAGTTTTGAAAATTAGCAATTCCAAACTTTCAAAACTGACATTTGAATTATTAACATCGTCGCCTTATAAGGCGTTTCTAACAAACTTGCACCAAGGTCTATCGTAGCTTAATTGGCTAGAGCGACGGTCCGGCAAACCGTAGACTTGGGTTCAAGGCCCAACGTAGACAAATTTTTTCAAATAAATTTGGTATGATTTGCGTTGTAATTTGTAGACAGAAATGTTTACATTCACATTTACCTCGCAAAATAACATACTAATTTGAAAATATTTAAAATATTTAATATAAAAGCCGAAAACTCCAAAAATTTATCAAATGATATATATATATATATATATATGGTAAACCTAATCAGTAGGCGATTAAAGGTCTGTATATTACTTCAAAATATATGTATTTAAAAAACTCTACATGTTTCGGCTGTATACGCCTTTTTCAAGAGAATGACAGGATATAAATGTCAAGTAATTAAGTTGCTATGGTTTAAATTATTCAAAGATACATTCTAGTAATAATAATAAATCATGTCTTAGTATTCCAAAAAATAGATAACAAGGTGTGAAAATATGTGTTGTTTGCTGCTAGCAATTTGTGTCTCCTTCTGGGTATGAATTTGTGTGTTGGTTGCTGCTGGCAGCTTGCGTCTCTCTATGGGTGTGTGGTTTTGTGTGAGAGCGTAAGTGTAGGGTTTTGTATGTCGGTGCGTTCGTGCGTGTGTTTAGTGATCGGTCGCATGAATTTAGAGAGGTCGGATAACCAGCCGTTGCGTAGGGCCGCCAACCCTTTCCCGACAACTTCTTTACAATTCCGTGCAGTACTTCGACGGTCTGACCCCCGCCCCAACGAGGCAAGGCGCAGACAGGCGAAGCGCACCCTGTACGGGGTTGCTCATCGCAACTAAGGGAACACTCTTAGTGGCTACCTCGGTCGACGATGGTCACACTTATGCCATCTTAACGTTAAGACCTTAAGTGTGACCATCGTCGACCGAGGTAGCCACTAAGAGTGTTCCCTTAGTTGCGATGAGCAACCCCGTACAGGGTGCGCTTCGCCTGTCTGCGCCTTGCCTCGTTGGGGCGGGGGTCAGACCGTCGAAGTACTGCACGGAATTGTAAAGAAGTTGTCGGGAAAGGGTTGGCGGCCCTACGCAACGGCTGGTTATCCGACCTCTCTAAATTCATGCGACCGATCACTAAACACACGCACGAACGCACCGACATACAAAACCCTACACTTACGCTCTCACACAAAACCACACACCCATAGAGAGACGCAAGCTGCCAGCAGCAACCAACACACAAGTTCATACCCAGAAGGAGACACAAATTGCTAGCAGCAAACAACACATATTTTCACACCTTGTTATCTATTTTTTGGAATACTAAGGCATGATTTATTATTATTACTAGAATGTATCTTTGAATAATTTAAACCATAGCAACTTAATTACTTGACATTTATATCCTGTCATTCATATTTTGTATTCTCTTGAAAAAGGCGTATACAGCCGAAACATGTAGAGTTTTTTAAATACATATATTTTGAAGTAATATACAGACCTTTAATCGCCTACTGATTAGGTTTACCATATCATACCAAGGTCACGAAGTTATTATATATATATATTGATAAAGAGTCACCCTACTGCTGGCTGTGGTGGTGAGATTATAAAATGTTAATGAGATAAAAGTGTAAGATAAACCTATGTATTTGAAAAGATTAGTTGGGCGCCTTAATTTATAAAATCTCCCCTCAGACTGCGCTATCTTTATCTCAAATAGCCAACTAGTCGGAAAGCAAGAAACTATTTTTAATAAAACTTTACTAAATGTGGGTGATCTCAGGCTCGGTGTGAGTTTTAGGTTGTTGCTTCCAAAAAAGAGAATAATCTTAATGTTGACGCTTAATATAATAACTCCTACAAATAAATATGAACAAATAAAAGATTCTTGTAAAATTAAAAATATTATGTTTATTAAATTAAAGGAAACTGTAAAAATATAACGTATTACAAATGTGATATTAACGAAACTGCATATGTGCATAAACAACAAGGTGTTACTAATGTGAAAAGAGGTTATGTGTGTTAAACTAATAAATAATATGAATATAAATGTGAATACTCTTATTACAATAATGGTGAGTACCCTTTTATTGCTATCTCTGAGTTATAAATAGGTTGTTTAATTAAATATAAAGATCATGACAGGATGTGATAGATTAGGTAAATAATTCGAGAATATTATTAAATAAAAGTTTAAAGAATTTAATTTTTGAAAAAAATAATAAATATTATCTGAAAACCTGTTATAATAATGATGCTGATGTATGTTTGTAGATCATCTGTGTGAATTGGGAAGATCCTCGGTGATGCGAAAATGTTCGGATGCAGCACAAAACGATGGCGGTGTAGGTGGCTGTTTACGCAGACGCTATCGAAGGTTTTCCTCGGACTTCGTCTTCGGTGCCTAATTACTCACTGCGCTCGTTTCTGGCTGTAGAATTTCAGGTATCGTTGTTGATGTATGTTAGACTATTTTATTGAAGTTCGGCGAAGGATTCTTGAATATATCTCTTCTGATTTTCTATCGTTTTCGGTGGAACTACGTCTGTGACGCTATGTTGTTTGAAAGTTCGTTATTATCGAAAATTCTTGTAGTTATTCACTTGACGATCGAGTTAATTAATATTCTGGATACTTTTTATCACTTTTAGCTGAATTTATAATTTAAATTTGTGTTTTATACAAGATTTCTAAGGCTTGGTCTAAAAAGATGCGTCTATTTATTTTTCAAATTCAAGGATCTAATAATTCGACAGCACTTGTCTGAATATTACCAAACACGCTATCTATTGATGTCAATAATCTCGATGATTTACCCTTTTAACAATTTTATATACAAAGAATTTGATTAATTTAGATTATCTAAATGATTTTAAAAATTATATTATAAATTACCAAGTTGGGTTAAGATAAATTTGAATGATACAAATCGCATACTGCGCATGATAAATGTAAACATAGCGGGATGTCAATTTGTAGGCGTGTCTTACTAGTGTCGATATAATACAAAGTTGCATATGGATTTGAATATGTTTTTCGCGCTAATATTTGAAAATTTGAATATGATATAATAAAATAAAATAATGAAAGGAAAATGTATATAGAAATTTAAAGAATGAAATGATCGTTATAAAAATACATATGCACTTCGATACTACTAAGACTTAATAATATTATTAATATAACCATTCTATTATAACCCTTTTTCACTTTGTATGTCTTATTCTTCCTATTTTAGATGCAGCTCTATATGGATAACATGCATCACAACAATGTCCCCGTCGAAAAGATGTCGGAATGTACAAATGAGGACATTCTTTTCGCTGAAGATGATGTAGGAAATGAAAGATAACAACCTTGTTTTTCTAAACTTATTACGTGTCGTTCGAATTAAACAATTAGAAAGAAAAATAAGTTAACACCTTAATATACAAACTTTATAAATTGTAAAAACGAAATGTTTGTTTGTGTGATGGACTTCCTTAACATTATATTAGTATACCAAAGTCTTTTTCTTCTTTTTTTTTTTTTTTAATTATCAAATATTATTCTATTGTTTCTTTGTAACTTCTCTTTATTTATTCAAGCTGTCCAAATTCAAATTATCCAGTCTAAATTAATGTTTCTAGTTTAAGTATATTTATTTGTAATTATGTAAAAATAGTTTAGTTGTAGTATTCATTTAATTGATGTATTTTGCGAGCTATAACATACCTTTCAATGTAAATAATAATTTTAATGACTGTATTCATTCAATTGTATATTACTGTTTTCTGTGGTTTTAAATTTGTATTATATACTTCTTGTACTAATTACATTATATATTCAGGTATTTGTTCGTAGTATTATCATTGGGGTTATTTTATTTATATCTTTCATTGATGGTACATGCTCAATAATTCTATTAATAAATTGTTATTCTTAGTCTTTTATTATAATTGATATACGGATATAAGCTTTAGCTTTCATAATAAATAATTCTCTCCTCATACATGCAAGACGTTACATTCACATTCTATTCTCTAATCAATTAAAATACCACTCCTTTAACATATATATTCTACCTTATTAGAAGACACTTTTGTCTATATTTTAATATTTTCATAATAATAATAATTCATTTATTTCATATATAATTCTATACACCTCTATCATATGTATTAATACCTTCAACCTTTAAAATCTTTACCTAGTCCCTCTTATGTCATATCTACACTCCTTTATTATTTATTTTCAATTATGCTCTCTCTTTTTCAATAATAATACGTTCAAACTTTCATTTTATTTTAAAATTAGCATGTTTATAAGTGAATATGTTCCCCTTTGATTAATTCGATTGATAGTACCAATATTATTTTAAATAATTGTTCTTTTGTAAGCTTGTTTTAACCATCTGAATATGTGGTGTTACCTTTTTTTCTCACAGAGTATAGTGTCTCTTAATTATTGTAAATTAGTATTTATATTCGAGCTCCAGCTATGTTTGTTTTCTCTTTTATTTTATTTATTAATTATCTAGCTAGTTATATGTTCATTTATTGTATTATAGTTTTATTATGTGTTCTTTCTTTTTCTTATTAAATCGTGTTCATCATCTGTTTGTTTATGTTTAATATAAGTGTAATTATTTTAATTTATCTGT
The DNA here is from genome assembly GCA_935421215.2 of Melolontha melolontha. Classification (NCBI taxonomy): domain Eukaryota; kingdom Metazoa; phylum Arthropoda; class Insecta; order Coleoptera; family Scarabaeidae; genus Melolontha; species Melolontha melolontha. Next base: position 9,079,767 of record OW285241.1, read on the forward strand.
AATTATAACTCGTATCCCCGTATTCTGCTTTGTTCGTCATGATTTGTATTAGAACACCGAAATTCTGTCATTATGTTTATTTAAATAGTTAATTTTCGTCGAACTGTTTTAAAAATATTGATGCTGTTATCCTTGTGTAGAAATGTCATGTTGCCTCTACCTTGAGATTTATGGAGGTTTTTGTTAATTAGTGTGTATGTAGTTATAATTTTGGTGTAAATGTGTATATTGGTATTGATTTTTATACTGTATATATTATGAAGAAAATTGTTATGATTTAAGTATTCGTATATCATTGAATTGTTTATCATGCCTACTTTATTTATTAAGTTAGTTATCATGCTATCGTGTATAGTTAAATTTGGTGAAATTAAAGTGATGTTTTGTATGTTAATTTTGTTAGTTTGTATTAAGTTGGTTGCATAATTATGATTAATATTCTTGATTTTGATATTGGATAAGTTAAAATTAATGTTATTAATCCCCGTCTTCTCTATGTAAAAATTATTATATTCCCTTTCATTGTTTATTAAGAAACTCTGGTATGCTTTGTCATTTATTTGAAATTGATTGTATAAATTATTTTTAACTTGGTATTTACGCAGTTTGTTAATCTTCACGTCATGTATGACTTTGGTTGCATCAGTGTTGTTATTATTGTGAATATTGGCGTTTATCTGTCGATCTCCCCGTACTCGATTGTTTATTATTTCCTTTTGTTCTTTATTTATGTTACTTGAGTTAATTGTTGTCGTACCCTGTACCTCTTTTTGTATGTTAAATATATTAGTAATGGTTTGTTTTTGATCGACATTTCCGGAATCTATTTTATTAGTCTGATTATTGCAATTATATTCCAATTTGTTGGTTGTGCCTAATCGTTTTGTCCATTGTGAATTTAGTGAATTAATGGTTTCATCAAGTTTAATTAAGTACTTAAGTTCGTTTTCTTCCATGTTTTTCTGCGCTGTAGAAATTTCTGCTATCTTACCCTCTAAATCAACTTTGAAAGCACTTAATTTGTTGTCGATGTTTGCATTATTTATTTCAAATTTTTGATTAATATTGTTCATGTTTATCTCTAATTTAGTTGTTAGATCACTATTCATGTTGCTTATGTCTGTTTTCATATTAGTTAGTTCTTGTTTTAAGTTATCGTTATTTGTATCTATTTTATTATTAGTATTATCTAATTTATTTGTTAAGTCTTGTTTTAAGTTTTCATTGTTAGTGTCTAATTTGTTGTTCATATTTATATTATCTTGTTTTAAGTCGGTCATTTGTGTCATTAATATCTGTAACATGTTCATTACCTGGCCATTGTCTGGTGAACTTACCCCTTCAGTTGTAGACGCTTGTGTCACAGGAATGTCTCCCTGTTCAACCCTATCTTCTTCAGTACTGTCCTTAACTGCTTTGGTTCTATGTCGAGTATCCATTTTGATATATTTTAAATTTATAAAGTTTAATGAATTTATATAAAGATGTATCCTTTATTTTAAAAGTATGATAATAATAAATAGTTGAAAAAGACAAAGTTATGTTTAAAATATGAATAATAATACTCGAGACACCGTAATTTTATTAGTGAATCAAAAGTTAAATAATATAACGTAAGCACAAGGTGATATTTTCCCTTTCACTAACCTTTAATATGTCCTAGAATCCTCCAAAGTCTGCGATGTAGTGAAATAAAGGTAACAATCTGCTGTTGTAATAGGAAAAACATGTACACACAACGACAATAATAATCTACACCTTTTTGTCTATATAATATATGAAACAATTTGAAAAGTATCAATTATTTGCAATATTTAACTTTGTAGATGAGTTATCAACAAGAAGCAACAGGCCCACGTTGTCGGCGACAATTGATAAAGAGTCACCCTTAATGGGCTGTGGTGGTGAGATTATAAAATGTTAATGAGATAAAAGTGTAAGATAAACCTATGTATTTGAAAAGATTAGTTGGGCGCCTTAATTTATAAAATCTCCCCTCAGACTGCGCTATCTTTATCTCAAATAGCCAACTAGTCGGAAAGCAAGAAACTATTTTTAATAAAACTTTACTAAATGTGGGTGATCTCAGGCTCGGTGTGAGTTTTAGGTTGTTGCTTCCAAAAAAGAGAATAATCTTAATGTTGACGCTTAATATAATAACTCCTACAAATAAATATGAACAAATAAAAGATTCTTGTAAAATTAAAAATATTATGTTTATTAAATTAAAGGAAACTGTAAAAATATAACGTATTACAAATGTGATATTAACGAAACTGCATATGTGCATAAACAACAAGGTGTTACTAATGTGAAAAGAGGTTATGTGTGTTAAACTAATAAATAATATGAATATAAATGTGAATACTCTTATTACAATAATGGTGAGTACCCTTTTATTGCTATCTCTGAGTTATAAATAGGTTGTTTAATTAAATATAAAGATCATGACAGGATGTGATAGATTAGGTAAATAATTCGAGAATATTATTAAATAAAAGTTTAAAGAATTTAATTTTTGAAAAAAATAATAAATATTATCTGAAAACCTGTTATAATAATGATGCTGATGTATGTTTGTAGATCATCTGTGTGAATTGGGAAGATCCTCGGTGATGCGAAAATGTTCGGATGCAGCACAAAACGATGGCGGTGTAGGTGGCTGTTTACGCAGACGCTATCGAAGGTTTTCCTCGGACTTCGTCTTCGGTGCCTAATTACTCACTGCGCTCGTTTCTGGCTGTAGAATTTCAGGTATCGTTGTTGATGTATGTTAGACTATTTTATTGAAGTTCGGCGAAGGATTCTTGAATATATCTCTTCTGATTTTCTATCGTTTTCGGTGGAACTACGTCTGTGACGCTATGTTGTTTGAAAGTTCGTTATTATCGAAAATTCTTGTAGTTATTCACTTGACGATCGAGTTAATTAATATTCTGGATACTTTTTATCACTTTTAGCTGAATTTATAATTTAAATTTGTGTTTTATACAAGATTTCTAAGGCTTGGTCTAAAAAGATGCGTCTATTTATTTTTCAAATTCAAGGATCTAATAATTCGACAGCACTTGTCTGAATATTACCAAACACGCTATCTATTGATGTCAATAATCTCGATGATTTACCCTTTTAACAATTTTATATACAAAGAATTTGATTAATTTAGATTATCTAAATGATTTTAAAAATTATATTATAAATTACCAAGTTGGGTTAAGATAAATTTGAATGATACAAATCGCATACTGCGCATGATAAATGTAAACATAGCGGGATGTCAATTTGTAGGCGTGTCTTACTAGTGTCGATATAATACAAAGTTGCATATGGATTTGAATATGTTTTTCGCGCTAATATTTGAAAATTTGAATATGATATAATAAAATAAAATAATGAAAGGAAAATGTATATAGAAATTTAAAGAATGAAATGATCGTTATAAAAATACATATGCACTTCGATACTACTAAGACTTAATAATATTATTAATATAACCATTCTATTATAACCCTTTTTCACTTTGTATGTCTTATTCTTCCTATTTTAGATGCAGCTCTATATGGATAACATGCATCACAACAATATATATATATATATATATATATATATATATATATATATATATTTAGTGTTAATAAGAATAAAAATTATTTCTTATTTATTTTATTGGCCGTGTGCATAATATTAAAATAATAAGCTTTTTTTTTGGTTTAGCGACCTTTATTGATATTCAATTTATTTAACTAACGACGTTTCGACTTTTTTGTATATAATTAAGTCTTTTTCAAGTGATTTTAGAACTAAAAAAAATTACAAACGAAAGGTAAGAATTATATTTACATTATATGAATGAATTAAATTAAAATAATGATTAGAGTAAAGAAAGTTAAAATTTAAAATTTAAAATATAAAAATTTAAAAATTTAAAATTTTAAAGGATATAAAACTCACCAATTTATTTCGTGTTAAAAAACATGTGCCCAGTGCAATATGCATGGTCGGAAACATGTCGACCCTTCACTACAGGGTCCGAACAGCGTCTCGGAATCTTAAGTGTAACTAAATGTCTTGTTATAGAAATGAAATTTTTTTATATTATTTCGTTTTAAAATTTGTTTGGTCAGGCCATGTGTTTGGGAAAATACAGTGTGTTTACAATGGGAAAGAAAAAGAATTTTGTTTTTTTTGTGTGGGTGGGGTTGTCTTCTATTGTTTAATGAGCGGATAATACAGTTTTGATAGTCCATCAATCTCGTTTCGGTCGTTGATTGATGGACTTTCAAAATTGTATTATCCGCTAATTAAACAATAGAAAACCCCACCCACACAAAAAACAAAAATTCTTTTTTTTCCCACACACTGTATTTTCCCAAACACATGGCCTGACCAAACAAATTTTAAAACGAAATAATATAAAAAAATTTTGTTTCTATAACAAGACATTTAGTTACTCTTAAGATTCCGAGATACGCTGTTCGGACCCTGTAGTGAAGGGTCGACATGTTTCCGACCATGCATATTGCACTGGGCACATGTTTTTTAACACGAAATAAATTGGTGAGTTTTATATCCTTTAAAATTTTAAATTTTTAAATTTTTATATTTTAAATTTTAACTTTCTTTACTCTAATCATTATTTTAATTTAATTCATTCATATAATGTAAATATAATTCTTACCTTTCGTTTGTAATTTTTTTTAGTTCTAAAATCACTTGAAAAAGACTTAATTATATACAAAAAAGTCGAAACGTCGTTAGTTAAATAAATTGAATTTCAATAAAGGTCGCTAAACCAAAAAAAAGCTTATTATTTTAATATATATGAAAAGCGGAATGTAAATGAAAATTAATAACTATTAAATTCCCACATTGCATGCAATTGCCGGAATTCCGAATGGATATGACTTTCACACATTTTTCATTTGCTCGGACAACCTGGACGGTTGGCATCGCGACGTGTTGTGTCTGCATTCTTAGACAAATGTGATTTGGTCATCTGTAGAAATTAATACAACAAATTATAGCGGCAATTGCATGCAATGTGGGAATTTATTAGTTATTAATTCTCATTTACATTGCGTCTTTTCATAATTCGTATATATATATATACACACAGTATAGAAATGAAAGTCATATCTATTTCCGGATAATGTGTACTGATGATATGTAAAAACAATGAAATACCGGTATCTGCACATTCCGAATGGATATGACTTTTCACACATTTTTCATATATATATATATATATATATATATATATAATAACTTCGTGACCTTGGTATGATATGGTAAACCTAATCAGTAGGCGATTAAAGGTCTGTATATTACTTCAAAATATATGTATTTAAAAAACTCTACATGTTTCGGCTGTATACGCCTACTGATTAGGTTTACTATATATATATATATATATATATATATATGTATATATGTATATATATATGTATATATATATATATATATATATATATAGACTTGTAAGTATTATCGACCCTACTATAATAATGAATAATTAATTAATCGGGTAAACGGTGTGTCAACTAAAAAACTCATTTATTTCAACCTCTATATTTCGTAGCCATTTGCTACTTCAGCAGGAGACTAAGAACAGAGTTAAGAATTGGCAGTGTACGTCACTAAACATGTTAAAATAGGTGTACATTGTATGGAATGCAGAGAAAACCGTACAATATAATACATTCGAATTATGCACATAACAAATTATTTTACGTAAAATTCAAAAATTTTAATCAAATATATTTCTAGAATTTTATTGACTTTATTGTCAGTGCATCTGCAAAATATTAGATACCAAAATGATTAAAAATCTAGAATAAATTGAAATACAGTAAAAAGAATATTATTACGATAAAATTATAAAACACCAAAACTGAAATATGAATTGAATTCAATCGTAATTAAATTTCACATATCTTACAAAATACACAATACCACCAAATGTGAATGAATATTAAATGCGAAACGTTAATTAAATTTTAGATCAAATAGGAAATTTATTTTTAAAACAAAAGATAGGTAATTAAGAGTAATAAAACTTCAAGGCGTTAAATTAGTTCTAGAGGTATCAAAAACTGTAGCATTAAGGAAAGTTCATACGAGTTACTTTGATTCTACGATGCGTCCACAGGAAATTTGGAAATTGCTCACAGTCGCTGTCCACAGCCATTCAACTGGAGTTACATGGACATTAAGCCTTCAAAAAAAAATTGCAAATTATACGTCTTCTTCTCCATTAATTGATATTGGAGAATTAATTTCGTCGGTGGTTGGAGAGTAAGGTGAAAGGTGTCGAGGATTTTTGTCTTCGCAAGAGAAGTTTTAATTAAGCCGGAGTCCGTATAAGAAATGCCGTCAAAAAGGTACCATACTTGCCAGAAAGGTAGTTTTCCCCTTACAAGCTTCTCAATCTACGAAGTCGGTATACAGCAATTCTAAAGATATTTTACTATCTGCGCCTGAATCCGCATAGCCGACTAAAACACACAATGTCGTAGAATTCGTGGAAGAAAAACTTTCTCGCACGCCGGATGCAGTCGGAAATGGCAGCGGGGTAATACGGTTACAAGATATTAAAATCAGAGAGCGATACAAGTATGCATTGAATGAATTTAAACTCGAAAATGAAAAATAATATACCGGGCACGACGATAAGAATACAAGATAAAAATAAGAAATTACGAATGTAACAGTGTGGGTGTTTGCACTTCCTAAGGGGCTATTTTAAACGTAACAAAGGTGAGAGAAATCCAGGTATTCCGCAATCTTATTCATGGCTACATTTCGGAAACTTTTGGATATCACCTTCAAATTACAAGTTTTATACAGTACCTGCAGCTGCACCTGCTAATATTCTAGTAATATACATGTGCCAAACTTTGGTAGCGTTGCTTTGTATAAGCCAAGCCAACACAAACGGCACAGCTGTGAACATGCAAATCTTCTTCCTACCGAACCTATCCATCAAAGGTCCTACAGCTATAGAGCCAGGTATCAAAGCAATAGTAACAATACTAGCTACAAAATTCGCACTATTGAAATTCATATAAACGACGGAAAATTTAATTGTTTTTACCTATCCAACTTGACTCCGCTATAGTAACAACTATTTCTGTATCAGGGGCCGAGAGCTGCGGTAACAATATCGCACTGTACGCCATATTTACGCCCGCCTGTATAACCAAACTATGAGCGATAACACAAGCTAAACTCTGAAAATGTAACAAAAATCCACATTATTAAGACGATGGTTTATTTTTCTTTGCATAACAAAGGACTTAACCTGTCTGAAAGCATCTTTCCATGATATATTTCGGTTAATTGTATTACTGTCCAAGACAACTACAACGTCATCTTTATCTATCGGAAGACATTTATTTTTCGAGTTTAGAGCGTCCGTTTCTTGGGGCTCCATATCATCTGAAAAATATTTTTTCTACATTAGAGATAATGTTAGGTAATGATGTAACAATAATGTGCCCTTGATGAATAAGAAAAATGTTGTAATACAAATTGCGGTTTAAAAAACGCATCGTATTTTTAACAAGGAATATATAATTAAATTAACTCCCATTAATCGTAGACTTCTAATGGGTTGATAATAAAATTACTCTATGTATTTATAAATAAATGATTTTTGTAATTAGAAAAAGACGAAATAGTCTAATGTATAAATATATCGGATGTTCCACAAAAATTTCCAAAGGCTATGTCTTTCTGACGTTACACTTCTGACAACTCTATAAAACTGTATGCGATAGTCACGGGTCAATAAACATATATGTAGTACAATAGTACAATAAACATAAGTATAAATTATCATTTATAAATCACGTACCAAATTCGAATCGTAAATTAAATGTAGTTCAATTGACTAATTGACCAAAAACCAGTTTTGTGACGTTATCTCTTAAAATGCGGTAGCTCCCTTAGGAAGCATTTCCGTACCCAAGTTGATAGAAACTTTTTTTCATACTTTTGTATGTACACTCACCCCTGTCATTCTTTAGGAGTTGTTCGTGGGCACGCTGTATATATAAAACTTTTACTTATACGGGTAATCTTACGCAAAAATTTTTAAATTCTTAGCGAGAAATAATTATAACATAGCTTTCAAAACCAACAACTCTTTAGGTTCAATTATTAAAACTATTAAACAAAAAATAGATAAAACCAAATAAATCGGGAGTATACAAACTTGAATGTAGTTCATGCCCTAAATTTTATATAACATCATTTTCTAAAAGAATCAAAGAACATGGACTAAGTTATATTATTTTTTTTTTAATAAAATAGGTAAACTAGAAAAATCTGGAGTATATACTATTAAATGTCAAGACTGTGAAGAGGTCAAAGTGGAAGATCCATTAAAAACGTATATCAGAACATGTAAGAGACGTGAAATATAGCATAAACATTACAGGTTTCTCGGAACACTGTATTGAGCAAAACCACACGCCCGATACCTTAATACATACTGCAATAAAAAGTAAAAGATTAGATTTATTAGAAATTCTAGAAATTAAAAAAGCCCAGAAACAAAATGTAATAGTCACTAATACACAATTAAAATTTATAAACACCCCCATCATAGACACCATTATATACATCATCTAACCACCACCGCATCACAAAACTAGGTATATAAGTTACATTGTTGCGTAGATTATGTTACTTATAAGTAGAGCAGACCAATTTCCGTGCGCGCTATGTACCGATGTGAGGATGATTGTATTGCATCAGAACTAATAAAAAGCATTCAGTATGTGTTTGGTGCTTGCTTAGACTGCATGTATGTGTAAGCATACGTAATAAAATGTCGTCGACACATAAATCGAGAAAACGACCGTTGTCAGACGAAGTGAATATAGCTATTATTACAACTAGGGGGATATGAATAGTATATTTCCCGTGGTTGGCTAGTTACATCCCGAGGGTGAAACCCGAGGGATTTATAGACAACCAAGGGAAATGTATTCATATTCCCCGTGTTGTAATCAATAGTTTTTTTCTGATTGAAACAATATTGTTGTGAAAATGGAAAAATATTGGATTGTATATTTTTTAATTTATCGGATTGGTGACGTTGCTAAGGGCCGTGTTTTTGTAAATATCATGGTTGACTGGTTTGATTTTCGCGTTCTGTTATAAATAAAACTGATGAAATGTCAAACAATGTGCTAACACAAGCGGCGAAAGCCCGTGAATGTTTGGTTCCGGCGAAATCCAAAGCTGCTTACACTAAAGTGTATGAAGACTTTCAAGAGTGGAGAAGAGAAAATTTGGTGAACGGTGTCGACGAAAATATTTTGCTAGCGTTTTTTGAAGATTTGGTATTTTGCTATAATTTTTTTAATTTTTGACGTATGACTAATTTATTCTATTCGTAGTCGCATAAATATTCACCAAACACGTTGTGGCCAAAATTATCGATGCTAAGGTCAATGTTACATTTAAAGGAAAAAATTAATGTTAAAATGTTCGATGAAGTAGAAGCATTTGTGAAAAAAAAAATAAAGGATACGTTCCTAAAAAATCAGAGGTGTTGTCCCGAGAACAGCTTAAAAAATTCTTGCGAGAAGCTCCTAATGAAATTTTTTTGATGTATAAGGTAAAAATTTCATTGTGATTCTCCTCTGTTGAATAGATTGTTACAACCGTAATTTTAAAGGTCGCTTTAATTATGGAAATCTTTGGCGCCTGCAGAACGAACGAATTGGTGAATATGCTCTCTTCCGATATCGAAGATCGTGGGTCGGTGATCGTGATCAACGTTTCAAAGACGAAGAATGATGTAAATAGGAAATTTACAATTATTGAAGAAGAAGATCTGGGTGCTGTTCGTTTGGTGAGAGAATATTCGGCGTTGCGTCCGCAAGGTGTTCTTAGGTTCTTCGTGGCTTATCGAAATAAGAAGTGTACTCTTCAGTCGGTCGGCAAAAATACCTTCGGAAAGATTCCGAGTAAGGTTGCTGAATGGTTGGGTTTGGATAATGCGAAGGCGTATACAGGCCATTGTGGAAGACGAACATCTGCGACTTTGGTGGCCGATGCGGGAGCCTCAATGACTACACTAAAGAGACACGGTGGTTGGAAAAGTTCGTCTGTTGCGGAAGGCTATCTGGCTGACAGTATGTTGCAGAAAAATAAGGTAGCAAAGATGATAGCGGGTGTGGAGGGAAAGCCATCTGCAGCATCTGTTGCGGTTCCTGGTGTGTCGATGACGAATTGCGAACAAGATTCTTCATCGTTTGTATCTGGTTGTAATCGCTTAAGCGGAAGGTTTGAGAATTGCAATTTTTATTTTGGTTCTGAAAAGTAGTGTTACTAATGCAAAGACTTTTTTAGTTCATTTGTTGCTTTAATTAGAAAATAAAACATTTCTCATTATTTTTGTTGCTTCAATTAAAAATTATAACATTTTTATGGTGAAATGTGACGTTTCATATTTCCCTTGGGACAATATGAGCGTTTCATATATCCCTTGGGAAATATAAGTGTGTTATGATATATCGTAACCAAGGCAGTATTATTCAATATTGTTTCAATCGGAAAAAAAGTTTATTATGGATTTCCCGGACTTAATATACGATGGCTCAAAAATTAAATGTTTAGTGTGCAATATATATCTAATGTGTTGGTCGAAAACACATAGTAAAGAACACGTAAGCAGTTCGAAGCACAATAATAACAAAATTAATCGACAACAGTTTATACATGAACTATGTGTAACTATGATTGTGTGTACACTGCCGTTTACCTTGTTAAGTAATGATTCATTTATTTCATTTTGGAATAAATACGCGAAACAAACATTACCGAGCACGACAACGTTACGAAGGAATTTACCATCGGTGCGTAAACAGGTTGAAAATAAATCAAAGCCGAACTGAAAAATAAGAAACTGTGGTTATGTGTGGACGAAACAACTGACAGCAAAAAACAATCTGTAGTTAATGCGATGGCGCGTAATATGGAACCACATCAACCAACGTCTTCAATTTTATTAGCATCCAGACGACTAAGAACAATGTATGCCGAAAAATTTCAGAGGTGCTGTTAGATACTTTGGAAAAATTTAAACTTTCGAAAGACCAAGTATTAATGTTTATGACCGATGGTGCCGCAACCATGTGTTCTGTAGGCCGGTCTCTTAGAAAATATTGTCCTAACTTGTTACATATTACTTGTAAACTCCATGCTCTACACCTTGTGTCAGAACAGGTTCGTAGATGTTATCCAGAGGTAGATACTTTAATATCGAGTACAAAGGCAGTATTCCTGAAATCTCCAAAACGTATTCGGAAATTTCACGAATTGTGTCCCCACACCCCTGATTCACCACAGCCGATTCTGACACGTTGGGGTACATGGTTACGGGCGGGGTTTTACTATCATGAACATTTTGACCAAATTAAGGACGTGGTTTTATCATTCGATCCGAAAGAAAGTGCAGCTATCAATACAAGCCAGAAAAAATTTCAAGATGCCCAGATTAAAATGGATTTACAAAGTATTCGTGAGAATTACTTGGGACTAGAAGAAGCAATAACAAAATTAGAAAATTCGCCGCTGTCGTTAGAGGAATCACTGCAAATCGTTAAAGATGTTCACGCACAACTGTGTGCTGTAGAAGACGCAAAAAGTGAAAGTGTTCTAATTAAATTTGAAAGTGTTTAGACAGCATTGCAGATTTTGACACCTTAACACGTATTTGTGAGGGCACTTCTACAGATGCGTTAAGTTGCTTAAAAAAGTATTTTGATTATGCGAATATAACATCACTAGATGTACAAGCTCGTTTTTCGAATATAAACATATTTTTTCCTCACGGCGGACATGTTTTTCAGAAATAATCTTAAAAACGCACCTGATGTTGAAAATATACAATCGAGTTTCTCCAGTTTGTCAATCCTTGGAAGACGCTTAAAACGGTAAGTGTTTTTTTAAATCCTCTGTCGTGCACACAATCAGTGATTTCATATTTCATACATTTTCCATTTTATTTATAGGTACATACAACGCTGCTATAATATGTACTATTCTTATTTTTCGTGTGTTTATGCATATTACTTTAATAGCAGAAAACCAAATGTATATTTAATAATAAATGTCTCTACTTCTATACTTATATCGGTAACAAGCTCATGTTGCGTCTCTATTCTATCGCATATTCTAATATATTACGAATTACACTCCCATACCGGCGCTCATGGCGCGCACGGAAATTAGTCTGCTCTACGTATAAGAAACTCTTTGAGAATGGCATAACAGCCGAAACATATATGTTAAAGAAATATAATAAAATTTGTGAAATATAGCCAAGTGTGTTACTCCTACCAAGTACATCAATAAGTTATATTAATAATCGCCCCCTGTGACTATTATCTCTTTCAAAACTCAAAAACACTTGTGAGATCGTATTTTGCGAAATTACCAAAAGAATGTTTTCTAAATCGTTTCTAAAAATAATCTAAGCGAAGCTACAAAAATTTTTGAAATAAATACTGAATACAAGCAAAAAACAAAACAAAAGCTCCTACCTATGTAAATACATATATTTCGAACACACTTTATGTAACATCAAATTTTAAACCAAGCTTATTGTGCGTGTACAATATAACTAGCTTCCACTTTGCAGCTTTGTCACTGTCATTTTTATTAAAGTAACAGCATCTTTTTATATAAGTTAAATCACCAAAGTTACCGCAACATGAACACATTTGGTTTCTGCCATAACTGCCATTGATAACACACAAGTAACTTGTTTACAATCCACATGCAGTTACATTTTTAAATAATATTTGCACATTATCCAGACTATTAATGACTAAAACGACTTTCAAACGCTTAGCGCAAACCGACATTTTTCAGATGATTGATAAATATTTGCTCTAAATACACACATAAATGGGGAAGTGATAATGTAATGTTTAAAATGCCATGCAGTTTCTAGACATTGTCTATCATGCATTAGATACAATCGACAAACTTATTTGTTTCATAAGATCGTTGTTGATACAGTTATCTTTTCATTGAAGTAATTGTAGGCGTTCTGACAATTTTCCTTCACTTGATGGTATAAATTTACCAATTATGTGTTAATTTAATTATAAATTTCACAGTAATGCCACTATAAAACATTAGGAACATCTAATCTATTTAGATTTAACGTCAATGTACAGGCCTCACAATAAGTGGTACGATACATATTGCTATGAATAGTGGGATGAAGATTTGTTACACCACTTTTCACAACTAGTTTTCCCAACTAGGTTCTCTCAGCCGGTGAATTTTCAAATCTGAGACCTCTAACTTCTCGGGTTCCACTTAGGAAAGACGTGTCTAAAATATGAGTTGAGCGCCAGTGAAATGTTCGCAAAAATTTATTTATCTATCTTATATAAGTCAAATATTTTCTAATCTCTCTTTAAATTTCTTTTATATATATTCTTTTAATTATGTTAATTAATTAAACAGCAATATTGCAATAAGTAAATAAAACAAACGCAGGTAAAAATTTAAAATAAATATTTAATTACTACAAAAATAAAAAAAATAAAAAATATATCTTTACAAAGTATAAAGATGCTGTATCATACAAAAATACTTGAGGTAAAAACATTCATTGACAATTGACCGCTAAATGAATGGAAAACATCCTCTTTAATGACTCCGATCAAAACTTATCTAAAAATAATCAAGTTTAATATTAAATTCTTCCCAAAGAAACACACTGTATACTCAGATTCTGAACCACGAACAAAAACTACGCATGAGTTTCAACATGCACAAAAAACCTGAATCCAATCGAACAAATTTTATAACTATAAAATTACAAAGAATTTTAATACCAAACTGTATTACCTGTATTTCTAATACTTAAATCTCTTAACTATAAGCTTCAATACAATGGAAATATTATAATAATACTTATGATTATTTCATATATTATGACGTCATAAAATTTTAAATACTTACAAAAACTAAATATGGAGACTCATACGAAGAAGGTGCTTAATCAAATTTAATCATCAATACAACGAGAATTTATCTCTGTAAATGTCGGGAACTTAATACTGAAATAACAACAACTATTAACACTTTCAATAAACCCGAACTAATTAAATATATTTAATATATCTCTAGAAGAAAACAACCTTTTCGTTTTACAGATAGAATACGTCTCCCCGTCTCTACAATTTGCACATGCAATGCACGTCGGGAAAAAACAGTTTTTTCCTCTTAAATTTATAATGTACAGTCCTATCCCAAATAAATGTACATTTTAAATATTTTATTTTGAAATAAAAATCCATAGCAATATGTTTCTGGACTGACGCTGTTGCATAGGAACCTAAAACATTACCGGCACACGCTGATAAATAGTGAGAGGTACAACGTACCTTCAAAAACATTCCTCATTATAGTAGGCTGTTTTTTAAGTAATTAAGTAGTTAAAGATTGGTCCATAGAAAACTTTAAATTCTGACAGTTGTCATACACAAATCCAAATTATAAATGTTTATATTTTTTTCAATTATTTTATTTTAATGTTAGAGGTACAACATAAAATATTTATCATTCAAAGCTACTATACAACTGGCTAAACATTAGAACATGGAGATTGGGTTTGTTGAATGCGAACTTGCTAAAACCCAAGAAATGCCGAGAAGTGAAAGGCACAGCGTACAGAGAATTCGTTCCAGCTGGTCGGACGGTCAATTCCGAGTCCTACTGCAATGCGTTGAGGCGCTTTTGTGAGGATATCAGATGCCCTTTGGTCAGTGGCGGCTCTTTAATGAGAGCAAGTGAGCAATTGCACCCCTGGAATTATGAAACAAAACAAACCAAGCGGCGACTAACTGTGAAAGTATTTATTTATTATGTATATTATGTATTCATAGTTATTGACGAGGAACGTGGCACGCTAACAACGTACATGCACCGATCGTCGTCACAGATATAATGAGCAAAGCCCAACTGTTGCTCCGTTAAGCCATTAACATTACATTGAAGGTGGGGAGAACTGTATTTTCCCCTATTTCAATGTCGTATAATACATAGCGTCTGAGCAAGTTGTCAAGTCTGCTCACGGCCGTTGTAAAATTCCGTCTCTGCTTTAGAGAACAACGCGTTTTCGCGGTTAACGTATGATAAAAAAATCGCAGTAAAAAATCTTAGACGGCCGATGTTTAGAAAATAAACAATCTGTTAAAGGTAAAGACGTTATAAGAAAATTCAAAATGGATATTTATCAGAAAAATTACTGGATTTGTGGGTGTGAAATTAAAAATACTTTGTTTTGTTTTCCGTGTCTTTTGTTTGGTGGTGAACCGTCTTGGTCAAAGAACGGAATAAGAGACTTAATTCATCTTAGTGCTAAAATTATTAAACATGAAAATTCCGAAGGGCATTTGAAAAATATATTTAGTCTAAGAATGTTATGAAAAAATACCATTCAGAATGTTTTAGATCATCATATAGAAAAGCAATTCAACAACACAATGAAAAGGTAATAAAAAATAGGCATGTGTTAAATTTAATAATAAATTGCATTAGATTTTGTGGCGCGTTTGAACTGGCACTTCGGGGTCATGATGAACAGCAAACGTCGAATAACAAGGGCATTTTTCGGTAATTGATAAATTTTACGGCAGAATTGGATAAATCGCACAGAGATCACATCAAAGCAGCACCAGTTTTTAAGGGATTATCAAACGATACAGAATGAGCTGCTTGATACAATGTTGAACGTGTATTATGAACAAGTTGCCAGTGAAATTAAAGCAATCGACTTCATATCTGTGATAGCTGATGAAACCACACATGTGTCCAATCAGTTTCAGTTGGTGGTTGTTTTAAGATATATTGTGAACGCGAGACCGGTCGAAAGATTTTGGAAATTTCTTCTGCCTAGTGGACATGATGCTAATTCTTTATCTGCCTCCATCCTTAATGAAATTAGTTTGCTTGTTGATGACCCAGAAAAACTGATTACACAGAGCTATGATGGGGCAGCAGTCATGAGTGGTGCTATTAACGGCGTGCAAAGACATGTCCAAGACCAGTATCCAAGGGCTAATTTTGTACATTGTTATGCTCATCAGACAAATCTAATTATGTCACATGCTACATCGAGCAGTAGTAATTGCAGAATTTTTTTTGCCGATCTGACGGGATTATGAACATTTTTCTCCACTTCACCACAACGAGCTGCAAGATTGGAAGAATTCCTTCAGAGGAAAAGCTTACCTCGTTCTTCAAAAATAAGATGAAACTTCAATTCTAGGACAGTGAATACAATATTTGAGATCGAGGGAGAAGCTAGTTTACAAACTACCATTCATCAAGCTGGTGCCTATTTGCGAATTTTAGAGGAGGAAAATTTTATCTATTGGTTAACTTTCTTGCATAAAATTATGCCACATGTGGACATATTGTTTAATCATTGTCAATCAAAATGTCAATACAGATGCATTAAAAATCAAGAATAATTTAGATAATTTTGAACGCGCTATTGGAAAAATTCGAACCGAAATCGCTGACACAGATAATCAGTTGGTTAAACAAAATGACCCAGAACTGACTCCTCGACCATCAAATCGGCGAAGAGTAACTGATGGTAGCCAAAGAAAGAGGGAAACTATTGAAGTGTGCGATATTATTTTGCTAGAAATAAAAACTAGATTTCGGTATACAGGGCACCTAATATTAGCAAACTTAATTTCTTTTAAATAGTTCTCCTCTTTTCAAAAAAAATTTCCTGAAGATTGCTTTAAAGCAGCAGTAAAATTTTATCCATGCCTCAATGAAAGCAGACTACGAACTGAATTAAGCGTTCTATATTCTAGAGAAGAATTTAGGCAAAATATAGAAGTCGGTGCTGTAGGTCTGCTAGGTCTTCTGCTGGATGGATTAAGCGACACCTTTAATGAAGTTGTTAAGCTTTTAAAAATTGTCATTTCAATCCCAATGACAACGTCCGAAGCGGAACGACAGTTTTCACGGCTGAAGAGAATAAAAACTTTCCTGAGACATACAATGAAAGAAGAGAGATTAAATGCCCTTACTATGTTATCTTGTGAAAAAGAATGTATAAATGATTTCCCAAACTTTAATGAAAAAGTGATAGAACTGTTCTGCAAGTCAAAGACACGTAAAATGGACTTCGTTTATCGTCAGATGTAATTAAACTGTGTAGTGTAATATTTACTATTCCCTCAAAACAAACTTTACAATGAACAGTACCTGTCTGGAACAGTACGTCGGTGAAATTTATAAGGATTGGGCAAGCTTTTTTGTATGACACTTTTTAATTTTGAAATTATGCACTCCCTATGTGAACCACCCCGAGCCGCCACTGCCTTTAGCGAACAGGAAATTGGCCGCAGCATCGCGACAATATGCCGTCTCATTGTTCGCTTTTCACACAAGTCTTTTTGACAAAAACATCAAAGATTATCCTTCTACTCTCTTCCTCTCTATTCACCAGATCTGCCTGCTTTCCTGCCACTTTGATCACTTCCGAAAATGAAACCATTTTGAATGATAAATTTTTGTTTTTGTTTGTTATTCCGTATACACAAATATAACATCTGGTACATTTTAAAATTTTAATTGTATTTTAAAACAATATTATTTATTTTAATCACGGTGCAGTTATGCAAAAGTTTTTGAAATGCTAAGCGCTAAACTATATAAAGCATTTTTTAAAATAGTTTTGTGTTAAATCAAGGCTAAAATATCCATAATTCTGTTAACTTTGACCTGTTTATTCAAGTGTATAATTGGTAGATTAATAACATTAAATAATATTGCAATATTCCTACAAATTCGAATAAATATTTGTTTTATCACTGAAATTAACATTATGTTAAATGATAACTCACGCATGTTTATTTAGATTTTAAAATTAAATGCTATAAAGTTTTGTAATGAATAGAATTTATGATTGTGCGTTAAAACAAACTATGCAGCTCTGATTATTATCTTGGAATTTAAATATAATGGTGACACAGGAAAATAAAAGATATTATTTTGTTAAAGAAGATATCTTTGGCATCTCATACCTGAGAGCGGATTCGAGCGATTGATGATTCATAGCCCATATGTATGCCTTGTATTCGCAATAGGTTTGTTTCCGTAAGCGATCCGTGAGTTTCGAACAATTTGGTACATGTGCTGCACTGCATAAATGGCACATACCTACGTATGCAGTTAATATGTATCTGTCAATGCACAACAGAACAGAACAATTGTAATAAACGGTTTGGTAACCGGCAGCAACTACTGCTGAATTAAAAGTAATGCTACCAAGCGAATTGCGTATCGAATTTTGAATAAAAATAATTTAAAAGAACAAAACTCAAAACTATGTATTTTCTGTGAAACATTGACAGCGTAAAACATTACTATGAACAACTGAAATTTGTTCAAGGTGTGCCTGTGCTAAATTAGTTCTGTTAGATGTTAAGACATCTTTAAAAATAGAAAATGTCCGTTCCACATCACAACTAGTGATGGGTGCGTGATTAAAATGTTGCAAAAGTGCACCATACTTCGAATGTATAGATTTTTCAATCGGTTCTGTGCAAAATTGATATAATATAATCAAATCTGGATTTCTGCTAAATATAGCATCAACTTTTTGTCTCGACTTTGAGAAATATCTTTCTAAATGATGAAACTAACTTATCAACATTTGGAGAATGACTCCTGATGTATTCACATACTCTGTGTAGCACATGTGCTACACAGGTAACGTGTAGCATATTGCGATAAGATTGCTTTAATAACTTCCCTGTTTTTATCATATAAGCTGCCGAATCAGTCAAAAATAATAGCATCTTGTCTTTATAATTGTTATCCGATGACAGAATATTATGAATACATTGATCAATTACTTCTGCAACTGTTTCACTATTTACGACTCGCAATATTTTAATTGCAATTAAGTATGGTTGGTGTGAAGTTGTCGGGTGAAGAATACCAACAACTACATTTAACACATATCGTCCCAATACATCCGTTGTTTCGTATTCACTTACCCAAAGATAATGACCAGATAGGTTGGTTCGTATTTTTTCAATGGTTCTCAAATAACATTTTCATAAGTGGTATTTACGTAAAGTATATTTATCTGGTATATGACGATCAGTATATTTTGTAAGAAACCTCTTGAGGACTGGATTGCTAAGCTTTTTGAATGAGATATTGGCCGCCATGAAAGCTTCACACAGTTCTTCGTTAAAAGTGTCATATGCAGATAGTCATATGTTATCTAGATGAGTTTACGAAGAAACACGTCTCTGCACATTACACTTTTGTCGATGCCTTAAACTTAATGAACAGGCACTGCAATATATCTCGGTATCATTACGAATATGCAACCAATCTGTATGTTTATCGGGGCAATTGATCATTCAATCGCTTCCTTCAGTCCGCTCTCCAGTCATTACCATTTGCCGTAGAATAACAAAAAAAAATTCTTGTTATATTCTTGTTATAAAAACTTAATGTATTTTCACAAAATTATATGAAAAATTATTCCACAGACAGCAATAAATTCGTTATTGTCAAAAATTAAGCAATTTTTGTCAAGTCACAGCAACGACTTCACTAGAAACACAGGACTGCAAAAAAATATTTTTTTCAGCTGCATCGAATGCTTTCTCCGTGTTTACGAAGAGCGATATCCCGACAGAGGTATGCCAAGCAATAAAACATGAAGCAACGTATAAGAAATGCTCTCTTCTCCACTTACAAGAAAAGTATGACTGAAAATGTAAAGCAGCCCACACAGAGAAGGTTGAGAATGTGCATAGAGCAGAATGGAAACATACTCGTATTCGAGCATCATCAGATTCATCAGTTAAGACTAATTTATTATTAACAAATCAAAAACTGTATATAATAATAATTTTGTATTACATATTATGTATGTAGCTATGTTAGATGTACCGAATATTGAATAGTAGTATTAAAGCATAGATGCACAGACTTATAGGGAACAGGGGCCACTCGGGAAAATTATAAACCAAAGACGGGCCACTACAAAGAATACTTATTAACACAAATATTTTTATTTTTAAATAGTATGAATTACTACAAATGATAAAAATAAAAGAACATTCAAAAACATTTGTTGTAATTATGTAATCGTAATGTAATCTAATCATTACAATGTAATATTTCATGTTTTATTATTTTGATGCATGACATTGCATTGACCTAACAATTTTGTTTATGTTTGGCTCCACATTACTTGTCGCCACACGTAAAATTGCTTCCAGATTTTCATTTACCAGACGGTTTCGATTTTTTGTTTTATTAAGTTTCATCACTGAAAACGTTTGCTCACAAATATACGTCGATCCGCATTTCAATGCATTTATTCGCAACTCTTTATAAGCGGTTGTCAACGCAACGGTAAAAGTTGAGTAAATTACATTCATTAAACTTGTTTCGTAAATTATCATCATTTTGCATGTCTATCAATTCCAGCTGTATTGATTCCGGTGCATTTTCGGGTGAAATGCTGAAAGGATTGCTGAAAATGTCTAATAGAGGTTTAACTTTTTGAAGTCTAGAAAACGATCATGAAAAGCTTGTATTAAAATATCAATTTTTTCAACATAAGCGAAATTGACATTAGTTTTATTGAATTTCTCCATAATTTTTTTGTAGTTCGGAAAATGGCTGTAATTGGCTGAATTGATTTGTGTCCTAAAAAGACTCAATTTGCATTGAAAGGACGAAACATGACAGTATAACTGCGAAATCAATTGATCTTTGCCTTGGAGACGCGTATTTAAGACATTCAAGTGATTTGTGATGTCTACAAGAAACGCTAAGTCACAAAGCCAATCAGGGTTGTCGAGTTCGGAGACGTCCTTTTTCTTTTCCGCCAGAAATATTTAGATTGCTTCAATTTAGTCAAGAAACCGCTCTAGTGACAACCCACGACTTAGCCACCTTACTTCAGTGTAAAGGAGATCACCATATTCGCTTTCAATATCCTCGAGAAATTGTGTGAATTGTCGGTGATTGAGACCTCGTGATTTATAAAGTTTACAGTAGGTACTACAACTTTCATTACATTTTCAAATCCCAATAATTTTGAACAGAGGGCCTCTTGATGTATAATGCAATGAAACTGCATTAATTCCTTGGTATCTATGTTTTTAGTTTGTAAATACTCTTCTAACATAGTTATTATCCCAGATTTACTTCCAACCATTGAAGGTGCTCCGTCAATCGTAATTCCAGATAATTTCGTTAAATCCAAATCCATTATAGAACATTTTTCCAGAAGAGCTTTGAGCATGTCACTCCCCTTGGTTTGACTTGTCAAAGAAACCATAACAATCGGTTCTTCACTCTTAAAAATTTTGCGTTACACCTCGTAAAAATATTAAGAGTTGAGCAGTGGAACTTATATCTGTGGATTCGTCGAGTGCTATAGAAAAATACTCAAAACTTTTCGATTTCGTAGCTAATTGCTCTTCTATATTAGCTGCTAATGTGGTAAGTCTTCTTTGAACAGTCATCCGATTTAGTTGAATTTTCTCAAACCTCTTTGCATCTTTCGGAAACATTTTTTTTGCGGCGATATCTAAACACTGCTTAACAAACTCACCATCTTTAAAAGGCCGACAAGTTTTCGCTATTATTCGAGATATTTCAAAGCTAACTTCAGTAGCTGTTTCAGCATCTCGAATTGGTTTTGTAAACATAGCTTGCTGGCCTATTAGTTCCCTTTGTAAAATGGAAATTTTTTGCGTTCGATTTTCGCCGGTTAATTTGGTAGAAGTATGATGCTGGGTTTCATAATGCCTTTTCACATTATATTCCTTCGGAATAGAAACACTACTCTTGCATATTAAACATACACTTTTGTTATGCGATGAAATAAAAAAGTATTTATCGGTCCAAATATCTTGAAACTGTCGATCTTTATCTTCAACCTTACGACTACGTTTTTTTTACTGGGTCCTGGTTTATCCATATCAAAATTGATATTATATTGTTACGTAGGTAGATGCCAAGTTCGAACGACGAAATATTTATTCTTCACAGATTACAATTAAAACAATATAACGTTCGCTTGTCCGTAGTTAAAACTTAACTGCCACGATAGCGGGCGATGCGTTGTATTTATACGAGTTACCTCGTAACAATATGCTTGGAACGACCTGTCCTACGTAGTAAACCTGAACAAGAAAGTAGTAGGTACTTAAAGATACATATCTTACTAATAATAACAAAAGTTAAAATAAAATAAAAAGGCCGCGGTATGTGCATCGCTGTATTAAAGATACTTCCCTTAAAATTGGTATATTGTTGAAAATACTTTAAATAAGTATTACGTTAATGCTCTTATTTTGAAGGCAATTTTACTGAGAATTTGCTAGCAATATCGATCTAAATGTAGGTTCCATTTAAAAAAGAATCGATAGAGAAGCGTTTGAATTTCGATAAATATGTCACGACCTATTTAACACCCTGTATATATTTTTCAATATGTCATCTTGAAACATATAAAGTTTTAGACCCCAAAAAAAATATATATTTTTTTAACATATCACGGAGTACGTTGTGTTGTACTAAAGTTTTTTTAAATTATATTTTTTGATGAATAATTTTATATACAGGCTGGCCCAAAATGACCGAAGGGATTTTAATTCCTTATAACTTTTTTATTATAATTTTTTTTTTTTTTGTTTTCAGTATTTTGTAA
Source organism: Melolontha melolontha (assembly GCA_935421215.2). Classification (NCBI taxonomy): domain Eukaryota; kingdom Metazoa; phylum Arthropoda; class Insecta; order Coleoptera; family Scarabaeidae; genus Melolontha; species Melolontha melolontha. Next base: position 9,102,526 of record OW285241.1, read on the forward strand.
AGAATACTTGGGGAATTTAAAATGGAACAGTACACAATTGAACAACGTGCCAAAATCGTTGAACTTTATTTCTCAAATCAACGATCCATTGTTTTGACTCAGCGTGCATATCGTCGTTATTTTAATGCGCGGGTTGGACCCTCAGGGTCAACAATAAACTGTCTGGCTGCAAATTTTCGAGAACAAGGGGCAGTAAGGAACCTTCCTGGTGCCGGCAGACGACGAACGGCGCACACGGATGACAATATTGAACGGGTACAGGAGAGTATTCGGGAAGATGGAGAAACATCAACCAGGAGACGTTCGACACAACTTGGCCTCTCAAGAGGGTCGCTGCAGAGAATTTTGCATACAATAAGAATGTTTCCATACAAAATTCAGCTTGTCCAACAATTGAAACGGACAGATTACCAGCAACGACTTGATTATGCAATTTATTTTCGTCAAAAAGCAGAAGAAAATCATGATTTTATTCATAATTATATATGAGCGACGAAGCCCATTTCCAATTAAATGGGTTCGTTAATAGGCAAAACTGGAGGATATGGGCTACGGAAAATCCAAGAGTAGTTCAACAGCGAGAATTACACCCACTTAAGTGTACCGTTCGGTGCGGTGTTTCGTCGGAAAGGATAATTGGCCCATATTTTTTTGAAAATGAACCCGGTGTCGTCGTTTCCATCACTGGTGTTAGATATCGGACAATGTTGGAAAATTTCTTAAGGCCAGTCGTGGAAAACCATCCGCAAGTATGGTTCCAACAGGACCTTTGGTGAACGAATTATTTCCCGTACAAGCGATTTTAATTGGCCTCCGCGTTCACCGGATTTAACCGCTTCAGACTGTTTCCTTTGGGGTTATTTGAAAGGAAAAGTCTATATTAATAAGCCTCGAACCATACAGCAATTAAAAAATAATATACGCGACGAAATCAACAACATAACACCTGAGGTTTTGCGAAAGGTTATGGAAAATGTTTTGGAAAGAGCACGAATATGCGAAGCAGAAAATGGCCACCACTTGCGAGATATAATTTTTCATAATTAAATTAAAAATATTCTCCATTAATATACTGTATTTAAAATTAAAAAAAATTAATAATTATGTCTTAAATAAGAAGTTATAATGAACTCAAACCCCTTCGGTCATTTTGGGCCAGCCTGTATAAATTTAGAAGAAAATATTGAGATCTAGACGCCCAAAGAAACGTATTTTTTATTACTACAATAATGTCTACAAAAACGCCCCTATGACACAAATATTTTTTATCACTTATTTCTTAGATATGTAAGTTTAAATTTTACGTAAAATCTTCCTAAGAAATATTAGCAGACTACGCAGACTTTCAAGTACTCCTTTTCTTTAATAGTTATTCATTTCCTTGTTAAGTTAATATAAATTAAGTTTAAAGGAAACGCAATAAGACATAATAACAGGTAATCGTGAAACTGATCCGTCAAATAAGTGTAAAATTCAATTGGAACTTACCATCCTTTAACACTTAACTACTAAAAGCAATTACATACAATGATACAATTCACTACTGTTGTAATGCACTAGTAAATATAATGTAGATTGTACAATGCCTATTATGTGATAAATTGTCGGACCCTAATCAAGATGATAAACAGGTTTTATTTATATAAAAATCATACTTTAAAACAGAGCCAATGTATTTAAATATATTTTTTTAAATAAACACACGACCCCACCACCACGTGGATGGGTTTCTGTCCTGTAATCGTAAGAAAATTACAAAGTGTCGGCAACAATGATTAAATTGTACATTGCGTTAAAGCATTTCAAACAATACATTATACAATAATGGTTAACAACGATAAGAAATGTAACAGGCAAGTATAAGTGCTATCGACGTCAAAATACTTACCTAATGACATATACATGCATTTGTTATACATCTTGGTTTATACGTTGTCGCGAACCCACTTCAAATCGAAGATTAAGATGTTGTGAGCGAAAATAAAATGTTATCATTTCTGTGTTTATAATATTTGTAATAATGGCCAATAAGTTTGTATTTATAAATATGTACGTTATTACTTGTAATAGCACGTAATCTTTAAACAGTTACATTAGCAATAATGTCGTCAAATTTTTTGCGTTAAATTGACACACGATGAACTTTAAGACGGACAAGAATATAAACATGAACTTAATTTAGAAATAAATTGCGAATTCTAAACGCCGGAAATGTTCGAAACGTTTTAAGTGTATTAATGGTGTCGTTGGATATTTGGCTTGGACCTTTATTGCATAGTAATTCTTAGAACTTTATAATTTCGTAATTTTCTTGAAATAATATAAACAATAACTTTATTTATTCTCATAGAATTAAAAATACATTTAATTATTTGGATACAATTCATTTTTGAAAAGTTTAAATTACAATTTCAATATCACGATGATGGGTTTGAACATGCATTTTATTGCATTTGGTGTTGACGGAATGTTACAGTAATCAATTAATTGAGTCTGTTAATAAATCAGCTTCGGAATCATCCTTTGAACTTAATTCTTCTACATGTATTATGAATTCCTCGATATCATCCAGCAGTCCATTGACAATCCACATCTGATCTTCATGTTTTATACATGTTTGATGTAATTTTCCCAATTTTCAGCTGTTATTGTATGTATATAGTATATACATTTACAATTAGAGATGAGATTTCATTTACTTTAAATGTAGTGTTGTTTGTCTTTATATGGTTCTTTATTTGTGCCCAAAGCATCTCTATTGGGTTTAACTCACAATAATAGGGTGGTAAACAGTGAGGATTCCTCACTGTTTACCACCCTATTCCTCACTGAGGAATATAACGGGTGGGGCAAAAGTCTCGCTACCATTTTGATTGCGCGCCATCTTGGTTATGTGACGTTTAGTTCAGTTTAGCTTTAACCATTGTGTTGTGTAGACGTCCAAATGTTATTATGGATAAATATACGCCACAAGAACGAGCAGAAATGGTGACAATATTTATTGAAAATAATCGTTCCATTATTGCCACTCAGCGGAAATTGCGTCAAAAATATCCTAATCGTCCAGTGCCTCACAAAACCACAATTTATCGTTTACATGCGAATTTTTGACGGTACGGTACGACAGCAGACAGGCCTCGTTCCGGAAGGCAACGGACGTCTCGTAACGCTGCAAATGTGGCTCTGGTGCGCGATAGTGTTGCAGAGTCTCCAGAAACATCAATTCGGAGACGTGGTTCCCAGTTATACATGTCTGCACGCAGTTTAAGGCGAATTTTGAAAACTGATTTGAAAATGTTCCCGTACAAAATTCAATTAGTCCATAAATTGCTACCGAGAGATCATGATCAACGAGTTGAGTATAGTAATGCAATCCTAAGGCCTGATAAAATTGAAGATTTTTCGTCTAAATAGATAATGAGCGATGAAGCCCATTTTCTTCTCAGTGGCCACGTCAATAAAGAGAACAGTCGGTTTTGGGGGACATAGAATCTTCAATTAATTCATGAAACGTCATTGCATCCACAAAAAACAACTGTATGGTGTGGTATTCATGCTGTAAACTGAGATGTTGCAGGATGTCATGAAAAATGCCTTAAAAAAAGCCGAAAGTTGCAAAGCGAATCGCGGTCACCATTTAGCCGATATAATTTTCCAATCATAACGAAAAAAAATGTAAAGAGCAAATAAACTTTTTATGAAAACCAAACTTACTTATCTTTTCTTTCAACAAAGATATAGGCAATCAAAATGGTAGCGGGACTTTTTACTTCAACAGGTATATTCCCAGTGGCGTGTCGTGGTGTTTGAGTTTGGAGGGGTGCACCAGAAATCAAATACCAAATGACATAGGCAAATTGCGCGAAAAAGTAATTTATAACATTTATTTAAGTTGAATAAATACATAGGAATTAAAAAATATTAATACCTAGAATAACGACAAAAACAATTCAAAACGGAAAAAATCCAAAATAAGGGGCTCATTTTAAACAACAATCCACCTACCTTAAAATTCAAGTTTGCAAAAACGAAGAGCTGGAACAGCGGAATAGTTTTTATAATGTCATAAACAATCAGTTCACAAAGTAGGTAGCCACGGTTTATCAGTAGGAAAAAGAAAGAACAACATATATACACAGATTAAACTAAACAAAATGGGTGGGTAAGTCATTTTTTTAAAATGAAATCCGCTCTGCGGTCCTTCATGGAAATGAATTTTTTCATGACTTTATCATCAAAATTGTTTAATTTGTGCACTAAATTTCGATTTATGGACATCATAGCTAAAGCAATTAGTCTGTCATTAAGCATGGTATTTCACAAAAATGTTTTTATGTGTTTAAGCGTCGAAAAAGTGCGTTCTGCTTCGGCTGTTGTCATTGGAGCCGTCACGATAATTTTTAATATTTTCGACGTTTAGATAAATGTTTCACTAAGGTTATTTTCCATAATAAATAAAAGAAGATTCATTGCTCCAACAATTTCTTTTAAATCTTCTCTCCAGTAAATTACCTTCAACTCAGTTGTTAATCTTGATTTGCTCAACATCGGATAAAATGAACATACATCGTTTAAAACAGTCACAGGGAATTTTTTTGAAAACTCTGAATATATCTTTATTAAAAAGATCAGCCGCTTGTAAATGACCCCGGTAAGAAAAGCGTTCCTTCATTTGTACTGTAATTATATCACAAACTTCTTTGGCAATAACGCTTCGAAAATTATCATCCATTCGCTTTCTTTTAGATGTTGGCTATTCTGATTCAACGATGTTTTTAAGAGAATTAATTTGATTTCTAATGTTAGAAACACTTTTCTCTCGAAAACTAGTAAGTCTTTTTGCAACTGTACGCTGTCCTTATTCTTTGATTGCAATTGATTATACAGTATGTCAACATGTGGCAAAATTTTATGGAAGAATTTTAACCAAAATATAAATTCGGGATCTTCCAATGCCCTTCTTAGACCGGATGCTTCATTTGAAGTAACACTTTTCTCACATCTGGTTTCAATATCTTCGAACAGTTCTACAAGCTTTTCAAGATTTTCGTGAACAAAATTAACTGTGCGAATATTATAATTCCATCTAGTTGTCACCGCCCTTGGTAATCTTTTATTTATTATCTCTTGCAAAACATCACAACGATGAGATGAGTTTGAAAAAAAAACAGGTATGGCTGACAGATTATTAAAAAACTTTTACATTTTGTGATGCCGATTTCTGCATAATGAGGTTTAATTGATGGGCATAACAATGAATAAAATGAGCATTGGGATATTTTGTTTTAATTTGAGCTTGAACGCCTCTGTTCACACGGCTCATAACATTTGCGCCGTCATACGTTTGACCTATTAATTTTTGGGGAGTTTTTAAAACTAGGGGGTCAATTTCATTTTCAATGCATGTTTTTAACTCATCAGCTGTTTTATCTTTCACCCTTATAAAACCCCAAAAATAGTCACGGATGGAGCCTTCACAAAAATATCTTAATATTAAAACCATTTGACAATAATTTGAGATATCAGTGGTTTCATCGCATTGAACTGATAAATAGTCTGCCTTTTCAATTTGCTTACAAATTTTTCCCTACAGACTTGTAACATACTGTCTAGAATTTCATTCTGGATAGTATTTGAGGTCCCTTTAAAAACGGTTGCCGTACGTAAATGTTCTTTTAGTATATTGTCCAGCTCTGCAGTGAAATTAATTAGTTCTTTAAATATGCCTTGGTTCTCAAAGGATTCACTTTCATCATGACCTCTAAGTGCTAAATCAAAAGCACTACAAAATTTTACACAACTGATTATCCTTTTTAAAATATGGCGATTTTTCTCGACCTTATTATTATGCGAAATAATACTTTCTCTGTATGCAGAGCTTAAGTGAGACATAATATCAACCTTGCTGAGCACAGTAAAGGCAGTACAAGAATTGATGTGGTCACGAGACAATTCATGTTTCCTCATTTCTTCAGGAAGATGGTGTAAATCATTGATTTCTCTTCTTGCCCAGTTGGGGTCCATTCTAGAGTCGGCTTTATAAAAAAGCAAGCGCGGAAAACAGTACAACAAATTTGTTATTTCACACCCACATATCCAGTTGCTTTTTTTATAAATATCTTTTGAAAACCAACGCGTAAAAGACCGGTTTTCGGCTTTTCGTTCACAAGTTTGTGACAACTTTATATCTGGCAACGGCCTCCACAGTTCTTTAATTTTAAGTTTATCGGCTAATGGCAGCCTGTCAAAATTTATTTGAATCATATTATTTACGAAATTCATTATTTATTATAACTAATCACACCCAAATTATATTATACGATACGGTACGATAGACGATACTGAAACACTGGCCGCTAGATAACTGCGCCGTATAATATCCTAAATGTTTTTATGGAATCGTGTACTATCGGCCAATATCGTGTCACATTCACCAGGAATCTATAATGATTTATGCAGGCCGCGGCGTATTTGCGCCTTAATATAATTCTGTGGGTTCTAATAACGTTAGACAACGAAAACGGAGTTGAGTTTTTTGAAATTTAGAAATTTTAACTACTTACTTGAATAATAATAATAAAATGAATAGTAATAATAAATATTTAAATAAACATTTAAATTGTGTGTTATATTAAAAATTCTAGGAGGGGCGCGCGGCTTCGCGGCCTTATACAGCTACCGCCACTGTATATTCTCCTCAGTGTTAAAGACTCAACCATCACCAAGAAATTTAAAGTCAACCCTTCTGCAGAAGAAAGAAATGGTGACTGTTTTTTAGGACTGTCAAGGAATTTTGCTGATCGATTATCTGAATACAGGCCGTGCGATAAATGGAGAGCATTATGCCAGATCGTTGCAATGTCTTAGGGATTCTATTAAAGTGAAAAGCCGCGGAAAACTCACGCAAGGTATCTTGTTACTTTACGGGAATGTACCAGTGCAAGACGTTCAAAAGGTGCTCCCGCTGTGGCTTTGAATAAGTCGAACATTATAGTCCAGATTTAGCACCCAACAACTATTTTTCGTTTCCATATCAAAAAAACAAATTTTACGCTAATTAATTTATAACTAGGAATCGGGCACGAGAGGCCAATGACTCATCGCCCACGGGCGTACCATTGAAAATTTGTATTTTTAAAGAGTTTTTAATTTTATTTATATAATTGGAAAACAAACGGGTGGGGATCTATAAAATAAGCAATATATTTCCCCAACCCAACCCAACTTAACAAACCCACCCCGAGGCGAGACGATCTGAATCGAGCCGAAAGCCGAGCTGAGCCGAGCCGAGAGCTGAGCCGAGCCGAGCAGAGGCGAGGCGAGAGCTGAGCCGAGCCGAGCCAACCTAACCCAACTCAATTGCAGTCAAGTGATGCTATTAGATCACTAATAAATAATGTGTGTTTTTTAACTGCATGAGAACTATCGATATCGATAACTAGGGTTTGACAGCTGAGAATGCCAGACTGTGTTGACATTTCTGTTGAGTAAGGTTTGGCAAGTCATCATGAATCGTTTAACGCCAGAACAACGCTTCCAAATTGTGGAAATTTACTTTGAAAAAAATAAATCTGTTCGCGAAGTTCATAGAGCACTTCGTCCATTTTACGGTCAACATAATCGGCCTAGTGAGCAAGCAATTCGTGCAGTTATTGATCGTTTTCGCACTAATTTTACTCTTCTCGATTCAAAACCATCAACAAGACAAAGAAATGTGCGTACCAAAGAGAATATTGATGCTGTAGCGCGAAGTATTGAAGAAGACGCCGAAATGTCGATTCATCGTCGTTCTCAACTTGTTGGCCTTTGTCCTTCGACTACGTGGAAAATTTTGCGTAAGGATCTTGGCTTATTTTTGCTGATTGGGCTCATTTGAAACTGGCCGAAGATGAGCATTTTTATCAAAGAATTGTGTTTAGTGATGAAGCTCATTTCTAGTTAAATGGCTACGTCAATAAGCGAAATTGCCGTATTTGGAGCGAAGACAATTCTCAAGCCGTTAACGAATCACCATTACATCCATTAAAATTGACAGTTTGGTGCAGTTTACACGCTGGCGGCATCATTGGTCCTTATTTCTTTCGAAATGAGCAAGGAGCTGCCGTTACGGTGAATGGCGAGCGCTATCGAGCCTGCTGACTGAATTTTTGTTTTCAAAAATTAATCAGCTAAACATCAACGACATTTGGTTCCAACAAGACGGCGCAACTTGCGCACTTAACAATCGATTTATTGCAAAATTAATTTGGTGACAACTTTCTTTCCAGAAGTGGCCCTGTTCACTCTCTGGATTACTTTTTATGGGGCTATGTTAAGTCATTGGTTTATGCCGACAAACCAGCAACTCTTGAAGCATTGGAAGCCAATATTCAAGCCACCCTTGACGCCATACGGCCAGATTTATTGGAAAAAGTAGTCAAAAATTGGACTGATCGAATGGACCATGTAACTCGTAGCCGCGGCGGACATATGCCGGAAATCATAATAAAAAAAAAATGCCATGAAATTATCTACCAGATTATAATAAAAAAAATTTCATTCCAACAATATTTCTGTCTTGTATTATCACTTTAAGTTCTCAAGCTCTTAAAAAATCACCCGATATATTAAACATAAGAGGGCTTAAGTTGGAACCTTGAAGAACTCCAGAAGTCGGGTAAAAAATCTTGACTCATAGCCGTTGTAACATAGTTGCTCTATCTATCAAATATGACTTCATACACCTGAGTAGAGAATCGTTAAACCCAAAAACTGACAATCTTTGTAAGAGTAAAATATAGTCGATGGTATCATTTGCGCGACTGAAGACTGAATCTTTCCGGCAGTCTTCTGACAACAATTTAAATTAAATCCATATGAAGGTAAATTATGGTAGTTCGTAGTAAAAAACATAATTCTTCACTAAAAAAATTTCTATAGAACAATGACAATGAGAATGTAAAATATAAGAACGAAAGTACAAATGCAAATTTTGTCTAATCATGTCCGATTAGGCAGACAAATACAATTAATTCTTTGCGGCGTATTCATGTTTTTATCTTCTGTTTGATCAGTGCCCATTAAAATGCTATTATGAAATACACTTAGGCAGCAGTTTTAGACAAATAAAGCCTTTGGCAAACAAAATGTTAAATTTACGGTAAATCACGTGATCAGTTACTGTAACATTACTCATTTCGAAATTTCTTTAATTGTCAGATTTATTATTAAAATAAAGCGATTAGAATGTAATGTCCAGATATGTAAAAAATTGCATATGTTTGGTACTAATTACGAAACTAACACCAATTATTGCTATTATAATGTAAATATATACTTTTGATTCACTCTTACTACTAAATCTTTCTATTATTCACGATAGATAAGCAGTAACTCTACACGAATTCAAAAAAAGTTTTATGCAACTAAAAAAGTCTTCCGCTGAGGACTGCGGCCAAATAAAAACCTTAAAAAAATAAAAGAAACATCTTATATACAAGCACCGATTATTTCTGTAAACTAATATACAAGCTGTCCCGTATCGTTATGTTCAAATTTTAGGAGTGTAAAGTAGACTTCATTTCAAGTAACAAAAACGCAAAACTTGTATATCCATTTTTATTTGTTTCAAAGTTACAGATCTATGAATGTGATTGTCAGATCATGAGAAAAATGTAATACTAAAGTCAATAAAAACTTATTTTATTAAAAAAAGTTCAATTAATAATATTTTCGAAATGTCCACCTCCTTGTTGAATGCAGGCTTGTGCCCGTAAGCCAACAGAAGAAGTACTTATCCGAATTTCATACTTGTTTTGTCGGATTTGCTCGGCAGCCAGGTGAATACGATCCAACAACTCTTCTCTTGTGTTCGAAACTTGCGCGTAGACTAAATTTTTGATGTACCCCCATAAATAAAAGTCAAAGGGATTAAGATTGGGTGATCTGGGTGGCCATGCAACAGGACCACCTCCACCAATCCATCTTAAATAATTGACGTTAACCCAATTTCGGACAGCAATTCCGAAATGTGGTGGTGCCCCATCCATGTAAAACCACATGTCTCGTCGAACGTTCAGTGGGGCATCCTCTAAAAGACCTGGCAGTTCGTCAATAAGATATTGAAGGTAATTGTCCGCATTTAACCTCCCAGGAAGAACGACAGGACCATCGATTAGGGCCGCCCAAACGTTAATAGAAAATTCATGTTGAAATTTAGATGGGCGTATAGCTCTGGGATTTTCTGATGAACATCTGTGCAGGTTTCTCAGATTTGTAACACCACTTCTCGTGAACGTAGATTCATCTGTCCAGAGGACTGTTCTGCAGAAATTAAAATGAAGCGGTGACTGTCTTAATATCCAACGAGCATAGTGGTCTGCCTCAAGCAAACCGTGTCCCATGCGATAGTGATCTGGATATAAGCCCTCACGTTTTAAAATTCGCCAAACTGTCGTTCGTGTCACTCCTAGTTGTCTAGCGATTCGACGTACACTGAGAGTTGGATCCCTTGTAACAATAGCTACTGCTTCTTCCTCGAAGTCTGCTGGCAAATTTACTCCTCTATCGAAAAGATAATCACGCAGTCCGCATTCCCGAAATTGTCTGTGTACTTCCAGAAACGTTCTGTAATGAGGAATGTGCCTATCGGGAAATCGATGTCGGTATTCAATAACCGCTTGACGTGCACGCTGTTACAGTAGCCATACACAAAATGCATGTCCGCATACTCTTGAGAAGAAAATCGGTAAGGCATTTTGAATAAAGAAAACGTGTCCACTCATTAATAAGCTGTTGTATGAACTGAAACGTAATGTAATCCTTTATTAAAAAATGCAACGTTAACAGTCATCTGAACATTTGTTTATTGTATGATATTCATGGTTCAGTACTTACGAAATAAGTAAGAACTTTCTTTATCATAAATCAATTTCCAGTTCTCTTTTTTGTAGATCTCGAAGAAATTACTGTATGCACTACGACACGTGTTTATTTATTTTAGGATAACATTTTATTATGCGACGTTAACAATCACAGACCTGTTATTGAATAGTATAACTTTTTTAAAATAAAATCAGTTTCTATTGACTTTAGGATTACATTTTTTTTCATGATCTGACAATCACATTCATAGATCTGTAACTTTGAAGCAAATTAAAATGGATATACAAGTTTTGCCTTTTTGTTACTTGAAATGAAGTCTACTTTACACTCCTAAAATTTGAACATAACGATATGGGACACCTCGTATAGTTAGTATAATGTACTTGCTGTAAATGAGAACCAATGAGTATTAAATCTCACTTTATATGTAAAGTCAGATTTACAACGTTTGCTTAATATTGATTAAATGTGCGCTCGCAACCAAATATCAGGAGAATCTTTGGCTATCTTCGAACTTAATCCAAGGAATTCTTCCGTCGATATGTCACAGTAGATGAAACATAGATACATCATTATACTTCATAAACGAAAATACAGTCAAAACAATGGATTTCTCTCGGAGAACGTGCCCCCCCCCCCCCTAGAAAGAAAAAAACCCTTTTTTGGACCGATATGGTCATGGGCCAGTTTTTTAGGGTTCCCAATGTGTTATCTTAATTGATTAATTAAAAAATGTGAAAAAGTGCCTTCACATTCGTTAGCTGTTGCTACAACAAAATTTGTCGATTTGCGTTACGAATTACTGCGTCATTCGCCATATTCGTCAGATCCTGGTTCCCAGTGAGTTGACGAAAAATTACTTTATGAATGGTTTGAAAATATTGGAAACTAGATTTTCTTTCCATTATCCAAAACAACGTTAAATAAATGGTCATTTAGCAATATAAGACATCCTATTTACTTACAAGTTACGGCAAAAATAATAAATATAATTCATTCAAAATATAAACATTAACATAACCTCATTATTAGAGAACGGACGCAATTTCCATAAAACGCAATCGGCAATTGGAATTGTGTATAACGTCGCTGAGTACATCCCGGCGTAATTCAATGAAGTATTTGTTTGACTTACTCGGACACTTGGGCTCTCAGCGATAACAATGGACAAGCCAGCTATTGTATAGTAGTGTTATAGTAGTTATAGTAGTTGTATAGTAGTGCTTTTTAAAGTGTTTTCATGAGCGTAGATAGAAGCGGGGTTTTTATAATATTTTATTTATTAGTTTATATTTTGTAAGATAAATAAAGTGCTGTGAGTTAGTTTCTTGTTTTCGTAGTTCTAACTGTTATTTACATCGTAATTTTTGTGATAGATCCTGTTTAATATCCTTTGATTGAATCTACTTCTCCCATATTATTTCGACGTAAGTGTGCATTGAATTTCGTTCAGTTTCAATAACTTACGCACACATTTTTAGTTTTCATTTATTTAGATCTAGAGCATTGTTTAAGCTCCTTTTTCAGACATGATATGGAAGAATGTCGAGAACGGCATTGTAAAACAATGGCGAGTTGGATTGACGGTCATACTGATTGTATGTCCATTGTCAGTGATTCCGAAATTTATTACAAAATCCGCAAAATATCGTCAAAAATTCGTCACTTAGGATCGCAAACACATCTGAACTCTGTAAAACTTTTATGGCGGCTAATATTCCATCAAATAAACTTAGCAATCCCACTTTAAAAATATTTCTGAAAAAATATACTGGTCGAAATGTTCCTGATGAATCAACTTTACGCAAATATTATGTTTCTAGGTGCTATAGGAGAACAGTAGAACGCATTAGAAGCCATCTTTTAAATCAATACATATGGATAAGCGCCGACGAAACGGTGGATATGTTAGGACGCTGTGTGGTAAATGTTGTAGCTGGTGTACTACATACAACTATTCCCTATAACTCATATGTAATAGCAACAAGTGTTATAAATAGAGTTGATGCGGAAACAGTTGCTGAAACCATTAAGGAGAATATGCAAAAAATGCTTCATTCGGACGCCACGTACAAAGAAAAAATACTTTTATTTGTCAGTGATAGTGCTGCGTATATGTTAAAAACAGGCAGACTATTGAAGAAAACATATCCTAATATGCTGCATATTACTTGTGTAGCACATGCTCTCCACAGAATCTGTGAATATATCAGAGACATTTTTCCGGAAGTTGATAGACTTGTATCAGCTTTTAAAAAAGTTTTCAGAAAAGCACCATTGAGAGTAGCTCTTTTTAGGGAAAAATTTCCATCTCTGTCACTGCCTCCCACTCCAGTAATAACTAGATGGGGAACATGGCTGGAAGCTACTAGTTATTATGCTGAGAATTTCGATAGTCTAAAACATTTCGTAACACTGCTAAAGGAGGATGCTAGAAGTATTGGTGAGTGCAAGGAGCTCACACAAATCCCAAATTTAAAAAATCAGTTGTATAACTTCACGAACACTTTGGAAAATTGCCAAAACTAATCACTTATTTTGAAAATCGAAATCTCAAATTAAATGACGGATTAACCACATTAGATGTGGCTGTTAATAATTTGAAAAGTATTCCAAGTGACTACGGATGTGGCCTTCGGCAAAAGTTTGAAACAATTCTTAATAGAAATCCAGATTTAATTACATTGCAGCAATTATGTATGGAGACAATTCCACAAAATCTAACGGCTAAATATGAAGAAATAAAAGAATATTTCCAGTATGCACCTATAACCAGTTGCGATGTAGAAAGGACGTTTTCTATTTATAAGGATGTATAGCAATCGCCAATTAAGTTGGCGCGAGGAGGGGGTGCGCAGAAGCCGTTTTTAAGAACGTCCTCCCCACTTCTCAACTAATTGTCAGAATACATTTGTCATTGACGTTTGACGGAACATAATGTCTTTGCTAGGGGATCATAAAGTGATACACGCTCAGAGGTTAGAATTATCTGACATTTGATGTAAAACCAAATATAAATCTCCCCACTACTTCTAATCCTGCGCGAACTTACCCCTCCTCGCGCCAACTTAATTGGCGTTTGCTATACTTAATTCAAAGAGAACAAAATTGACAGAAGAAAACCTTGAGAAACTATTGCTAGTCAATATTAATACTCCTTTACTCAACTTGTTTAATGTTTAAATTTGACACTTTAATTTTTTTACTCGAATTGTAACTATTTAAAACAACAGTGTTGCTTGACCGGTCAATCTAAAATGGTTTTACTATGGATGTCAATGAATGAACTTGCATTATGATAATCTTCGCGAAATCGCGGGCAAACGTTGCTACATTTTTTCCATGACGTAATAGGCGCTATGTTTAGTTAATTAAGATATTTGTTTATAAAGTTGTACGGATGTCTATATTTAAAAAAAAAATATTATTAATAGCGCAAAAAGTATTATTTCTAAATTACAAATTACATAAATATAATACAAATAGATAAAATGCTTGCTTTAAATAAATATCAACATGTCTACACGTTTCTCTGATAATGCTACAAATTATAAACAGTAATTACAGATACATATATAAATGTCATTTTGCAGATAATTATTTATCTACTTATTCAGAAAAAAATTTGAAAAAATTGTGAAATTTCTTCCGAATTTGAAAATACTTTATGTAGATACCGTACTAAATAGTGGAGATTTTTAAATGTAATCTGAGGTTGAATACAACAATTTTTATAAGATGCCAGGGTGATTTGACGGGAGTGTCGCTTTTCAATAGCTTTGTTCGCGGAGCGAATCCTGAACGTGTTCAGGTATGAAAGACCTGCGCACTGAAAATTTCATCGTTCGCGGTAACAGAATTTTCTGCTCCGTACAAAATATTCCCTGTTCGCGCTGGCCTTTTCTTAAATCCCGAATAAGTTCGTTACACGTTCTTTAGATCCCGAATAAAAGGTAAGAATTATATATCCTAAGCATGCGCTCTGAATTCTGAGATAGGTAATTGTTGAAATTAGAGAATTGGTTGGAATCGTTATAGTCTATTATAGATTTATTTTTTTATTATACCAAATTAAAGGTACAACTTAAAGATAGGATTTTATTTTGTTTATATATATTGTTACTGGATAAATATATACTAATAAGAGCGAAACTTTAGATGTCTGACAATTTTACATCAAGTGATGAAGAGTTGGAAAAACTGCTTCAGATATTAGAAGTTCCAAAAACCACAATTTTTTTTGAAGAAATTGTACCACATCTTGAAGATCGACATTATTTTGAACATTTTCGTGTGAGTAGAGAAGTAACTCAGCGGCTGGCAGAACAATTTCAGAACAAGTATCAGAATATTTCCATTACCAACAAGGAGATTCAGAGAAAATAAGTCCCTTAAAATTAATTACAGTATTTTTTGTGCCATATTCATTTTGCAAAAAAAAATATAATAAATTTAATGGAATAAATTTTTTAATTATTATTTTTTATAGACAAAATTCTAACCACTAAAACCAAATCGAAAGGAATAAATAAAAAGGAGCAAAGCTAACGATGCTAACTTCGCGAGCTATCAATACTTATGCCGACGCCATCTGGTGAATATAACAGTAATTCAAAATTGCGTCCGATTAGCGTTCGCGGAGGAAGAAATTTCTTCGCATGTTCAGAGGCCCGCATGCGCAATAAAAATATCCTGAACATATCTCGCATATATCCCGAATATATTCGAAAATCGCTCCGCGAACAAAGCTTATAAAATACTTATTTCAGGGCTAAAATATATTTTAGTTTTCAACATAATTTCCATTCGATTCTATACATTTAATACAGCGACTTTATAATTTTTTGAAGTTACTAAAATGGCGAGTGTCAATTTTCGCTGTTTCGACGCCAACAACTTACGTCTTCGGACTCGCTGATTACGAATTTCGCAACCGGATATCGCTATCTGCTTTAGTTTTCGAGATATTCACGAAAACATGTCGACAGGTCGAAAGTACTAAAAACCAAAACGCTAATTTTCAGCGGAAATGGTTCAGACAGTCTTCTTTAGCGCCCCCGAAAATCTCAAGGTGGATTTTGAGTAGAAATTCGAGATTGAATTTTTTTAAAAATCGAAAAATCGAAAATTTAACAAAATACGACATTTAATTTCGACGCCTCTCTGCATCTATGAAACTAGCTGCCTCTAGATGCACTATCCTACACAGCCGGACGTGGTTTGGCACGCTGAATCGACTGGTTTAAACCGGAAGGCTGTCCGACGTCTGCTTCTCGAGTTATGCCAGGAAAACCGCAAATATCGTAATCGAAAATATAATTTTGTAAAAATTCGCGTCGCCGTGGCGGCCAAACGGTTGGTCCTAGTATGACACTCTCTATATTCGTTTTAATCCTCTTGACGTCAGCTTTAATTTGGAGCAAACCTCGCGGCGATCGGATGAGAAATGAGGGAGTTATGGCGTTTTGAAGATTTCGACAGGTCAAAAGTACTAAAAACCAAAACGCTAATTTTCAGCGGAAAACCATTGAAAGTCTTCTTTAGCGCCCCCGAAAACCCCAGGGTGGATTTTTAGTAGAAATTCGAGATACTTGTGATTAGACTGGACACTACATGCTATTCAGTTATATTTTATGGATTTAAGTACAATTACTAACCCTTCTGAGAAGGGAAAATTACGAAAGAGACCTGTTCGAAAAGAAAAATGGAAGAGAAACATAAAAAAATTAGCAAGGTGAGCCGGATTTCTTTATCTGTTCGCTATTGTTCGCTTTAAAAAGACAGTAAAATTCTTTTTTAGACATCAATCGATTGGCAGGTTATCCCAAATGCTCTCGCAGCGCACAAAACGAGCTTTACATGTGCAGAACTATGCAAAAGGTGAAAAAATTTCATGAAATTTCAAACATCTGACAAAATCAAACAAGATAATCTTATTTTGTAGTATTCTTCTTAGTAGCCTTCGAAGTAAACCCAAACGAAATAATTATGTTTCTATTGAAAATGGAAGTTTAGTTAGAGTATGCAAGAATTTTTTTTTGGGTATAACCTTCGGCGCCAATCGAATTGAAAAAGTGGTGAGAAATTTTAATGTTACTTCTCTAACGCGACAAGAGAGGTGACCGCATATTAACTAAAAATGATGATCGAAAACAAGCAATCAAAAAGTTCATAGAGAGCTTAAATTGTGTTGAAAGTCATTATTGTAGGAGAGCTCCACAAGAATGTATCTCCCGTGTAGTATGCTCCATATATCTTCGGGCAAAAGAAATGATTCAGAAATCAACTACAACTACAGAACAAGAACGAACTCAGATTCTAACAGAGCAGAAAGTCTGTACACTCAAGGCTAAAACTTTTTATGATCTACTAAAAAGCGAAGATGACACAACACAAACTCTTCTTTTGATTGCCAGAAAAAATTGAGATTACCAAATTAACCAGCGAAAATCGAACGCAAAAAATTTCCACATTACAAAGGGAACTACTAATAGGCCAGCAAGCTGTGTTTACAAAACCAATTCAAGATGCTGAAACAGCTACTGAAGTTAGCTTTGAAATATGTCGAATAATAGCGAAAACTTGTCGGCCTTTTAAAGATGGTGAGTTTGTTAAGCAGTGTTTAGATATCGCCGCAAAAAAATGTGTCCGAAAGAGGCAAAGAGATTTGAGAAAATTCAACTAAATCGGATGACTGTTCAAAGAAGACTTGCCACATTAGCAGCTAATATAGAAGAGCAATTAGCTACGAAATCAAAAAGTTTTGATTTTTCTATAGCACTCGACGAATCTACAGATATAAGTTCCACTGTAGTATATATGTTGAGCACTTGTGAAATTATTACACTATTAAACTTAAATAAAACACCTTATATTTCACAAACAATAGTATATTTACTATATGTACATTTCATGTGCACTGCACACATCGTCAGTAGTTACTAATTTAAAAGTATTATTTTTTAGTACATGTCTAGTAAAAAATATCTATTTTTTTTTTTTGGTTAGGGGTGTAAAAATTACAATTATAAATGGTCAACAAATGGTCAAAAGCATGCAAATAAAAATATAACAATAAAATAAAAATAAAAAATTTATGGATGTATTGTAACAGTGTCTGCTAAAATCTATTAAAATTCCAAGAAGGACAAATTATGGGAAAGACCGTTACCTATGAAAAACAAGACATCTGACTGTGTTTGGCATGTCGGGTTCTATTAAATAACAATATAGTAGCGTGAAGAGGATCTATTAGTTATTAGATACTGTAGGTATATAATTTAAAAGTTTATTATTAATAGGTGACATGTCATTATTTAGGAGGTAATTTTTGTATTTTTTCATATGTATGGCTTCCCACATGTCTAAATTTTTGCTATTACATTTTTTAATTAATTTAACATTATCTACGCTGAAATTATGTCCGGTGCAAACCATGTGCAATTTTTTTCCCAAATTTTGGGCAAGATACGTAGATGATGTTCTGGCAGTGATACCTGATTCTTTTGATACAGTTTCGTTTTTAAATATATTAAATACCCAATATCCATCAATCAAGTTTACGTACGAGTTGGATAAAAACAAATCTTTACCCTTCTTAGATTTAAAAATTACTATTTTAGACAGGAAGTTTGAATTTGACATTTACAGAAAAGAAACACACACTGACAATTACGTACATAAACAATCAGACACTTTTAACAAATATAAAGAAAGTAGTTTTTATTTTTTAATTAATAGATTATTATCAATCCCTCTATCACCAGTGAATTTTAAGAAAGAACTAGACCACATAACAAAAGTACCAGAATCTAACGGATACGATAAACAATTGGTGGATAAAATCAAAAACAAACTAGAAAAGAAGAAGCTAAAAACTTTTAAAACCAGATTAACTCCAAATACAAAGAGTAATACCAAAAAATATTGCAAAATTACTTTTCACAAAAGTTGGCAGAATAACGTAACTAAATTGTTAAAAAAATATAATCTAACTCCTGCTTTTTCCAACGCTCATAAGTTACAACAATATCTTCAAACAAAGTTAGTTAACACAGACCCACTGAAAGAATCAGGTATTTACAGAATTAACTGTAATTCCTGCCCAAAATTATATATCGGCCAAACAAGAAGAAATATTCAAACCCGTTTCAAAGAACATTTAGCTCATGTAAAACTTCACAATGTAGATAAATCAGCATTAGCTCTACATCATTTAGATACCGGACATAATTTCAGCGTAGATAATGTTAAATTAATTAAAAAATGTAATAGCAAAAATTTAGACATGTGGGAAGCCATACATATGAAAAAATACAAAAATTACCTCCTAAATAATGACATGTCACCTATTAATAATAAACTTTTAAATTGTATACCTACAGTATCTAATAACTAATAGATCCTCTTCACGCTACTATATTGTTATTTAATAGAACCCGACATGCCAAACACTGTCAGATGTCTTGTTTTTCATAGGTAACGGTCTTTCCCATAATTTGTCCTTCTTGGAATTTTAATAGATTTTAGCAGACACTGTTACAATACATCCATAAATTTTTTATTTTTATTTTATTGTTATATTTTTATTTGCATGCTTTTGACCATTTGTTGACCATTTATAATTGTAATTTTTACACCCCTAACCAAAAAAAAAATAGATATTTTTTACAAGACATGTACTAAAAAATAATACTTTTAAATTAGTAACTACTGACGATGTGTGCAGTGCACATGAAATGTACATATAGTAAATATACTATTGTTTGTGAAATATAAGGTGTTTTATTTAAGTTTAATAACTTCCACTGCTCAACTCTTAATATTTTTACGAGGTGTAACGCAAAATTTTGAAGTGAGTGAAGAACTGATTGGTATGAGTTCTTTGACAAGTCAAACCAAGGGGAGTGACATGCTCAAAGCTCTTCTGGAAAAATGTTCTATAATGGATTTGGATTTAACGAAATTATCTGGAATTACGACTGACGGAGCACCTTCAATGGTTGGAAGTAAATCTGGGATAATAACTATGTTAAAAGAGTATTTACAAACTAAAAACATAGATACCAAGGAATTAATACAGTTTCATTGCATTATACATAAAGAGGCCCTCTGTTCAAAATTATTGGGATTCGAAAATGTGATGAAAGTTATAGTACCTACTGTAAACTTTATAAAATCACGAGGTCTCAATCCCCGAGAATTTACACAATTTCTCGAGGATATTGAAAGCGAATATGGTGATCTCCTGTTTTACACAGAAGTAAGGTGGCTAAGTCGTGGGTTGCCACTAGAGCGGTTTCTTAACTTGATTGAAGAAATCAAAATATTTCTGGCGGAAAAGAAAAAGGACGTCTTCGAACTCGACAACCCTGATTGGCTGTGTGACTTAGCGTTTCTTGTAGAAATCACAAATCTCTTGAATGTCTTAAATACGCGACTACAAGGCAAAGATCAATTGATTTCGCAGTTACACTCTCATGTTTCGTCCTTTCAATGAAAATTGAGTCTTTTCAGGACACAAATCAATTCAGCCCATTACAGCCATTTTCCGAACTACAAAAAAATTATGGAGAAATTCAATAAAACTGATGTCAATTTCGCTTATGTTGAAAAAATTGATATTTTAATACAAGCTTTTCATGATCGTTTTCTAGACTTCAAAGTTAAACCTCTATTAGACATTTTCAGCAATCCTTTCAACATTTCACCCGAAAATGCACCGGAATCAATACAGCTGGAATTGATAGACATGCAAAATGATGATAATTTACGAAACAAGTTTAATGAAGTTAATTTACTCAACTTTTACCGTTGCGTTGACAAAACCGCTTATAAAGAGTTGCGAATAAATGCATTGAAATACGCAAGCTTATTTGGATCGACGTATATTTGTGAGCAAACGTTTTTTAACAAAACAAAAAATCGAAACCGTCTGGAAAATGAAAATCTGGAAGCAATTTTACGTGTGGCGACAAGTAATGTGGAACCAAACATAAACAAAATTGTTAGGTCAATGCAATGTCAAGCATCAAAATAATAAAACATGAAATATTACATTATAATGATTAGATTACATTACGAACATTTTTGAATGTTCTTTTATTTTTATCATTTGTAGTAATTCATACTATTTAAAAATAAAAATATTTCTGTTAATAAGTATTCTTTCTAGTGGCCCGTGCTTGGCTTATAATTTTCCCGAGTGGCTCCTGTTCCCTATAAGTCTGTGCATCCCTGGATTAAGGTAAGCGGTGAGGTACATTACCTTTCAGATCTTTGTCAAGACAAGGTTATTTTGAAAAAGAACAAACAGTTTGATCAGTTCAAACCAAAACTATTACCTGTTCAAAATAAACATAAAGGAGACAAATTGACAATAGACTCTCTATTGAAGAAGCATTATGGAGTTGATTGGAAGCAAAATCCAAAGCTGGCATTTTATAAGATTATCGATCAACGTACTTCAACAATTACTGAAGAAGCAATTGAAGAAAATGAAGTGAAGGGCTTGCGACAATAACATAGACTTACGAATTTAATGTCTTACTACCATATTTTAGTTCTGCCTGCTATTAATGTAAGTATAATAAAATGTTTAGTAACTAAATTATGTTGATTTTTTAATCATATAACTTATATAAAAATGTTATGTTGACTGCAAAACTTTGTATATGATACTTTTAAACTGAAATAAGTTCCTTTTTACTTAATAAATTTTTACATTATTCTACCTTTTGGTTCAGAGAAAGCAACTCTATCTATCAATGAAAAAGCTCTTACAGAATTCTATATATTATACTCCAAAACAGTTTCTTGCAATTATCTTTGAATGAGTCATATACAAAGTTTTGCATCTAGTGGCCTCATATATCAGTTCGCTTTTGTATGTAATCAAAAATAATCTAGTGGCAATTAGTTTAAATTTGTTAAATTCAAACCTATATTAATATATTTAATGAATCATAATACTCAACGTTATCTATTAGACACTTTCCTTAAGTATGTACCTTCTGTGATGCTAATCATTAATTTACTTAATTTACAAACAAAACAAGTTTATAATAAATGTTAATGCCTTCTCATATTGATTTTTCCATACTGTACTGATGATATATACCATGCTAATATTATCTATTCTAACTGATAAGAATCCTGATTCAGTTTAATCCATTTGGAATTGTTTTCTAAATATACAATCGTATTTAGTAATTATCAGAGTTGCATGTCGTTGAAGAAGCATTGGAACAAGAAATGAAGCCCTTAATAATTATCTTCGACCGGCCCTATAACACTTATTTTGTTGGTCAAACAGTGAAAGGTAGAATTGAATTTACACTTACAAAATCGAAGAAGATTAGAGGTATGTATGTACATATTTTGATATTTGATCATTTTTACAATTTTTTTATTGAAACAGGTATAATTTTACAAGTCAAAGGTGAAGCGAATGTTAGTTGGAAAGGTAAAGAA
This sequence comes from Melolontha melolontha, assembly GCA_935421215.2. Taxonomy (NCBI): domain Eukaryota; kingdom Metazoa; phylum Arthropoda; class Insecta; order Coleoptera; family Scarabaeidae; genus Melolontha; species Melolontha melolontha. The sequence goes on from OW285241.1 coordinate 9,124,861, forward strand.
GTAACACACATCGATCAAAATGGACAGAACACTAAAACAGAACAGACAACGTATCAAGGTAAAGAAGAGTACTTTAGAGTAGAGTATTATTGTTTGGGCAGCAAAGAAAGTAAGTTGTAATAACGTTTTACTAGTTTTTAAACAAATTTTGGTTATATATTATCTTAAATATAGATGAAGGGACCACATTATCTGTCGGCAAACACGTTTATCCATTTTCCTTCGTTCTACCAATCAATATGCCTTCATCTTTTGAAGGCAAACACGGTTACATACGTTACACAGTGAAAATAATTTTCGAAAGGCCTTGGAAGTGGAATCGAGAAACAAAAACAGCTTTCACAGTGATATCACCATATGTTCTTAATCTCCATGCAAATTTAGAGGTAATCTATGATGAATATGATTGATGGACAACTTAATACTTTTGAAACAATAAATTGTGAATTTATTTTTTTCTTATTTAAGGAACCAGTAAAAGTTTCCGCGCAGAAATTTTTTGGTTGGGCATGCTGTACCAGTGGGCCTTTAGAATATTTAATGATGATACCAAAATCCGGTTTCGTGCCTGGGGAAAACATGCCAGTCATAATAGAAATTGATAATCATTCGAATATTATAATTTCCGAAGTCGTTTTGAAATTACAGCAGGTAATTTAGAATTAAAATTACTGTTTGATGTAAATTCAATTTAATAAATATTGACGGGGGACGATTTAGGGGATTATGTGATTACATAATAGATTTAGAATTTATGTTAAACTGAATTTCGATAAATATATTGTTAGGTTATTGAAGAGATGATTTAGAGTACGTAAAAAAATAAAACATATTTTTTTAATGTAGTTAGTAATTTAGAAAGAATTTATTCAATTCGAAAAATTAGTATATTACGAAGCAAAGTTTCATTCAAATGATTGTGGAAAAGTAAAATTTTACAACAAAAGATATTTAAAGTGGCCATCATGACTAATAGATACAATATGTTCCGTTATACCTACCACCAGATGACCTTAGTCAAAACCAAGAGTTGGAGATGTACCAGAACTCTCATATTCAAGTGAAAAAAATCATCAGTTTCAAAACTAAGTTATACGAATGGGTGTCTGTTTCTGTAGTACGGCATTCTGCCGCTAGGGGCGCATAGAGTATCACACATACCACAGTCGCAAAAAAAGGTTCCGTTATGTGAATTATTTAGTGACAGTTGTTTTGTGTGATCGTCCTTTTTACACGTGAACAGCGCGCGGTCGTAAAGTTTTGCTTCTTGCTCGGAAAAACTGGCACACAATCTCTTAAATTGTTAAAAACGCCTGCAAAGATAATGTTATTGGGAAAGGTCAAGTGTTTGAGTGGTTTTCCCATTTCAAAAGAGGTGAAATGTCAATTGATGACATAGCTCGGTCTGGTAATCCTTCCACGTCCTGAACCAATGAAAATGTTGAAAAAATTCTCGAAATCATCCTGAAAGATCGACGATGGACAATTGAAGAACTTGAGAAGCTGTTTGGAGGCACTTGGAGTTCAACTCAGCGAATTTTAACGGAAGATTTGAGGATGAAAATTGTGGATACCAAATTCGTGCCTCGATTGCCGACTGTTGAACAAAAACAAAGGCGCCGGGAAGCATGCTGTGCTTTGAAAAAAAGTTCCGAAATGACTCAAACTTTTTTCCAAAGTCCTCACAGGTGATGAATCGTGGTGTTATGGTTACGATCCTGAAACGAAACAACGATCAAGTTAGTGGAAAACTTCAAGTTCGCCTCACCCCAAAAAAGTTTGTCAAGTGTAATTAAACGTCAAAACAATGCTGATTTGTTTTTTCGTTGTAAGAGGAGCCGCCCATTCAGAGTTTGTTTCACAAGGTCAAACAGCCGACGAATTGGCCAAGGAAAGTTCTAAGAGGAACTTCTTTGGACCAGAACCTGTATCTGGAATCGCCAAGGATTCCTCTAGCTTAATAACCGGAAGTTGTCCTTTACGCAAGCATCTGTACAGCATGGACTTGATTAGTGAGCCCTGGCGAAGGAGATGTGCAAAACAGAAGGAAACTAGCCGTCATGTAATATGTACATATTTGTAAGGAGCTGAAGAAACTCAGAACTCAGAAACATTTAGAAAATGATCTATTGGATCCTACGATGGTTTTAAAATTTCCCCTGATGATAGTGGCTTTCATCGAGGACACTAACAGAGTGGAACAGAGAAGATCTGTTGAGGGTGGTACAAAAAGCAGTGTGCTCAACTGCCTTGACTTGCTGGCGTCTAATCCAAAGATTCAGAAGAAAAAGAAGAAGAAGAAGAAGAAGATGATGATGAAGAAGATGAAGAAGAAGAAGAAGAAGAAGAAGAAGAAGAAGAAGAAGGAGATGAAGAAGAAGCAGAAGAAGAAGAAGAAGAAGAAGAAGAAGAAGAAGAGGCCTAATTTGTGACAGTCGGGCGACGGATTTTTCACTACGATAACGCCACTACTCACATAGCCCTGTCTGCGCGCCAATTTTTGACTAAAAAGGCATGACCCCTGTGCTCCTCTCTCCATTTTTACCCGACCTTGCCCCTGCGATTTTTTTTTTTTTCCTAATGAAAAGAGGCATGAAAGCAAAGCATTTTGTCTATGTTGCTGAGGTGAAGAAAAAAAAACAATGTTTACTCGCTTGCTTATTCCATTGCCCAAAAAAATATTTTAAGCAATGGAATAAAAGATTGGACAAATGTATTAGTGCCAATGGGGAGTACTTCGAAGAGGATTAAAGGTTTTTTGTTTAAAAATTAAAATTATATAAAGTTAAAATTATAATAAAAAAAGCTCGATTTCTTTTGAATACGCCCTCGTATAGGGGGGCACCCTGGAATTCATATTTAAAAAACTTTGCCAAGGTTGAATAGTAAGAGATGCATTAGAATTTCCATGTCAAATCGTAGAGCTCTTACATTCAAGTGAAGATCACCTGCTTCAAGATCAAGACTTGACTGATATCAATCTGTTAATTAGTCTTCAGTATGATTTAGTTAGTAGTAAGAGTAGAACTCATTCTCATTACATCCTATAAACAAATATTTTTTTAAAAGTGTCACCGACAAGCAAAATTTAATTTTTATCTACTTTTAGTCGACAGCGTATCGTTCCCAGAAACCCTCTCAAATAATCAAACACGAAGAAGTAGTTTTAGAAAAAATAAAATTAGGACAACTAGGTAAACGCATTTCTAATACTTGGACACACGTTTTGGTTATCCCACCAGTACCACCGTCACACTTACAAAATTGCACAATCATATCGACAGAATATCGCCTATTGGTAAGTTTCTTTAAATAAACAAAATATTTTACAATTGGGGTTTACATTTTTAAAAACGAATAGATGTTAGAAATATACTTTTATCTAATTTTGACACATAAAGTGACACTTTTCAAAACTGTATGACGTTAGGAAACGGTTTACTTTTCGTAACTAGTTACGAAAAGTAAAATATTTCGTAACTAGTGTTGAAATAGTATATTAAAAAACGAGTTTCATAAGGCACCATTTTGCCGCACGAGATCAGTTTAGAAAACGAGCCGCTTGCGGCGAGTTTTCTAAAGAGCGAGTGCGGCAAAAGGCCTTATGAAACGAGTTTTTTATACTATTTTTTCTATTTTGCGTTTTTTACATTAATAAATTGCTTAAATTGGAATTATTTAATTTGAAAGTTCAGAGTTTAATTTTTATATAAAGCATGCAGTTGGTCACATTGATACTTGACATTTTCAAATTTAAATCTTGCTATCCGCGAAGTATATTATATTACATATTATTTATTAATTTTCGTTAACATTACTTGATATTTCATTTAAAAATATAAACATGAGTGACATAGAAACATATATATGTTGTTGTCAATTGTATACAACATACGTTGTTTGTGTAAAATACGAACATATATCATATCTGTCAAATGTACATAAATTCTTAAAATCATATGACAGCAATTATATTTATTTCTGTATTCGAACAACGCCAACATTGAAAAATGAAAAAAAGTGTATCGAAATAGAGCTCATTTCGATACTGTTTTTGGTTTCATAATGAGTTCATTTCGAACGCAAAATAGAAAAAGTTCATTTCATCACTAGTTACGAAATATTTTGAAAAAATCATTTCATCTCAAGTTAATAAAGGGGAACGTTAAATGACACAAACTGGTTCAGTTTTTATTTTATGCATTATAAACATTTATGACACAATGTGAACAATTGGTGAGGTTAATTCCTGCACACGTAGAATTCATGGCAGGTACTCTGATGTTATGATGCAAAACGGAATGTGCATTTGAGCTTGATTCACCAAGAATATCATTGGCAATCCTTTTCTTATTTTCTATAGAATTCTCTACATAGCCCTCAGCTACAGTATTGGACTTCCAGCCTCCATGTCGTTTAACCTTAAAAATATCCGCACCAGAATCTGCCAAAAAGGTAGCCGATGACCTTCTGAAGCAGTGTCCGGTAAATAAGAAGGGATTTGGAAGTTTCAAAAACTGAGCAATTCTTTTCGGTAGATTACCGATTATATTAATGCCAACTGGCTGTGCCCCGCATTATTATATTTGACGAAAAACCTATCGTGATTAACGTTTTGTGGACGCAAAGAAATATATTTTCTAATAAGATCAAGAAAATTTTGCCCTTCAATATTTCCTTCTGTGATCACAAACTCGCGCGTTACTTTTGTCTTTGTATTAGGGATTTTTATTACAAAATGAGAAAACTCGTCTAAAATATCACCCACACGTAGAAAAGTTAGCTCACTTTTTCGACAAGCACCAGCTATTCCAACGATCAATGCGACCTTTGTCATTAAATATGTTTTATCCTCAGCTTCTGTCATAAACCGGGAGACGTTTTCCTTTGACAAAATATTAGACTTTTTTGCATGGTATCCCTCTGACTGCCTCTTTAGAAATGCATATAAACTGGCATATTTTGCAATATCAATATTCTTCTTCAAAGACAATTCACTTCGTAACATGGAATAAAGAGTCCAGAGTGTTGAAGCTTTTTGATTCTTTCTTCCCTCGAAATAGGCTAATAAAACCTTCTCATTAACACATTTAATTTTTTTGTCTTTAAGCCACTTCCCAAATTTTTCATAAGCCAAATCGTACTGGGCTTTCGACTTTTGTGGAATCACAGTCGATAATGCACTTTGTGCAGCCTCTTCTATATCGCTTGGTAGTCCACCTGAATCTGAATCCGACATTTTTACTCGTACAATGCACCGAAATATTTAGCTAATAAAAGTAAATACTTATACTTAAATTAACAAACACCTGTCAAGTCAAATGAATTATTATCAATAGCATGAAAACTGTCACTAATTATTTAATACGACTTATGACGTTTAATGTCAGATCAACTGGAAAATTATAAATCTATGTTTTGGTCAAAATTAGATAAAATCTTGTATGAAACACGTTATGAAATGTTATTTTGTGTAACTCATGTCATTTTGCAAACATTCCATTTCGTTACACAAAATAACCCATTTCATAACTGGTTACATAAATAGCTATTTTTGTGGAAATGTGCTAAATTTCAAAGCAAATTAACTTCTTTATATAATCAGACAAGTTTCTCCCATAATTTAAAACTGCATCTAATCCAAAAAGAAAAAGGAATTACAATTAGAAACAATTAAATTATTTAAATAAATAATAAACAACTCCTTGGGTATTGTTCTGGTTATTAAATAATAAATCCAGTATATTTATGTAAAATTTCATTTATAGTTAATTAAATTCAATAACCACTTGGGCATGAGAATTGCTTCATAGAACGCACTAAATCAGAATCAGAAGTGTGTTTATTGCAATAAAAGTTACAGATATAAATAATACATTGTAAGTTGTATAAATAACGAATTGTAAGTTCGGCAACCCCAAGGTGAGATTCAGGGTGAGATAGCTTCCCTCCTAACCTAAACTTGGTTAAAATTGAAATTAAGAATATGGAAAAAACATTGGTAGCCACTAATTCTACTCAACATGACCTAACTTAATTTCTTATTATTAATCGATAATCATGATTGTTCCTTAATAATATTTTATATGGAAATAGCAATAGGTTTGTTAAATTCCAGTATAATACGCCTCGATAACATCGATACATCGATGTTTCTTTTTGGATATTTTTTGAACATCGATATTCATTTTTATCCATGCTAATTATGAATAACATCGATGCTTTTCAACGATGTTCCAATTCTACTAAAGACCGCCACTTAATTAGGAAAGCAGCGACGTTACTGCATTGACTTTACTGAAATAAATGTGTGCGTTATTTAGAAAAATGCTTTTCGTTCGAATTACACTTGCGCGTATTCGTAAATACGTCTATACACACCTTCACACTATGATAGCTGTTCATGTACTACATACATCGCTTGTCCACGCCTATGATTCGCCCGAGAATGCTATGAAAACAAGGACTTATAATAAACGGACTAAGATATATTACGAACAACCGAGATGAAAATACTGAGGAACATGTGCCGGGTACACACTCAGAGATAAAATCCGAAACAAGAACATCAGAGATGAATGTCAAATCTTTGGAACGAACATATAGGCAGAATGGAACATGGCAGAGTAGAAAAAATCGTGTGTGACGAAATCCCTGGAACACGACGACCTTTCGGCAAGCCTCCTAAACGCAGGAAGAACTCATGGCTATTAACAAGTCAAAACTAAGTTGGGATATACAGTCTCAAAGCCAAAATTAAGAGGCAGAACAAGAAGAAATTGAATAATTGATAATGAATGTATTATACGTTCAAAATGACTTTTTCCTATGTGTTATGTTAATCTCACAATTTTAATTTCATATTTGCTTAAGCTATAGACTCTTTCGAAAGCTTAACTGTTTGAATAAAGAAGTTAATTAGATCTTTACTTACTGCACATCCCCTAAAAAAATCGTCTGATTTATTTATTCATATGTACTCATCGCTACGAGTACATATGAATAAATAAATCAAATACTTTTACTAAAAAACTTAATATTTTTAAAATTAATTTTCAGTTAGAAATTGTGGTATCTTACCATCTGTTTAACACCTTAACGTTAGCAACACCAATAACTATAGGAACGGTACCTTTAAATCGTAGATTGTCGATTTCGAAAGTGGATCCGAATGAACTGCCGGATTATGAAAGTGCAACTACATCAACTAGTAATAATCAAAGTAATAATATTGTTCCGGAAATAGCTGGTAAATATCTTATTATATTTACACCTAATAGGAACATAAATACTCAATTGATAAATTCTTAGAGTTTTTGGCTTTTATATGAAATATGTTTAAATATTATCAAATTAGTATGTAAATGCGAAGTAAATGTGAATGTAAATATTGCTGTCTACAAATAACAACGCAAGTCATACAAAATTTTTTAAATTGAAAAATTTTGTCTGCGTCTGCGTTGAGAGTTGAACCAAAATCTATGGTTTGCCGGACCATCGCTTTAACCAATTAAGCCACGACAGACCTTGGTTCAAGCTAATTAGAAACGCATTATAAGGTGACAACGTTAATAATTCCGATGTCAGTTATTGAAAGCAGGTGTCAGTTTTGAAAGCAGATGTCAGTTTTTGTAAACAGATGTCAGTTAATGAAAGCACGTGTCAGCTATTGAAAGCAGATGTCAGTATTGAAAGCAGATGTCAGTTTTGAAATTAGATGTCAGTTTTGAAAGCAAAGCTCAGTTATTGAAGCAGATGTCAGTATTTGAAAGCAGATGTCAGTTTTGCAAGCAGATGTCAGTTTTGAAGGTTCAAATCTTGAAAATTTTTCAATTTAAAAAATTTCGTATGACTTGCGTTGTAATTTGTAGACAGCAATCTTTACGTTCACATTTACTTCGCATTTCATACTAATTTGATAATATTTTAAACATATTTCATATAAAAGCCGGAAACTTCAAGAATTCATCAATTGATATATATATTTATATATATATATATATATATATATATATATATATATAATAATCTATTTCTTAGCCGTACAATTAATATATATCATTTGATAAATCTTCGAAATTCAGCTATATTAAATACTTAATTAGGATGTTATTTTGCGAAGTAATGTGAAAACGTAAATATTGCTATCTACAAATTACAACGCTAATTAAAGAAATTTTTAAAAAAATTTCGTCCTTACGTAGAACTCGAACCCATGACCTTTAGTTCTCTACTTCGCAAAATAACGTTCTAATTAAATATTTTATATAACCGAATTTTCAAGATTTATCAAATGATATATGTATATATACATATATACTAAATAAAAATATTTTTTTTTGTTTTAGCGACCTGTAATGAAATCAAACAAATTTAGTTATGAAAACGACGTTTCGACTTTTATTAATTATTAATCTTTGTCAAGTTTGCACACTGTAACGGAACAAGAAAAATTATGTTTTTAATAATATTTTATATGAAAATTTTTATATAACTAAACTCACCAATAGTTCTATTCGTTAATTAATACATTTCATGAACTAAACTATCTTAAACTATACACTTCACAATTTTTTCTTTTTTTCTTTTCATAGTTGTTTTGGACTAATAATTAATAAATGTCGAAACGTCGTTTTCATAAATAAATTTGTTTGATTTCATTAAAGGTCGCTGAAACCAAAAAAATATTTTTATTTAGTATGATTATATGGCCAATAGAATAAATAAGAAACCTTAGATTATACATAGATTATATATATATATATATATATATATATATATATATATATATATGTTTAGGCTTGTAAGTATTATCGACCGTAAAACTCATTTATTTCACTCTATATTTCATAACCATTCGTTACTTCATCAGAAGTTTAATTACAGACTTAAAATTTAGCAAAGACGCCATTAAACATATTAAAATCAATTGTCTACATTAAAAAATTAAATTGTGTTTATTTAATCTTTTAATGTGGACAATTGATTTTAACATGTTTAGTGGCGTCTTTGCTGAATTTTAACTCTGTAATTTAACTCTTGATGAAGTAACAAATGGTTATGGAATATAAAGTGAAATATATTTTTTTTTATATGAAAGACAGCTTACACGTTTAATTAATATTTACTATAAAATATATATACACAATTGTCCCAAGATTAGGTGCGATGGACTAAAAATTTTTGAATTTTATTTTAAAATTTTAGAATTAATACCTGCTAGATTTGAAAAGAATTTGAAGAATGTTTTCAGTTTTTGAAAAACAATTCGGCCTTGACAGAGAAGCAAAACCTATTTTCTATCAAAGTACAGTCTGATTGTAGACGATCCGGCAAAATTTTACTAAGAAAAATTGTTCAGAATGTTGTTTAAAACAAAATTTCAGGAAGATCTACCTACTTTGATTAAATCGACATTTTTGTTAAATTTGTAGTTGTTGAATGGCCTATTATAGCATATACTCTATTCTAAAGTTGTAATTACTACATTCTTTGCTGAAAACTTGTTAAATATACGTTATGAATGACAATTGGCATAGCATAAGGTAACAGTTTGTAATTTAGGAAAGTAAATTCTATTTGATACTTTGTGCGCCATCTATATGATATTTCACTCACTCCATTTACTCCATTATGTGATTAAAAAAAAATCGAGAATATTGTGACAACCTTGTAATCATATACATATATTTATTCACATTTTTTTAAATTTTCAGCTTCGACTCTTTGCACAAGCAAATTTTATAGCACCAAGTCAATCCGAGACTATGAGGATAACGAGCACACAACATTTTGCGATAATCATAAAGATTTTTCACCATATTATCTTGTATATAATTTCAACAGTACTTAAAACATCGTAAAAATACAAATTTCTGTACAAGTTTAGAAAGAGATTATTAGAAATAAGATATTTATTTAATTTAAAGAAAAACTTCAAACTGTAAAAAAAATGTGTAAGTGGAATAGATATAAATGTTTATAATTATATATATAATGTATATAAATGTATATAATTATTTTAAGAAATATATTTTTTGAGTATTTTTGGAGTATTTTTTTTACATATTTACAATATAGTCTTACTAATATAATTAAAACTCGGATTAAATGCAAAAGGTAGATTCGTTGTTTAAAAGGTATATTAACAAAATTATAAGTTTTTCGGCTTCATTAAATGTTTTTTTAAACAAATAAGACAGTTACAAAAAGCATGTTTTTACTATTCAGTATTAGAAAAAAATTAAAGATTTAAAATTCTTTCAAAGGTTTAAAAAATTTTAATTAGGTGAAAACAGGATCGATTCAATCTTAAGTATAGGTTTAATTGAAATAAATATAATAAAATTAGTCTATATTAAATAGAAGGCGAATTAGTAGAATAAAAAGTAAAAATAATTTCATTACCTTACTTGTAGAATCCTGAGACAACTGATATCCTTCGTGGTGGGGTCCAATAAGTTCATTTTAACAACACAACCTTTTATTTAAGAACTGTCCGCAAACGAAAAACCTATTTTTTATTTGCACTTTCATTGTAACCGTACTTTGCGCGACCGGATTAGTTTAATGAAAACGATGTAAAGGTCTAAATCTGTAACAAAAGAAACACATTACTGAAACCTAGAAATATTAGAATTGTTTATTTTATTATTAAGAATATTATACTATAAAAATAATTGTTATTAATTGAATATTTAGAATAGGTAAACGACTTATTATTATAACGTGCCTTCAAAAACCTTTCTCACTAGAGACAGTCATGCTTTTTTTAATGGTTGGTGCCAGTGCACGTAATCTGTCACAAACGTATAATTTTGATAGCTTTGTTATATCATGTAAATGTGTGTAATAATTAGAAATTTAGTTTTTGAAAAAAATATTTATTATAATAGTCAAAATTAAAAAAAAAAATACCATTATTTTGAAAACAAAGTCGAACTTTACGTTTCATGCTTTCAAAGCCATTTTTTAGGATTTTTTGGGTTATGCCAGCATCGCAAACACATACACAGATATTAGATCCGTTGGAATCTGACAATTTTAAGGAAGAACTCTGTGAATATTTAGTGCCGGTAAATATTCCATTAAATAAACTTAACAATCCCACCTTCAAAACATTTCTCCAAAAATTTCTAGTCCAAATGTTCCTGATGAATCCACCTTACGCAAATATTATGTTTCTATGTGCTACACGAAAGCAGTAGAACACAATAGAAGCTATCTTTCAAATCAGTACCTATAGATAAGTGCCGAGGAAACTGTCGATATATTAGGACGCTGTGTGGTAAATGTTGTAGCTGGTGTACTACATCCAACTATTCCATATAAGGCATATGTAATAGCAACAAAGTTATAAATACAGTTGATACGGAAACAGTAGCTAAAACCATTTACGGGAATATGCACCAAATACAGTTTTTAATAGAAATCCAGATTTAATCACATTGCGGCAATTGTGTATGGCGACAGTGTCTCAAAACCTAACTGCTAAATACGGTGAAATAAAAGAATATTTCCAGTATACACGTATAATCAGTTGCGATGTAGAAAGGACGTTTTCTATCTACAAGGATGTATTTTACAGAAGAGAACCTCGAGAAAGTATTGCTAGTTTATATTAATGCTCCTTTACTCAATTTAAAAATGTATTTCGTATTTTATAGGTCACCACCCGTTTGTTTTCCAATTATATAAAAAAATTTAAAAACTCTTTGAAAATACAAATTTTCAATAGGACGCCCGTGGGCGATGAGTCATCGGCCTCTTGTGTAAGGTCTATTTATTGCATAAATACTTTAAAGTGATGTTTAAATTAAACATTGGCACATATGAATTACACGATTATTAGATTATTATTTTTTTTGTCTGAGAGTACATTTTCCGCCATTAGTTTATAAGGCAAATTAGTTTCTTTTGAAGTTCTTTAATGATTCCAAAAGTTTTTTTCAAGATACTGGAGGTTGGAAGGATCTTAACAATAGCCAATCGGGCAATAGAAATGGTCAAAATTTAGTTTTGTAAAATACTCATGGTAATACATAGTTGATATTGACCGAATATTGTTGTAACTTTTTCTACGCTCAGGTGACAAGTCAAGATCAGCGGAGTTCTAACGAAACGAACTTTATCCCTTTCAGCTCTTTAAATATTCCTCAACTGAACAAAGCGACGGCATTTTTGTAGTTTTTAAAAATTTAAACTGTTATTCCCATAGTATGTTATTCTTTTGCGATATATGACATTTACTGTGTGGATTACATGTGTTACCTTGTGGATGCATTAGCATGTAATGATGTAATAGTAGAACAATATAGCGACAATGTCGTGACCTGTATTGTAATGATATATATATATATATATATATATATATATATTGATATATAATACGCTGAGGGCTCTAATTTAAAGTGACAAATGATGAATAGCTGAGGAGGTGATAATAAATAATGAACGAGTTCAAAAAATATTAATTTTGAAATTAAAAGATGGGCGCCTTTATATAACTCCTCAAACTGCTCTATCTGTGTTCTAAATTGCCAACTAGTCGGATCGCATGAAACTAAATTAAAAAGCTTAATTAAATGTGAAATCTCAGGCTCTTCGTTAGATATAAGTTGTTGCTTCCATAAAAGTAGACTATTAATGTTAAGGCTTAAAGAAATAACTCCTACAAGTAAATATAGACAAATAAAAGATTGATATGAAAATAAAAATATTAATTTATTGCTATAAAAGAAAACTGTAATAAAATAACATGTATAGCAAAGGGTGAAATTAACGAAACTACATATAAGAAAGACAACAAGGTGTTACTTAAGAAAATAAGGTGGTTATGTGTGTTTTAACTTATAAAAATGTGGATAACAATATAAATAATCTTTTAACGATAATGGTGAGTACCTTTTAATTGCTATTTCTACGTTTAAATTGGTTGTTTATTAAATTTTAATACAAGTATAGGACGTTTAGGTTAGGTAAACAAAATCGAGAATTTTATTCGTTTATAAGTTTAAAGAATTAAAAATTTTGAAAAATAAATACGTTTTATCTGTAACCTGTGATTATAATAATCCTGATGTTTATTTTGTAGAACGTACGCATCAAATGGGATGATTCTTGGCGATCGAAAAAAGTCCGATTGCTGTTCGAATTGTTGACGGCGTGGGTGGCTGTTTGCGATGACGCTTTCGAAGATTTTCTTCGGTCTTGGTCTCTGATGCCTAATTTCTCCCTGCGTTCTTATCTAGCTGTTGGATTACAGGTATCGATGTAGATGAACGATAATCAATTCCGTAGATGTTCGATGACTGTTTCTTGACAATATTTCTTTAGAATTTCTTGCGATTATCGTGAAATTGCGTCTATGACGCTTTGTTGTACGTAAATACGTTAAAAATCGAAATTTCTTGAAGAATTTCTCTTGTCGATCGTGTTTATTTAAAGGCAGGATACTTTTAATTACTTTTTACTATATTAACGATTTTAATTAATGATATATAAGAATTTCTAAGGATCGGTCAAAAAAATGCGTCTACTATTTTATAAATTTCAAAAGATGATCCCCATAGCGCTTGTCTGTTTTACCAAACTTAGCTATCTAATGATGCCAAAAAGTCTCGATGTTTTACCTTATTAACATTTTTACATAGATGGAATTTGACTAATATTACTATTCTTACAGATTTTAAAAATTATTTAATAAATTAACAAGTTAGGTTAATGTAAAACTTAATGTTACAAATTGAGTACTGCGCACGATAAATATTTACATTTGCCAGATGTCAATTTGTAGGCGTGGCTTACTAGCGTCGATATAAATTAAAAATGCATATGAATTTGAATATGTGTTTTTCGCGCTAATATTTGAAATTTGAATAAGAAATAATAAAAAAGAAATTAATGAAAGAAATATAAATATAGAAATTTAAGCAAATAATATTATCGTTATTAAAATTCGTATGCATTTCGACTCTACTAATACTTGATAATATCACTTACATAACCTTTTATTACCCTTTTCTTACTTTGTATATCTTATTTTTCCCATTTCAGATGCAGCTCAATGTGTATGCCTTGCATCATTACAATATATATATATAATTGAAACGAAATTATCGACCGTGATATATTATAAAAAATTAATTTAAATTCGGGTAAGCGGTCTGTCAATTAAAAAACTCCTTTATTAAATAACCCTATATTTCGCAACAGAATTTGTTGCTTCTTCTGGGGAAACTACAAGATTAATGAGAAAAATATCAAAAAATAAATAAGAGTATAAAACAGTAGTAAAAATACTTACAAAATGTAGAGTTGAAAAATAATAAAATTGACGTACAAAAAATAAAAATGATTAGATTTAAAAAATACAGTAACTATAGAAACAAGCCTTAACAACTTTTAAAAAACATGTATATGTAAAAGTTAAAACATGAAAAATAAAAAATTTAATGCAATGTAAATTTAACAAAATATCGTTTTGTTATTTGGTCCATATGTTGTTAAATTTATATTGCATTATATTTTTTATTTTTCAGGTTTTAACTTTTACATATACATGTTTTTCAAAAGTTCTTAAGGCTTGTTTCTATAGTTACTGTATTTTTTAAATCTAATAATTTTTATTTTTTGTACGTCAATTTTATTATTTTTCAACTCTACATTTTGTAAGTATTTTTACTACTGTTTTATACTCTTATTTATTTTTTGTTATTTTTCTCATTAATCTTGTAGTTTCCCCAGAAGAAGCAACAAACTCTGTTGCGAAATATAGGGTTATTTAACAAAGGAGTTTTTTAATTGACAGACCGCTTACCCGAATTTAAATTAATTTTTTATTATATATATATATATATATATATATATATATATATATAGACTATTAAGTATTATCGACCGTACTGTATAAGTAAAAATTCATTAACGGGTGAGCGGTCTGTCAAGTAAAAATAAAACTCCTTTATTCCACTCTATATTTCATAACGGATTTTTTACTTCATCAGGAGGGTCTACATGTTTAACAAAACCACAATATATTAAACAATATATCAATAACTAAATACTTACAATTGAGAGTTAAAATTTAGCAAACAACGGCACTAAACATGTTAGAATTCATCAAATTTAAAACATCAAATCAATATGCTGTTAGTTTATCGTCAACCTTTTAAAAACAAATATACATAAATGTTAAAATATAAAACTAAACTTACAAAACACACACCAAAAAACTGATGTCATAAAAAATCTAAACCAACAACTACTACAAATCAAATGATACAAGGACTGGTATATATATATATATATATATATATATATATATATATATAACATTTGATACATTATTGGAGTTTTTCGGCTTTTTTTATATGAAATATTTACAAATATTAAATTAGAATGTATGTAAGCAGACATCTGCTTTCAATAACTGACATTTGCTTTCACTAACTGACATCTGCTATCAAAACTGACATGAGCTTTCAAAACTGACTTCTGCTTTCAGCTTGACATCTACATTCAATAATTGACATCTGATTCATTAACACTGTTACTTTATAATGCATTTCTATATGGCTTGAACCTGGGTCTATTGTGGCCTAGTGGTAAAGGCGAGAGCCCGGATAGCTGTAGACTTGGGTTCGAGTCCCAACGTAGACCATATTTTTCAAATAAAAAAATTTCGTATGATTTGCTTGGTAATTTGTAGATAGCAATGTTTACATCCCCACTTACTCTGCAATTACATACATTCTAATTTAATATTTGTAAATATTTCATATAAAAAAAGCCGAAAAACTCCAATAATTTATCAAATGTTATATTTAATGAACGGCTAAGGAATTATCTAAACACTTATATATATATATATATAAATCAATTTGGGGATCAATAAATCATGGGAGTAGAAAATAGTATTTATTTAAATACATTTACGTTTATTATTATTTGAACTGACCTTGTATATATAACTGCTTACGTAAATTTTTACTGTTTTATACAAGTGCCGCTAACCTAAAAAAATTCGTCGAATTGAATCATCGTTTCATGATTGCATTTTATGTTTATATTCCATTTAATGTGGAAAAAATATGGAAAAGATTAATAGAATCTAACAGAATATAAACAGCTAAGTGGGGATGTCCGTGAAAACGCGTAGCGCAGATTAATAACAAAAATATGCTATTCGTTTTTTATTTTTTATATTTCAGTAGTATGTAGTTATAAACAGTAAACAATCAACAATTATACACTAATCACAAATGCGAACTTAAATTTTATAATTTGTGTGCGTCATAGAAAAACCCAAAAAATACACTTCTAGGTACAGTTTATCAGAGTTGGGCAGATATGATGTAGGTATCTCTGTTTAGTAGGTCTAGTAGGTGTATAGTATATGTAGTTATTGTTTCTTAAGTTATTAAACATGTCAGTGATTTGCTATATCGTATTCGATAACCCTTCAAACACGTACTTCGCTGGACAAAATGTTTCTGGTAGAGTTGAGGTTAGATTGCATGAACCAAAACAAATTAAAGGTATGTATGTTGATATTTATTTTCATTATGTTTACTTAAAAGGGAGGTTTCCTAAACTGCGTATGCCGTATTTAGTAAAACTTGACTAAAGATAATTTCACTTTTCGAATCGTTTAAGATTCTACATTCCATACCGACCGATATCTTGATTTACAAGTTACAACCAGAGAGTATGAATAAACAAGAGATGTCAAGTCCATGTTAAAACGTGGAGACATTCGCCCTCTACAGTTGCGGATTTTAATTAAATTGCTTGCGCGGAAAATTTAAATGTATATGTATTTACTCGTATTAGAAGTATTCAAGTTTTTATACTTTATCTAGTGACTAAATGCAGATAAAATCTTCATTTTGTCGCTAGATAAAGTAAAAAAAATATTTCAATTAATATAATTAATATTTAATCTGCAATTAAACAATACTTACGCATCTTTTGCTAATGTTTGTTCCACATAACATCAAGAATAGTATGTGCCAGTAACAACAATATTTACTTCATACAGTAAATAATAAAGAATAAATTAAAACACTTGGCTTGTTTCACTATGAGATTTATTTAAATTCTCTAACATCTGTTTCGGCTGTTATCCCATTCTCAAAGAGATCTATAAATCTAGAGATTTATCTTTAGATTTATAGATCTCTTTGAGAATGGTATAACAGCCGAAACAGATGTTAGAGAATTTAAATAAATCTCATAGTGAAACAAGCCAAGTGTTTTAATTTATTCTTTATTATTTACTGTATGAAGTTAAAATGTTTCACCAAGAATTATCTGCAACAACAGCCGAGAATATTCACTTGTTTTGGCACATCTTTTTGCAGGGTTTAAATTGAAAGTTTTAATAAAGTAAACGCTATTTTTTTAAAAAGCAATATTTTATTAATTATGTTCATTAGATAAATCATATATTGCAACACTTTTGATGCATGTTGTTGTAAGTAGGCATTAACAACCGTATTGGGTCTAGCATCTTGTTTAGACAATTTTTTATTCACGAGTTTTATAAAATGATTTGCCATAACAACTGTTAAGGAATAACACATGCTTATTTCTTCTCGGTGTTGACATTTTAAAAATACAAGAATTTTAATTTATTATAGACATATAATTCTTGTATCCAATCATTTCATTCTCCCCAAAAATTCAATTTTTCTTGGAATCTGAGAAAAATTATTACAAACAATACAGACATAATCAAGAAAATATATACATATACTTAATGTGAAATGTTACTAGTTATAGTAAGTTAAATAATAAATTATCTTATATCTACAAAGCCTTTAGTAAATAAGTAGTAATTGCATATGTTGTGAATGAATATGGAACTTAACTAAAACAGCATCTACATGTAACTTACGTCTTTGGAGTGTAATATTTTTAGTGTGATATACTGGTGAAACTGATATAGAAGTTGATGTATTCAGACAACTTGCGTCAACTGATATATTTCTTCTTTGGGGTGTGCCAATTTGTAAACCTGAAGTGCTTGAGCAACTTATAGCTAATGTACATTGTGAATCAGTTTCTTATGATAAATGTACAGTAGGTATTGTACCACGATTTAATTTTAATTTTTCTTCAGTTTGAAACTGATTATCTTGAAAATGCCTTTGACAAACATTATATGAATGTAGCACTTTTTTCTGAGGCATTTCTAACAGTGCACTATTATTTACCGCTGCTAACCAATTATTGTTTAGAGTATCGTCTCTTGGAAACGTAAAGTACCGTATTTGTGGATCATCGACAAATCTCTTCCCCGGTACACAACATTTTTTTCGGTACTGGTACGATTGCTCCTACAAGTAATTTGATAAATCTATTAAGAATTTATTTCTGGTATTTATATAACAAAACAGTATACTTACCATTTCAAAAGTATTTTCATATAAATATATACATATTCCATAAAATAATATGTTTATTGTTCTATAATCAACTTTAACCCTATTTTTTTCTGGCAACTATTTAGGGAATTACCAAAACTATCATATATTTCAAGAGGTTCGCACGATAATACAGTTCTCTACTGCCTCACTTTCCGATTTTATTGCCATCTCTTATTGCGGATTCTAAACAAAAATATGTCCCGCATACTTCCATAAACATGCCTACCCACTGGTTACAACGACCTTCGAGATCAACAAGATTTTCGTTTGATCATTTATATGTTCGGCAATGGTTAACAATTGGGGCGCCAGTATGAAAACGTATTGATTTGTAGGCCACCATATATACAAATGTGTATGCGTATGTATTGTGCGGTTCACAGGGATGTCAAATCTAATTAGGAATTATAAACCATATTTAAGTTGCGCTTTTATTTGACTACTTATTTGTTGCATAATAAATTAAGGAAATTATTGTAAGTGAATCCAATTTTATTTTAAATCTGTTATATTAGTAAGTGTATTGCGTTAAAATATATAAGAAAAACAAAGATTAATAGACGTTATGGGAATCCCCCATTTCCGTATGACCCAGACTTGCTGTATTATGAATTTGAGAACTTTATTTATACCTCTAATCAAAACAATATTTCCATTGATAAAAATAAGCGAGACCAGCTATTCTGTTTTCTGTACCCTTCCTGTCCTTATTTGTTATACATCCAGTGGTACGAATAGAAGAAAATTCAAAAATGGATATTTTTAATACCACACCAATCACGTAGAATGCATGTGGAAAAATGCAAAGCAAAAAAATAAAGCAATGAATGGCACTAATACAGAAATGCTTCCGTCGTATCTGGACGAATTCCAGTGGAGACAGATTTATAGAAAACGCACAATAAACGCTTTCGATAATTTATTAGAGCAGATTAGTATATATTATCCCGTTAATAATTAAATCCCATATATTAATTAAAATATTAAGTATTTTTTTCATTTGTTGGTTTTTTAAATAAAATATTTACTTAGGTGTTTTCTTTTGAAATACATATTTTTTTTGTCTATAAATAAAATATAATCGCAGAATACATACACGTCTGTACACATGGTGGCATACAAATACATGTTGATACTGGCGCCCCAATTGTTAACCATTGCCATATGTTCAATTCCAGTACCTAAAAGTTTTATATTAGAATATTTCCCGCGCAATTAACTAATTAAATTTAAAAATATAAACAAGGCTACATTAAGCTAAGCAATTTAAAAACTATAAAATTAAAGAATACGAGGATGGATCATTAAGTTCATGATTTTTTATTTACTACGCGGAAATTCAAAAAATCACACCCATAATGATCAACCCTCGTATATTAAGAATGAGAATATTAAAAAATACTAAAACTCTTATCTTTTACGCGCGCATTTTAATAACATGGTTATCATCTTCAGTAAGAATTGAAAAATTCTTTTAATCGAAGTACCTGTAATTGCTTCATTGGCATTATTAAACTGCGAGGGGCTTCATCGTTTTGCGACTTAATTGTAGAATATCTTATTAAAACGTTTTAACTTACTAACCGAAAAATGATAACATACTTAACAAAATACGCAAAATATTAAAAAATAAATAGAAACATACAATATAGTTTAATGTCCTAGAAGCGTATTTCCATAACTATGTTATGATCTTCAGTAAGAAGTTAGAAATATTTTAAATTGAATCATTTGCAACTGTTTTACACAAGAGCGCTCTAAGACATTTTTGACATGGTTAAATTGTGAGCTTTATCGTTTTGCGACGTGATCACAAGACGTTCAATTAACGCGTTTTAAATTTCGAACCAAAAATGCGTATATTGTATATGTGCGTTGAATTTGTGTTCAAGTATAAGTTATATTTGTAAATGACCTGCCTGACAGCATTTCTGCAGATAATATAATTCAATTTGCCGATGATATATCAATACTGGCTAGGGTGAGTCGATGAGATGGTGTTACACATGCTGTGGAAGATAGCTTGGCGGAAGCCAAGTAATGATTTAACAGCAATTCTCTGAAACTGAATGAAGACAAAACAAAAATTATTTTAGTAACGACACGAAAAGTGAGAAGTGACCCAAAGCCCACCCTTAAGTTTTTGTGAATGCATTTTACCAGCGATATTAGTTGGGCTTGCCATATCGGCCGACTCTTTTGGCGACTAGCAACTGTAGTTTATAATTTTAGAAGGTTAAAGCTAGTTGCAATTTATGAAGCAGTAAGAAGAGGTTATTTCAACAATTTTCAGGGTCGAGTATCATACGGCATTTTGTTGTGAGGGGTTTCATGTAAAACCTTAAAAACAAAACTTAAGTGGAATTTCCGAAAGAACCAGCTGCAGAAACATATTCAATTACGTTTTTATTATGTCCGTTCGTTTTTAATTTTTTTGTATACCGGGTGCGGCAATAGTGTGTCGGCGGAGCTTAGCATGAAAACTAATAAAGTTGTAACAATGAAATTTTACGTACACATGTAGTATGCTACAGTGCACTTTCTAATTTTATTTATATATTTACAGGGTGTTCCGAATTTCCGCAACCACTTTCAATTTTTTTTTTTTAAATAGATTGCTATACTTTCTTGTTATTATGATGATAGCCACCCAAATTATCTTTGCAATGATATATGACAATGTGCACTTACAACTGTTAGTTTTGGTTTTATTGCAAATTTTGTTAAAATCTTGACAGTTGCAGCGTCTAATATTTTAAGTCTTAGCCTGAAAATGGGTGCAGTGCCTCACGTAACTTTTTTGTTACCAATTTATGGACTAACACGTTATATGTTTTGAGGGTGAACAACGTGACAACATATACAGAGTGTTAAATATGTCGTGCCAAAGTTATCGAAGTTTAAAGGCTATTTTCTCTTTTTTTTTAAATTGAACCTATAATTTTTTTATTAGTCAGCAAATTCCTTGTAAAATTGCCGTTAAAATGGTACCAATAACATAGTACTTATTTCTAGTATTTTCGAAGTTATAACCCTTTAATGGGATATACCTATGTTTATAATATTCAATATGCGGTGCATCTAATAGTTGGTTGGCCATGAAATGATATCAAACAAAGTAACTTTTACAAACACCTGTTTCTTAATTCTTTATTATTAGTTTTAGAATTACATTTTGTAATTTTTCAATAATAAAACAAAATTAATTTAAAATGTGTTCAAATATATTTCCATTCTGCTCTACACATGCTCTTAATCGCCTCTGCATCGACAGACTTACATTTTGAGCCATGTTGTTTTCACTTACTTGAAGAAAAGCGTTTCTGATTCGTTGCTGCATGTTCTCTGTCGTTGTAGGAGGTGTTTCGTAAACTATATTTTTTACAGTAGGCCACAGAAAAAAATCACTATGGGTTAGATCTGGTGACCGCGGTGGCCAGTTTATAAAGCTTCCTCTCCCAGTCCACCTATTGGTGAATACCCTATCTAAATGTGTTCTTGCAGCAGCACCGTAATGTGCAGGTGCACCATCATGTTGGTACCACAATCTCCTTATGACGTTATCTGGTAGGTCTTCTAACAGCAATGGTAAATTATTTTGTAGGAAATTTGTGTAGATTTCACAATTTAAAGTATTATTAAAAAAGAATGGACCTACAATAGTGTTTCCTATGATGCCTCCCCAGGTGTTAACACTCCATTTTTGTTGGTATAAAATGGGTTGCAAAAAATGAGGGTTTCTAGTGTCATAATAATGAGAATTTTTTCTATTTGTTATTCCACAATTAGCAAATGTTGCTTCATCTGTGAAAAGCACATGATCTAGAAAAGTTAGATCTTGTCGTAATTGGAAAAGTAGCCATTCACAGTAAACAAGTCTCCTTTCAAAATCCGTTTGTAATAAGCCTTGATGATTTTGAATTTTGTAAGGGTGAAATTTATGTTTTTTTAAAATCCTTCTTACAGCAGTGACTTCTATTCCGTGTTCTTTCGAAATTATCCTTGTAGATACGCGCGGATTTTCCACAACGGACTGGACGACTGTCACTTCATTATCTTCTGTAACCATAGACTTAGTTCTTTCATGTTTGACATAATTCACTGAACCCGTCCGAAGAAACCTTGTCAACAAATTTTCAAACGTCTTAATATCTGGTGCTCTTCGGTGAGGATACTCCATAGCATATGTTCTTGATGTTAAAAGTGGATTTCTATTGCTAGCGCCAAGAACAAATACCATGTCTATTAGCTCCTCCTTCGAAAAATTCATTCTAAAGAAACACAACTATAAACTATTACGGCATGGAAATAAAAAATAATGACAACAAAACGATATAACTGACAACAAGATAACAACTAATAACGAACAAACGGAAATTGATAATTAACTAGCCGAACTTAAATTATAACAATTAAACGCGATTACAGTAAAGAGAAACTATTGAAAAACACTTTATATGGAAATTTTAAGTAGATATTTGACGTTTGGTTACACAGCAATTTTTGCTTAATATCATTTCATGGCCAACCACCCAACTATTAGATGCAGCACCGCATATTGAATATTATAAACATAGGTATATCCCATTAAAGGGTTATAACTTCTAAAATACTAGAAATAAGTACTATGTTATTGGTACCATATTAACGGCAATTTTACAAGGAATTTGCTGACTAATAAAAAAATTATAGGTTCAATTTAAAAAAAAAGAGAAAATAGCCTTTAAACTTCGATAACTTTGGCACGACATATTTAACACTCTGTATATGTTGTCACGTTGTTCACCCTCAAAACATATAACGTGTTAGTCCATAAATTGGTAACAAAAAAGTTACGTGAGGCACTGCACCCATTTTCAGGCTAAGACTTAAAATGTTAGACGCTGCAACTGTCAAGATTTTAACAAAATTTGCAATAAAACCAAAACTAACAGTTGTAAGTGCACATTGTCATATATCATTGCAAAGATAATTTGGGTGGCTATCATCATAATAACAAGAAAGTATAGCAATCTAATTAAAAAAAAAAAATTGAAAGTGGTTGCGGAAATTTGGAACACCCTGTAAATATATAAATAAAATTAGAAAGTGCACTGTAGCATACTACATGTGTACGTAAAATTTCATTGTTACAACTTTATTAGTTTTCATGCTAAGCTCCGCCGACACACTATTGCCGCACCCGGTATACTGCATTGACATTTTAAATTGACGTTTGTAAATTTAGAACAATAAAGGTGATTATGATTATTATGATTATAAAAGCGCATTTTGATAACTATGTTATTATCTTCAGTATAAATTTAACACCCATTATAATTGGATAAGCATTTGATAAAGTTAGACATGATCAACTCATAGAAACATTGGTCAAGAGAAGGATAGACCTCAGAGACATAAGATTAATCTCATACCTATACTATGGCCAAAAAGCAGCAGTACGAATAGAAGACACGACATCAGAGGAAATAGACATACGAAGAGGTGTTCGTCAGGGGTGCATACTGTCCCAATCCTCTTTAATCTGTACTCGGAGGACATAGTAAATAGAGTACTTGATGATCGGGACATGGGCATTAAGATTAACGGCATGACAATAAATAATCTGAGGTACGCTGACGATACAGTTATTTTAGCTGGAACACACGAGGACCTACAGGCGCTAATTAACAGAATGGTCACAGTAAGCGAAGAGTATGGACTAACGCTGAACATAAGCAAAACAAAATATATGCTGATAACAAAAACAACTAAAGATAATCGTAAGATATATGTGAAGAACCAGCCTATTGAGAGAGTAAGACAATACAAATACCTGGGCACGATCATAATTGAGAACAATGACAGCTCCCAAGAAATACGAGTCAGAATAGAACAGGCGAGAAGCACCTTCACAAGGATGAAAAGGCTTTTCTGCTGCCGAGATTTAAACCTTGACTTAAAAATACGACTGATGAGATGCTATGTGCTGTCTATACTATACTATGGGATGGAGGCCTGGACGCTGAAGGTAACCGACATGAGGAGACTGGAGGCATTTGAGATGTGGGTATACCGGAGAATATTGAAGATCTCATGGGTAGAGAGAAAAACCAACGTAGAAGTGATGAGACGTATGCATAAGGAGAGAGAAGTGATTCCGACAATTAAGAGAAGAAAACTGCTGTACATGGGACATGTCATGAGGGGAGAAAAATATCAAATACTACAAATAATTATGCAGGGAAAAATCCCGGGCAAGAGATCTATAGGGAGAAGACGGAATTCATGGCTGAAGAACCTTAGGGACTGGTTTGGATGCAATAATAATGAACTGTTTAGAGCTGCGGTTTCAAAAGTAAGAATTGCTATGATAATTGCCAACCTTCGAAGCGGAGACGGCACCTAAAGAAGAAGATAATTGGATAATTAACGATTGTTTCACATGGCAACACTGTACTGTATTCGTAATGATTAAAATTCTAAGTGCTACATCGTTTTGCAATGTGACTACAGGATATCTTTGAAACTATCTAATAAAAATGCGCGTTCAGGAGTGTATTAAATCTGTGTTAAAGTAAAACCACCCACGCAATATAGTTTTATGTTATAAAATCGCATTTCGGTAATTATGTATATTATTATCTTCAGTAAAGATATGAAAACCGTAATTGAATCATTAACATTTGTTTCACATAACAATACTATATGATATCTTCAATATGGTTAAAATTCAAAGTGCTTCATCATTTTGCGAGGTAATCATAGGATATTTTCTAACTTTCTAACCTAAAATGATAACGTATTTGCCCAAATAGGCATATACAGGTTACATTTTCAAAAATATAAAGACAAATATTATAGTTTAAATATTTTTTAATGCGTGTTTCAATAGCTATGTTATTATCTTCAGTAAGAAATGAGAAATTGTTTTAATTTATCTTTAATAACTGATAAATTTTAATTATTATATCGGGCGTTGAAATAAAGAGACAACGAATAAAAAATGGAAAGTTTAAAGTATATAGAATATATACCCAAAATATGTTCCTAAAATTCCCTCTTATAAGTGAGAAAGAAAATTACAAAGATATTTAAAAAATTTTTGTCACGTCACTGTGCGATGGACTATATTATAAAAGACTATATCTTAAAGTTGAACGCCAATAACAAACAATTTTAACAAAGTCTTGCTATTGTCAATCTCGCTTAAAATTTCGTTCAGTTGTCAATAGTTACGTATGTTCGATACAATTTTTTGATTAAAGATAGAGTGTCATCAAATAGGACGTTAAATGCCCATAGAGCACACATTTTACGTGTTCTTTTAATATACCATCTTTGAAAATTCACGATGATAATTTTTTAACATTTAACTCAGGTTATAGAATCCTTACCATAACAGAACTTGTTATTTGCTAGCGTTTTCATAAATATAAACATTGCCGCTTTTAAATTTAATAGCGGCATTCTATTTCTTACTTCTGTTAACAAAAAAAAAACATTCTCGTAATACACATGAAATGATGTCAGTTCTAAATGTTCACAAGTTATTTTTAGCATGATTTTTAAAATGGCTTTGTAAATTAATGTAATACACATCTTAATTTTTAATAATTCACTTCGCATACAGGATATTATAGTTTTTATAATATTGAACGTTACTTATGTAAAATAGGGTGTATGTATAACTTCAATAGAGGTACATATTTATTATTTACGAATTCGGCATATTTTGAATTCATAGGCGGAACATTTACATGGGAACTGCGTCGTAATTAACTTACAATATTTTGGATTGATATTCTATACAATTACATTTTTCCATTTTTCATATGTAGTCTTTTTATTCCAAGAATAGCCTGTATATGCTTATAGTTTTATGTGAATAAGTTTTGCATTTTTTTTTATATTTAAGGAATACGCATTGAAATAAAAGGAGCAGCAGAAGTACGATGGACAGACAGCGAATCAGATTCGAATAGTCCAGTCAGTGACACGACATATAGCAGTGAGGAAGAATATTTTTATTCGAAGAATTATCTTGTTCTTGGAGAAAATCGTAAGTTATTTTTAAATACTTAATTTACCTATAGTTTTACATATTGTGAGTTTTCATAAAATTTTTTAAGAGAGTAGTGGAATTAAAATAATGTTTTATTATAGTTTTTTTGTTCTATGAAATTTGACATTATGCGTTGGAGAAATACATTCACAAACAAATTGTATCGCTCGTTCCATCTAACGGTAAAATTATGGACTAAAAATCATTCGAACTTTTTAACTGCATCTCGTATACTAAAATATTACAGTCTTGATTATCTCATTACGTTTCAATTTTCTTATTTTTCTTTCAAATTCGGACGTGGAAAAGAAAAATTTGATTTATTTCAAACACACGATGTTTGAAATGATTTGAATTTTCCTTTTTCGCGACCAGATTTTCGGTAATGTTTAACTAGAACACTAAAATACAGAAAAACCTTAGATATAGTTAAAATTACAACTAACTTATAGAACTAACTCGGCTAGCACTAAAACCTTATGTATAGTATGTCCCCGGATTGGGCTTACAAGAAGAAAAAAAATTATCTTTGGTTTTGCGAAGAATAACCTGTTTGTCCTGAAACCAAATCTGTAACTAAAACCCCACTATCATGACTGAGCGGAAAGAAAAGTACATTTTTCTCTTGAATTTGGATTTGGTAATGTTTTCTTGTAACGCTTTGTTTTGACAACTCTGTGACAGATTACTGTCGTAAACGTTTACAAAATGTTTACTTTGGAGCAGATAATTTATTTGTTTCAATGTGTTGTCCATTGAAGAAATTTAAAAAAGTTTCAAGAAGCTTTGTTTTAGAGTAGAATTCTGCGCAGAAATAGGTGGGGAGTTATTTGAATAATGATTGTTCTTGTCAAAAACGACTTTGTTTTTTTTATCTTAAAGTTGTTACTTTGAGTTTCCATTTATTAAAATTATGTTTTTCACAAACATTTTTGTTATATAACTTGTGTAAACTCATTTGGGATTTGAAAAGCAGAGAAAAACTATGACAAGTCCAAAATTAAGAGAAAAGAACAATTGAAGTTCCAATTACAGATTTGGTGGTTTGAGGACAAGCAAAAAATGTTATTTCTTTGAAGTTTTGGCGCAAAATATTTTTTTTTCCTCTGATAAACTCAATCCTGGGACATACTGGATATTGGAAATTTCAACTAACTTACAGAACTAGCTCCACCAGCACTAAAACTTAGGTATACCGAAAATTCCATTAGTTTATATTTTTTCAATATTTTGAATTTTTTCACTGTATAAAGTAAATGCATTTTGTATATATATATATACAGGGTGTTACAAAAATGTAGGGCTGGCTATACATAGACGGTTTCTACAACTAAAAATAAGCAAAAAAGTTTAAATAAATTTATGTCCTAAAATGGTTCGTTACTGAGTTACGGCCACTTGAGGTTTTTTTCTTTTTATTTTAGAAAAGGTTACAGAAAACGGGAGTTTCTTATAGTAAATGTTCAAAATGACCTCCACGGGAAGCAACACAAGCTTCAGCTCGTCGTATCATGGACTGCCTCACGCGCTGAAAAATTCCTGGTGTATTTCGAATTTGGTGGCATCCATATTCCACTCTACGTTGAAGATCTTCAATATTTTGAATTGGAGTAGAATATACCATAGACTTTAAATGTCCCCATACGTAAAAATCTATTGGATTTAAATCTGGAGACCGTGCAGGCCATGCTACAGGTCCACCGCGACCAATCCATCTTCCAGGATATACGGCATTTAAAAATTCGCGTGCTGTGTGGCTGAAGTGAGCCGGTGCACCGTCGTGCATGAACCACATGCGTCCTCTAACATTTAGTGGAACATCGTCCAGCAAACCTGGTAAGTCGTTTTCTAAAAAATAACGATAATTCTGCCCAGTAAGTCGTGGTGGAAGTACAAAAGGACCAATCACAAATTCGTTAATAATTCCGGCCCACACACTAAATGAAAACTGCGCTTGATGTCTGGACTGAATAATAGCATGAGGGTTTTCTTGTTGCCACTGGTGTAAATTATGAAAATTGACGATACCATCTCTTGTAAAGCCAGCTTCATCACTAAAGAGCACACACGACAGAAAGAGATGATCGGCGGCGCATGTCCGTAACAACCATACACAGTAAGCTTCTCGTGATGAGAAATCATTCTCACTAAGTCCCTGTACTCTTTGCAGGTGAACTAATCAGCTTTTTCCTTACGAAAAAGCTGATTAGTTCTTAAAATACGCCATACACTCACATGATCGACATCTTCCGCCAATGCCATTCTTCGAGTACTAGCACCTGCATTTTCTTCAACACGATCCAACAAACGTTCTTCTAATTCCAAATTTCTTGTGGTTCGTGGTCTGCCGCGATCTCGCACTACTGGTTTGAATTATCCTGTTTCTCTTAATCTAATATGAAGCCTTTCGAAAGTTTTTTCATTTGGTAAACGTCGGTTTGGGAAATATTCGGCGTAAAGTCTTCTTGCTTCTGCTCTGTTGCAATGGTCCAAACCATACATTAAATGCATGTCGGACATCTCTTCGAAAGAATAATCTGCCATTTTATACTATTAATTAGAAAACAGTACTAATCACAAATGACTTAATCAACTTTCACGACTGACAGCAAAAAACACGGACTGCCTACTGAATATGATTAACATAAGTTACTCACTTGTCGGCGACTTGTTCAAACATGCAATACGAACGCTTCGCGTCTGCGCGATAATTTGTGACGAGATACACACGTGTCGGACATGCAATACGAAAAACTTCAAGTGGCCGTAACTCAGTAACGAAACATTATAGGACACAAATTTATTTAAACTTTTTTGCTTATTTTTAGTTGTAGAAACCGTCTATGTATAGCCAGCCCTAAATTTTTGTAACATCTGAACGACTTTTTTTTTAATTCCAAATCCCTTTTGGAACAAGACAAATTCTAATAATTGGTATAAAAATGTTCCAATAAGAACAAATATGATATCTAAAAAACTTGTCATTTACGCGAATCCAATAAAATAAGACAAAACAATTATTCAGCATGTGTAGAAAGCAATAAAGAAAATAATATTAAAATTAGTACACCAAACCAAACAATTTATAATAATTGTACATTTAATAACTGTTCCCCTGCTTTCAAATAAAAATAATTATTTATTTAAATCGTTAATTTATCTTGCCAAAAAATACTCGAGCTTTTCTTTCACCGATTAATTTTCTTTTTAACTCAAAATTTTTCCTATCAGTAATTTTTCTCGAAAAACTTGTGTTGCTTCCCGTGGAGGTCATTTTGAACATTTACTATAAGAAGCATAAGAAACTCCCCTTTTCTGTAAACATTTCTAAAATAAAAATAAAAAAACTTCAATTGGCCGTAACTCAGTAACGAACCATTTTAGGACATAAATTTATATAAACTTTTTTGCTTATTTTTAGTTGTAGAAACCGTCTATGTATAGCCAGCCCTAAATTTTTGTAACACCCTGTATATGTATGTATATCTGGAATTAATTTCAATTCAAGTTAATTTAAATACATTTAACTTCAGTGTTTTATGTATTTTCGTAAAAATAAATGTCCGTATATACATTTCATTGCCTTTATTACGGCTCTGGCGAAATATATTTCAGAACTCCATCTGTTTGCATTCAAAGACGTTCAAACAGACAACTTTTATCAATACCATCGCGCTATAACATTCATATATATATGTTAAGTTGATCGATTGTACATTGTCGACACCAATAAATCACACCCGATACGGGATAGCGCCGCTTCCGCAGTCTAGTTATAAGTCTATTTTAGGTATACTAAAAATTAGTAGATTAAACTGGTATTTTTTTTTAGTTTTTTAAAGTAAGAACAATCAACTAATTTCAGATGATACATTCACGTTACCCGCTGGCAATCACGTTTACACATTTTCCTGTCCCCTCCCGCCTTCTTTACCTACATCCCTGGAAGGTGAACATGGACATATACGTTACGGAGCTGAGGTGATAATAGAAAGGCCTTGGATATGGAATCAAACAACCAAAGTAGTTTTTACAGTGATTTCACATTATAATCTGAACATGTTTCCTAACTTATTGGTAAGTTTCATTCGAAAATTTGCGAAAAATTGAAAATTAGTTCTCCTACGCGCTTTTAGTTTAGAAAAACATAAAAAACTAATTTCGAAATAAAGAAAAAATATGTGCCCATTTTTCAGAAATTAACTTCTCATTTGCTCTTTTCTTGGGAATAAAATTGAATACAAGAGACTAGGATGACCGCTAATACAAGAGTTGCTGTTTATACATCCGAAATAACAAACAAAAAATAAATATTTATCGTTGAAATTGGTTCTATTGTTTTCCAAAATATTTCTATATTCCGATTTCTCCATTGCGATTGAGGTATCTCCAAAACAGGCATTTTTAATACATCAACCGCTTCTTCTGCAGTTAAAAATTATTGATTGTGTAGTTTATTCTTCACGTACGGGAACAAAAAGAAATAATTGGGTGTCAAATTGGGGCTATACGAAGAATGGACCTATTGATTCGATGTTTCGACCGATCAAATATTGGGTTGTGAATTCCGACGATCCTCTAGCAGCACTGTAGACACATTTCCTCCCAAAAATAGGCGACTATTTGCGTCCAAGTGCTTCTAGCGTGAACAACTTTTCTTGGCTTTACTTCATCTTGGAAGACGCACAAGATTGGATGTTACAGTTTTTTAACAAACGACAATTGTATTTTTTGAGCATTTCTTTGCACAGATCGCCACGAATCCTTTGCTGAGCAATGTCAAAATATTTTGAATCCAAGGCGAACAAATCTTTTTCACGGCTAAATGTTCGCACAATGTCTATATATATGCTTGTCATACTAACGCTCAGAGAAGCCTCAATCTCATCGTATGTCAAATTACGATGTACCACTATCAGTTCGCGCTCAACTTCTATGTATACTGGCACAACAACCGATTTTGGACGACCGTCTATAAATTCGTCCATGAACGAACGTCGGCCACAATTGAATTTACTGAACTAGTGATATACAGTTGATTTTAATGGTCCTTCATCGTCCAATGTCGAAGTGAGTTCATCGATGCACTGTTGTTGAGATAATCCAAGACGAACGTTTATTAAAATAAAAGATTTAAGTCTCTGTAAACAGAACAAACAGCGTTTGTATGATAAAACTTTAAGAGTACTTGTACCGGCAAAAATATCAAATTTTACGATGGATATATTAGATGGCGATATTGCGAGAACGCTTGTTGGGAGATGTTACAAGTCGAACACTTGTGGCTTGTGTTAATTCGCTTCGGGCTTGCTGTTGCGTCCTGAAAATAATGTAAATGATTTTAAGTAGTAAATGGTGTGGTGATGCATCAAAGGCCCAGGACGTGTGTAGTATGCTGAAATGAATGTTCTTTAACTACAACTTATTAAATAAAAGAAAACACTAGAAACGTTATCCTTAAACAACATAATTTGAAACATACTTGAGTAGGTAAACCTACCAATTTTGTATAATACAAAAGTATTTTTAATAATATATAATATTATTAAAAATGGGGTGTGAAGAACACAATACAAGTTCATATGTATTTTTGAATGTATCTGAACTTGTTGAACTTGTATTGTGTTCTTCACACCCCATTTTTAATAATATTATATATTATTAAAAATACTTTTGTATTATACAAAATTGGTAGGTGTTACCGACTCAAGTATGTTTCAAATTATGTTGCTATATACATATTCGGTTTACGCCGACAAGTAGTGAAGACACGATAATACAGTTTTTTATAGATACGGTGGTTACCGACTATAAGGAACACCCGGCTAGTTCAGCGATTATTATAGAGACAGCGCTGAATATTCCTTCACGCTCTGTCTTAATAATATCTGCAAGACAGCTAGGTAGTTATGTTTTTTTTTTGAATGTGTCTCTTCTCCAACAGGGGCGTATTGAGAATCATGTAGAAATGTGAAATACGTATCTACGTCTTTGGAGAAGATACATTCAAAAATACATATGAACTTGTATTGTGTTCTTCACACCCCATTTTTAATAATATTATATATTGTTATCCTTAAAGTTTTATTTAATATTCACATAAAAAAGAAGTTACAATTTGAAATGCATTAAAGTGATTAAATAAAAGTAATACATACAAGTACAACGAATAATTCATTTTGATTCCTTGGCGATGCTACTAAGAGAATGTACCACCAACTTTCACTACGTGTGGTGAATGTATAGTTTTCGTTATTGAATTTTATATTATGTATTTTGTAATGCATCGTTAGTTTTAAGCGAAATTTAATCACTTCTTTAAGATTTCATTATCTGTTATTGGTACTTACACTATATCCTATATTATATCCTTAATTTGAATATATCTTGTTAGTTTTTAGTATAATTTATATAAGGAACATAGAATTTTCGATGTCCTATAATTGGATTGTATAATTTGTTGAGCTATATACCGTCTGGGAAAGTGGTAAGTTAACGGCGGAAACGTGTCGTTAACTTACCACGCAGTAGTGTCGCAGCGGTGTCGCTACTTACCACGTTTCCAGATGATATATATTATTATTATTATTAATAAGTGTAAAAATTACACACAATAAATATATATACTGACAAAAAAGTTAATTAATTAAATTAATGTGAATATAAGGAAAAGAATAATATATGTATTATACACCTTTGTGTTACGAGTATGTGATCTCTAGAGAACGGACACGCTTACCACATGACGCAAAGCCCAGTGCAGTACTGGTGAAAGGCTGTATTTCTAAAATATTTAATTTTATTTATATAATTGGAAAACGAACGAGTGGTGATCTATAAAATTACGAAATATGTAAATTACGAAATATGTAATATGTATTTGTTGAAAAGTTGTATTTTTAGAGTTTTTAATTTTATTTATATAATTGGAACATTTTTATTTGTTCATTTTGTCGTTCAAGTTGAGTAAAGGAGTATTAATATTGACTAGCAATAGTTTCTCAAGGTTTTCTTCTGTCAATTTTGTTCTCTTTGAATTAAGTACATCCTTATAAATAGAAAACGTCCTTTCGACATCGCAACTGGTTATAGGTGCATACTGGAAATATTCTTTTATTTCTTCATATTTAGCCGTTAGATTTTGTGTAATTGTCTCCATACATAATTGCTGCAATGTAATTAAATCTGGATTTTTATTAAGAATTGCTTCAAACTTTTGCCGAAGGCCACATCCGAAGTCACATGGAATACTTTTCAAATTATTAACAGCCACATCTAATGTGGTTAATCCGTCATTTAATTTGAGATTTCGATTTTCAAAATAAGTGATTAGTTTTGGCAATTTTCCAAAGTGTTCGTGAAGAAAGTACAACTGATTTTTTAAATTTGGGATTTGTGTGAGCTCCTTGCACTCACCAATACTTCTAGCATCCTCCTTTAGCAGTGTTACGAAATGTTTTAGACTATCGAAATTCTCAGCATAATAACTAGTAGCTTCCAGCCATGTTCCCCATCTAGTTATTACTGGAGTGGGAGGCAGTGACAGAGATGGAAATTTTTCCCTGAAAAGAGCTACTCTCAATGGTGCTTTTCTGAAAACTTTTTTAAAAGTTGATACAAGTCTATCAACTTCCGGAAAAGTGTCTCTGATATATTCACAGATTCTGTGGAGAGCATGTGCTACACAAGTAATATGCAGCATATTAGGATGTTTTCTTCAATAGTCTGCCTGTTTTTAACATATACGCAGCACTATCACTGACAAATAAAAGTATTTTTTCTTTGTACGTGGCGTCCGAATGAAGCATTTTTTGCATATTCTCCTTAATGGTTTCAGCAACTGTTTCCGCATCAACTCTATTTATAACACTTGTTGCTATTACATATGAGTTATAGGGAATAGTTGGATGTAGTACACCAGCTACAACATTTATCACACAGCGTCCTAACATATCCACCGTTTCGTTGGCGCTTATCCATATGTATTGATTTAAAAGATGGCTTCTAATGCGTTCTACTGTTCTCGTATAGCACCTAGACACATAATATTTGCGTAAAGTTGATTCATCAGGAACATTTCGACCAGTATATTTTTTGAGAAATGTCTTCAAAATTGGATTGTTCAATTTAAATAATGGAATATTAGCTGCCATAAAAGTTTCACAGAGTTCTTCGTCGAAATTGTCAGATTCCAACGGGTTCAATTTTTTTTCGTGCTTTAACGATCCTACATTGCAATTTTTCAATAACGTTTCACACACTTCACAATAAATTTCGGAATCACTGGCAATGTACATACAATCAGTATGGCCCTCAATCCAACTCGCCATTGTTTCACAATGCCATTCTCGACGCTCTTCCATTGTCTGAAAAAGTAAGAATATTCTAGATCAAAATAAACGAAATTAAATAACGAAATTTTATGCACACTTACGTGAAAATAATTGGAAGTTGTTGCTTAAATGAAAAGAAAAGGAATGTACGTGCTATCTCTCTTACGAAATACGATAAACTTATTTATTTTATCTACGTACACGACACCACTGAAAACACTATATTCTCCGAATACAATAGCTGGGTTGTCCATTGTTATCGCTGCGAGACCAGGTGGCCGAGTAAGTCAAACAAATACTTCATTGAATTACGCCGGGATGTACTGAGCGACGTTATACACAATTCCAATTGCCGATTGCGTTTTATGGAAATTGCATCCGTTCTCTAGTGATGTCGCGGTCGAACACGTGGTAGTAACAAAAGAAGCGTCGAACGGCACTTCACTGGTGTGTATTGGACAGCACGGGTCGAGAGATGTTACCTCAAGAAAGGTTCGAGGAATATTTTAATGATATTTATTTCATCGATATCGCAACTCTTTGGCTCGCACCTTTAATTAATTCTTAAGACATCGCCAGCTTTGATACCATTCGTTTACCCTCCCTTAAAACTGGGTCATAAAAACGAACCACAAGTGTTCTACTACAGAATGTTCTTTTTCGTCTCCGACCGCCATGAGGTAAACATACGGGATCGGTATAATTTCGATTTGTAGAGAAAATACTTCGATAATAAATGATATTACTAATCAAGAAATAATTAGAAGAGAACTCATACGTAATTCATTAATAACTAAATTAAAATGTATAATAAAAATTCGAAGCGAACGATCCAGAGTTGAATAAATGAGTGGCCGTTCAGTCGTAGGTAGATAGTTTTCGGAGGGCTGTCATTTGTGACCAGGACGATACAAAATAAAGGTGTTCTCTTCCAAATACGAATTGTATCAAATATGCGAAAAAATGGCTAGAAGTTTTAATATTTTAAATTCGGTATACAGTAATGTCCGGTTATTACGAACCCGGCTATAGCAAACTTTAGGTTATAACGAACCAGTTTGAAAAGTACGAACCAAGGTTCCATAAGAAACGTGTTAATTTTTTTCGCATATAACGAACCCGCTTATAACAAACTTTCGGATATAACGGACCTTATTTTCCATTTTGTATGTAAAAAGTTTTCGGTTATAACGAACTTATAATTAGAAAACAAGGGACTTCCCCGAGAATCTCGCCAAAAATGCAGTAGTCGATTCTAGCAGTTTGTGCAAGCAGTTGCGAAGAAAAAACGTAAATCTTTTACGTTGAAAAGTAAACATGATATTGTGAAACGATTGCAACGAGGTGTCAAACAAAGCGAAATTTGTACTGAAATGGGACTAAGTAAATCAACGGTAATAAAAAACTAAATTCAGGATAATGCATGTATTAAACAAAAACTTCATTGTAGGTTGCTACAATTTGGAAGCGAAGGCAAACCATATTGAAGAGTTTCGAACAAGTACGAAACTCAAATGTGAAAAAAATCAAAAACCTACTAAGCACGAAGTTGATCAAGGACTTTTGAAATGGTTTTCTCAGCAAAGAAGTAAAAATGCAACTATCAGCGGTGTCGTGTTGCAATCTAAAGCTGAAGATCTTGGGAGTAAATTGTTGGAAGATCCTGAATTAAAATTTAGTAGAAGTTGGATCGAAAGGTTTAAACGAAGACACAACATCAGCAGCGTAAAAATTGTTGGAGAGGCAGCCTCAGTTAATATGGATGT
The DNA here is from genome assembly GCA_935421215.2 of Melolontha melolontha. Taxonomy (NCBI): domain Eukaryota; kingdom Metazoa; phylum Arthropoda; class Insecta; order Coleoptera; family Scarabaeidae; genus Melolontha; species Melolontha melolontha. Next base: position 9,161,435 of record OW285241.1, read on the forward strand.
TGTGAATGACTGGTTGGAAAATAAGTGGCCAATAATTAGAGAAAACTTTGGAGATGAGGACATTTTTAACGGCGATGAAACGGGGTTGTTTTATAAGCTCACACCAGACAAGACATTAAGATTCAAAGGGGCGACCTGTACAGCTGGAAAGTTATCTAAAGAAAGAATTACCGTCTTGGTTGTAGCAAATTTATTAGGGACAGAGAAAAGAAAATTATTGGTGATCGGAAAGGCCAAAAACCCCCGATGTTTCAAAAATGTGGTACGATTACCAGTCAATTATAAATGTAACAAAAGAGCTTGGCTGACCTCCGAAATTTTTACAAACAAACTACGAGAATGGGTGATGAATTAGGTCGTAAGAAACGAAAAATCTTATTACTAGTGGACAATTGCCCTGCTCATCCGGATGTAAAGAATTTGGACTGCATTAAGTTGGTGTTTATGCCTGCGAATACAAGTTCGAAATTGCAGCCCATGGACCAGGGTGTTATCCATAGCTTAAAAAGCAATTACCGACGATTCCTACTCTCGAAAACTATAAATTCTATTGATAATGATCAAACTAACTTCACTGTGAGTCTCTTGGATGCAATTAACTTCATCCATATGGCATGGCAAAAAGTGTCAAAGCAGACAATCGCTAATTGTTTTCGACACGGCGGATTTATCAGGCGTGAGGATGAATTTGACTCAGATGACAATCTACCATTAGTCGAATGGCTCACAAAAAATCAAGAAGAAAGTGTTAACGATGTTCAAGATGAACTCACTCTTGGTGAATATGATTTTAATGAATACGTTCACGTTGATGACAACCTTGTAAATGTGGAATTTTTGGATGATGATGCCATTGTAGCTTCTGTGTCTTCTGCAGCTAATCAGACTGACGATGAGAACGAAGAAGATGAGAACGAAGAGGAAGAAACCAAAAATAACGAAGTACCACTAGTTCCAACCACTTCAAATGCAATCCAAAATATTGAAGTCGTTCGTCATTTTCTTCAAACGCTGAATACTCCGCAACATATTCTTAATAAGCTAAGCGAAGTGGAAGTGCACATCAGAGAGATTAATCTTGCCAAAAAAAAACAAACTAAAATAAATACGTTTTTTTAGTACATAATTAATATTTTCAAGTTGTTTCAGACATGTAATGTTTGTAATGTATTTTGTTATATGAAAAAAGAATAAAAATTGACTCACTCAAAATAGTGGTGTTTTTTCAAAATCATCACTTATAATGAACTTCGCTTATAACGAACCTTTTTTGCCGGTCCTTTGGAGTTCGCTATAACCGGACATTACTTTGTGAAAAATATAATTTGAAATTGAAATTAAAAACATTTTTGATATACGAAGTGTAATAGCTCCTAGCAATACTAGTGTTGCCAGTTCCGGATGCATAAATAGTTGCCCTGATCACAATATAAATTTAAATCTCGGATACGTATTTCGACAACTAAGTTGCCATCATCAGAAATAGAAAAATTTCTTTGCAGCTTCTAAAAACGATTTTATCGAATAATCCAGGTACGATTTTTAATGAAACTAGGGTTATATTATACTAGATGCTTCATGCAATGAAATATTAATAAAGGGTTTTCAATGTTTCAGTCTCCAGCTACTGTAACGGCAGAAAAATATTACTGTTGTTGTTGCTGTAAAAGTGGGCCCTTGACTGCAGTGATTCGTATTCCCAAGGCCGGTTACGTTTGCGGCGAGAAGATACCGGTCCTTTTTGAGATAGATAACACATCCAATGTGAAAGTTGGGAAAGTTAATTTGAAATTTAAACAGGTAAATTGAAATAATTAATTTAAATATCTAGGGCACAGTAGTACCATTCAATTTAGATTACGTGTCCAAATATTAATGTATCACAACACAATAGAAGCATTCAATTTAAAAGCGGTATTTTACAGAAATTGATTTGTGAGAAAAAAATATCTATTTATTTAAATTGTTACGTGTACAAAAAGTAGCATACATAATGTTGCTTTTCCAGGTTTTGTTTTGGTTACGTAATTCTGGTAAATACGAACAATAAACAACATATATGTATTTATTTTTAGTCAATTGTCTTCCGTGCAACGTTTCCGCTGACCAAAACAAGGGAGCAAAGAATAGTTTTTGTCGAGGCTAACTTAGGAGCTATAGAAGCGCGTGGATCAATAACAAAGTCGTACCCGTTGTCGGTCCCTCCATTACCACCAAGTAGCCTTAATGAATGTTCCATAATAAGTACGGAATATCAAGTATTTGTAAGTATTATTTATGTTAAATACAGATAATCCTATTTTCTTACTCCTGTGAGTTATTGAAGTACCAAAAGCCAAATGTCAACTTTCGGATGGGAAACATTTTGATAAGAGGGGAGGTCAATAAGTCTATGCGAAGGCTAAAGAGGAAGTTCCTGTAGCAGCATGCCATTTCTGAAAGCAGCGGGGAGGGGCAAGGACGGCAATAAAAAATTATCATCATTTTGCATGTCTATCAATTCCAGCTGTATTGATTCCGGTGCATTTTCGAGTGAAATGTTGAAAGGATTGCTGAAAATGTCTAATAGAGGTTTAACTTTTTTAAAGTCTAGAAAACGATCATGAAAAGCTTGTACTAAAATATCAATTATTTCTACATAAGCGAAATTGACATCAGTTTTATTGAATTTCTCCACAATTTTTTTGTAGTTCGGAAAATGGCTGTAATTGGCTGAATTGATTTGTGTCCTGAAAAGACTCAATTTGCATTGAAAGGACGAAACATGAGAGTATAACTGCGAAATCAATTGATCTTTGCCTTAGAGTCGCGTATTTAAGACATTCAAGTGATTTGTGATGTCTACAAGAAACGCTAAGTCACACAGCCAAACAGAGTTGTCGAGTTCGGAGACGTCCTTTTTCTTTCCCGCCAGAAATATTTTGATTTCTTCAATCAAGTTAGAAACCGCTCTAGTGACAACCCACGACTTAGCCACCTTACTTCAGTGTAAGACATGAGATCACCATATTCGCACAACTTTCATCACATTTTCAAATCCCAATAATTTTGAACAGAGGGCCTCTTAATGTATAGTGCAATGAAACTGCATTAATTCCTTGGTATCTATGTTTTTAGTTTGTAAATACTCTTTTAACATAGTTATTATCCCAGATTTACTTCCAACCATTGAAGGTGTTCCGTCAGTCGTAATTCCAGATAATTTCGTTAAATCCAAATCCATTATACAACATTTTTCCAGAAGAGCTTTGAGCATGTCACTCCCCTTGGTTTGACTTGTCAAAGAACTCATACCAATCAGTTCTTCACTCACTTCCAAATTTTGCGTTACACCTCGTAAAGATATTAAGAGTTGAGGAGTGGAATTTATATCTGTAGATTCGTCGAGTGCTATAGAAAAATACTCAAAACTTTTCGATTTCGTAGCTAATTGCTCTTCTATATTAGCTGCTAATGTAGTAAGTCTTCTTTGAACAGTCATCCGATTTAGTTGAATTTTCTCAAACCTCTTTGCATCTTTCGGACACATTTTCTTTTGCGGCGATATCTAAACACTAACAAACTCAACCATCTTTACCATCTTTAAAAGGCCGACAAGTTTTCGCTATTGTTCGAGATATTTCAAGCTAACTTCAGTAGCTGTTTCAGCATCTTGAATTGGTTTTGTAAACATAGCTTGCTGGCCTATTAGTTCCCTTTGTAAAGTGGAAATTTTTTGCGTTGGATTTTCGCCGGTTAATTTGGTAAAAGTATGATGCTGTGTTTCATAATTCCTTTTCACATTATATTTCTTCGGAAAGAAACACTACTCTTGCATATTAAACAGATACTTTTGTTATGCGATGAAATAAAAAAGTATTTTTCGGTCCAAATATCTTGAAACAGTCGATTTTCATCTTCAACCTTACGAGTACGTTTTTTACTGGGGGCTGGTTTATGCATATCAAAATTGATATTATATTGTTACGTAGGTAGATGCCAAGTTCGAACGACGAAATATTTATTCTTCACAGATTACAATTCAAACAATATAACGTTCGCTTGTCCGTAGTTAAAACTTAACTGCCCCGATAGCGGGCGATGCGTTGTATTTATACGAGTTACCTAACATCGAGAACCTACCACATTGTTCGGGGATAATACCGAAGTGTTTCGCGAATCTTCGAGTAATCTAGTTGGTTCGACAGATTTCTAGTCTCGTAACAATATGCTTGGAACGACGAGGAGCATACCTGTCCTACCTAGTAAACCTGAACAAGAAAGCAGTAGGTACTTACAGATATCTTACTAACAATTACAAAAGTTAGAATAAAATAAAAAGTTAAGAAATATTGATTTGAATGGATTTTTACCTACTTTTGTAGTTTTTCGAACAATTTTTAAAATTCGTTGGCGGGCCGCATAAATATCGACAGTGTATGTGCGGTATATGCATCGCTGATCTAGGCAAGCCGAAACATGTGAATATGTATTTCGTGCTCGTTAGTAATAGTAGCAGGGATTTACCAGCATCTAATACTATGCGGATAGCCAGCAATTGACAAAATGTATAATTGCTGGAGTTTTATGCCAAATATTGACTAAGTTTTAGATTACAATTATATCTACCTGTTAATGGTGTTGTTGCCATTAAACGTCATTACTTAATTGCAGTTTAATTAATTGCATAATAAGCATTTGGATAAATCGTAGAATATAAATGAGATTAATAAAGATTGGGTTTGAGAGGAGATTATGTATGTAGAGAATTATTTTTTTCCCCAAAGAGTAGACACGGACTTACTGTATCTCCCTCGTGTGTTAATAACTTAATAACAGGCATTTTCGTATCTGTACTTCGTTTTTCGTTAAGGACCAACTAAAGGTACGAGTCCATTTGAAAAAAAACAATGTTCAAATCACGAAAATGTATAAATTTCAAAGAAATAGACAAACAATGATCACATCACTCTGGAGAATTTGGAAACTGTACCTACTTTTATAAAAGTAAATCCAAATTTAAAAGCTTTAAATCCCTAACATGTATTTCGATAGCTAAGTTATGATCATAAGCACTAGAAAAAGTATTTCAGTCGGAACTCACACGTTTCGCAAGCAAGGTAGTGTAAATACAAGTGTATAAATACTATCTAATAATGACAATAATGTCAAAATAACTTTCCGGAATTTGAAGCTATAGATGTGGTAAAGGTTTAATTTACAAATACAATACTATATTTAAAAACTTCAAAACATTTTGTGTGTTAGTTCATTACATATATATTTTTTTATAATTATTTTAGTTAGAATGTGTAGCTGTCGGTTGCCATACGAATTTAGAAGCATCACTACCAATAAGTATTGGAACAATACCGTTTACTGGTGACGGTGATTCACCGCCACTAGGCTACGAGGAAGCTGTCGGTAGTCAGAGCGACAATAAAGAGATTGGTTGGGCGGGACATGTGACTCTAAGCGCACCAGGTACGGGTTGTTTCGTAATAAATACAGGAATTAAAATTATATAGATGTGCTTTTGAATTTGCAGTTCCAACATTCAGTGAATCCGAATTTTTCAAAGCGAGATCTATGAGAGATGCACGCGATGATGAACATACAACTTATAACAACGATTCGAGCCATTATTCGCCAACATATCCTATATATAAGTATGACTATCCAAGGCAATAATGAAATGGCAAAATCGATATTTGAATTTATATTATGATTTATGAATTCTCTCTGATGTGATGTATTTATAATGCTTGTTGCTTTATTTCAATATTTTGTACTAAATTTGAAGCTTTTGAGGACTAGAAGAACTCTTAAGATGTGTCTTAAGAAGAAGTTAGTCTTCCTCTTTAAAAGGACTGTGTCCTCTTCAAACTGTTACGCCATGATCCCTGCAACACTGATGAGCTCCAAGTATCTTGATTTTGATTACTATTATCACTCCTTTCTCCCCTGCAATACTGATGATTCAACTAGACTATCACCATTTTGAAGATCTTTCTAAAGGTCTTTTGGTATTCAATTTTTGTGTTTTAGTCCATTCTATGAGGTATTCGGCACTTATTCTGTGAACATGATCTCTCTAAAGTTGTCAATCTTAGATAGAATATTTCAATTTTTTTTTAATTAGTTGCTTCTTATTCTATCTCTAAGCAGACACCTTTGATAGCTCCAAGTATCTTGATTTTCATTACTACCGTCATTACTTTCTCCTTTATAAGTTCTTCGAGATTATGTCCGGTTATTTCGGAAACAGCTTCGTCATGTCATTTTTTTCTTCAAGCTCATTTGATAATACTCTATTGTAAGTTTTCGTAATATGTACTTATCGTACCTCAAACTTATTAGGACTAGGTTACCTGCCAAGTGAAACGTGGCAAGACTGTCTCTATATATTTTTTTCTTTAACATTTCTTTTAACAATATTACACACAACATATATCTTGAAAAGATAAGAATTTTGTGTGCTCAGAATGTATTAAAAGAAAATGACAAAAGGTAAGATTTTAATAAAAATGATCCCTACTAGAGGTTCTTGTTAAATAAAACATAATACAAATTCAATAAAACGCTTAAAATAATATAATAATAAAATATTTATAAGTGACAAGTAGTGTATTATTTAAACAATAGAAAATATGTTACAATGAGATCATCAAGTTATTATAGTGCTTTTTAACTTTACTTCAGGCTTAACTTTACTGTTTTTTCTTATAAGTGTTACAGAATTATTTTTAGTAATATAGCTAGTTAAATTTTTCGCAAATACTATTAATTTAGTGTTATAAATAGAGCAGACCAATTTCCGTGTGCGCCATGTGCGCCGATGTGAGGATGATTGTATTGCATCAGAACTAATGAAAAGCATTTAATATGTGTTTGGTACTTGCTTAGATTGCATGTAAGTGTAAGCATACGTAATAAAATGTCGTCGACACATAAATCGAGAAAACGACCGTTGTCAGACGAAGTGAATAAGTTTATTATGGATTTCCCGGACTTAATATACGATGGCTCAAAAATTAAATGTTTAGTGTGCAATACATATCTAATGTGTTGATCAAAAACACATTGTAAAGAACACGTAAGCAGTTCGAAGCACAATAATAACAAAATTAATCGACAACAGTACATGAACTATATGTAACTATGATTGTGTGTACACTGCCGTTTACCTTGTTAACCTTGTTACCTTGATTCATTTATTTCATTTTGGAATGCAATCAAACATTACCGAGCACGACAACGTTACGAAGGAATTTACCATAAACAGATTGAAAATAAAATCAAATAATAATTAATTGATAAGGGAGACACTTGTTGAAACTCCATAACTATGATAGTATAAAAAATGCACTGATTTTAAGTTTCAAATAATTTAATCTAACTTTCCACTACAATATCGTTTCATCACACTGTGACTTCATCAGGTGGATGAATAAATGGTGAATTTACAAATGTACAAGGTATATATACAAAGCCTGATAATTATAAATTTAATGAAAGTAGGAGGGAATTACAAATTTCTGTTTGGTCGTTTAATACTAACCCTAATTTATTATATCTAGAAATTTCTAATGATTCTAGCAAATCTAGTTTTTTACTTTTATCTTGAATATGAAGAATTTTGAAGTTCGTATTAAAGTTGTGGTTATTCTCTATACAATGATTAGCAAAAGTTGAATCTGATTTATTATTTCTATAACTATGTTGATGTTCGGATATCCTTTGAGTGAATGTTCGTCCTGTTTGACCAATATATGACATATTACACTCACAAGTTAACTTATAGACGCCTGAAACAAGTTTTTTATCCGTTTTGTTCTTATTGTTTTTTAAAAAACTACCAACTGTATTATTGGTTTTGTACGCTACGGTAGTATTAGTGGCTTTCTTGATAAGATTACTAATTATGTCTGAAGTTTTCCCGATATACGTTAAGGAAGAATAATATACTACATCTTTTAATTGTTTAGGGTATATTAAAGAGCGGGTAAGTATTTTTTGTTTGTGTTGGAGGATTCTATTGATAATATTGTATGAATATCCATTATTTTTAGCAATAGTGTGTATTCTGTTTAATTCTATGTTGAAATTGTTTTTATTAAGGGGTATATGTAAAAGTCTATGTATCATAGATTCATACGCGGCTAATTTGTGTTTTAAAGGATGAAAGGAGGACGCATGTATTGTTGTATCTGTATGTGTAGGTTTATGGTAAATGGAAAATTCATGTTTACCAGCATTATTTGATATAGTAAGATCTAGGAAATTAATTAAGCCATTCTTTTCTATTTCTAGTGTATCTATTTCTAGTGATCTAGTGAAACAGACATGTAAATAATTTACATATCTGTAACTGTACACATGGACGATACACCTCGTATTTTCAGCATTTACTTCTGCTTAATACATATTGCAGTGAACTGTAGTAATTTGTTGAAGATGGTCCACAATACACTACTATGAGTCCGGGCTGCTTTTCGGAGAGTTTAGTACTTTTAATAGAGTCCTCTAAAGTCTCAGGTTCATTTACGAACGTGGACAGAAAAACAAAATAGAAATATTAAAACACTTTCCCAGAACATTCTTTATTACAAAAAAAAAGAAAAAATCAATTAATCAAATATTAAGATTGCTAATTGCATTAATAAACGCAATGCAGGAGGAAAAAGATTGCGAGATACGTGACACGCTCGCAATGAAAACCTCCAATTATACGCGAACAAAATTAACCTAATTAAATAGGATGGAAAACTTTTAATTTCAATTGTTTACTTTATCCCCAAAATCAAACGTCAAACAGATACAAACTGCTATCACGCGTGTCTAAAACCAGAACATGCGCACATAAACATGAATATGAATCTCCCTCCAAAACCTGATTTCAAAAAAAATCTTATTCGTGAATAAAGAAAAAATCCCTCATAAGAAATATAAAAATTGTCCTTGCTATTCGAACAACTATCAAACATATCAAAATTAAATATACTCAATAATGAATATAACTCTAACAATCAATTAAATATAATCAATGCATTGAAATATTAAATCTTTAATATTACTTACGTTTTTAAATATATATAAAAACTATATTTGAAACACACATGGCAGATAAGTGTACAATTAATCAAAATTAACGAGTCAAAACCCTCGTTAATAATCCCGTAATGAAATCAAATCACCATCAACCAATTAATAACAATAAAACGTGATATTAATCAAAATCTATAGTTAATTAACTATTTCTTTAAAATCAACTGTATCTACCGATATTCAATGTGTGTCTGCAGGTTACACCCCTCTAACCTGTTTTTCCCGGAGCAAAAATGCGACCACATACAACGCTGCTATAATATGTACTATTCTTATTTTTCGTGTGTTTATGCATATTACTTTAATAGCAGAAAACCAAATGTATATTTAATTATTTCTGATAGAATAAATGTCTCTACTTCTATTCTTATATCGGTAACAAGCTCATGTTGCGGCCCTATTCTATCGCATATTCTAATATATTACGAACTACACGCCCATACCGGCGCTCATGGCGCGCACGGAAATTGGTCTGCCCTAGTTATAAATATAGCACGTTCCAATTCAAACATGAAAACACTATTTAAACACTATTTAATAAACTTGTGGTTTTAGATTGTCACGATGTTGAAATGGCCTTCAGAAAACACTTTTATACTTTTGACATTTATACTTTACTTTTTATTATTTTTAAATTCCATGAGAAACGAATAAATTTAGTAAAATGTCAAAACGTAGCTAATTTAAACGTAACGGAAATTCAAAGGACCAACCTAGAGGATTGTAGCTAATAAAATAAAGGGAAAAAGTGTAACATAAGAAAATATAATTTTTTCTAAACAAAAAATGACTCACGTACAGGTACGAGTATAATGATGTTGTATTCAGCGGTTTGAGTCAGATCTGCAATTTATTTGCTACTTCCTTTAAACCTGTTTACGCCCAACACAGTACTAATTCTTCAGGTAACTACGATATTCCAACTTTTTTTATTTAAATTTGATTTTAAATCAATTAAACAGATTACAGTAAAAATCAATACAAATTTGGTAAAGTAAAGACGAAACCCTGGAAAAATAAAAACAATGTGCGGTCGGCGTCCTTTTGGGTGAAGCGCAAACTACAAATTTTTGGTGCTCCGATTAATAATTTATTATTATTTTTAAATAGATAAAGGTAGAGTAATTCAATATACAACTGTGCATTTTAAGTGCAATTTAACTTGTCTAATCAAAAGAATATCCAAATTTTCCAATAAAAATCTCACTTGTTTATTAAAAAAAATATATACAGTGTGTCCACAGATTAATTCTCAACATGGGGATCTCGCTTATAATGAGAGATAGAGATTTGGCTAAATGGGCTCAAATACTCCAGAGGTAAAGTTGTACCAAACCCTATACATTAGCTCTGAATATTTGACGTACTTCGGGCGCTATAGCTATAGCTATAGCAATAATTTGAACTTCTTTAATATAAATTTGGTGGTGTATTTAGATTTTTTCATACTGCTACAGTAGTTGACCTACAATGGTCAAGTTTCATGTTTCTTATGGGGGTCATAGTTGGCTATGACACAATCGAAAAAATTTTTCCTTCCCTTTTCAAAAATGTATAATTTGTTATACCTGGTACCAAAACTAATTTCAAAAATAAAAAAACAACATGCCATCTGCTCGTAACTATGTTGAAAGACGAATTAAAGCAGAATTTAAATATAAAAAATTGTGGTTATGTGCGGACAAAACAACCGATCGGCAAAAAAATTTTGTGGTTAATGTGATGGTACGTACAATGGAAGAATTTGAATCGTCACCCGCTATCTTACTTGCCTCCAAAAGATTTGCAAAAGGTATTAGCGATGAAATTTTAAAAGTGGTGTTGAGCAGATTAAACAAATTTCAAGTTTCAATATACCAAGTTTTAATGTTTGCGAGAGAAGAGAGTGACAATCTGTTACATGTAACATGTAAGATCCAGATGTAAGCCTTGGGGCGCAATGAATTCCTAAATGTTATCCACGAGTAAATGCTTTAATAGCTCATACGAAGGCAGTGTTTCTAAAGTCCCCAAAACGTACAAAAAAATTTCACGAACTGTGTCCCAAAGTGCCTGAAACACCACAACCGATTACTACGCTTTGAGGAACATGGTTAAAGGCTGCGTTTTACTATTGCGTACATTTTGATGATAATAATAATAATAATAGTTTATTAAGCGCCCAACAGCAAAGCCAAATATAGGCACAAAGAAAATGTATCATACATGAATAAATTTACAAAAACAAACAAACAAAAATATATCCAATACACAGTTAACTTAAATCCAAAAAAAAAGAAAAAGAAGAAAATCAAACTTTAAACTCTAAACTTCGGTTCAAAAAATATGTCACTAAAGTATTTATTCCCACATCTACACATTTGATAAATCGGACTCCTCACCAATGCATTACTCCGGCACACGGGATAGGCAAAAGTTGCAGAATTGCGAGACGCAAACTGAGGCACAGCAAAACACAGTCTTCCAAGTATCGAAGGACAATCGATGTTATTATGCACAACACTGCGTAGAAAGTTAGCACAGGTTACTTCGCGCCGGACATCCAGCAACACCAAATCATGGTCCCTGAGAAGTAGATTATGGTCAGTATTTCTAGGAGGATAATCACCACTCGCTTTAAAAGTAAGATACTTTAAAACACGACGCTGAACACTCTCCACATTCAGTTTATGATGAATATAGATAGGATGCCAGACTATTGAAGCGTATTCCAATTTGCTTCGAACTAATGAACAGTAGATATGCTTAATAGTTGCGGGTTGTGAAAAATATTTGGAGCTGCGCAATACAAAACCAAGCACAGCAGAAGCAGATTTGCACATATTAATGATATGGTTGACGAATGTTAAACCGCTGTCAAATATGACTCCTAGGTCTTTGATTGTACCATCAGAAGTTAAAACTTCATTATTAATGTTATAATCAAAATGGTAAAGATCTTTTTTCTTTGAAAATCGAACCACGCAACATTTTCCTATGTTGAGCTTCAAACCGTTACGCTGACACCACGTCCACACCAAGTCGATGTTCTTCTGAAGGAGAAGTGCATCATCAGGCCGCTCAATACGCATATAAACCTTCAAATCATCAGCATAGGCTAGTACAGAACACGTCAAAGACTGAAGTAAGTCGTTAATAAATAATATAAAAAGAAGCGGGCCCAAGTTAGATGCTTGAGGAACTCCAGAACTCGAAACAAACTCGGATGACTTAAACCCATTGTAAAAAACGTAGTTCATCCTCCCATGTAAATAGGATTCAAGAAGCAATAGCAGATCGTTACTAACTCCAAAATTGTGTAGTTTCTTCAACAAAATATCATGGTTAAGAGTGTCAAATGCACGACTGAAGTCGGTATACACCACATCCATCTGCCCTCTTTCATTAAGCGTGTCGGAAATATCTTGATATACATATTAGATTCGTCACTGTCGAACGTCCACGCACAAAGCCATGCTGAATAGGAGAAATCCTTGAGCTGACATGAGCATAAAGATACCTGTATATAATTTGTTCGAACACCTTCGAAAAGTTTGACAAAATAGATATTGGTCTGTAATTATTCAGATTACTTCTATCTCCCTTCTTAAATACAGGTGTAATACGAGCAATATTCCATTTGGAGGGATAATTTCCTTGTCTCAGAGCAAGATTAAAAATTCTTTTCAGCGGAACAAGAAGCACCATTCGGCAATCCTTAATAATCATGGATGGAATCTGATCATCACCAGCATTTAAGGTCGGTTTCAACCTCTGAATACTCCATAAGATATCTTGATCACTGATAGCATTAATACTCAAACAATCCATAAGTGCAACATCAATAGAAGCATCGGACGGGCACGCACCATCAGAATATGACCGAGAGAAAACTCTCGCAAGAGCCTCGACAATATTTCCAGGTCCATCGATAACAACATTCCGATCCCGCATAACAGATGGTATTCGAGATGACCCCTCTCTGAGGTGGATGTACTGCCATAATTTTTGGGGATCATGCTTAATGTCCTCTTCAGTACCACGCAGAAAGCGCCCATAAGCCACCTCCATTTGCGCTTTGGTAAGTGTTCGCAACCTTCTAAACTCATCATAGAACATTAGATTGTGGGAGGATTTCCATTTCCTATGGTAGTACTTCTTGAACTTTAAATTACGCTTAATTTCCGAGGAAAACCAAACAGGGAAATTGCTTCTTGTAGAAGAATACAGAGGAACAGACTTATCGAAAACCTTGTAAAGTAACTCGTAAAACACATCGACACATTGTTCAACGCCATCGCAAGAAGATAATGCAGAAAAGTAGATCAGTATTCAGAGAAATGTAATCCGCCCTACGGAAATTATAGCGAGAATTACTATTCGAAGGGAAACGAGTCGGTGTAGCAGTAGCAGGAAGAGTCAAAGTAACAGAAAGAGCCGGATGATACGGATCCTTCGACACAACAGAAACATCCTCACGCTGGACCAGAACATGTAAAGAATGTAGTTTTACAAATCGATCAGAGACGCGCCGAATCTATCAAGAAAAGCCAGAAAATGTTTCAAGACAGACAGGTAAAAAGTGATTTAGAAACTATTCGCAAGAACTACTTAGGACTAGCGGAGGGAATTGAAAAATTACAAAATGATTCAATGTCGTTTGTGGATCTTGTTCAAATTGTGGATGTTGTTCACTCACACCCATGTGCGGCGGAAGGCGAAAAAATGAGTGCGTAAAACGAACATTTGAAAGTGTTATTGACAAGGATTCAGATTTTCTCTTACTAAGACAAATTTGTGAAGGTGCGTCGAAAGATTAAGTTGTCACAAGGATTACTTTAAATTTGCAAATACAACATCACTCGATGTGGAACGGTCGTTTTCATCATTGAAAAATATTTATTCCGCATGCCGTACTCTGAAACAAGTGTGGAAATATATTTAATGATTCAAATATTTAATAGATGCCACCCAGTTTGTGATTTCATGAAAGCTTTTTGAAACGGTAAGTGTTTCAGCACGTTATACAATGTGTTATACATCATTTATGTTCGTGACTTTCATGAATGAGCATAGGCGATGCAGACGCATGAATGTTTACAAATAAAATAATGATAATATGATAATATGTTATACAATGTGTCCGGGAAAATTGGGAAATCTCTCGGATTCAGATAGAACATTAAAAAATAAGATGACAAGTTCCCATAATTTTTTTCCTAGCGGCCCTCCCTACGGAGATACGGCCTCCTAAAGGACGCCACTGGAAATAAATTTTTCTTGAATAACTTTTAAACTACTCATTATAATTTAATGAAAATTTAATATGATAAACAGTAGTAAGGACCTCTTAAAATACTGCCCTTAAATTTAAATTAGCTTGTTTAGTTTACCAGGGGCGGACTAGATTGTACATTTTAATGCTTACATTTTTAAAACCCTGTATGATAAGGAGTTAAAAAAAAACATATTTGGATACCTTGAACATTAAGCTAAAGAAAAGTTACTCTTGTTCATTGTCGATAAAATGAACCGTTTTCGAGGAAAAAAAAATAAAGAATTAATGTTTTATTTCTATTAAAAAGAACCATGTTTTTTATTTTTTTTTGTCTGCAACAAAGTGTAATACAAAAGTCTGAAATAAAACTGTTTTCAGTACTAAAAAACGCGTTGTTTTTACAAACGTTACTATGGTATCCACGAATTAATAAATATCTTGCATTGACGTGTAAATTTTAAATCTTGTAATCTTTCATATTGTTAACACGTTGATCCTTTACTTCGATATTAATTTATTGAATTTTGAATATCTTGGTAAATTTAATTTGATAATGGGATACACATTTAGTGAGTATGCAGATATGCATCTTATGTACGTTCTTGCATCTTGCAATGCTTTGGAAGCAAGAAGGTTGTATGAAGAAAGATATCCTAATCGCAATATTCCAAATCAGAAAACATTTCAGCGACTTGACCAACGTCTAAGAGAGACTGGTGGGCGATTCCAGTTAATAAGGTAACATTATTGACTTTCTTTAAAGTTTTAGGAAGTTTTCCAAAAAAAGTACTAATGCTGGTGTGAGAAGAACAGTACGTACGGTGCAATTGGAGGAAAATATTTTGGATACTGTAGGTGATACTCCTTCAATAAGCACTCGAAGATTAGCCGCGCACAGTCAAGAACAGTTGTTTTACCCTTATCATCTGCAAAAAGTGCATCTACTACTTCCTGAAGATTTTCCTCGTAGAATCCAGTTCGCAAACTGGCTGTTAGATCAGCAACGAACAAACCCAAACTTCATTAGCACTATTCTTTTTACCGATGAAGCAGGGTTTACCAAAAATGGTATTGTAAATTTACATAACTCGCATGTATGGGCTGATGAAAACCCTCATGCCACTGTCGTTCATCATTATCAACATCAGTTCCAATCAATTAATGTTTGGGCAGGAATAATTGGCAATTTTTTGATTGGACCATGCTTATTGCCGTCACGATTGAATGGTGAACTTTATTTACAGTTCCTTCAGAACGCTTTTCTGGATTCAATAGAGCATTTGCCACTTGCAACCCGCCAAAGCATGTATTTTATGCATGATGGGGCCCCAGCTCATTTTAGCGTTGCTGTACGCGACCACCTGAATAACGTCTATCCAAATCGTTGGATAGGCAGAGGAGGTCCCATTGCCTGGCCTCCACGGTCTCCCGACCTAACGCCAATGGATTTTCACCTGTGGGGTCATCTCAAAACCTTGGTGTATTCCTCTCCGGTTGATACTAGGCAGGAACTTTTACAGAGAATCACATTTCATTGTGATGTGATAAGAAACAATGCTGGGTTGATGTGGCGAGTACAGCAGTCCTCTATTCGTCGTGCCCGCGAGTGTATCAGAGTTCACGGAGCCCATGTTGAACCCACTTATGAAGTTTTTAATTGATTATTTCTAATTAGCGTATTTAGGTTCAATCGTTGCAAGCTTTAGTGAGTACATTTCTAAACATAATTTTTGTTAAGGTGCCTTTCTGGGACAAAACTGCATTTCTAAGAATCTTTGTAATTTTGTCGTATTAAATAACCTAAACTAAAACTTTTTTGTTCCGGGAATGACTTTTGTATCACACTTTGTTGCAGACAAAAAAAATAAAAAACATGGTTCTTTTTAATAGAAATAAAACATTAATTCTTTTATTTTTTTTTCCTCGAAAACGGTTCATTTTATCGACAATGAACAAGAGTACCTTTTCTTTAGCTTAATGTTCAAGGTATCCAAATATGTTCTTTTTAACTCCTTATCATACAGGGTGTTAAAAATGTAAGCATTAAAATGTACAACCTAGTCCGCCCCTGGTAAACTAAACAAGCTAATTTAAATTTAAGGGCAGTATTTTAAGAGGTCCTTACTACTGTTTATCATATTAAATTTTCATTAAATTATAATAAGTAGTTTAAAAGTTATTCAAGAAAAATTTATTTCCAGTGGCGTCCTTTAGGAGGCCGTATCTCCGTAGGGAGGGCCGCTAGGAAAAAAATTATGGGAACTTGTCATCTTATTTTTTAATGTTCTATCTGAATCCGAGAGATTTCCCACATTTTCCCGGACACATTGTATAACATATTATCATATTAATCATTATTTTATTTGTAAACATTCATGCGTCTGCATCGCCTATGCTCATTCATGAAAGTCACGAACATAAATGATGCGAGTACGTAAACGTTACTGAACGCTCGCCTTGATACGGGCGTTAGACGCCTTCACGTTGTACTCCGCACTGCACTGAAACTTGCCCCTCTTTGCCGACTCTACATATAAGCTTAATATAAAGGAAGTATTCATATGCTTTTTTATACAAATCAGTCATTTATATTTATTAATAATCTAAAAAGTCAATTTATATCAATATTCATATTCATTCTGATCTAACATTTAATAAACATGTAAATCTAAAAAGGTGTCCTATAATACAAAGGTATTTTTATTAATATAAAATATTATTAAAAATCTGATGTGAAGAACACAATCCTATCCCAGGGCCATAGAATATATCTGAATACCTTTTGAATATGTGCAGCCCTAAAACTTTTTAAAATTTTTACTACAGCATTTTATATTATTTTGTTATTCTCACAACTGTTTATTGTGTATTATTATTTGTATAAATTGCATTATTTGAAATTTTCTGAGATGTACGAATATTTTTCGTTTAACGCGAACTTAATATAAATTAATATTACTTATGAATGCCGCCAAATTATTAACTCGCGGACATGTTATTAAAAAAATATGCATGTATTCATTTATAGCATGCTATTTTTGGCTCGCTTATCTCTTTACAATCCTACAATTTATCGCAATAAAACTGTTTATTTGAGAGAAGTTTTATCTATTTTTTTTACTGATAACGCTTAAGAAACGGCAAATTTTAGGGAAAAACGTCTTAATTTTTATTTGAACATAAACGTAAGTATTGTTAAGTTGGTTTCCGTGAACAATAAGAAATGCCACAGATTCATAAAATAATTCTGGACAACCCTGATAACACTTACTTTGCTGGACAAACTATTTCTGGTAAAGTCGAAGCAACATTTTTCAGACCGCAAAAAATTAGAGGTTAGTATATTGATAATTTTATTATAGTCGTTACTTCCTGGAAATTTATTTAAAATATATTTAGTGGACAGGAATATTTTATCAAACAAAATCAAAATAACTAAAATAAAATATAATAGTTGGATTTTTATAAATATTGTATAGAAAAATAAAGAATAATCTTTGAAATGTAGATTTATGAGCACAGATTCTATAAACGAGTATGTATTTTCTGAACCGCTTTGGATTATTTCCATAAAAATATTTACTTTGAAGATGCAGTATATTTAATTGGTAGATTGTCTCTAAAATTTAATAATAAATAAATTAATTAATAGAAACACGTTGTTAAAAAACACGCTCTGGTTGTGGCGGCGTGCTAACAATAAAGGAAATTATTTTAAATAAATAATTGGTCGTGCTGGTGATTCCCGTCAAAGGTCCGGAACGTCTGAAAAAAATGTAATCCTAAAGTCAATAAAAACTGATTGTATTTAAAAAAGTTCAATTAATAATATTTTCGGAATGTTCACCTCCTTGTTGAATGCAGGCTTGTACCCGTAAGCCAACAGAAGAAGTACTTATCCGAATTTCATACTTGTTTTGTCGGATTTGCTCGCCAGCCAAGTGAATACGATCCAACAACTATTCTCTTGTGTTCGAAACTTGCGCGTAGACTAAATTTTTCATGTACCCCCATAAATAAAAGTCAAGGGGATTAAGATCGGGTGATCTGGGTGGCCATGCAACAGGACCACCTCGACCAATCCATCTTGGATAATTGACGTTAACCCAATTTCGGACAGCAATTCCGAAATGTGGTGGTGCCCTATCCATGTGAAACCACATGTCTCGTCGAATATTCAGTGGGCCATCCTCTAAAAGAACTAGCAGTTCGTCAATAAGAAATTGAAGGTAATTATCCGCATTTAACCTTCCAGAAAGAACGACAGGACCAATCAACAAGTCATGTTGAAATTTATATGGGCGTATTGTTTTGGGATTTTCTGATGACCACCTGTGCAGGTTTCTCAGATTTGTAACGCCACTTCTCGTGAACTTAATCTGTTCAGAGGACTGTTTTGCAGAAATTAAAATGAAGCTAGGTAGAATAAACTAGACGAGCATAGTGGTCTGCCTCAAGCAAACCGTGTCCCCCGCAATGGTGATATGGATATAAGCCCTCACGTTTTAAAATTCGCCAAGCTGTCGTTCGTGGGACTCCTAGTTGTCAAGCGATTCGACGTACACTGAGAATTGGATTCCTTTAACAATAGCTACTGCTTCTTCCTCTAAGTCTGCTGGCAAATTTACTCCTCGGTCGAAAAGATAATCACGCAGTCCGCATTCCCGAAATTGTCTGTGTACTTCCAGCAACGTTCTATAATGAGGAATGCGCCTATCGGGAAACCGATGTCGGTATTCAATGACTGCTTGACGTGCACTGCCGTTACAGTAGCCACACACAAAATGCATGTCCGCATGCTCTTGAGAAGAAAATCGGTAAGGCATTTTGAATCAAGGAAACGTGTCCACTCACTAATAAGCTATTGTATGAACTGAAACATAATGTAATCCTTTATTAAAAAATGCAACGTTAACCATCATCTGAACATTTGTTTATTGTATGATATTCATGGTTCAGCACTTACGAAATAAGTAAGAACTTTCTTTATCATAAATAAATCTCCAGTACTCTTTTTTGTAGATCTCGAAGAAATTACTGTATGCTTACGACACGTGTTTATTTATTTTAGACAATATTAGACAATAAAGATTACCTTTGTGTTGCGAGCATGTCTCGATCAGACATGTGAAAAGCGTGTTGTATGATTTAACAACTTGTGGAGTAAGATGTTTTACTTACGAACGTTTGAAATAGAAGAAGGAATTTGTTAGAAGCGAACACTGGTTTGGAAACGGTTTTGTTTTATTGCACACAGAGTGGAGATAGGGATGGAGCTGACGATGTCTTGAATAATGAACTAATCAAAAGCGCGAGTTGAAAAGTTGTGATATCGATGAAACAAATATCATTAAAATATAAATTGAGAGAAAAGCTTTAAAATGATGTGCGACATGATATAATTATAAAGATGAGTACGTAATTAAATAACTTAAGTTTAAAAACGAAATGTAAACGAACGTTAGATATGAGTTGACCGTTCTCAGTCAGGTAGATGTCCAAGGGTCGGTCATAATTCGATAACAAAAGATTTTCTATTTGCAAATACGAATACACATAGAAAATGGCTAAGTTTAATTAATATTTTAAATTCAAAATATACGAAGAAAGAAATATTCTTTAAAATTAAATTAAAATATTCTTATATACAGGGTGTCCAGAAACTTCCTGACAAACGAAGACCGGAGATTCCTCTGATAATTTTAAGACAATTAAACCCAAATTCATCTAGTCCGAAAATGCTTCCTAAGGGAGCTAGGGTTCTTTGAAGATGCCGCCCTGTATTTATTTTTTTTTAAATTCCTCCAGAACGCTTCTATTTAGAAAAACAAAAACTGGTATGCTTATTTATCCTCCAGAGATGAATCGATTCCATCAATTGCGAATTTCTAGTACCGGTCATAGGCGTCCGTTTTGGGTAGGTCAACGGTTATTTTAAGGCATAACTTTTTTGTCTTTAACTTTTAAGCATTTGTGATACTAGATTATTAAATTTTCAGGTATTCCAGTACTAAAATGTACTCTTACTTTAAGTCGGTAGGATACACCGTTTTCTAGAAAAATCGATTTGTAAATTTTTCGCTTTTTCTTCATTAAAGTTCAATTTATTATGTACCTACTTATTTTTAGCGACGAAGTTGGCTTGGACTATCAAGGCATGGATGAAAATTAATTTAATAAATTAAAAACAAATTATTTATTACAATGGAACGAAACTAACAAAAAAAGAACAAGTATCAAAGGTAGATTGTTACAAAAGTTGCTCGATGTGATGACCATTAGTCTCTATGCATAAGTTTACCCTTTTGCTTAGACCGAATTCTTGCAAATTCTTGCAAAAATTCCAAAGTTATTTCTAAATTCGTTGCAAGCATCTTGTATCCTTAGCCAGAGTTGTGCGCGATTTTGTATCGGAACGGAATAAACAAATGCTTTTATGTATCCCCAAACACAATAATCGCAAGGATTCAAATCCGGCGACCTTGCTGGCCAAGCAACTGGACCGCCTCTTCCAATCCAATGGTCTTCGTAGTTATTATCTAGAAAGTCTCGTACATTCCTGCTAAAGTGGGCCGGACAGCCGTCCTGTAGAAACCATAAGTTTTGCCGAATATTTAAACGCACCTCATCTAACAAATCAGGTAAAATATTTTGCAGGAAATGTAAGTAATCAGCACCATTTAAACGAGCAGGTAATTCCACAGGTCCAAGTAGATAATCGTCAACTACTCCTATCCAGACGTTTATGCTAAACCCATGCTGATGCTTAAAT
This sequence comes from Melolontha melolontha, assembly GCA_935421215.2. Classification (NCBI taxonomy): domain Eukaryota; kingdom Metazoa; phylum Arthropoda; class Insecta; order Coleoptera; family Scarabaeidae; genus Melolontha; species Melolontha melolontha. The sequence continues at coordinate 9,182,551 of OW285241.1, forward strand.
TCTTGAACAACGTGGGGATTGTCACCAACGTACGAATAATAATGTGCATTATGTACATTAAAAATTCCATTTTTTGAGAATGTAGCTTCGTCACCAAACAAAATGTTCCTGAAGAAATCTTCATCTTGATTTTTCTGATTTTGTAACCATCTAGCGAATTCTACGCGAGCAGGAAAATCTCCTTCTAGCAGTGCTTGCACCTTTGTAAAATGAAAAGGATATAAATTTTCTTTGTGTAAGATATTTCCTACGGAAGATTTTGAAATTGTGGGGTACATGGCAGATAGTCTTCGAACGCTAATTTCTGGATTTTCCTCAACTTCCATTAAAATAACATCTTCATGATCTGCTGTTACATCATTATGTCTCCCTGTTTCATTATTTTTTGGGACCACTGAACCTGTTTCTCTTAATCGTTGATGAAGAGCTGTAAATGTTGAGTGAGTGGGATGCTGACGATTGGGAAATTTTTCAGCGTATCTACGTTGCGCCGCTCGAGCGTTACACCTCATTTCGCCATAAACTAAATGCATATCGGCTTATTCCTCATTAGTAAAAAACATTTTTTTAAAAATTGAAATCGTTGTGTTTGAATAACACAAAGTAAAAAATGAAAAGATAAACTTCGCGAACTGACAACAATTTGACAATGAAAAACGTAGGTTTTACTTCTGTTGGCAGTTCAGAGCTAACTATTGCAAAAAATAAAAAATTGACCTTTAATGAAGAAAAAACGAAAAATTTACAAATCGATTTTTCTAGAAAACGGTGTATCCTACCGACTTAAAGTAAGAGTACCTTTTAGTACTGGAATATCTGAAAATTTAATAATCTAGTGTCACAAATGCTTAAAAGTTAAAGACAAAAAAGTTATGCCTTAAAATAACCGTTGACCTACCCAAAACGGACGCCTATGACCGGTACTAGAAATTCGCAATTGATGGAATCGATTCATCTCTGGAGGATAAATAAGCATACCAGTTTTTGTTTTTCTAAATAGAAGCGTTCTGGAGGAATTAAAAAAAAAATAAATACAAGGCGCCATCTTCAAAGAACTCTAGCTCCCTTAGGAAGCATTTTCGGACTAGGTGAATTTGGGTTTAATTGTCTTAAAATTATCTGAGGAAACTCCGGTCTTCGTTTGTCAGGAGAGTTTCTGGACACCCTGTATACACGAAGTGTAACAATGTGATCATTATCAAACATATAAATTTCAATTGCTACAATAATAATAATATATTCATTTGCAACTAGATAAATCCAATTACATGAAATTGGAGTAATATCAACATGACTGTCCAAAAGAAAATAACAGTAATAATAGCGTAATAACGGCTGATTTTTTTTAAGCTAGCAACAATTCTTCAATTTTATGTTTACATATCCTGTTTTTAAATTGTAATTTATACATCACGATTTCATTATTTTAAATCCTAATTTATTAGCAAACTTAAACAATTAACAATTCATTTCTTTCGATTTTTTTAAGGAATACTTTTACATATTAATGGGTGTGCTAAAGTAAAGTGGACCTCAAGTATTGGAACTCCCAATATAGTATTTGTCAACAGTAAAACATATTTTGATTCAAAACATTATGCCCTAGGAGGCGAAGATGGTAAGTTAAAGTTTGCGATATTTTATATAAGGAAATGTATAGTTCGTTTCAGCTTATTTTAATTTGATTAAATAGAAACTATGCACCTTTACAACATCCCCTGGTGTAAGAGATCACCTAACGATAATGTAAATAAGATTCAGGTACCCTGCGCCGTAGATGCGTAGGGGTGTATTTTGCAATATTCGTGCAATCATTTATAAATCTATATTCGAAGGTATTTCTCATTTTCTTGTCCGCAATGATAATATAAAATAAAAAGTTGGTGTTTCTTGGGAGTAGTGGCCAGGCAATTAAAACAATAGAAAAAACATATCAAACAAACAAAACACCTTCGATTTTGAAAATACCTCTATACTTACATCTGAAAAAAATAAAGCAAGAAATATATTAGAAAGAATCCACATACAAAAAAAGGACAAATTCCATAGATGATAAAACAGACATAAATAACCTCTCAACAATATATCTGTCCATTATATAATCCCCCCTACGTATAGCGACACTACAAACATACAAAAATAAATTTAACATTTGTAATCTTATCATCCTTTTAACATTTTCAATAAATATTACAGTTTTTAAAAAGACACTATATACAGCGTGAGTTTTTTTGAATGTTTAGCATTGGGATCTCAGAAACTACTGGAGATAGAAAAACGCTTAAATGGGGAAAGATGCGCAGTTTTACGAGTTTGATTTAAAACTGCTTTTGTTTCTCCGATAACTTTCATGGCTTATTAGATATTCAAAGAAAACTAAATTTTACGATTTTCTTTAAACATGCTTACCATCGTTAATAGTAATTTTAGAGAAAAAGTGTTCAGACAAAAGTTTTAGATAATTTTACGCCAAATAAAACTATGTAGCTAATATTTTTTTTTCGTTCACCATTATCGAGTTATGACACAAACTTGTGTTTTTTTAAACGGAAACCATAGTTGGTTTTGACATAATTAAAAAGCTTATTTTTTGCTGATTACAATGATATAAGGTTTGATAAGGTTATTTTAAAAAATAAAGAGGATATAGACATTTTTATGGTTTTTATGGAAAACAATTGAATTTCGAACTGATAAAATACAAACCAAACGAAAACTTATTTTGAAATCTTATGTAGTAATAAAATGAAAACTATAAGAACTTTTATTAAGGGCACACAACATTATTAATGTTCAAAAATACCTCCATTATTATTAATACACAAATTGCATCTCTTCACAACAGAATTTGTAGCATTGCGGACTTTACGCCAATCGATGTTATTAAAAGCAACTAAGACAGCTTCTCTTAAATCGTCGATTGTTTCATATGTTCTTTTGTATACTGTGTCCTTTAGTACACCCCACAAGAAAAAATCCAAAACTGATAAATCAGGGGATCTAGCCGGCCATTCAATGGGTGCATTTGTCCTATCCATTGATTAGGGAAGTCCAAATTTAAATAATTTCTAACATTCAGTTGATTGTGCGGAGGCGCTCCGTCATGTTGAAACCATTGCAGCATTGCTCGGGTTCTTAAATTTAAATTATCTAACATTTACTCGAAATCTTGTTGTAAAAAATTAAGATAACGATTACCAGTTAGTGATCCATTAAAAATAAAAGGAGGAAGAACAGTTGATCCTATAACACCACACCACAAAAGCAAGCTTTTTAATGATGTCAAAACCAACTATGGTTTCCATTTAAAAAAACACAAGTTTGTGTCATAACTCGATAATGGTGAACGAAAAAAAATTATTAGCTACATAGTTTTATTTGGCGTAAAATTATCTAAAACTTTTGTCTGAACACTTTTTCTCTAAAATTACTATTAACGATGCTAAGCATGTTTAAAGAAAATCGTAAAATTTAGTTTTCTTTGAATATCTAATAAGCCATGAAAGTTATCGGAGAAACAAAAGCAGTTTTAAATCAAACTCGTAAAACTGCGCATCTTTCCCTATTTAAGCGTTTTTCTATCTCCAGTAGTTTCTGAGATCCCAATGCTAAACATTCAAAAAAACTCACCCTGTATAGTACTGAAACGTCAACATAAATTAAATATTGTTTCATTTACCTAGCCGCTATTCCCAAGAAACATCTACTTTTTATTATATATTTCTATTGTAATTGTATGTTCAATGCAATTTTTTCATTTTTCTAGCGTTATATTGGCAATCGCTTCTCGAATACGATGTAAAACTACTGCTCTGGATTTGGGATGATCATTAGTGCGGCGAACATATTCCCTCAATTGATATATGAATAATATGAATTTGTTAGGTGTGCAGGAGAATTTAGTTCATCGTTGCTAGTTGCGTATTCAGGAGAATGGACTAATTTTTAAACATTTACCTATATTCCTATAAAAATTTTTTCATGAAACTACATTTAGTTTTCATTGCCAAAGTTTGTAAAGAGGTGAATCACTCTGTATAGTGAGAAATTGAAAACTGATTCTTCTTCTTCTACTTTGTCGTGTTCTCATGACTGAGAAATCGTGATCCCATCTCTAAGTACAGTTGTTCATTTTTTCTTACTACGTTTCACGGTCTTTAGTTTCTGCTAAAAGGTCTTGGCAATGGTGTGCCTGTTATCTTTTGCATCAATACACCACATTTAAAACGCATCTATATTTTTCCTGCCAGAGGCTTTGATTGTCCATGACTCAACTCCGAACAGAAAAATCGAGAATATCAGGGATTTAACTAACATGGTTTCAGTGCTTCTCGTAATTTGCCGGTCTTTCCGTATCTTGTTCAGGTTCGTCATTTCACCTCTCGCCATTGAAAGACGTCTATTAATTTCTTTTTCACATCTTCCTTGATTGCTTATAAGTGTTTCAAGGTATATGAAATTATTGGCTTCTTCCGCATTTAATCGATTGCCTTGTGGAAGTATGTTTCCTCTGTCAGTCTATAATTACTTTAAAAGCACGCAAAAATCCTTCATAAATTACTAATTTTTATGTATCCCAAGAGTATCCAAATATCTAGGCTACCAGAAATTGGGCACACGAAAAAACCTTTAAAAAAACCGTGCAAAATCAGGCAAAGTTACCTTAAAAACAATAAAGAACTTTACAATTTTTTTAATTTTTAAACACCATAATATGCTTTTAATTTCTGGACCAAGCCAATTGGCGCAAGCAAAAATCAAATCATTCGGTTTTCAACACCCCAAAATGGTTTTTATTTTTGGACCAGAGCAATTAGTGCGTAAGAAAAAAGGAAAATTAGTTCTAAATGGTTATTAAAATTATTGAAAAGAAGATCAAAGTTCCTATTTTTTAGATACTCCATTCATTGACGGAACAGGATAATAATTGCTAAAATTAAAAAAATGTGTCGACAGTGCTATTGTCGAAAAGAAAAAACAAAACAAAATTCTTGTTCAACTTCCTCAGTGTTCAATGCCCCAATATTTAATAAAAAAAAGGTTTTCGTTCCAACAACAATCCGATCTATTCTTACAGCATCTCCTCTTTCACGACAGCTTATACCGTTTATACGTATGTGTCTATCGAGGAGAATCATCGGCACGACCATAAATAGAATCTCCAAAATCGAGATATGTTTTGAAAATATTTGGCAACAATCAGTGTTGCCCATCAATTTTCGTGGGTCGTCAATATTCGCTTATTTTTATGTATCCCAAAACGAATTTTCATTTCTGGGACAAGCCAATTGGCACATGCAAAAATCATTGAAAAATGACCAAGAAATCACCCAAAATCATAAACAATTCCCCTCAGAAACAACAAAAAAAAACCCGATTTTTACATCTCCAAAAGAAAATATTAAAATCAACCAATATAGCCCCCCATCATCAATTCACAAGAAGTCTCAAATATGAAAATCTACAAAAAGTTTCTAGCACATATCTTGTGGTAGCAAAATTTTTAGCATATTTTTACAGAATTAAGAAATACTGAAAAAAACAAGTCAATCAACGGGAGGAAACGTACAGACGGCGTTTCGTTCTGGTTGGAACTTTTCAATGCACGGCATTCCTCGAAGTCGGACATTGCTTTTTCATTTCTATACTTTCTGTATATATAGTTAACATTTGGAACTTACTGCAAGTGAGAATTAATGAATATTAAATCACATTCTTACATGTAAATGTCGACTTATGTGGTGCGTTCATAACTACAATCCGACAAACTAAGTTTGTACTAGTATGCAGAACACACCCTTTCGCGACAACGAACTTCCTGGTAATTAGGTTAATTAAGAATTAAGAAATACTGAAAAAAAACAAGTCAATCAACGGGAGGAAACGTACAGACGGCGTTTCGTTCTGGTTGGAACTTTTCAATGCACGGCATTCCTCGAAGACGGACATTGCTTTTTCATTTCTATACTTTCTGTATATATAGTTAACATTTGGAACTTACTGCAAGTGAGAATTAATGAATATTAAATCACATTCTTACATGTAAATGTCGACTTATGTGGTGCGTTCATAACTACAATCCGACAAACTAAGTTTGTACTAATATGCAGAACACACCCTTTCGTGACAACGAACTTCCTGGTAATTAGGTTAATTAAGAATTAAGAAATACTGAAAAAAACAAGTCAATCAACGGGAGGAAACGTACAGACGGCGTTTCGTTCTGGTTGGAACTTTTCAATGCACGGCATTCCTCGAAGACGGACATTGCTTTTTCATTTCTATACTTTCTGTATATATAGTTAACATTTGGAACTTACTGCAAGTGAGAATTAATGAATATTAAATCACATTCTTACATGTAAATGTCGACTTATGTGGTGCGTTCATAACTACAATCCGACAAACTAAGTACTAGTATGCAGAACACACCCTCTGCAGAACACACCCTATTTTTACAGGTAAAAAGAATAATTTTGAAGGTGTAAAATACACAAAGAATATGAAAATGAAAAATCGATGAAATAACAAAAACCATATACACACCTCCTGTCATAAAAAATACAAAACTAAGTTATAAAAAAGGCATATCAACGGGTCTACTTTGTTTAACCCTAGGACTACCGAGCGGGTCCAATAGACCCGAAATGATTTCTAACCATTGTTTTATCGTACTTATAGTCGGGATAATTTCCTGGTATTAATAGACTTTTAAGTACGAGTTATAGCCATAAAATTTTGACAAAAAATTATTTTAGAAATAATGGTTTTGGCAGTATAAAAATATTTTCGCGATTTACCAACCGGGTAAGTAAAGTGAGTGTGTTTTACAATGATAGTGGTCCGCTTATAAATTCTGGGCTTCCCCGCTGCTATAAACCTTTCTTGGCATTACCCGATTTATACAGAAAGGGTAAATCCCTTTATCATGCGGTTTCTGGGGATTTTACGTGTTCCAGCATTTCTGGATCTTTTATTGCGGCTATTTTCTACTTTGCGTTTTACTCATTACGGAAAATGGATCGTAAAAATAAGGAATACCTTACATAATAACAGCTAGCGGTGATAGTAGTCTAAATGAGTGACGTTGAATACAATAGCGGATATGAAGCTTCAGACTATGATGGAGAGGTAGATGTAGTGGAAAGCCTCATCGATGGAGGTGATACAAGCACAGCAGAAGAATCAAACAGCGAAAAATCTGTTGAGAGCAGCGATGATGACCACAACAGAAATCCGGCTGGGGCTAATTCTTTGATATCAAAGAACAAACAAGTTCTTTCGTACCAAGATCCTATTTTACCTCTTCACGGAAGATAATCACGACACAAAGACACTTTACGAGAACGTTCAGGCCCAACACGTTTTGATAATCGCGAGATCGATACACCTGCTTCTTCTTTTTTGATTTATTTTCGTAAACCTATTTTTGAAATTGTCCTATAGTGGACGAATGAAGAAGGAGATATTGCTTTCGGCAAAAATTGGAGAAAAATGGATGTCCAAGAATTGAAGATATTTATTGGAGTTTTGATACTAATAGGTGTGTATATTTTGTCGGTCTGAATATAGGCACGGTGGTGTTGCAGTGTATGTTAATTGAGGCTAAACCGCTTAAAATAATAACAGACTATTGAATTGCGAGGAATTTCTCTACTGTTGCTGTACACCAGGTGTTGGCTGCATATGGTGGTCCTGGACGGTTGCCCGTTTTCGGAACAATATTTCATAAGACCTTTTGTTTTCGATCGGTGGATGCGGCGATTGTGAAGCGATATATTGGAGAAATGAGGAGTAATAAGTCATGTGGAACTGATGGGATAAGTAACTTTATCTTGAAATCAGTGAGGTATGAAGTGTCCGAGGTGCTGTCACATATAATAAATAGATATTTTGGTGAAGGAAGTTTTCCATCATGTCTAAAAATTGCAACTGTTACACCTTTATATACAAAAATGGATCCTACGAAAATTGAAAATTATAGACCTGTATCGGTTTTAAGTTCGATATCCAAACTTATTGAGAGAGTGGCTCATGATCAAGTGGTGGATTTTGTGGATAAGTATGGGCTCTTTAGTCACAGCCAACATGGATTTAGGAAGCATAGGTCTACTGAAAGTGCCATTTTTGACTGTTCTGAGTTTGTCCACAGATCTATTGATGATAACAAGTACGTAGCGGGGATATTTTTTGATCTATCGCGTGCTTTTGATTGTGTTGACGTCGGTATTGTAACTGATAAATTATACAATCTAGGAGTTCGGGGAGTTGCATTGGATTAGATTTCCTCCTATTTGAGTGGCAGAAGGATGATTGTTCGGGTGGGCCATTCTGTGTCGTCTGAGACGGAACTTGATCTGGGTGTTCCGCAGGGTTCGGTTCTTGGGCCGTTGGTGTTCTTGCTGATGGTGAATGACTGCCGCATGTCTTCTCGCATGGATATCCGGTACTTTTCGCAGACGATACCTCTGTGATGGTGACTGGGTCGACGATTGATGAGCTTGAGCGGCGGTTGGACGAAACAGTTAGTGAAATGGGTGGGTGGTGTGAGTCTAATCGTTTGCTGTTGAATCGTGATAAAACAAAATTCATTTATTTTCATAAACGCAAAACTGTTCCGGATAATGTGTCAATAAAAAATTTTGTCTTATTCTTATTCTTAAATGTATTCTTATTGTCACTGGGTGTGTATATTGATGCCAGACTTACGTGGAACCTGCACCTTGACAGCGTTTGTAAGAAGATGAGTAGTTCATATTATGTGATAAGACAGTTAAAGTCATTGCTCAGTGGTGATAGGTTGCTTGATGTTTATTATGCATTAGTGTATTCCGCTATGTCTTATAACGTCATTGTCTGGGGCGGTGCAACGAAGTGGAAGAGAGTATTTGTAGCACAAAAAAAAATTATTAGGTTAATCTTTGATATACCGCACAGGAATTCATGTAGAAATATCTTTAAAAGTGAAAGAATTCTTACATTCCCTAGCATTTTTATCTATAAGGTTGTGCTATATGTTAGGGACAATTTGAATAGATTTGTCAGAAATGGTAATTATCATCAATATTTTACTCGACATCGCGATAGGATTTCTGTTCCTATGCATGGTCTAGCTTTATATGAAAAGTCACCAGTATATGTCTGTTTGAAAATTTATAATAAACTGCCGAAACAGATACAGACAGAGAGTTGCTCTAGAAGATTCAAAAGAAATGTGAAAGAGTTTCTTCAAGAGAAAGTGTTTTATGAATTGGGCGAGTATTTTAATATGTAGTTGTTTCTGTTGCTTTGCAATTTTACAATTTTGTAATTACTGACAATGTATTTTATTGTGTTTCTTGTTGTACTTTTTTTTTGTATTTTTTTGACGTTTCAATCCATAATATTGGCTTTTGAATAAAGATATATTATTATTATTATTATTATTATTATTATTATTATAAAAATCTTATAACGAGGACGTAACACAACTTTGGAACAAAAACAATAGTCGAAAAATCTTTGGTACTATTATCGCTCGAAATAGATTTCAAAATATACTTCGTGTACATAGATTCGACGATGCGGCGGAAAGACGAAGAAAAAGGAGTGGCGAGAAAATAGCACCAATACGAAAATGCTTTGAGTAATGGAATACTTATTTACGATTTAGATGGGTATGTACCAAATTGGTGTATGACGGTTGATGAACAGCTTGTAACTTTCAGAGGCAGATGTACCTTTAGACAATATATTCCATGAAAACCTGGACGATATGGAATAAAAATTTGGGCCATTTGTGATAGTGTAACAACCTATGCATGGAAACTGGAAATTTATCCTGGAAAGCAGGGAGAGGAAAGAAACAAGAATCAGGGCGAAAAGGTTGTAGAACGTTTAGTAGAAGAAATTGAAAACTCTGGCAGGAATGTCACCAGCGACAATTTCTTTCCTTCCTACAATCTTGCAAAGTATTTGTTATCAAAAAACCTAACATTAGTTGGTACGATCCGTAAAAATAAGCCTGAATTGCCATCTTCATTTGTTGAGACAAAAAAATCGTCCAGTGTTTTCCACACAGTTTAGTTTTACAGACGATGCGATGATTATTTCGTATTGCCCAAAGAAACGCAAGCTTGTAACGTTGCTGAGTACTCCGCACAGTGAGAAAAATGTTGATAATGGCCAAAAAAAGAAACCTCCGTTACAATAAAACAAAAGGTGGCGTAGACAACATGGACAAAATTACACCGATCATACACCGTGAAAAGGTTGACGAAGAGATGGCCTCTTGTGGTTTTTTATAACATGATAGACATCAGCGCCATGAACGCATACATACTATGGAAGGTCTCGAAACCTAATTCAGCTTTTGATTTGAAAAAGACTCTAATTGAACTAGGAAAGGAGCTAGCAGAATCCAAGGACCACGAAAAACCAGAAGAAACTGAAGCATCTACTAGTTCTGAGATTCCAAGAAAGAAGAAGAGATGTGATGTTTGTCCATCTTCAAAAGGCAGAAGAACAAGAACAACTTGTGCACGTTGTAAAACCAATGTATGCGGTTAACATTCAGTAGTTATATGTAAGAAATGTGTTTAACCCAGTTTTACTTTTATGTAAGTCATTTATAAATTTAATTTTTCAATATGTCTTATTATTATTACTGCTTCGGTTTATTCTAATGGTCTTTTCTTATGTTGAATAAAATAAAAGTCAAATATAATAATGCTTACGCTATATTAAATTCAAAATAATCGCCGAATATTAGTTCAAACCCAGCATATAATAATACGGGTCCAATGGACCCGCGCGGTAAGTAGCGATAGGCCCGGTAGTCCTAGGGTTGACTTGAAAATTTCTCAATACAATACTGATGTCACCTCTTCCATGTGATGATAGCTTCATAATCAGCAATGACATAAGGACAGAATTATCCTTCCGTACTATCAGGATAATAATATTGAAAATGGAGTAAAAGGAGAAGAAAATAATAAACTAAGAAAGGGAAAAGCAGAGAAAGTGAGTAAGAAGGATAATCATAATAACTAATACTGGAAGCTGGCGACCTGGAATATCAAAAGCATAAATGGCAAAGAGAAGGAACTAGAAGATGAGTTTGAAAACATGAAAGTGGATGTATTAGCAATAACTGAACCAAAAAAAAGGACAAGGAGTAATGAAACTTGGAAATGACCACATAATGATCTACAGTGGAGTCCCAAATGACCAAAGAGCCTGTGCAGGCGTCGGATGCATCATAAATAGGAAAATGGCGAAAGAAATCTATAAATGGGAGGCAATTTCCGAAAGAATATTAACCATTGAGCTAAGACAAAAACATAGTGGAAGAATAAGAACAGTTATAGTAGTATATGGTCCAAACGAAGATGACAAAAAAGAGAATAAGGATAGGTTCTGGAATAATCTAACAATAACAACAGAAAATACAAAAGGAAAAATATATATAGTGGGTGATTTCAATAGTAGAGTGGGGTTAAGAGACGATATATACAGCAGAGCAATAGGCAACCATGGGGATATCACGAGAAATCATAATGGAGTACGGATGCTGGAATTCTGCCTAATGAATAGTCTAATTATTACTAATACCTTTTACGAACACAAAGATATAAATAAGTTCACAAGAGAAGTGAAAAGCAGAAAGGAGAAATCCATAATTGACTACGTACTAGTTGAAAGTAACAACCGAAAAACAGTCATAGATACTAAGGTACACAGAGGACCGGAAATTGGGAGCGATCACTATGTGGTATTAACAAAATTTAGAGAGGAAATATGTGAAACAGAGAAAACCAACCACATACTTCAAAATAAAATTAAGTCCACAACTTTAAAGTCATATAAACTACGGAACAAAGAAACAGCAAAAAAATATGAACACGTACTAACAACAAAATTAACATATGGCTTTAAAGGAACTGAAAACAGTAGCGTCGAAGAATTGTGGAATTACTTTAAATCTACCCTGATAGATACTACTAAATAAATATGTGGTGTAAGTGTAAGTAATGGAACAGAAAAATACACCTCATTGTGGAACACCGAAATAGCAGCGCAAGTGAAAATCAAAAAACAGGCATGGAAAGATTACTTAGCAGATGGAGTAGCGGGAAAATACGATATATATAAAAGAGAGAGAGGAAAGGTTAAAGAACTAGTAATAAAAGCAAAAAGGGACAAATGGAAAGTGTTTGGAGATAATATGGAGAAAGACAGCAAAGAAAATCAGAAACTGTTTTTTAGAACACTAAAATCGTTCAGAAAGGATAGTAAGTCGGAAACACTTTTTATAAAGAACAACAATGGAGAAATATTGACAGAAGATGAAGATATAATAGCTAGATGGAAAGAATACTTCGAACAAATGTTAAAGAATGGAAACTATACACAAGACGACCTAACGGAGGTGGAAGAGAATGAACCAGCAATAGAGGAAGAAGATAAAATAACAATGGAGGAAATCCAGACAGTAATTAGAAAGCTGAGAAATGGCAAAGCACCGGGATATGATAAAATAAGTTCAGAAATGATTAAATGTATGGGACAGAAGGGAACGGAATTATTGCTAAAATTATTTAATAAAATCTGGATCGAAGAAAAATTCCCAGAAGATTGGCAAGTAGCACATATAGTACCCATACATAAAAAAGGAGACAAAAAAAGAATGCAGTAATTACAGAGGTTTGACATTATTATGTACCACTATGAAGATGTTCGACCAAATAATAGATATGAGTTAGATCGACTGTAGAAAGTTCACTACACGAATCACAGAGTGGATTCCGAAGTGGTAGAAGCACCCAGGACCACATATTTATGATAAAACAACTAGCACAAAGAGCAATACAAGAGAAACGAAAAACGTATCTCGCTTTTGTGGATTTGGAAAAGGCTTTCGATACGGTGCCTAGACATATAGTTTGGAAAATACTACAAGAAAGAGGAATAAAATGCAAGATAATACGCATGCTGAAAAAGATCTATAGTAATAACGTAAACGTGGTTATTAGAAACAATATGAAGTCGGAGCCATTTACAACACACACAGGATTGAGACAGGGTGGAAGTTTAAGTCCCTGCTTGTTTATTATATTTATGGATAATATAATAAAGGGATGTACGAAGAGAACAAAAACATTCACAGTGGGTTACATAAATTTACAACGAGTCGACATTTCCGAAGGGGTATTCGCGGACGACATAGTGATCATCGCTAAAAGTGAGGAAGATTTGCAGAAGAACTTAGACATATGGAACGCAACACTCAGGGAGAATGGAATGAAGATGAACAAAAGTAAAACAAAAGTGATGCTAATAGGAGAAGAAGGAGACAACACGAATACAGAAATAGAAGGGACAAAAATAGAACAGGTACAAACATTTGATTACTTGGGTGTGACCATAGACGTAAAAGGAACACAAGAAGCGGAAATTAATAACAGAATACAGAAAACGTTAAACTTATACCACACAATGAAAAAGAAATTCACAAATAGAACAGAAATAGCAAGAGAAACCAAAATAAAAGTTTACAAAGCGATATACAGACCTATATTAACTTATGGTTGCGAGTCGTGGGTCTTGAGCGAGAAACAGAAAAGCAGTTTACAGGCCCTTGAGATGAAATATCTACGAAGAGTTAGAGGAGTCACTAAGCTAGATAGAATGAGGAACATTGAGATTAGACAAGAACTGGGAGTAGACTCACTAATGCAATATATCGAGAAACGCCAAATGAGTTGGTGGGGACATATGCAATGTATGAATGAAGAAAGACCAGCGAAGAGAGTATGGAAGACGAAAAACCTGAAGCGCAGAAGAAGAGGCAGACCCAGAAGGACTTGGAATGGAGTGATAGCGGAGTTGTTTGCAAAGAAAGAAACAACATGGTTGCAGGCTAAGAGGTTGGCCAGAGACAGAGATGAATGGCGAAGATATATTCAAACACACGGAGAAACGCATTAACTTTTATTATACCCTACACCAATGTTTGGTAAATGGGTGCAGATTATACATACATACATACTATCAGGATAATAATATTGCGATAATTTGAAAATCTCATATCATTAGGCGGTATGAGTGCTCCCCGATGACAAACGATTTGTTAACATACGAGTTAATTCAAGCCATATAAGAATATGTATCATTATTTGCTAATCCAGAGACTGACTGTCTCCAGACCTAATTTCGTGCTTTCTCTCGACACCCGTTCTAGCATTGTTTGCATCTCGTCCTATGTTGTACGCTATTAATTTAGTATCATCCGCATCTTAAATTTGTAAGTTTCCTCTCTCCAATTGAGACTCCTCCTTCATAGTGATCTAGTGGGTTAAAATGTCTCGGAAAGAATACTTATCGTACTCCTTTTCGTAGTTTTAAGTTAAGTTTGATCAAAATCTAAGCTTGATATTTCGTAAGATTTCCTTGTTAATATTAACTGTTTATCTCTGTAGGCAAAAAAATGAGATTACCTACTGGAACCCATATTTGCAATTTCTCCTTTACACTACCACTTAATGTACCAGCATCGTTTGAAGGCCCATATGGCAACATCCGTTACACAATTAAAGCCATAATCGAAAGACCGTCGAAGTGGAATATAAATACCAAACTAGAGATCACCGTCATTTCACATTACGACCTCAATATGTTTCCTAATCTGCTGGTAAGTTTCGTATTCTGGCATAGTCATCTTTGATAATCATTAATAAAATTTCAGACCACTGCCAAAGTAAATGCAGATAAATATTTTTATTATACGTGTTGCAAAAAAGGAGCCGTAACGGTGGCGATGCAGATTCCAAAATCTGGTTACGTCTTCGGCGAACAGATACCTATTACTGTCGAAGTAGATAATTTGTCTGATATTGTCATAGAAAATGTCAAATTGAAATTCCAACAGGTACCGTAAGTGCTGTAAATACATATATAAAAATTACGTGTATGTTCGTGATCGCTAAACTCAAAAACCACTGGACCGATTTTGACCAAATTTTATATGCATGCTCTATGCGCCGTGAGTAGTGTTTCTGTGTAGTTTGAAGTTCGTCCGACAGATGGCGCAATATTTAGTTTTTTTGGGTTTTTGCACCGTAACTCAAAAACTACTGGACCGATTTTGACCAAATTTTATATGCATGCTCTATGGGCCGTGAGTAGTGTTTCTGTGTAGTTTGAAGTTCGTACGACAGATGGCGCAATAGTTAAGTATCCCGACACCGACTCATACATAACCTCTTTTCGTGAAAAGTGCGTGGGAGTCAAACGAAAAAAAATAACTTATTAAATTGAAGTTTAATTTATTTAAATTAAATATTACATACATTTTAATAAATTAACCCAAGGTGTTAGTGAAAGTAAATTAATTGCATTATTAACTTATTAAATTGAAGTTTAATTTATTTAAATTAAATATTACATACATTTTAATAAATTAACCCAAGGTGTTAGTGAAAGTAAATTAATTGCATTATTGAAAGCTATTGAAGAAAGTAAACAAGCAACAGGTAAGACAACAAAGGGCAGCCTCCCTACCCCAACAATAACAAAAAAAAAATAATAAATCATAAAAAACGTATATTGCAGTACAAAATGCCACGCCCACGTGCAAATATTGGTCGCCGTGCACGGGACACGAATCATATGAGTGTGCTGCGCTCACAGCAGACACAAGAGGAGCGCGCAGAAGACAACGAACAAGCCAGGAATCGAATGTCACTTTTACGCCAAATTTCTTACAAGAAAATAGCGAAATACGGAACGAACAACAACGTGCTGCGAGAAGAGCCTCCAGAGCAGCAATACACAATACCAATCACATTTCTTTTATGCGTCTTGCATTTAATTACGATCCGACAATTGATTATAATGTACATCCCAATATTAATATCGGTAGCATGGATCAATTATGTGTCCATTGCAAAGCATTTAAATATAAAAAGGAAACACCTGGCTTATGTTGCGCAAATGCTGCCACAACTAAGCCAACCACCGGAACCATTACTTTCATTGGTGTCTGGAACAACACCACAATCAAAACATTTCCTAACCCATATACGAGGTTATAATAATTGCTTTCAAATGACGTCATTTGGTGCTGACAATATTGTTAGTGGAAGTTTCATGCCAACATTTAAAGTACAAGGACAAATATATCACAAAGCATGATCCTTATTGCCTATTCCTGATGAAGAATACAACTTTTTGCAGATATATTTCCTTGGCAATTCTGAAACAGAGGTCACCACCAGATGTGCAATTGCTACGGGACTACGCCGCAACATTGTAGAATCATTACAAAATTTATTCCATCAGCATAACGAATTGGTGAAATTATTTAAAGTTGCAGTAGACCGAATGCCATCCGATAATCACAAAATAGTTATAAAAGCTGATAAAACACCAGTAGGTGAGCATCCACGACGATTCAATGCACCAACAATAAATGAAGTTGCTATTGTAATTGTTGGTGATCAGTTCGAGCCAAGAGATATAATTTTACATCGAAGAAATGATCAATTGCAACGAGTACCTGAAACACATCGCTCATATGATGCGCTCCAATATCCAATACTGTTTTGGGAAGGAGAAGATGGCTACCATTTTCAATTAGAAATGTTAAACCCAACTACTGGTAAATTTTAAAAAATGTTATTGCTCACAAAAATTTTATTTATATAGGTTATTTATTATAGGTAGTATTTAGTAAAACTATGGGAGGCTCTTCAACATACCTACATAAACACGGAAATAATAAAAGCCGTGAAGTCTTTATATGCGAGTTCCACATCTAGAGTCAAAACCAACGAAGGATTAACATCCGGATTCACAATAACCAAGGGTCTTAAACAGGGTTGCTGTATATCTCCGACACTATTCAAAATATACTTGGAATATTCACCAAAGACATGGAAACGGAAATGCAATAACATGGGAATGCCAGTGGATGACGACACGACAGTATATACCCTTTCTTTTGCGGACGACCAAGTAGTTATTGCACAAGATATACATGACATGGAATATATGAGCCGAAAGCGCATCGAAGAATACGGAAAATGGGGCCTGGATGTTAACATAGCAAAAACAGAGTATATGTGCATAGGCGGACAGCAAGAAGACCTACACCTAGCAACGGGACAGATCATCAAACATTGTAATATATACAAATACCTAGGAATGAAAATATCCAAGGATGGGACACTAGATGAGGCAATATCAGACAGAAATATACAGGGAAGAAGAGCTACTTCCATGCTGAACAGTATTCTGTGGGACAAGACCATTACAAAAGAAAATAAAAAAAGGATTTACAACTCCATCGTGAAAAGTATATTAACATATAGCTCGGAGGTGTGGCCGATAAAAGAAAAAACAAAAAGAAAGATAAAAGCCACGAAATGGACTTCTGGAGAAGAGCGGCAGGAAAATCCCGGAGAGATAGAGTCCCAAATGAAACCATTAGACAAGAAATGGGAATACAACATGACATTATAGATGACATTATAACCAAACAGCTAATATGGTATGGGCACGTCCAAAGAATGCCAGAACACAGAATCCCAAAGAAAGTGCTAAACTGGAACCCCCAAGGAAACCGAAAACGAGGAAGACCGCGCAGAAGCTGGGGAGACGGAGTGGACAAAGAAATTCGAGAGACGGATCTGGAGGAGGGCCTATGGATGAACAGAGGGGAATGGCGATTAGGAATCGGAAGACGTAAAACGTTCTAGCCCGATATATATATATATATATATATATATATATATATATATTTATTATAGGTGAAGAAACAAATAAAAAGATAAGTAGCATGAATTACTATGCGTACAGACTCATGATTCGGGAGAATATGGAAAATCATATTTTGAAATGCCGCCAACTGTATCATCAGTATGTTGTAGATATGTATGCAAAAATAGAATCAGAGCGGCTATTATTTATTCGCCTAAATCAACGTCAATTACGATCGGAGGAATATATTCATCTACGTGATGCAATTAATAATGATGGCAATTTCAATGATCTTGGCCGATTAAAAATTCTACCAGCTACTTATACCGGCAGCCTACGTCATATGTATGAATATTCACAAGATGCTAGGACATACGTTCGCAATTATGGTCGGCCTGATTTATTCATCACATTTACTTGTAACCCTATTTGGAATGAAATTAAAAAATGTTTATTGCCAGGACAATCGCAAACTGATCGTCATGACATCACAGCACGCGTATTTAAGCAGAAATTAAAGTCTCTGATGGATTTAATTGTAAAATCTAATGTTTTTGGCTTAGTTCGTTGCTGGATGTATTCGATCGAATGGCAGAGAAGAGGATTGCCACATGCTCATATTCTAATTTGTTGTGCTGATAAAATTCAGCCAAACGAAATCGATAATATTATTTCTGCTGAAATCCCAGACCCAACAATTGATCGAGAATTGTTCGAAATAATAACGAAGAATATGATACATGGCCCATGTGGTGCCTTTAATATGCATTCACCATGCATGATTAATGGCAAGTGTTCCAAGCGATATCCAAAACAATTGATTCCAGAAACAATAACAGGCAATGATGGATACCCTCAATATCGCCGACGTTCACCAGATAACAATGGTAGATCCATTACATTAAAAGTACGAAACATTGATATCGAGATTGATAATAGATGGGTAGTGCCATATTCACCATTATTATCGAAAATATATAAAGCACATATAAACGTTGAATATTGCAATTCCGTTAAATCAATCAAATATATTTGTAAATATGTAAACAAAGGCAGTGAAGTGATATGGCCATTTATGGAGTGGCACCTGAAGATAAGCTAGATGAAATCAAACAATATCAAATGGGAAGATACATTAGCAGCAACGAAGCAGTTTGGCGCATATTCTCTTTTCCAATTCATGAGAGGTATCCGACTGTAGTTCATTTGGCAGTTCATTTAGAAAATGGTCAGCGAGTATATTTTACAGCGGCAAATGTGAACGAGCGAGCAGCACAACCACCAGCAACAACATTGACTGCATTTTTTTCATTGTGCCAAATTGATGACTTCGCTAAGACGCTACTGTATAATGAGGTTCCGCGATATTTTACATGGAATGTATCCACAAAACAATTCCAACGTCGCAAACAAGGAAAAATAGTAGCTGACCACCCAAATGTATTTTCAAGTGATGCTTTAGGTCGACTATACACTGTACATCCAAATAATGATGAATGCTATTACTTGCGTTTGCTTTTGATTCATATACGTGGTCCGACATCATTTCAAAATTTCAAAACCATAAATAATATATTGTGTGAATCATATCGGGACGCCTGCCAAAAATTAAATTTACTCGAGAACGATGACCATTGGGAAAATTCACTTGCCGATGCCACTGCATACTGGCTGCTTCTCCATATCAAATTCGTATATTATTCGCAATTATAATATCAACATGCGGTCCATCAAAACCTTTAGAACTGTGGGAAAAATATAAAAATGCAATGACTGATGACATTTTATATCAAGCGCGTAATGCAACTGCAAGTCCAGGATTAGAATACTCTCCTGAGATGTATAATCAAGCATTAATATACATTGAGGATATTTGTTTAGTAATGGTGAATAAAACTTTGAATACATTGGGAATGACATCTCCAAATCGAGCCGTTACGGATGCTGTTAATCGTGAAATACAACGTGAACAAAATTACGATGCCAATGCATTAAACACATTTGTTCAGCATAATTTACCAAACTTAAATAAACAGCAAAAACACGTCTACGACACTATTATGAAAACTGACCATGCAGGAACTGGTGCAATTTATTTTCTAGATGCTCCAGGTGGTACTGGTAAAACTTATCTAATTTCGATAATTTTGGCAAAAATACGGTCTGTCGGTAATATTGCGTTGGCTATAGCCTCATCGGGAATTGCTGCTACTCTATTAGATGGTGGAAGAACGGCACATTCTGCGTTAAAATTACCATTGAATATGCAACTGACCGAAACACCAACATGTAATATTTCAAAAACATCTGGGATGGCAAAGGTACTTCAACAATGCAAGATTATTATATGGGATGAATGCACAATGGCGCATAAAAAATCTCTAGAGGCATTGGATCGAACATTGCAAGATTTACGTGGCAATCAACAACCATTTGGGGGTGCTCTTATATTATTGGCAGGCGATTTTAGACAAACCTTAACAATCATATCACGATCAACACCAGCAGATGAACTAAATGCGTGTTTAAAAGCATCTCATTTGTGGCGGTATGTTAAAAAACTTTCACTAAGGGTAAATATGCGCATACAATTACAAAATCATGCGTCAGCCCGTTTATTTGCACGTCAATTATTGGATATTGGAAATGGAAAAATTGCTATGGACAATGCAACAGGACTCATCACATTGCCTGCAGATTGTTGTGTTTTAAATGAATCAAAAGAAGGCTTAATTTCAAGTGTATTTCCTAATTTTGAGCG
Organism: Melolontha melolontha; assembly: GCA_935421215.2. Lineage (NCBI taxonomy): Eukaryota > Metazoa > Arthropoda > Insecta > Coleoptera > Scarabaeidae > Melolontha > Melolontha melolontha. The sequence continues at coordinate 9,203,051 of OW285241.1, forward strand.
CAATTTTACCAATCACCAATGGCTAAGTGATCGCGCTATATTGGCAGCCAAAAACAAAGATGTTTGCGATATTAATGTTGATATTCAAAATAAAATAAGCGGAGAAATAAAAACATATAAATCCATTGATTGTGTTAATGATCCTGATGAAATTGTTAATTACCCAATTGAATTCTTAAATTCGCTTGACTTGCCAGGAACTCCACCTCACATGCTGCAGTTAAAAGTTGGTGTACCAATAATTCTATTACGCAATTTAAATCCACCACGGCTTTGTAATGGAACAAGATTAGCTATAAAAAAAATATTAAATAACATTATAGAAGCAACTATATTAACTGGTAAGTACAAAGGTGAATTCCTGCAGATATGCCGTTTTCATTTAAACGCATACAATTTCCAGTACATCTGGCATTTGCTATGACCATAAATAAATCCCAAGGTCAATCGCTGCAAGTATGTGGATTGAATCTTGAAACACCATGCTTCTCACATGGACAACTATACGTTGGATGCTCACGTGTTGGTAACCCATCATCATTATTCGTATTCGCTAATGAAGGCAAAACCAAAAACGTAGTTTATCAAAAAGCATTGCAGTAAATATATAGTTATAATTTAAATAAAATATGTAAAACATAATTTATAATTATAAAAATTTAAATTTTTACATTTTAAAATACATAAAATATTTAAAAAAACCATAAACTGTGTGTCTTATTACAATTTTGATTTTTGGATTTTTGAATAAAACATTTTTTTCTATTATAAATAACTAAAAACACTGATTTTGATTTTCTTCGAGAGGCAGTTCAAAATAAAAGAAAAATTTGGGGCCAGCAACGCGGACCGGGCCCAGCTATAAAAAATAAATAATTCCATTATTTCTGCTTCGGTAAACGGTATTTGAACAATAATTGCTATATCGATTTAGTGCACCTGTCATTCTTCTTCGAAATATCAATCCGCCATGACTTTGCAACGAAACCAGACTTGCAGTGAAAATAAAATTTTAAGGCAAAACAACGTTTGCCCGGGTCAGCTAGTATATCTATATAATCTCAAACGATCAGTATACAAGGTGTCTTGTAAATTATAAGTAATGCTTAGATAGAACTCCAATTTTGATTTATGATTGATATATTCTATCGCATCGCTCTTGAACTCACAGTTATACAACGCTACCAAATTATCCAAATTTACTTTGAAAATCAGTTATCGATTTATTCAACATATAGACGGCTTCGTGATTCTTATGGCGCGTATATATTGTACCATACACTTTCTAAATGATGTAATAACTCCCAACGTACTGAAGAGAATATCACCGTTATAAACGAAAGTATGGAAGATGATCCAAATTTATCCATTCGTCGTCGGACGTAGGAACTGAAAATTTTGCGTAACGATCTTGGTTCCTGTGGTTTTAATTCATGCACTAGCTGGTTCTTATACGGGAATGAACCAAGATTTCCCGTATAAGAACTAGCTCGTGCAGGAATTAAAGCCACAAGACCATCACATGCGTTCGTCTTTCGCCGATTAGGTCCTAAAGCAAATGGAAACGGTTCCGTAGTGTTATTTCAAAATTGTGTTCGTGATTAGGCTCCTTGTTATTTGGACATGTTAATAAGCAAAGTTGTCGCATAAGGAGCGAAACCAATTCATAAGAAATTCCTCAGGCTCCATTACACCCAGAAAATGTACCGTTTAGTGCAGTTTACACGCTAATAACATTATCAGACCTTATTTCTTAAAAAATGAGGGTCGGGCAAGAGTAACGGTCAATGGATATCATTTCCGTACCATAGAGAATGATTTTTGTTTAAAATATGATTAACGTTATTCTGGACGGGATGTGATTTCAACGCGATGTCTTAGATACTGGAGGATCCCTAAAACATTTTCCGGAAAGCAAAAATCCTGGCAATATTAAAACCTGGCAAGTTCCCACTGTGTGATAACTAAACCAGGTCATTTATTTACAAACATTCAATGTGCTACTTATTCAACACGACCTTCCTAGTTAGCGCATCTTTCACCATATTGTTGTTAGGTTTTGCAACCAGGTCACTATAATAATGATATATAAACTAGAGACTAAGAAGTCTCTACAGTCAGAATCAGTATGCCAGTCTGGTGTTGTATCATATTGCAATGTAGTAGTTTTAGTTATTAATTAAATTTTACTATTTAATCGTACTCGCGATTATCATTTACCCTACTGTTAAACACGGTTTCTAAATGGAGCTGGCTTGGCAACGGTGGCACTAAAAGGACCAGATGACATTACATGGCGATCCTGCAATCCCATGTAATGTCACCTGGTTCTGGTCCTACTCATTCTGAGTGCTTTAATAGGCCTCTTCGCAACGCTAATCGCATAAACACCTTTACGTTACACGGTTTTTATTTAGACTGAAATTAAATAATTATCTTTCTAAATAACTGGAAGTACATATATTCTAATAGCTATTAATATAACGAGAACATTAAGCGATTTATAATACTCGAGAACGTCACCTCGTAACGTTCGAGAGGGTTTAAATCGCTGATGTTCGAGTTTATATTCAAAGCTTTATCGTATCATCAACGATATCAAGATTAAAACAAAATCAACAATTTGTCTGTCATACAAAATACTTACGTCAAAGCTTGCACGTTTTTGAAATAAATTAATAAATCATGGAAGAATTTGATGTTCTTTGATTGTTTCGACCTTTGCTTGATGTAAATCCATATCACAAATAAATAAAACACACATAAGATGTTTTAGATTTACACTTTATTAATAAAATAATGACAGCTGTTTCGCTAACACAGTAGCTCCTTCAAATTAAACTTAAGACTAAAGATACATACAATATACAGCGTTAAATCAGGTAGTTGACCCAAGTTAAAATTATAGGAACTATTACATCTATATTTTGCTTTTTGAAAACTATACCATGTCCTACTTGTGTAAGGTTTAAGTTTAATAATATAACATAAGCAACTAAGAAACAATATTTCAATGGGTGAACAGATTTAACAGTGGGGATGAATTCAAGTCTAATTTATCGTTTAGTAACATTGCTGAGTTTTTGAGTTTATTAATTTCTAAAGACTCAAAACAATTTAGTTTTCTACATGTATGATATCGAATTGTAAATTAAATTCGTGTTCATTCTCTATTAAATGATTAGAGTAGGTTGAGTCAGTTTTCTTGTTCAACCTACTCAACCTACTCTAATCATTTAATAGAGAATGAACACGAATTTAATTTACAATTCGATATCATGCATGCAGAAAATAAAGGTAGAAAACTAAATTGTTTAGAGTATTTAGAAATTAATAAACTCAAAAACTCAGAAATGTTACTAAACGATAAATTAGACTTGAATTCATCCCCACTGTTAAATCTGTTCACCCATTGAAATATTGTTTCTTAGTTGCTTATGTTATATTATTAAACTTAAACCTCACACAAGTAGGACATGGTATAGTTTTCAAAAAGCAAAATATAAATGTAATAGTTCCTAGAATTTTAACTTGAGTCAACTACCTGATTTAACGCTGTATATTCTATGTATCTTTAGTCTTAAGTTGAATTTGAAGAAGCTACTGTGTTAGCGAAACAGCTGTCATTATTTTATTAATAAAGTGTAAATCTAAAACATCTTATGTGTGTTTTATTTATTTGGAATTTGACGTTCCCGCAAATATTGTAGAGGCTGCAAATAGTGCAAAATTAGATTTGTTGCCAGCGAAGTCAAGACTGCATTACGAAAACGAATATCGTCTGTTTTGTAAATGGCGAAATGAAGGACATGTTCAAGGTGCTGGGGAAACAGTCTTGCTCGCTTATTTCGTGAGACTATCAAAATTGAGAACTGTCAAAATATTGAAATTCATGTTCACAAATAATGTACTATTTGACGTATTATGGTTTTGTATCTAACGTATTATGGTGCTGTATCTAACGTGTTATTAGTTCGTTACTAACGTATTATGAGTAACTAAAGTATTATTAAGATATTGTAATATTATGTTCCTAATAATTATCAATAAATGTTTCACATAAAGATGGCATAATAGTTGACGATACGATAAAATCCATTGCAGGTTACATCGTACTATGCTAAATACCCATTTAGTAATATACGCCAAGATGCCATAATATTTAAGGAAATGAGATTGGGACAAGTCGACAACCGCGGCTCAAAAACATGGACACAGATGCTACGAATTCAATCCTTACCACTAACTAGCCTCAACCAATGTTCCATAATGGACTCGGAATATCAAATATATGTATGTAAATTATCCTAACTTGTTTGTTATGGGGTTACTTGTTAATTAAAAGCTTTGAAATTTAATTCCAAACAAAAGGGATCTTAACACATAATATTATAATTTCTTCTGAAAAACATTATACTATGTAATTAATGAAACATCATATGAAAACAGGTAGATGAATAGGTGAACCACGCATACAATGTCAAAGCACATACCGTGTAGAAATGTGGTGACCGAACGACACTGCTGCGCAAGACGCGTCCCCGTCAACTTAACTTCCCCGATATGTTTATTCAATGTATAGTGTCGCATTTGATTGGATAAGAAGGTGTGGCATACATATTGCCTACTTAGTCGTATTTCAAGACAGACACGCCTACTGATAGGTAACAAGTAGGTGTGATAAACACATACGTATAGCGTATATGTATACTCGTATTTCAACACAGACACGGCTGGCGCCTGGTGTACTGAAGGGGTATCGTTTACCTCTCCGCCGTTCTTCCACCACATTTCCGTACCGTATAAACTTGAGCAGGAGTTTCACTAGGCGAAATGATTGAAGTAAAATGGTAACTCGCGCATACCCCCATACGCATTGGCGCATGACGGTGAAAATTGTTACTTCGAACACAAATTGTTCGCTTATTAGAGATGTCATGCAGTACTGTTTAGTTCTTTAAATTACCGTTACAAAAGCGAACATACGTGGGGGGCATGCGCGTATTACAGTCCTATTTCAAAAGATCAAAGGTGCTGACAAGAAATGATTCTACTGTTTATATTTATTCTGTGGTGAACGTACTTCTTTCGAATTTAATGTACACTTTAAAACTTAGTGATAAATAGAGACTGGATTACATGCAAAGTGCATATATTTAATTTTTTGCATATCGTTAAGTATAGCCCATATGCAGACGTGTTACACTGATTAGAGTTAATTAGCATTAATTATGGTATATTCCAAAAAGAGAGAGACAAATTTCTGAACAGAGAATTTTACGCGGTAAATTTGAAAATTTGAAATCTGCCTGAAATATGGAATCTGTAGCAAATTAAATTGTATATGGATTGTTCAGGGATAAATCCACAGTTAAGACAGCAAAATGGTACATGTAGTAATACAGCACATTAAAATAAGTAAATTTGTCTAAAAAACACATGTTATTTCATTTATTTGTTGGAAAGAAAAACGTCAAATAGTACATGTCCTTACTGATAAACATTGTATGTAATACATAAGTAATATGCAATACAGTAGGAAATAGTTTAAATTCTACGACTGTAACAGTGTATAACAATTAATTCCAATTAAAACAGATGAACAAATTTGTTCGGGCAAAATAGATTTAATTTTGTATTTTTTAGTTTTATTTAGATTTTTTTAGATTTTTTTTTAGATATTTAAATTTAATCCTAGTTTTAAATTGTAAATATTATATATTGTATATAGAAAAGGTCTTGGAGTTCAGATATCTTTAATATTGTTAACTACTTTAGGACTGGTCAGGTATTACATTTCTTCATTGTCTTATTTTCGACAGTATTACTACACACTATTACAAAACTATTTATTTTATTACAGGCACAACCCTCTGGTTAATCTATTCATTATGTAAATAATGTATTTGAATAAGCATAAATATAATAGAATAAGTTTTATTGTACATATTTCCTGTTATATATTATTATAATAGGTTGAATAATTTGGGTCGAGGCGATTCTGCGAAGTATATTGTTATCTCTGTGCATTGTATATTTATTACTTTAGGAGGTATTTTATTTTCTATAATTAAGGGTTTGCGGCGTATATTGTTTATTTTAATACATTTATGACGTTGGAAACAACAGCATATACTTTTCTTGGAAGAAAGGTAAAAATAATGTTATGGAAATTTCCGTATACTCTATTCATTGTTTTCTCCCTCTCTTTGACTGGCGGGGACAAAACTTTCTTGCCGAAAAATAAGGGAATGAAGAAACAGTTCCAAACAAGATCTCTTAGAGCTCACTACAGTTACAAGTACGATCTCTTCGAGTTAAAGCTTAGGTCTCAGTGATCTAACAAACAGTTCCTACTAAGATCTCAGTGATCTAAATAGGAGCAATATTATTTATTAGCCAGTTTTTCTCGGTCTTTAGTATTAAGACCAGATACTGCATTTATTTAACGGAACTCCAAGATTAAACTTGTAAATATATTAGTGTAATACAAAAAATATTGTATTATTTCAACACATACTTCGATCTACACATATCGACTTTCTTCAAACCAGGAGGAAGCTACAAAATTAATAACAAATATATCTTATTTTAGAAACTATTTGTAGATTGTTGAATTCAGTCTGACGTTGGTGAAGAAATGGAATCATCACTACCACTGTCGTCTCCAAGAGAAATTATAACTTCATCGATAATTCCGTCAATATCTTTCATCTTAATAACATGATTTATGCATTTTTGCCAAGTTGTTGCAGTTACATTATTGATAGCATTATGTGAAAGTTGCTTAACTTTATTTAATTTAAAAGTTCTAATTTTTGCAGCTACCTCATTTTTTATTTGTGCTCACACAAGTTCAATCAGATTCAGCTCGCAGTGGTATGGAGGTAAACGAAGAACATGTTTTTTGACTTCGCAATTTCATCGATTACATATGAATTGTATTTAGTTTTGACCATATTTACTATATCCAACAATTCTGCTCTAACCATATCCTCCTCATACTCTATCCCCTTATTTTCTCCACAATGTTGTTGGTGTCTTTTCAACCTTACGGCTATGATACGGTGCATTATCCATCACTACGACAGCATTCTCTGATAGATAAGGTAATATATTGTGGTATATTGTGGTATTCATTTCTTGATGATAATCAGACGTTTTCGATGAAACCATCCGGACTGCCAATATGTAATATTATCAGGCGACATCCCTTACCAGACGGATTTTTTAATCCTGTCGTAAGTCCTTCCACAAAGGCCTGTCTATGGCTTAAAACACTTGTGTCCATTCATATCTTCAGCACTGTATAGATATTGTCGTCTTTATCTTACGATATCATCTCTCTCAGTAAGAACACTGTTTCTGCCACGTTTAAGGTATCTGTAATATTTAGATACTCAGTTATATTTAGATATATAAAATATACCTACTATATATATTCTCACTTAAAATTTAGTTGCTTCATTAAGCGGTACAATGTTGAGCGACTCATATTTGGCAGTTCGCTGCTATTATTTATTTGAGCCAGCACTTTATCTAGCGTGGGTAGTTCATTTTGTCAAAACATGTTGTGAACAATTTGACAAACAGCAGTTTTGACTGCCTCATCAAAGGATTTCAGTACAGAATGTCTGCCAGTTATCTTTTTTGGCTCTGAAATTTTCCCTGTTTTCTTGTATTTGTTGATAACCCGATATACTGTCCGTCTTGAAATTCCTACAATCATATCTTGTAAGACGGGGATATGTTATATATATATTACATATACAGGGTGGTCTTTAAGTTTGTCGAGAAATTTTAGGGTGCGATTCCTTGGGTTATCTCGAGAGATATAGTTCCTATAAACATTTGTCCTAAAGTTTTCCGTTGTAGGCTGTTTAATTTTTCCAAAAAAAATTTTTATTTCAAAAATTTAAGAAACGGTTACAATAAATCCTAAAGATACTGTTGAAAATGACCACCAACAGCTAATATGCAGGCTTCTATCCTCCTATTCAATTGCATACTCACACGCTGAAGAAGTCCGGGAGTGTTTCGAATTGTTTCGCATCCAACAATTATGCGATTTCTTAGGTCATCGAGATCTTGAATTGGCGAAGTATAAACAAGGGATTTTAAATGTCCCCACAGAAAGAAGTCTAGAGGGTTCAAATCAGGTGACCTTGGAGGCCACGGCTGATTCGGAACTTCCACTCCTCGACCTATCCATCTATTCTGATATGTCCTATTTAAAAATTGCCTAGCGTGTAAACTAAAGTGTGCTGGAGCGCCGTCATGCAAAATAGCCGATATGATGCACCATTAAGTCGTATAGGAAGGAAAAAGGGACCAATTAAATAATTATTAACTATCCCCGCCCATACATTTAAGGAAAATTGCTCTTGAAAGTGCATCTCCCTTATGGCATGCGGATTTTCATCTGACCATAAATAGTTGTTGTGGAAATTCCTAATACCATTTCTGGAGAAGTTCGCCTCGTCAGTAAATAGAATGTAGGTTAGAAATTGTGCATTTTGGGCAATTTTTTGTCGGAACCAATCACAAAGGACTAAGCGTTGCGGAAAGTCACGCGGAAGAAGAGCCTGTACTCTCTGAATATGGAAAGGATATAATTGTTGATCGTGTAATATCCTTAAGATGGTTTGATGGCTTGCGTTTACCGTTACACCAATCTTTCTTGTACTGGTTTCTGGATGTTCATCGATTATCTGCAGAACAGCTTCCTCTAAATCGGGTGTTCTTTTAGTTTGAGATCTTCCCGGAGTATTTTTGTTTCTCTCAAATGTACCAGTTTCTGCTAGACGACGGTGAATATTACTGAAGGTTTCCGCACAAGGTACAAGTGGTCGAGGATATTTTTGTTGGTAAATACGCCTTGCTTCATAACTATTTCCATTACGCAAAATGCATATCTGCCATTTCAGCATTTGTATAATTCACCATAATTACAAAAAAAGATTTGTAGGTACGAACTTTCAAATTAATTATTGTTTGACAATACTTATCGACAGTTACGTAAGTACAAATAAATGCTGTAAACATGACAACCAACACAACAGTTCCCTAAATCGATTTCTAAATTTTTGAATTAAAAATTTTTTTTGGGAAAAATTAATCAGCCTGTATCTCTACAACGGAAAACTTTAGGACAAATGTTTATAGGAACTATTTCTCTCGAGATTACCCAAGGAATCGCACCCTAAAATTTCTCGAAGAAATTAAGGACCAACCTGTATAATGTGCAACATATAATATGTTGCACTCTATAAAGTTAACTTGAGAAATCTGCTTAATCATGTCACCGTTTCTCATGTCGGGTGTATGTATGTATTCCGCTAGAAGACAAACCTTTTTTTTACAAAATTTTGAAAAACATTTAATTGTAAATTGTTTTAGAGATGTGATGTAAAAAAATTTTGCGCAATAAAGTTCATGTTTAAATTTCTGCTTTTATTTATTTTAGGTAAAATTTTTAGATATTTTCGCATTTTTTTTGCATATATGGCGCCGAGGTTTATGCATATTTCCTGTAAAATCGATGTATGTATATATATGCGCATATATATTTCAATTTCTCTTTGCATATAATCCGATCTCTATGATAAATGTCACTAGCAGGCTATTTTTGAAAAAGGAGCCAAGTTCACTTCAATTTTTATATAAAATTTTAGGTAGAAGTCGCTCCTCAAGGTTATCCCGAAAAGTTAGAGGCATCTATACCTGTTATTATTGGAATAGTTCCGCTTATTGAACTTGATCAAACTTTACCACCACAATACGATACAAACGTGGGTAATGAAGCAGGTACGTCAAAAATTGGCTGGAAGGAAGCACCAGAATCACTTATACCAAGTACGTATTAAAATTTGTAGTTGTTTCATAAAGAATTACAGTATTTTAATATAATAAGAATCGTCAAGCAGCTCCATTGTGACTAACGCCTTATGGTATAGCAAGATGGCAACGTGACTAATGCTACGTATAAACCATTGTTGGGGTATAATGAATGCTGGTTCTTGTTTCATTTCAATAAAACACACTTTGTAACCTTTTTAACTTTTTACTTAACTCAAGAGTAAATTTTGATATATATATACATTAATATACATTTGGCGTTACATGCTTGGTGGTGTCTTACACCCAACTCACCCTTACTTCTAGTCAAAAAAAAAGAACTACATATATAAACTTTCTACCCCTACTCTAGCGCGGTAAAATATTTAAATTTAAAATACATAATTGTCATAACATGCCCCCGGCCTTAAAAGAAATAAGTCTTTTAACAAATATAGCTATGGTTTGTCTTCCACTGGTAAAGGACACAATTTTGTAAAAGCTCGTTTAATAATGCCGGATGCGGTTTTCACATTTGCCACTCTATTGATGTTATCCTTTCCTGGAAACACTTCTGTGATACGGCCTAATTTCCATTGCATAGGTGGTAAATTATCATCTTTCACCAGTACAAGGGATCCTTCTTCTAAGTAGCTAATGTTGGACTTCCACTTCGTACGTTGTTGAAGTTCACTGATGTACTCCTTTCTCCATCTCGTCCAAAAATGCTGCCGAAGTTGCTCTAATCGTTGAAATCGCGAAAGTTGCGTTTCTGGGACAATTTGGATGTCTGGTTCATATGTTGCAGTCAGAAGTCGTCCAACGAGAAAATGAGCCGGAGTCAGAGGAGTACAATCGGAAGGATCGGTTGACAGGGGGGTTATGGGTCGAGAGTTTAAAATAGCCTCTATTTGCGTCAATAAACTGTTAAATTCTTCGTAAGTAACATGAGAGTTTTTTAAAACTCTTTTCAAATGGTATTTGGTGGATTTGACGCCTGCCTCCCAAAGACCTCCAAATGTGGGCGCGTATGCTGGACCAAAATGCCAGTTTATGCCCTGATTGTTAAAAGCGCTTTCTAGATTGCATTGATTTGTACAAAGGAATCGGCTCAATTCTTTCAATTCACGGTTGGCTCTAACGAAAGTTCTGCCGTTATCTGAGTATATGTGTAGCGGTTTACCGCGACGCGCAATAAAACGTTTCATAGCCAACAAAAAAATATCTGTTGAAAGGTCACTTACCAACTCTAAATGAATGGCCTTTGTGGACATGCAAACAAACAGACATATATAACATTTTTCTAATTTGCAGCCACGTCCTCTTTTATTTTTAATATAAACTGGACCCGCATAGTCTAACCCAACGGATTGAAAAGGAAAACCAGTGCAAAACCGCGTAGCAGGTAAATTACCCATTAATGGTTGACTAGGTTTTACTTTGTATCGTTGGCATTTTACGCATTGACGCACAGTTAGCTTGGCTAAACCTTTGCCTGATATAGGCCAAAATTTATCGCGAATGCTCGCTATTAGGTGCTGCGGACCAGCATGGAAAAGCTCTTCATGATATGCACGAAATAATAATTTTGCTAAATGATGTTTAGTTGATAATATAATTGGATGTTTTTTCTCGAAATCAAAGTTTGAATTATCTAAACGACCACCGACTCTGATTACACCATTTTCGTCTATGTACGGATTTAAACTTAATAATTTGCTTCCTTTGCCCACCTGACCGCGTAGTGTTAAGTTGTTTAAATCATCAAAAAATGAAATTCTTTGTGAAACCTTTACTAAGACTATGAAGGCATTATGAATTTCTGTTGCAGTTAGTGGACCGCTTAGCTTAGATGCACCTTTACGCAAACAGTTATTTTGAAATCTGAAAATATACGCGCAACAACGTTTCAACCGGTTTAAATTTGAAAATTTGTCAAAGCAAAAGTTCAGTTCGATACTAACAAATGAAATTGGAATTTGCGCTTTAACTTCTGGTAATATATCCGAACTATAATATGCATGACATCTTGGCCACTCCTTTTCGTTTGATTGCAACCATGCAGGTCCATGCCACCATAAATTTGATTCCACAATAATTCTGGGTTCCACGCCTCTTGAAACTAAGTCAGCGGGATTACATTTTGTTGAAACATATCGCCAATTCTTAACGTCTGTTAATTCTTGAATTTCTACTACCCGATTTCGCACGAATGGCTTAAGTAAGTTTGCCGAGGTATTGATCCAGCCTAGTACGATTTGAGAATCGGTCCAAAAGAATATTCTATCTATCGTTAACCGTAACGAATTTTTTACCTTGTCTGCTAACTTCGCGGTAACATATGCTGCACATAGTTCAAGGCGTGGGATAGTACTGGGCTTTATCGGCGCTACCTTTGACTTTGAACATAAAAGCTTAGAATAGATTGTATCGCTTTCGTCGATTGATCGTATGTATATACAACCACCATACGCAGTTTCTGAAGCATCAGAAAAGCAATGAAGTTGCGTTTTCGTGGGGTTCTGCATAAACTCACAATATCTACCTTGTTGTATTGGATTTCGCTCAAATTTGCGTTCTAATGACAAAAACCGTCTTCGTGCTTGTTCAAATGACTCGCCTAAAGTTTCTGTTGAATCTTTCAAAGGTATAGAGACTTCGAATTGCCCATTTGAAAGACGCTTCGTGGTATTAACGAAATGTTCTTCGCATTTAATTTCTTCCAGTGACCATGGCCTTTTCGATGAAACATCTTCTAATTTAAAACATGCTTCTAATTGATCCTGTACATCTAAGCAGCTATTTCTGTTGAAATTACAACTGATTTGCGTAGGTATTTTATTTGACACCATCCCTGATATAATCCATCCAAATTTTGTATTTTGTAGGAATGGCTTGTTATTACCTAAACTAATTTGTCCTTCGCTCAATATATTCCAAAATACATCAGAACCAATCAAAATTTCAACAGGACCCGGTTTATCAAATGTAGGGTCAGCTAAGTTTAGGTTTTCGGGAATGTTCAATTCAGAAACATCTATTTTGCTTGCCGGTAATGTGCTAGTAATTTTAGGCAATACTAAACACGACAAATTAACATTATATTCATTATTTCTAGCCCAAATTGTTACATGAGTTTTGGATTTTAATTGACAAATAGAATTGTTCAATCCCGAAACTGCAAAGTTTATATTAATTAAGTTTAGATTAAGTCGTTTACAAAGTGACTCAGCAATAAAACATGATTGCGATCCAGAATCTAAAAGCGCGCGTGCGAGATATGCTCTCCGATGTCCATCATAGATAGTTACTAAGACTGTAGGTAATAACGTAGATTCATGTATCTCAGCATTATTGACGGTTAAAGCTACGCTATTGTTAATATTATGTTCGACTGGCTGATCATCTGTGGTACTTTCCAAATGCAATAAAGTGTTATGTTTTCGTTTACACTTTTTGCATGAACCCCGTATATAACATTGCTTAGCAAAATGACCAGCTCTGAGACAATTGAGACACAAGTTTAATTCTTTCGCTTTTACTAACCTATCCTCTACCGATAATTTTTTAAATTGTTCGCAATCATGATTTTTATGTGCTTGGTTACAAATTCTACAATTAATAATAACGCTATGTTTTTTATTTTCATTTTCTGAGACAAAGAAATTTTTTGATTTACTGCTATAATTTTCTTTTGATTTATCAGACATATGCTTACTCGTTTCTAATCGTTCTAATAAATCAGCGCGTCTTCTTAAGCAATCATACATATTTTCTAATGAAACACTTTCTTTGGTCATTTTATACTCTTCCCATTTTGAAAGACTCGCGTCATCTAGCCTTTTTGATACTAAATGTATAATTATTGTATCCCAATATTCAATTTTTTGTTGAAGACTTTCTAATGATCGCAAATGTTTACAAACGGTATCTATTAAATTATGAATTTTACTTGAAGTGGCTTTACTAATTTTTTCAATATTAAATAATGCATCTAAATGATTATGGATTAAAACATGCTTATTATCAAATCGTTTACATAAGAGCTCCCACGCGGCGTTATAATTTTCGGCGGAAAATTCAAATGATTTTATAACTTGCGCAGCAACACCTTCTAGTGACGCGCGAAGATAATGGTATTTTTGAATTTCGGTAATGTCGTTACTTTCATGTATTAAAGACCTAAAAATGTCCCTATACTCGATCCAATAATCATGAAGTCCCGAAAAACTAGGCAACTTTATATCCGGTAACTTAACCGCTCTTGTTAACTGTATATTACCTGATCTACTAGAAGAAACCGAGTCGTTGTCACGTACGTTTACGTTAGGTACGCTTTCTTTCAACAGACACTTTGCATCGCTTATGATACCGTAATAAATTTGTTCGAACTCATCCCTTTCTTTGTACTGATCATCCGCGTCGTCTACAGTTAGTTCTAATTGCGTTTGAATTTCATCATACTCGCTATATACCGATTCTAATTTTGATAATCTTTCCTCAAGTTCAACAATGTCTTTATCTAGAGGCTTCGTAATGCCTTTGAATTTATTTAGAAAGTTATTAAAGATTGTGACTTTACTTTTTAAGCTACCGCGCTTTTTTAGTAACGTTTTTTCTGTGTTATCCATATTTTGGTTAAACAAGGCGAATAAGGTCAAATCCAACAAATACCAAGTAGTAAAATAAAAATAGAAACCTATTATTCGCAAATAGACCACAAATAGGAAATAATTGTAAAGGAAAGACTCACGTTACACGTTGTTTGTCGCATCTGCAATGGCGGGCTAGCTTCTTCAACTTTCTTTTTTCTCATGCGGGTCGAAGGACCATTTTATGTTGGGGTATAATGAATGCTGGTTCTTGTTTCATTTCAATAAAACACACTTTGTAACCTTTTTAACTTTTTACTTAACTCAAGAGTAAATTTTGATATATATATACATTAATATACATTTGGCGTTACATGCTTGGTGGTGTCTTACACCCAACTCACCCTTACTTCTAGTCAAAAAAAAGAACTACATATATACACTTTCTACCCCTACTCTAGCGCGGTAAAATATTTAAATTTAAAATACATAATTGTCATAACAACCATCTATTATTACCCCAGATCTTTAGGTATTCACTTTACAAGAGATTGAGTAGACTTGAAGTCAAAATATGAGGGGCACGCTATATATTTTGAGATGCCACGAAACTAGAGAAGTTAGAACTGGCAACACTGCATTTCCAAATAACACCATCTTTAAGTAGTAAACTCTGACTGTCAGTTGAGTCTCTGCTGTCATAGAGTAAACGTGGTAGATACGATTTGTCATCGAAACATGGACTTGTCAAGAGAAGATGTACGCCCAATGATCTACTACGATTTTAAAGTCGGTTTATCTTTTTGCCTCCTGGTTTGAAGTATATTTTATATCTGGTCAAAGTACCAAATGCTGTGTTGTATTCTACTCTCGAAGGCCCATGTATAATTTTGTGTTTGACCCACCGCTCACGGGGCGTAGCTTCCGTATAAGCTGGTTATTTATTTTGGTTGGTGGCAGTTATATTGAAAATTGATGTGTTTTCTGAATGTTTTATTTATTTTACACAAAACACTTAAAGTTAATTTAAGATAATTCTCGCACTTAATACTAACTTAAACTTAATTCTTTACTGTTTGATTGTTGTAGAATGTATGTATGTATGTCTGTTGTATACTGTATATTGTGTTCTATACAGAATGATTGTTGTGTTACAAGTATATATAAAATATATCACTAACCCTACCCTTACATAACTAAAATGTGTGTATGTGTTTTACGTCATTGTTGTGGAATTTACCTACATTATTACTTCTTAGAAATGGTATCTACATGCAAACAATATCCAATGTTTCCGATGTCTTAAAGTTAAATAAATATAACAATAAAATAGAATTCCTAATTACGTATTAATAGGGTGTCATCAATCTTCTTAATGTATTTCTACCTGATCGGTTCATCAATAATAGATTTTTATAAAATACATGCGTGAACAAATTTGAGCCTATTATGCATATTAATATAATTAGCAATACCAGGTATTGAAGGGTCTATTGAAATTGTTCACTAATTACCCTAGGCAATAAAGAAACGGTTAAAATGTATAAAGCAGGTAATAGACATATTAGTAAATCTAAATTCTTTGAATCTAAGGAAAATATTACAATTTTGAATATGCCAATAAAAATACCTTATTTAGTGGTTTACACTTAAAAATGTACGTTGAATATTTGAAAAATTTGAAATTTGTAAAATGTTCTTTTTAATTCTGTTACGCTAAATTTACTAATATCTAAAATATATAAATATATACAATATAACGAAGTTTCGTCATGAACAATAAAGGCTTGAACGATTGCAACTCGCATTTGGCATATCGGAACGTGCTGGTAGGCCCTGTTCTTCAGTTACCGCTGGAAACATTGAGAGAGTTAGACATGTGATCGTCGAAGATCCAAGATGCACCTATCAAGCGATTGAGGCAACTCTTGGTGTTGGATCCGCAACAGTAAATTCAATTTTACATAATCATCTTCGCATGAAAAAAATTGGCACTCGTTGGATGCCACACACGCTTAACGATTTCCAAAAAGCAGAGCACGTAAGAATCGCTCGGGACACGTTAGAAATGTTAAACAATGGCGGACATCGGATTCTATCAAAAATAGTAACAGGTGATGGAACTTACATCTCATTTTACGATATTCCTACCCGTCAGGAGAGCCGTGTGTGGATCCACGAAGATGCTCCAAGACCAACAATGGCCAAAAGGCAAAAGACTGTCAACAAAGTTACGTACGCAGTTTTCTTCCATAGTACCGGATTAGTAAAAGCAATCAAGTTGGAAAATCAACTTACAGTCACAGCAAACTGGTACACCACAAAATGTTGACCTGCAGTTCTTGAGTCAGTCAACATTCGCGGGTTAATGTTGCATCACGACAATGCATCGACACACAGTGTACAGCAGACAGTTGAATTTTTACGTGAAAATAAGGTAAAAGTCGGATGTTCAATGACTTTTACCTTATTTTCACGTAAAAAAAACCCTATTTGCCTGATTTCGCCATGTGTGACTTCTGATTGTTCTTTAACCTAAGGAAACATTTACGTGGTCGACGTTTCAACGACGGAGGATGAGATAGATGAAGCAATTCATCTATTTTTGAGAGCATTCCAAAAGATGACTGGCTTCAAGCTTTTACGTTTGGAAACTTCGGTTACAAAAGTGCATTGATGCAGGAGGTGATTATTTTGAACATAAATAAAATCATTTTCGTAAAAAGACTTGTATCTTGTATTTCAAAATATATAGCGTGACCCTCGTAATACTGTCGATGGTTAAAACAGTCGGGGACTCGAAGCCAAGACCTTCGGACTGTAATCTGTGTAGTTACCTACAAATTATCCTACGACGGCCCTACAAATATTTTAATATGCAATTTTATTATTACGAGGATTCGAGGATCTACATAATTTACATAATTGGGAAATTCTGAATTTCATTTTTTCCGTGCTGCAAAAATTCTTTGATTTGAAAACGAATTGTTAAGATCTCGACGTTTCAATACTCTCGCCAACTTCTGGAGTGTGTGTTAATTGAATGATAGAGCGATTGTTCAATTAACATACGAAATCCGAATGCCAGGATTTTTCATAATATCTCCGCGTAAATATTATATACAGGGTCAGTCAATATTTACTCCCCCGCCCTTGGATACGCGTTCTACAATTAAAAATAAGACAAAAATGAAGAATATATATTATTCTGAGTCAATATTCACTTCACAGACCTCGGATATAACGTTTGGGAAGTGAATCAAGAAATATTATACAATATCTTTTTAGAGATTTATCGAGGTAAATGCATTAACATAAGCACAAGTCATATTATAAAATTAGTTCTATAGGTTATGTTAAACCGTTGTCATGCAGGCGTTTGATGGTTATAGCAATCGTAAATAAGCAATCTTTGTATAACAATATAATAATTTAACAATGATAACTTTAATAGTCTGCATTTTTTCTATTAAAATATATTTTATTTTTAAATTATTTTATAAATATTTTAAGAGCAGGTTTAAATTCAATTTTATGTTTGTTTTTAAAATACCTGACTGTGTGAATTAGGGAGTAATTGATTCTCCCTTTAATTCTATTGATCTTGCTAGCAGCCACCTGGTTGGTGGTTTGCAAAACGCGCGGGAAACAGCTAGAAATTTGCGGGAACTTGTGGACGTTTTCCCTCCAAAACTGAAAACGGCTGAATTTTCTTACTGGGATGAATCTCCTTGGTCGAATTTCACCTCGGAACAATATTTCTTCAATATATCCGCATCTTTCCTCCGATTTCGTTGATTTTATACAGTAATATATTTTTTCCTTATATTTTTGTTCGGCGTCGGTAGTATATTCGATTTTAACTTGAAATATCTCGGCACCAATAGGAGATACAGGTGCATATTGACTTTTAAAATGGGTAGAGATACTATGGCTGTCCTTCCACACAATTTGATAATCGCACAACGAATACTTTCGCACAATTTTAATTTTACTTTTCGTAGGATCCACAAACGCGCCTTCTCGCCCTGGTGATTTTCGTGTGACCCCCATGCAAGGATTTTCATCGCGATCGTCTTTTTTCTTTGATATTTGCATGTACGCCAGGAACATAGTTCCGAATGGTTATAAATATTTGAAATAGTTTTTAATAAAATTGATAATTAAGATATAGAAAAGCTAATTTAGAAATTAATTATTTCAGAGAAAATTTTTAAATGGAAAATAATATGTGTTACTCGTAAATTCATGTTGATGCATTTCTCGATTCTGCTTAATTGAATGTGCATTTAATTTGTTCTTTAGTTACTTTTGGAGATGGTACCTAAGTGCACCAATATAATAATAATATATATTTTGTACATTTATAATTATTTATTCTTGTAGTATGGATTACCAAACACCTAATATAGTTGCCCTATATTTTTCTATTTTTCCTATTTTCTTCCAATTTTTATACAAAAACCCCTACTAACAATATATTTCTTTTATTCCAGTGCAAACTTTTAGCAAAAGTGGACATTTAAATACAAAAACAATGGATGATGCCGAAGAAGAGGACGAAACAAGCACCAATAATTCGAAAAACTTTAAACCAGTTTATCCAACATACGGCTTCAGATACCAATGAACAATTAACTATTTATAACTCATTAAAATAAGATCAAATGCCTAAATCATGTTTCTTGACATCAGTTTTGTTCATGTGTGTAATAATTTCTATAAAACGCATTTTTAAATATATTTAATTTCCAAATTTAATTTAAAAAATGTTAATATTTTGTTACGCAATCATTTTCTTTAATAACAGTGCATATTCTGACATACTAGCTGTAAAATTATAAAATTCCTTCTCCTTTTAAAAGTTCAACACTTCAAAAATTATATTTTTCAATGTTTATTTTAATATACATTTATAAAGGTAACAGGTCATGTAGTAACTACTTAGTCGCATTAATGGTTCTTCATAGTACAGTATACAATTTACAAGAATTAATGATTTTCGGATTTAGCACACCCGAATTAGTAAAAAATAAGTCCACTCAGGAGTCCGCAAAAATCGTGTTGGCCAGTGTTGTTATAAGTTTTGAAAACCGTGTTTATGTTAAGTTTTTTTTCAATAACTTGAAATATATTTATTATCTTTTCCAGTGTACGTCTGTAATTTAAATTTTGAATTTTGCTTGTATTTTATTACAGGATATACCATAGACTAGTCATGCCTGAAATCGATACGATAATTTTTCAATTGAACGTTATTTTTAATCGATTCTTCCTTAATTAAACCAATTATTATGAAATCGATTTTTTATCATAATTTCATCGAATCGATTAATTTATTTTAGTCTTACTCAATCTTACTTATAATAAAATAAATATTCAAATCTAAACAGGAAAATTAGTACCTATACGTGAGTACGGTAGATCTATGAGTGTATTATTAGTTGACAATAGATGGCGATAGCTGCATGCTAAAACTATTACGTGATCTGATGACAGATAACACAAAATAACATAACCTTTTCTCTGAACATAACCAATACACAGGTTGTTGCTACTGGTTCATCACAAATTACATGCTTTCAATATTAAAGAATTTTTCACAAAATTGAATGAGATGTAAAATTTGCTTGAGTATATTCAAGCATCATAATAAATCACCTTGAACGAAAACACACAGAATATACCAGTTCTCCCGATAAATTTCAAAAAAGGCTTCGTTCCAGTGGCGGCTCGTGCTAAAAATTTTAAGGTGTTCTGCAAGTTTTACAAAAAAATTTACCTTGCACGGACAGTAAGAGGTTGTCTCCCATCGATCTTATCGTGCTTTCTTCGCCTTCCGCACTGAAGTAATGGATTTCTGGAACGATTGTCAATTGTCACACAAAAAAATAAGAGTCACTAAGCACTACTTTACTAACAAATTATTTCTTATAAATTAAATCTATTCTACGTTCTTTTCGATTTGCAAATTTTGTTATCACTTTGTCATTAAAATTGTCTATTTCGGAGATAAACTTTTTTTCGATAGATAGCATGGAAAGAGATGTTAAACGATCTTCGGTCATTGAATTTCTGAGAAACGTCTTAATTCGATTTAGTGTTGAAAAGCATCGTTCGGCCTCTGATGTTGTCATGGGAGTTGTTATTACAATTTCTAATAATTTTCTAGTCTCCTTCAACGTATCTCCCAGATTGTTTTTTATTAAAAATTTTAGAAGAGGTAGTGCGCCTTTTAAAGATCTACAAGCAGTTCTTGAGTAAATAACAGACAATTCAGTTCGTAATCTTTCTTTATCAAGGGTGGGATAATAGGAGCATGCGGAAGTGAGTTTGTCCTCAGGAAATTTACTGCAATACTCTCCAAAGCATTCCGAAAAAAAAAGTGATGCCACTACTAGATGCTCTTTAAAATGAAATCGATCTTTTGCACAATTTAGAATAACATCACACACCTCTAAAGCCGAAATTCGATGATTAAATCTGCTGTTATTTGGACGTTTGCGTTTTTCTGGTGGTGGCTCATCGCTTATGAAATCTGTTTAGTCCATTTACTAATTTAACATAACTTATAAACAATGTAACCCGCTATTTTAATAATGTTCCTGTCACTTGGCTTTTGACACATTGTCGAAATTACTTCAAAAACGTCATCTTTCAAATATCTCAGTGTTATTTAAATTCTTTTAATAAAATTTGTATCGTATATGTTGTCTTTTCTTCGATCCTACCTTGAATAAATACAATAGTGAGTGTATTCTCTTAAATATTTAATCTTCCTTTCTTGTGATCCTTAATTTTTTGATTTTATATCACTTTATGTTTAACTTCTTTCTATAACAGCTTCTCTGTGCCTGTTTCCTATTACTTTTCATTCTCATTGAACTTGTTATTAAATTCCTTCTGCCAATACTATTCTTATTCCAGTTATAATTTTTCGATTGTCAATTTATTACAAACAAAATGAATATGGCTATCGCAATACTACTACATTATATTATAACATTATTTTCTTTAGATTGACATTTTTAAATTCGTTATATCTTTTGACTGGAATGTCCGATTTTAATAATTTAAGAAGTATTTTACTGGTATTGAAATGGTCTTTAATAAAATATCATTTAATAGGATAAGAAATAATAGAGAGGTATGGATAATATGGTTTGATTATTGTCGGCACTTTTATTAACTTTTAAAATGTAAAAAAGTAGTTATAGTGGCATAACTACAGTAGTTGGACATATGGTTTCGCGGACTTTTTTGTAGATATTTTTTTCTTCTATCAACAATAGTTTCCGTAGCGTACGCGATGGCAGATTTTTTGTGACTAATTTTTTCACACCTTGGGTTACATTAATGCATTTTTATTGGAGATATCTTTTTTTTTGAAAATGTAATATAGCTTATGTCACTCAGTGAAAATGCAGCTTTCTAATGGTGAAAGAATTTTTGAAATCGGTCCAGTAGTTTTTGTGTGAAAGCATTACAAACATACATACAAAAACACAAATGTTTCCTCTTTATAATATTAGCTTAGATACCGAATCATATCGCCCTCGGCGCTGGTGTAAATGCAGCGAACATGCCTGGTAAAATCACGCATTGGTTTAAGACAGCCGCGGTGGTAGCGGGGTGCGCGCGGGTGTTTGAAAGAGCTCTGAGCGCACGTACGTGTGGACAAGATAAGGAACAAGTGAGCGATCGCGCGAATTAGGTTGGTTATTCCACTGGTCGCCTATTGTATATTATTTGATAATATACTATAGGTATATAACCGGCGTTAAGTGTTGGAATTTCGGAAGCGAATATCTCGGCTTCTACTGATCGGATTTTGATTATTGAGGTGTCAAATTGTAGGGTTTGATGTCCTCTACAGGATGATGTAGAAAAATATGCAAATTTTTTGATAAACAGGGGGAGAATTTTCACAACAATATGTTACGCTTATAAACATCAGAAATGTCGGAAAAATTATGTAAAAGAAAACTAGTTATAACTAATACAGGTTCGCCCGCCCAATTTTTTGGGAGCTCTGCAGCACTGCAGCGCTTATGCGCCAGCCGCCACTGCTTCGTTCATTATCAAAGAATAATAATCCAGCTATCGAAGAAGATCTTTCAGGAGCTTCAGGAACTACCTTTTGCCCCAGCAGCTCTGAAGTTATTTTCGTTTAAAAGAAAAATCGATTTTTCTGAATCGATCTTATTGTTTGCCTGATATATCGATTCGCAGAATCGTATGAATAAAGATATCCGATTCTTAGAATCGATTTTCTGTAATATAATAGGGCATCACTATCATAGAGACAGCTCTTTTGAAAAATTTTTTTGTCGGCATATTTTCAATTAGAGCATCTGTGTAGCCGTTATTGATTGCTATTTGTCATAATTTTCTTTGGATAGTTGATAATTAATTAATCTATGTAAAAAACTATCGAAACCCGCTAATTTGTGTTGTATGGGATGTGTTGACGAATTATGCATAGTTTATTTCAAATTATAAGAATATAACTTTGAACGGCTCTAATGCTTTTATTTCACCACCTGCGGCAATAACTACCTGGCCGCTCAATACGATTATCTTTTACGCAAACAAATTGCTGAGGTCCGTAATGACAAAATTTAAGTAAATTGTAATTACTGCAATTTAGATGAAATAAAATTTAATAATAATATAAGTACCAACAGTTGTTATTTTGAATATATAGTTATTATATATAGTTAAATACTCATTAAATTACAATTTAGATGAAATAAATGCTTATATTTAGTAAACAAAATTTAAGTAAATATAGTTAGGAGAGTTGGTATATATTACATCTAATATTGAGTCTATTTATTATTTATTGTTAATCTTTACTGCTGTATACATATTTGATTATTCTCTCTTTACTTAACGAACATGTGGCGACCTTTTGCTGAAAGTGTTAGTGATTATGATGTGGATAGTGATAATACTGTTGGAGCACGACAGAGAAAGCATATATCAGAAGATGCAAAACAGATAATTTTCAATGTCTATCATAGCCTGATAGAAAAAAATAACGAACTACAAACCCAGAACATTCAACGAACGTCGCAATTAACCAAGGTGCCTTTTGGAACAATATATAAAATAATTAAGAATAACGCAGGGTCTCGAAAGCAAAGAAGTGACAAAGGAGCACCGAGAAAAATTGAAGAGTATGAAATTGATATTATTAGGCAGCAAGTATACTCCTTCTACAGAGGAAATGTTGTATCTACACTTGACTGCTTTTACATAAAAGAATCAGTGATGAGCCTATAAATATTCAGTGTTCTAAAGCAACCTTGTGGCGGACGCTAAAGAAAGCTGGTTTTAAGTTTGGCATTATAGACAAACGTCGCACAATTATGGAAAGCCCGAGGTTACAGAAACTTCGATATGAATACTTAACGGCAATTAGAAGGTATAGACAGGAAGGACGATTCATATGTTATTTAGACGAGACGTGGTATGACACCCATGACACAATTTGCAAAGGTTGCAAAGGTTCGAGAGGGAAGAGAATAATTATTCTTCATGCTGGGTCAGAAAAGGGATGGATCGGACAGCCGCTATTATCTGCTAAAAATGTTAAATCCTCAAGTTTAGATTACCATGAAGATATGACCTCATCTTTATTTGAAGAATGGTTTTGTGACACTTTGCTGCCAAATTTACCAAAAGATAGTGTGATAGTGATGGACAACGCTCCGTATCATTCTCGACAGCAAACCAAAGTTCCTACAAAATGTAATAATAAGAAAGATATTAAAACATTTTTAGAAGCAAATGATTTATATTTTGAGGATCATTATACAAAATACCAATTAATAGAGGTGATGAAGACAAAAGAATATTTAAAGGATTATTATGTGGATAACAGAGCGAAAGAAGCAGAACATACAATTTTGCCTTTACCACCATATCATTGCATTTTCAATCCCATTGAATTGATATGGGCCCAACTGAAAAATACCATAAGACGAACAAATCAAACACCGAAATTTAGTGAAAGCAGTGCAACACACATAAAAAATGCTATGGAACATATAACTGCTGTAAATTGGTAAAATGCTGTTAAACACGCAATAGCAAAAGAGGACGAATATATGCGCATGTACAAAATAGTAGCACCTTTGACTATAAATTTGCAATACGATTCAGACACAGACACCGATTTGCAAGACGACTCAATCACAGATGATTTATGAAATGCGGTGACACATAAAAATTTTATTGTATATTACAAATAAATTAGCTTTATAGTATATCTATATGTATCCACTACACATGTTGTCACACGATTTGTAATTTTTTCTTTGTACTTATATAAACCCAATGTACAGATATTTTTTATTATATACTTGAAATTAACAGCGTTTTATTATTATATTATTGGGCCCTAATTTATAGTCAATACCGCCCCTAGATTCATACGTTGCAAATAGGTTCAATAAGGAGACCAGGTATGATAATTATCATCACAGAAGGTGGTGCAATAAAAGCATTAGAGCCGTTCAAAGTTATATTCTTATAATTTGAAATAAACTATATAATAAATAGTATTTTTAATAATATAAAATATTATTAAAAATCTGATGTGAAAAACACAAATACAGGTTCACTATTAATATTTTTGTGAACGTGTCCGAACATATCCCTCGCCAGAGACGTAGATACGTATTTCGCCTTTCTACATGCTCATCGGTACGCCCCTGCTGGAGAAAGGATATCTTCAGACGCATTCACAAAAAAGAACCACATCGCCACATAACAGTAATTATCCAGACCGAGCGTAGAAGGCCTGTTGTCAGACAGCCGAAGTACCTCGCCCCGTCCACATAACCAATGTGAAGTAACGACGCCCTTCCAAAGGTGGCACAGTCATCTCTCTAGAAACTGCATTTTGTTTGTGTCTTCACTCATACTACGGACTAACTACATGTGTAATCTATCAGAATAATTGAAATATACATGAGTAGGTTATTCTAATACATTACACATGCAGTTAGTCTGTAGTATGAGTGAAGACACAAGCAAAATGCAGTTTCTAGAGAGATGGCTGTGCCACCTTTGGAAGGGCGTCGTTACTTCACATTGGTTATGTGGACGGGGCGAGGTACTTCGGCTGTCTGACAACAGCCAGCCAAAAAATGAATGCTTGATTTATTTATTTATTATTTATTTATTTATAACCCTAAAGTCTCATGCGCATTAAACATATAAGTTTAATATAAAGTAAGTAAGTATTCATATGTTTTTTATACAAATCATTCATTTATATTTATTAATAATCTAAAAAGTCAATTTATATCAATATACATATTCATCCTGATCTAACATTTAATAAACTCGTAAATCTAAAAAGCTGTCAGACAATATATCTGAAGATGTGCAGCCGTACAACTTCTTAAAATTTTTACTACAGAATTTTATTTTATTTTGTTATTCTCACAATTGTTTATTGTGTTTTATTATTTGTATAAATTGCACTATTTAAAATTTGTTTTCTGTGAAGTACATATTTTTCGTTTTATGCGAACTTACGATAATATAAATTAAGTTAAAAGAAAAACACTTTGAGCTTTAGTATCAGTACTACTCACTTCAGATACTTCAGATTCTCTACTCAAATTTTTCCATTAACATTCTACAATTTTCTGTCGTAGTCTTATGCTCTTATGATTATAATCTTATGGATTCAAATCAACTAAATTTTGTGAAAATTAAGAAATAATTTTGAATTAAATAGCATCATATTTTATAAGTTAAAAAATAATTTAAAAAAATGCATAGAATAAGAAAGACAAGAAATATTAATAAAACCAGTGAAATAATCTCCATTTAAAACTACAATCGACATCAAATCTATTGTTTTAAATTAATTCGAAGAGTTATGAATACCAAATTAATGAGTCACGGACATGTTATTAAAAATTTATGGATTTATTTATAGCATAACATGCTATTTTTGGAATACAAGAGTCCTATCACAATTAGAATAATTTATTTCGCTTATCTATCTACAATCGTACAATTTATCGCGATAAAACTGTTCACTTGACAGAAGTTTTATCTATTTTTTACTGATAATATTTGAGAAATAGCAAATTTTAGAGAAAAATGTATTAATTTTATTTGATCATAAACGTAAGTATTGTTAAGTTGGTTTCCGTGAACAATAATAAATGGCACCGATTTGTAAAATAATTCTGGACAACCCTTATAACACTTACTTTGCTGGACAAACTATTTCTGGTAAAGTCGAAGTAACATTGGACAAACCCAAAAAAATTAAAGGTTAGTATTGATAATTTTGTAACAGTCGTTACTTTCCGGAAATTTATTTAAAATATATATTTAGTGGTAAGAATATTTTATTAAACAAAATTAAAATAACCAAAATAAAATATAATAATTGGATTTTTATAAATATTGAATGGAAAAATAAGAATAATCTTTGAAATGTAGATTTATGGACACATCAATTCTATACATCTAACGATAATATTTTTTGAATCACCCTGTATTATTTCCATGAAAATTTTTACTATGAAAATGCAGTATATGTTGGCATTTAATTGGTAGATTGTATCTAAAATTTAGTAATTAATTAATACAAACACGTGACCATATCATTATCAAACATATTATAAATTTCAATTACTGTAATAATAATATATTTATTTCCAAATAGATAAACCCAATTACAGGAAATCGAGTAATATTAACATGACTATCTAAAAGAAAATAACAATAATAATAGCTTAGTAAGTGTTAACTGTATGGAGACTGTATGGTATGGAGACGGCGATTTATTGTCGTTAATATTCATTTTAGGGAATTATGTTCAATATAAAAGTTTGTTAGGATATTTTGATCTACATTTGAGAATATTTGAATTTATTTTTCTTCAATTCTTTTTTAGTTACGCCTGTCCTTGCAGTTTTTTTAAATGTGAACTAGTAAATTTCACTCTACCATTCGATAGAGAATTTTTTTCACTATACAATAATATTTTTGTTTTTTAAAATTCATTTTAATAACTTTTTTATAAGAAAAGGCCGGTTCATGTGTTTAACAGATGTTCGGTACATCGCAGATAGACAGAAGCGTAGCGATAAACAAACTTGAGCGACATAATTTTATCAGTGGTTATTGTGTACGTCAAATCTTTGACAGAAATAATTCATTTGTGCAATTTGTTGCTGTTAATATTAACAATGGCGAGTTTAAGTGAACATGAACGAATTGAAATACTTATGATGTTGGGTTATGGAGATAGACGCAGAAGTTTACAAGACGTTTGTAATTTATTTAATGATACGCATCCAAATAGAAATCCAATTTCTAAATCCGTTGTTGGTAAAACTTTAAGACGCTTTGAACAAACGGGTAGCGTTAAAGATTTGCCAAGGAGTGGTAGACCTAGAACAGCAAAAAGCGATGATAACAAACTGGATATTTTATTGGCTGTATCTGAATATCCCCATTTATCAACCAATCAATTAGCGGCCAATTTCAATATTTCAGTCATCGATCGTGTCATTTTTAAAAAGTGAAAAGTATAAACCTTATAAGGTACACTTTGTACACGAGTTAACGGAAGATGATTTTGATAGGAGATTACAATTTTCTGAAGAAATGTTAAATATTTGCAATAATAATGAAAATTTTGTCAACAATATTCTTTTCTCTGACGAAGCTACTTTTTGCCTTACCGCTGAAGTAAACAGGCATAACTGCAGATACTGGTCAACGGAAAATCCCTCTTGGTTTTTGGAGCACCATACGCAGTACCCCCAAAAGGTTAATGTTTGGGTTGGCATTCTAGGCGGTCATATTATCGGTCCCTTTTTCATCAATGGCAATTTAACTTCGGCTCTGTATTTGCAGTTATTGCAAAATGAAATAATACCTGCTTGTGCTACACTCTATCCTCATGAAAACAATGAACACCTGCCCAATGACAGTATCTGGTTCCAGCAAGATGGCGCCCCACCACATTATGGTGTAAATATTCGTCAATATCTGGACAACGTTTTTCCCCACAGATGGATTGGAAGACGAGGAACCATTGAATGGCCAGCCCGTTCGCCAGATTTAAGTCCTTTAGATTTCTTTCTTTGGGGATACGTAAAAAAAAGTTTACAAAGATAAGCCCGATAACGTCGAAGATTTACAAATTCGAATTACCAGAACGATACAAGAAATTCTCCGAGATTTTTTACAGAACTCTTTCGGGGTTTTGTAAATCGATTGGGTCATTGTCAAATTACTAATGGACGACAATTTGAACACTTACTTTAATTTACTTTGTTAATAATTTCTTTAATTTTTCTTGTAAAAAAGTTATTAAAATGAATTTTAAAAAAACAAAAATATTATTGTAAAGAGAAAAAAATTCTCTTTCGAATGGTAGAGTAAAATTTACTAGTTCCCATTTAAAAAAACTGCGCGGATAGGCGTAACTAAAAAACAATTGAAGAAAAAAAAAATTCAAATATTCTCAAATGTAGATCAAAATATCCTAACAAACTTTTATATTGAACATAATTCCCTAAAATGAATATTAACGACAATAAATCGCCATCTCCATACTTTTAACTAACCCTGTATAATAATTTTATATACCGTGTGTCCCAATTTCGATGCTCACCATTGGTATCTCGGTTATTAGAAGATATAGAACAACGGTTAAATGGGGAATGTTTTGCAGAATTCAATACTCGGGGCAAATCCCATTTCAAATTAGACCTAACTTTTTAATTTTTTAAAATATTTTGAAAAATCAAAAATTTGCCGATTTCGTTATTCCTCAATAACTCGATAACGCTTAGTCTGACCTCTTTTAAAGTTTTACATTGTTCAGACACTTTTTTAAAACAAATTATTTGATACAAACAGAAACCCCCGATTGTCATTTGTTTTTAAGTTATTACCACTATCTTTTGTTTTTCATATGGCAGCCATATTTGATTTTGGGTTTGTTAGGTAGTCCTCAAAATGTGCTTTTCAACGATGTATAACATGCCTGAAAAATTTTTATTTATAAGGAAAATATTAATAAAAACGTAAATTAATCTTTAATATGAAATTAGTAGGCTGAAAAATGAAACACCAATGTCAAATGAAAGTGAAAAGATATTCTAAGTATAGCAAACGCCAATTAAGTTGGCGCGAGGAGGGGTAAGTTCGCGCAGGATAAAAAGTAGTGGGGAGATTTGTATTTGGTTTTACATCAAATGTCAGATAATTCTAACCTCTGAGCGTGTATCACTAGCAAAGACATTATGTTCCGTCAAACGTCAATGACAAATGTATTCTGACAATGAAACAAAACGATAACCTGTCAAAGTACAATTAGTGCTGCAGAGATAAGTTAGTTAAAACTACTTGTAGTTAGTGATAAGTAATTATTGTCAAGTATTAAGATTTATAAGTATTGATAATGGCACATACATATTCAAACGAAGAAAAAGTTGATATGTTGGAAGTGTATTTCAAAGCAAATAGAAACACTGAAAATGCGTGCACGAGTTATGCAGAGCGTTTTCCAGAAAGACAACAGCCACACAGGACAATTTTTAGAAGACTAGTTAGCAAATTAAAAAACTTTGGAAGCTTCGAACAAAAACGAGCTAACTATGAAGTTAATGATGCTGATACACGCCGAAATAATATTTTGCAGAACGTTAGGAACAATCCCATCACATCAGTTCGTCGTGTGACACGAGAAACAGGGATTTCAAAATCTACTGTTCACAGAACCTTGACGAAAAACAAGTATCACCCTTACAAACCAACAATTGTACAAGGTTTAAGTGATAATGACAATCACCGACGATTACAGTTTAGCAGGTGGTACCTTCAAAAATGTGAATATGACGCTAATTTTCCTAGGAAAATACTATGGACAGATGAAACACGATTTACCAATTGTGGAGTGTTCAATAGGAATAACTATCATCATTGGTCTACTGAAAATCCACATTTGGTAAATCAAAGAAGATTTCAAGTTCGATTTGGTTTTAATGTCTGGTGCGGTTTAATTGGTATGACATTTTGTTTACTTTTTTTTTGTTTTTTAAACTCTTTTTTTCGTTTTAGATAATCAGTTAATAGGTCCTTTCATCTTTGATTACAATTTAACTGGTAACAGATATTTGGAGCTACTAACAAACGAGATAATGCCTGCTTTGAGGCAAATTATTAATCCCGAGAATATGCAAAACATCTGGTTCCAGCAAGATGGTTGCCCGGCCCATAACACTCGTAACGTGCAACATTTTTTGAGAGAAAACTTTAATGAGAGAGTGATTTCAAATAATGGACCCGTGCAATGGCCTGCGAGATCACCCGACCTTACCCCGCTTGACTATTATTTATGGGGTACCACTAAAAACGAAGTATTTGATTTTGAACCGCCAGAAACTCGGGAAATTTTAGAACAAAGAGTACTAGATGTGCTACGATCAGTAAACGGAAACACGCTACGTAGAGTTTGTAACTCTACTCGAACAAGGTGTCAAAATTGTGTGGAACAGAATGGTCGTCATATTGAACAATTTCTTTAAGTGAATGTGAACTTTAAGTTCTGTATCTTTACTTTTTATTTCTATAATTTTTGTATCGTTTCGTTTGTTTACAGTATTACTTAGAATATCTTTTCACTTTCATTTGACATTGGTGTTTAATTTTTCAGCCTACTAATTTCATATTAAAGATTAATTTACGTTTTTATTAATATTTTCCTTATAAATAAAAATTTTTCAGGCATGTTATATATACATCGTTGAAAAGCACATTTTGAGGACTACCTAACAAACCCAAAATCAAATATGGCCGCCATATGAAAAACAAAAGATAGTGGTAATAACTTAAAAACAAATGACAATCGGGGGTTTCTGTTTGTATCAAATAATTTGTTTTAAAAAAGTGTCTCAAGAATGTAAAACTTTAAAAGAGGTCAGACTAAGCGTTATCGAGTTATTGAGGAATAACGAAATCGGCAAATTTTTGATTTTTCAAAATATTTTAAAAAATTAAAAAGTTAGGTCTAATTTGAAATGGGATTTGCCCCGAGTATTGGATTCTGCAAAACATTCCCCATTTAACCGTTGTTCTATATCTTCTAATAACCGAGATACCAATGGTGAGCATCGAAATTGGGACACACGGTATAGTAATTTAATTATTTTAAATTCATTTCTTTCGATTTTTTAAGGAATACTTTTACATATTAAGGGCGCTGCTAAAGTCAGGTGGACAGAAAGATCGAGTTCAGGTAGAGGATCTCGCACTGTGAGATATTACAACGACGAACTATATTTTGAGACAAAACATTATGCCGTAGGAGGCGGGTATAGTAAGTTAAAATTTGCTCTATTTTATATAAAGAAATGCATAGCTAATTAAACACAAATTTAATTAAATATGAGTTCTTAATATGTTAAAAAACAAACGCAGAAATATATAGAAAAAATCCATTATAAATGGACATACACATTATAAGAAGCGATGTTTTATGTAATATTCTCTGATATATAATGCGTTATTGTAAATAGAAGCAAACTATGAATAAATATTTATTATTTCTAATCTTATTTTGTAAACAAAAAAATTTTTTCCTTTTATGTTTTACAACACATAATGGTCACGTATATGTATATGTATTTATATATATATATATATGAAAAATGCGTGGAAGCCGCATCCACCTGGAATGTGCAGACACCGACATTTCATAGTTTTTACTAATCGTCAGTGCACCTCATCCAGAAATAGATACGACTTTCATTTCTATACTGCGAGTATATATGCAAATGATGATAAACGTAATTTTAATGAGAATTAATAATTATTAAATTCCCACATTACATGCAATTGCCGTTCTAATTCGTTGTATCAATTTCTACACATGACAAAATCACATTTGTCGAAGAATGTAGCTACAACGCGTCACGGCGCCAACCGTCCAGATTTTCCAAGAAAAAAATTATTATTATTTTTAATGTTAACAATAATTCAATAATAATGAAGTATCTAGCATAAACTATTTGAAATGACATATACGAAACATATCAACATGAGAAAACACTTTTTCACATTCTTTAAGCACCTTCAAATTCAGTGCTGTCTATCACTTTCATTGAAATTCATTATAAATTCCTCATAAATATTCACATTTTCTAAATATACATTTTCGATTTCTATTGTATACTCAATGTAATTTTTCAATTTTTCTGACGTTCTGACGTGAAATTTCACTTAGTTTACATGACTCTTCGAGAATGACTGTATAAGTCGAAGCATATGTCAGAGATATTTTAAATACATTTTGTGAAACAAATATACCAAGTGTTTTATTTAGTAAATTATTAATCATGTTTCACCAAGAGCCAACCGTGAATTCTATACATTAAATTCAATTAAGTTTTATCAAAATTTTAAGCTTAACATTTCGTAAGATTTCCTTGTTATAATTAACTGTTTATTTCTGTAGATGAAGAAATTACATTGCCTCTTGGAAAGAGTATTTACAATTTCTCCTTTCCACTACCACTTAATGTACCATCATCGTTCGAAGGTCCATATGGCAACATCCGTCACACAATTGAAGCCATAATCGAAAGACCGTGGAAGTGGAATTTAAATACCAAAGTAGTGTTCACTGTCATTTCACATTACGATCTCAATATGTTTCCTAATTTGCTGGTAAGTTTCATATTGTGGCATAGTCATCTTTGATAATTATTAATAAAATTTCAGACCGCTGCCAAAGTAAATGCAGATAAATATTTTTGCTGTTGGTGTTGCAAAAATGGACCTTTAACGGTGGCGATGCAGATTCCAAAATCTGGTTTCGTCTCCGGCGAACGGATGCCTATTACTATCGAAGTAGATAATTTGTCTAATATTGTCATCGAAAATGTCAAATTAAAATTCCAACAGGTACTGTAAGTGCTGTAAAAATATCTATACGAGGGAATATCAAAATATAACGAGACTGGTGCTATAACTTCTTTCGCAATTAGAATTTTATAACACAAAGAGTAGAACGTGAAACCCCCATCTCTAATGTATGATGAATAGGCGAAATGATATAACTAGAGAACGGACACGCTTACAACATGACGCAAAGCCCAGTGCAGTACTGGCGAAAGGCTGTATTTCTAAAATATTTAATTTTATTTATATAATTGGAAAACGAACGGGTGGTGATCTATAAAATTACGAAATACATATTTATTTGTTGAAAAGTTGTATTTTAAGTTTTTAATTTTATTTATATAATTGGGAAACATACGAGTGGTGATCTATCGATCTAAAATTACGAAATACATATTTATTAATTAATTTTATTTATATAATTGGAAAACAAACGGGTGGTGATCTATAAAATTACGAAATACATATGTATTTGTTGAAAAGTTGTATTTTTAAAGTTTTTAATTTTATTTCTATAATTGGAACATTTTTATTTGTTCATTTTGTCGTTCAAGTTGAGTAAAGGAGTATTAATATTGACTAGCAATAGTTTCTCAAGGTTTTCTTCTGTCAATTTTGTTCTCTTTGAATTAAGTACATCCTTATAAATAGAAAACGTCCTTTCTACATCGCAACTGGTTATAGGTGCATACTGGAAATATTCTTTTATTTCTTCATATTTAGCCGTTAGATTTTATGGAATTGTCTCCATACATAATTGCTGCAATGTAATTAATCTGGATTTCTATTAAGAATTGCTTCAAACTTTTGCCGAAGGCCACATCCGAAGTCACTTGGAATACTTTTAAAATTATTAACAGCCACATCTAATGTGGTTAATCCGTCATTTAATTTGAGATTACAATTTTCAAAATAAGTGATTAGTTTTGGCAATTTTCCAAAATGTTCGCGAAGAAAGTACAACTGATTTTTTAAATTTGGGATTTGTGTGAGCTCCTTGCACTCACCAATACTTCTAGCATCCTCCTTTAGCAGTGTTACGAAATGTTTTAGACTATCGAAATTCTCAGCATAATAACTAGTAGCTTCCAGCCATGTTCCCCATCTAGTTATTACTGGAGTGGGAGGCAGTGACAGAGATGGAAATTTTTCCCTGAAAAGAGCTACTCTCAATGGTGCTTTTTTGAAAACTTTTTTAAAAGCTGATACAAGTCTATCAACTTCCGGAAAAGTGTCTCTGATATATTCAGATTCTGTGGAGAGCATGTGCTACACAAGTAATATGCAGCATATTAGGATATGTTTTCTTCAATAGTCTGCCTGTTTTTAACATATACGCAGCACTATCACTGACAAATAAAAGTATTTTTTCTTTGTACGTGGCGTCCGAATGAAGCATTTTTTGCATATTTTCCTTAATGGTTTCAGCAACTGTTTCCGCAGCAACTTTATTTATAACACTTGTTGCTATTACATATGAGTTATAGGAACAGTTGGATGTAGTACACCAGCTACAACATTTACCACACAGCGTCCTAACATATCCACCGTTTCGTCGGCGCTTATCCATATGTATTGATTTAAAAGATGGCTTCTAATGCGTTCTACTGTTCTCGCATAGCACCTAGAAACATAATATTTGCGTAAAGTTGATTCATCAGGAACATTTCGACCAGTATATTTTTTCAGAAATGTCTTCAACTGCCATAAAAGTTTCACAGAGTTCAGATGTGTTTGCGATCCTAAGTGACGAATTTTTGACGATATTTTACGGATTTTGTAATAAATTTCGGAATCACTGACAATGGACATACAATCAGTATGACCGTCAATCCAACTCGCCATTGTTTTACAATGCCGTTCTCGACATTCTTCCATATCATGTCTGAAAAAGTAACTTAAACAATGCTCTAGATCTAAATAAATGAAAACTAAAAATGTGTGCGTAAGTTATTGAAACTGAACGAAATTCAATGCACACTTACGTCGAAATAATTGGTAGAAATAGATTCAATGAAACGATATTAAACAGGATCTATCACAAAAATTACGATGTAATTAACAGTTAAAACTATGAAAACAAGAAACTTACTCACAGCACTTTATTTATCTTACGAAATATAAACTAATAAATAAAATACATTATAAAAACCCCGCTTCTATCTACGCTCATGAAAACACTTTAAAAAACACTATATTCTCCGAATACAATAGCTGAGTTGTCCATTGTTATCGCTGCGAGACCAGGTGGCTGAGTAAGTCAAACAAATACTTCATTGAATTACGCCGGGATGTACTGTGCGACGTTATACACAATTCCAATTGCCGATTGCGTTTTATGGAAATTGCATCCGTTCTCTAGATATAACTAAGTAATCAGTTATTGCCAAAAAAATTCTGACGGTGGTCCCTTTTTCTTCAAACAGAGTCTCTAACAGGGTTTATAAATTCTTGTAGGGCTACTCTCTTCTGGTCGGAGAAATACAGCTACGTGATCTAAACTGTAAGCGTAACATTCGTGTTTCTTTGACGAGGCGTTGTAAAGCACGCGATGTACAGTATTTGAATGGCATAAGAAATTCAAACACGGTTGTAAATCAGGGGAAGATGGACCTCGACGCGGGCGACCATCAACTGCACGGACTGATTCCAAAATTACAGAAACTAAGGACTTAATACAAAATTATCGTCGGATCTACTATTTTTTCGCTTGTCAAACGAAATAAATATTAAGTAAATGACAAGATGGCGCTACGTGTCATAAATTAGCCGCAACCATCGATTTATTGGAAGCAAAATGTGACGATAAATTGATTTCGAGAATGGACCAGTCAATTGGTCTCCAAGGTCGTGTGATTTGACACCACTCGTTTATTACCTATGGAACTACGTGAAGTCAGCGATTTAGACTAGGGATCATGGTACAGAAAAAGCATGATTGTTTGATGTAGCATGCTAGTTCACAGCGTACTAGTTAACAGTATGCTCTCCGTGCGTTTACATTGGCTAGAACTAGCATAGTTGGTGGTCTACTTAGATGAGCGTGCTTACATTTCAAAACATGATGGGTCGCTTTCGTGCAGTTAGTTTACGAAATGAAATAAATAGTATTACAACACTTCTTTCAACGCATTTGGTAAAATGAGAAGCGAAAACGGAAAATATGGATGCGAGATTGGGTTTCGCGAAAATTTCTTGGAACAGGCAATGGTCTACTTTGTGAAATACGTCTAGAAGATGTAGACTGTTACAAAAATCTTAGTGTAACTATATATTTATTACGTCTCAATAACGACACAGACACAAAACTAGCAGTAGCAAGCTTATCTTCGGTAAACACGTTCCACCTTGCTTATGAGCATGCTTTCTAGAACAAAAATAGACCGTCGTGCAATTTAGTGACGTGTAACTTAACTAAAATGCTCTTTTAGTATACATTTGCTACTTGCCTGTTACTAGGTAGCATTTGCTCGAAAATAGCGTACTTTTGTTCTCCTTTGGGTGAATAAATAGAAGAGGAAGAAAAAGTAATCTCTTTCAGCGCAGATGATGAATTTGCTTTCATCGTGGAAAATGTATCGTCCTTAACCGTAGAATATGCTGTACAAAAAATCTGCTTTTTCAGTTTCTTCTTATTTTCGACCGATGATTCTATCCTTCTGCGACAAAATTCAACAACGACGATTCTAAGCGATTGTAGGGAAAAAGTTGTTCATAACATTTGCGGGAAAGCAATTCCGAAACTCAGGCAGGTACCAAAATACCCACTTTCATTTCGGTATCACTATCTTCCCGCACTCGTTATAAATAACTATATCATATAATAAAATGTTTATTAAATGTAGGTGTATGTTTCCGCGGTCGTTCTCTAGATGTAGATCTCGGTTTCCGGGTTGGAACCGCGTCGAGTTAGGCGTAATTGCCAACGTTTCGTCCACTGTTTCAAGGGACATCTTCAGGGCTGTACGTAGATGTTCGTCGTTTCGCAGTAGCTTGAAGAATGCTATGTCAGAGACCAGTACAACTTATATATGGGGAACGGGTCAGATGGTGGCCTGCCATTGGCTGGGGACAATGAGCCAATGGCATGCGTCGTATGGGCGTGGTGATTCTTAGTAAAGTTCAGTAGAGTTTGCCACGTCGGATGTAACGTATAGCCATTGTCTCTATTGAGATTGCGGGGATGTTTGTAAATTTCAATAGATTCACGGATTTTCCTAGGGAAATAATGCGATTCACGGGACAGAAGTTTGACATCTTTGAATAGAATTTGATGACCGGAGTTGAGTTTGTGTTCGGCCAGCGCTGAACCGGCTATATGTAACAGTCTAGTACAACGTTCATGTTCGGACACACGCACGCCGACTGGCCGCTTAGTTTCGCCAATGTACACACTGCCTCACGAACACGGAATGCGATACACCCCTTGTGCTTGGAGCGGAGATATTTTGTCTTTAACCAAGGGTAAGTGGTCCGAAACTTTAGAATGGGGTCTGAAGACAGTTTTAATTTTATTTCTATGTAGAACCTTTCCTATATGATCGGTGATACCTTGAATATACGGTAAGAAGGCGGTGCTGATGTTAGGATCGGGTTCACTTCGAGGTTTGGGGTTACGATATCTCACTATACTACGGTGTATGTCGTGGGCGTTATAATTATTCTGGAGTAGGGCGCTAGAAACATCCATTGCCATTGATATTGCGGGTCACTAAGACGTCTAAAAACGGGAGACTTCCGTCTGATTTCACCTCCATGGTAAAGCGAATGTCACGGTGCTGGGAGTTTAGGAAAAAGTAAGAATTCATCTTTCGCTTTACCATGGAGGTGGAATCAGACGGAAGTCTCCCGTTTTTAGACGTCTTAGTGACCCACAATATCAATGGCAAACTGGGCCACACGGTTTACAGGAAACCGACTCATACGGACCGATATCTGAACGGGTTTTCTCATCATCACCCGGCACACAAACAAGCGGTCATCAATACTCTTGCACATCGTGCGTTTTCTATCTCAGAACCTAGGGCACTACCCTCCGAACTTAAGCATGTTTCTAGCACCCTACTCCAGAATAATTACAACGCCCACGACATACACCGTACTATAGCGAGATATCGTAACCCCAAACCTCGAAGTGAACCCGATCCTAACATCAGCACCGCCTTCTTACCGTATATTCAAGGTATCACCGATCATATAGGAAAGGTTCTACATAGAAATAAAATCAAAACTGTCTTCAGACCCCATTCTAAAGTTTCGGACCTCTTACCCTCGGTTAAAGACAAAATATCTCAGCTCCAAGCACAAGGAGTGTATCGCATTCCGTGTTCGTGTGGCAGTGTGTACATTGGCGAAACTGAGCGGCCAGTCGGCGTGCGTGTGTCCGAACATGAACGTTGTACTAGACTGTTACATATAGCCGGTTCAGCGCTGGCAGAACACAAACTCAACTCCGGTCATCAAATTCTATTCAAAGATGTCAAGCTTCTGTCCCGTGAATCGCATTATTTCCCTAGGAAAATTCGTGAATCTATTGAAATTTACAAACATCCCCGCAATCTCAATAGCGACGATGGCTATACGTTACATCCGACGTGGCAAACTCCACTGAACTTTACTAAGAATCACCACACCCATACGATGCATGCCATTGGCTCATTGTCCCCAGCCAATGGCAGGCCACCATCTGACCCGTTCTCCCCTATATAAGTTGTACCGGTCTCTGTCATAGCCTCACTGCGATATCTGTTCACGCAACATCGCAGTTGAGAGCATCTACGACGATACAACGTCATACGAACCCGGAAGCAATGGCCGGACGACATATTACCAAAACGATTACCAACCTAGCGTTGAATCCGAACTTCAAAAGAAGATGTACACCGCAGCAACGCGAGGACGCGTTAACAATTATAAACGAAACCACAGAGGAAGAGGATATAAAAAATATCCTAGAAAAACAACCGCAAATATTTATCATTAATCCAGATGAGCCGACGGTACTAATTGAAATAACAGAATCGCCCAAAGAAGCAAGCCCGGTAAACCCGACCAGCTTCACCATCCAACTACAAAACGCTTTTATAAATCCGAAAAAAACGGCAAAAAACAAAAAACCGAACACGAAAGTGCACCCATCACCACAAAAAACTCATACAGCGCACTCGAAAAAACTAACGCCGAGGAAAAGATGGAAGAAGAAACTTCCGAATTCACTCCACAGCCTTCAACATCAGCTAGCTCGCCCAGGGTAAGTGACAAAACCATCACACATAACACAAAAACACAAAAACCACACAAAATTGCACCAATCATTGTAATCGAAAAAGACAAATGGACACACATGCGACACTTACTTAAATCAAATAATATTAACACGGTAGAAAACAAACTGGTGAAACCAGGAATACACATCGAACCGAGAACTGACGAAGACTACCGAAAACTGAAACACACACTAGACAACGAACAAATTCAATATTACACATTTCAATTGAGAAGTGAAAAGACACTAAAGGTAGTTATGCGTGGCATTCCTAACTTTATCACCGAAACTGACATTACAGACGACTTGACGGACAAAGGCTACCCGACAATAAAAATTAAACGGATGAACGGCAAACAAGGCATACCGGCACCACTAGTACTAATCGAACTAACGAGACAGTACAAATCTATATACAACATACACGACTGCTGCGGACTCGCAATAAAAATCGAACAACTAAACAAACGGACAGACATTATACAATGCCACAAGTGCCAGACTTTCGGACATCACCAACGGAATTGCAACGTAAACTACAAATGCATGAAATGCGGAGACGGACATTCGACACACTTATGTACCAAGACTAAAACAACCCCACCAAAGTGTGCAAACTGCGGTGGCCCTCACCTATCCACTTTCATAAACTGTCCCAATAACCCAAACAATCCAACAAACAAAACCACACCTCAACCTAAATACACACCAGCACCACCCCCAACAAGTAATCCATGGACACAAAGACAAAACAAAACAAAACTTAACACAGTTGACGAATTAGCACTTGCCTTAGGCAATATGCTAATAACACTACACTCGACAAACGCAACAAACGAACAAATACAATACTTCGTAACACAAACACAGACAATAATAACACTTTACAATAAAACACATTAAACACACACACAACTGAAACGCAAAAAAATGTAATGATGACCAACAAACGAACACACATGACTTAAACGCAAAAACGCGACTGACGCACAGACTGCACATACAAAACACATGACCGCACAAAAAACACAACAACGCACGATATTAATCAGACACAAACACATCACAACCCTGGGATATACGAAACAATGGAGTGGAAATGGAGGCAATCTTCGACCACGAAATAAAATTCAAGGACTCATACCCTGTCATAGCATTCTTCAAGCTACTGCGAAACGACGAACATTTACGTACAGCCCTGAAGATGTTCCTTGAAACAGTGGACGAAACGTTGGCAATTACGCCTAACTCGACGCGGTTCCAACCCGGAAACCGAGATCTACAAAATGTTTATTGTTTGTCAGTTTAATCATAACCTTAAATTATCACTATGACTACTGACTTATAGACGTAGTGTAACCAACTTAAAACTGAATCCGGTAAATGTTCCATGCTTTAATTGGTCTCTTATATTTAGACTGCAATTAAATAATTATCTTTCTAAATAACTGGAAGTGCATATATTCTAAAATCTATTGCAGTTTACGTCATTCTATGCTAAACACCCGAGTAGTAAAATACGCCAAGATGCCGTAATATTTGAGGAAATGAGATTGGGACAAGTCGACAAGCGCGGCTCAAAAACATGGACACAGATGCTACTAATTCCCCCCTTGCCACCAACGAGCGTCAACGAATGTTCCATAATGGATTCGGAATATCAAATATATGTATGTAAATTATCGTAACTTGTTTATTAAGAGGATATTTATTCATTAAAAGCTTTGAAATTTAATTCTAACCAAAAGGGATCCTAACACATAATAATATTATAATTTCTTCTGAAAAACATCATACTGTGTAATTAATAAAACATCATATAAAAATAGGTATATTGAACCACACATACACACAAGCGTAATGTTTTTTTTGTGAACGTGCCCGAACATA
Organism: Melolontha melolontha; assembly: GCA_935421215.2. Classification (NCBI taxonomy): domain Eukaryota; kingdom Metazoa; phylum Arthropoda; class Insecta; order Coleoptera; family Scarabaeidae; genus Melolontha; species Melolontha melolontha. Next base: position 9,244,592 of record OW285241.1, read on the forward strand.
TCCCTCCCCAGAGACGCAGATACGTATTTCATCTTCCTACAGATTCATCAGTACGCCTCTGCTGGAGAAAGGACATCTTCGGACACATTCACAAAAAAAGAACGACTTCGCTATCTCACAAAAATTATTATGCGGTTATTCCGTAAGTATAAGCGAAGATCCAAACAAACTACAGTTTCTAGAGATAAGGCAGTGCCATCTCTGGAAACACTTCGTTAGTTCTGCATTGGTTATGTAGACAAAGCGAGTATTTCGGCCGTCTGACATTATGCACCGCTGAAGTTCTACGCTCGGTCTTAATAATTTAATTTAAAGTATACTTTAAAACTGTGATAAATGTCATTAGCGTGCTGTTTTTGAAAAAAGAGCCAAACTTTTAGACAAGTTCGCTTCAATTTTTATATAAAATTTTAGCTAGAAGTCGTTCCTCAAGGTTGTCACGTAAGCTTAAAGGCATCTTTACCTATTATTATTGGAACAGTTCCGTTTATTGAACGCGATAACAGTTTGCCACCACAATACGATACAATCGCGGGTAATGAGGCTGGTACGTCACAAATTGGCTGGAATGAAACATCAGGACCACCTATACCAAGTACGTATTTAAATTTGTAATTGTTTCGTAAAGAATTACAGAATTTTAATGTAATAAGAGGTGTCAGGCCTTGTAATAGAGCAGCTCCATTGTGACTAGCGCCGTTTGGTCTAGCAAGATGTCAACGTGACTAATGCTACGTATCAACCGTATATTATTACTCCAGATTTATATTTAGGTATTCACTTTACAAGAGACTGAGTGGGCAATAGGAAACTCCGCATAAAGCCTAAACAACGGGGGGGGGCGTGAAAGTATTGGTGCTAATCCGTATACGAAACTCCGCACAGGTAAAATTAAAGGTTTACATTAAAATGAACAGTGTCAATGCTCCCTACAAGTATCAGAATGCTGTTTCGAAAAAACGTGAAATGTATTTAAAACAGCACATTTTGAATTACCAGAGTGGCAGTATTAGCACCCTAGAATTTGCTAAACTAGCTTCTCATTATTATTCTCACAAAATTTAATAAGATGATGATGAATATATATCAATGTAAATACCTATTTGTGTATAAATAAAGATTTTTATTTCAATAATTTACTTTTATTAAAATTAAATAAAACACTTATTTGTGGGGAGTTTCGTACACCACTTTCTAAGCAAAATTTTTGGATGCGAAGATTCGTATACATTTAATCCTTTTACCTGACTCCGTGTGGAGTTTCGAATCGCCCGAGTGAGTAGACTTGAGGTCAAAATAATACTGTCGATGGTTGGGAAAACAGTTGGAGACTCGAAGCCAAGACCTTCGAACTGTAGTGTATCTAGTTATCTACAAATTATCCTACGGCGGCCCTACAAATATTTTAATATGCAATTTTTTATGTATTACGAGGATCCGAGAATGTGAAATCCTGAATTTCGGGTTTTTCGACATCTCGACGTTTTAATACTCTCGCCGACAACTTCTGAAATGTGTGTTAATTGGATTGTTCAATTAACATATGCAATCCGAAACCAGAATTTTTCATAATTTCTGCGCTTAAATATTATATACAGGGGTGAATCAATATTTACTCCTCAGCTCTTGGATAGATGTTCCACAATTAAAAATAAGACAAAATGAAGAATGCTAAAATCCTGAAAGCAAAGCCATTTTCTGGCAATATTGAGAATGAGAATAATTTCAATTCTATTGCTAGAAACTTCAGCTATAGGTTACATACGCGTATTAACGAAAATGGTATTGATTTTAAAGGTTTGTTAAGATATTAGATGTTTTGTTTCCGTTTCGCTTAGCTCGACCCAGATAGTTTTTATTTTTCTTTGTATTTGGATTTCTTAAGAATAAACAAAAATTTAAAAAATGTAAATTTTTTATTTCATTGTATCTGGAAACAGCTTCGTTTTCGCGATTTTAGTATTCGTGATTTTTATCTTATTTTTAATTGTAAAACATATATTCGAGGGGAAGTAACTATTGACTCATCCTGTATATACAATAATATATATTTTGTACATTCCAATTTTTTTTATTCTTCTGGTATGGATTACATATTTGCCATATATTTTTCTATTTTCTTCCACTTTCTAAACAAAAAAACTCTACTAACAATACATTTCTTTTATTCCAGTGCAAACTTTTAGCGAAAGTAGACATTTCAATACACAAACCATAGATGATGACGACGAAGAGGACGAAACAAGCAACAATAACTCGAAAAACTTTAAACCAGTTTATCCAACGTACGACTTCAAATACCAATGAAACTTACTCAAAGAATGAACAATTAACTATTTATACCTGATTAAAACAAGATCAAATGCCTAAAAACATGTTTCTTGACTTCAGTTTTGTACACATGTACAATAATTTATGTAATAAGCATTTATAAAGATATCTAATTCCCAAATATAATTTAAAAAATGTAAATATTTTGTTAAGCAATCATTTTCTTTAATAACAGTGCATATTCTGACATACTAGTTGTAAGATTATAAAATTCCTTCTCCTTTTATAAGTTCCACACTTCAAAAATTATATTTTTCAATGTTTATTTTAATATACATTTATATTTATCTACTTTAATCTTAATTTGCGACATTTTATAACCAATCTAATACCCTTACTTCATGGCTTTAATAACCTCTCTAAGATAGCAGTGTAACGGCTCACTAATCATGCGAACCTGACACAACTACGATTCTCGAAGTCAAACGCCGACATACAACCCCAGAGCATTGCTACCGTCCATAATGGAATTTTAAATTTCTTTAAAAGTACAATATTCAAAAAACGTAAGCATATAGCTTACGTTTTTTATATTGTAAAGTTTGTCTTTTCGGGTTCTTTAATAAAATTAACGGTAACGTAGACACACACTATATTAATAATAAAACGAATAACAATATAAAAACTAACAACTAAAACAAAACTGGTGGGGTTTACCTACTCATGTATGTTTCAATTATTATATATAATAAACGCTAAGTTGCCATGGCAACCAGGCATGAAAACTTTGTCCGCATGATACGGACACAGTGTAGCTAATTAATAATGAAATATGTCGAAAACACCGATATAATAACACTTTGTGTGCCCTTAAATAAAAAAAATAAATAAATATAATTTCATTGTATAAGATTTTTTTTACGCACAATGGTACTATTTCACTTTTAACGAGTGCCCAACACTAACATAAATTGTCAATTTGGAATTTACTGCAAGTGAGAATTAATGAATATTAAATCACATTCTTACATGTAAATGTCGACTTATTTAATGCGTTCGAAACTACAATCCGACAAACTAAGTTTGTACTAGTATGCAGAACACACCCTTTCGCGACAACGAACTTCCTGGTGATTAGGTTAATTAAGAATTAAGAAATACTGAAAAAACAAGCCTATCAACGGGAGGAAACGCACAGACGACGTTTCGTTCTAGTTGGAACTTTTCAACTTGAAAAGTTCTAGTTGGAACTTTTCAACTTGAAAAGTTCTAGTTGGAACTTTTCAACTTGAAAAGTTCCAACTAGAACGAAACGTCGTCTGTGCGTTTCCTCCCGTTGATAGGCTTGTTTTTTCAGTATTTCTTAATTCTTAATTAACCTAATCACCAGGAAGTTCGTTGTCGCGAAAGGGTGTGTTCTGCATACTAGTACAAACTTAGTTTGTCGGATTGTAGTTTCGAACGCATTAAATAAGTCGACATTTACATGTAAGAATGTGATTTAATATTCATTAATTCTCACTTGCAGTAAATTCCAAATGTTAACTATATATACAGAAAGTATAGAAATGAAAAAGCAATGTCCGTCATCGAGGGAATACCGTACATTGAAAAGTTCCAACTAGAACGAAACGTCGTCTGTGCGTTTCCTCCCGTTGATAGGCTTGTTTTTTCAGTATTTCCTAATTCATAAATTGTCAAGTTTAGGGAAATGACAGAAGTCAAAAAATTAAACTTAGACAACTGTCACAATTACAAGGTAATACAAAATCGTATTATATTTGCAAGCAAAAATAAAATGATTGAGCACTAGAATCATATTTAGCATCCAAACATAAAATAGCTATAGAAGATTTTAATTGGCGAGAGAATATAATAACAAAGTTACAGGAACGAAATAAACTACAGACCCCATTTCAGAAACTTATACACCAAAGTAAGTATATTATTCATTCATGTTGATACTTGATACTATATTAATAAATTAATCTGAAAAGATTTAAAATTAAATTGCTAACTCATCACAAAACAACCCAAAAAAAAAACTCTTTACCTATTGCCATAATTGAATACATTAATGAACCAAAATAATAAATCAAACTTGATTGTGACAATAATGTAAAACTTTAATTATTGTATTTATTTACAATAATATACATGAAATATGTTCTTTCCCTTTTGTGTCAAAAGTGTGGTTATAGCACAAAATTTACATATAAAAAAAATAATAATTTATTTAAATTAAGTGTTATTTAATAAAATATTATATTTTCCGTCATTTATTAAACAATTTTAAAAAACTGACAATAACAAACCATCATAATAGTATATAAAATTCAAATATGGCGCAATTTATTATAAAAGTAAATAGAATAAGAATAAGAGATTACATTATACAAACAAATGACATACACAAAAATTTATTAAAATATCAAAACGTTTTTTAAACATATAGTATCAAAATATTCACAATAATAATAACCAACCGGTATTAACAATTCTAAACTCTAAACTGAACAAAGAAATTATTAAAGATTCCAGACTAAACAACAAGATACACCACATCAAATGGAGTCGTTCCGCTGCACACGTGGTCCTCGATGAAACTTCCGGTCTACGTGGATTAATTCATTCCTACAACAGATTCTCCAGTTCCGATTATCTTAAAACTTGAACGGCAAATCTCATCATCAAATAGCTATAGAAACCGTTAGCAGGAATCCGAAACAAGAACCATACAGTTGGTATTTTATGCATTAGAAATAGCGAAACACGTAGATTGGGCCACAAAAATGTCACAAAGAAAATTAGCGGGAAAGACAGCCACCTACAGATGGTCGAGGGCACAAGTAACCTGCGGCAGATACATCAATGCCAATCCAATCGCATAAATTGAGGCTCAACAAACACTGTATGCCGCCAAATAAACCACCTATTTCAGTGTAAAATTACTCTAGACAAATAACCACACAGCGGTATACAAACAAAAATACAACTAGTTCTAATATAAAAACTAATTACTAACAATAAGCACATTTATGTATTTATATTGATGTAAGTTCGCTCTGCGATAATTCGGTATATATCAACGTGAAATTCTCTCCTCGAGCGTTCTACATCCATCGAGAAAGCGCCAAAGGTATGACGCGCGACGCATCGTTTGGATGAGTCATCACAATATTTTTAAAAATAATAGACTTGCTATGGAGGCATCTCTGTTCCTTAGTCCAATTATCGATACTCTAGCTTTGATACCTTTCAGACAACAATAAATGTTTCTATTTGTTCGAGATGTCCTTTTACATAAATCCTAAGACGCTGTAACAGCTTATTAGATTATTTTCTTTACGTCACATAGAGATCTTATTTGCAAAAGTTGTTCTTCCTCTTCATTAATATTATTTAACTGTTTTCGACTTGCGTTAATGAACGATTTTTGGAATGTATTAAATCGGAAGAATTGAAACTTACAATTTAGAATTACCTACATATCTAGATCTCTATAAGCTGTGTTAAGTATCTTGTATTTGAAATTTGTATTTTTTGTAAATAAACATTTATTTTTTTAAATAAATAATCCTTGGAATATGTTTTTTTATTTGCCGTCAACAACTTGATTATAATCCAGACCGTGATGGATATAATTTAACATGATTAATATTAATAGAGTTGTAATATACCTAGGTCAAACTTATAACGGGTGCGACATCTTGTGGTTCGTTTTTGAACTAGCGGTTATTGCGCCGTTCATAGCTCTACTGTCATCTGTCAAGTGACAGTAATTCAGTATTATAATCCCGGTGAACGAAATGAATCGATATACGCTTGAACAACGTTTTGAAATATTCTTCTTCTTCTTGGTAGAACACATATGGTCATTAAACCAGGTACAATACGATACCTTCTTCTGATAATCTGGTGGCAGTAACTCCTGATACATCTGCATTTTATAAAGAAATAAGTTCAAGTCATGTTTAACAATGTTTTGACACGTCCCATAACTTAAATTGGTTTCTTGTTTCAATCTACGCAAAGATACGGTAAGTTCGTCCTGCATGCGTTGCCTAACCTGATCAATAACATCATCATTTCTAATCTGTCTTCTTCCAGATCGAACACTGTCACTGATGTCACCAGTTTCTTCAAATTTGTTGCCGAAAAAATCTCGTTCGATTATGGCGAAGTTGGGAAATCTCATACGGAACGCGGCGAATAAACCCAATTACCATTTTCACCAAAATTTCCATTGTTGTAGTAGGATTTAATAATAAAAATGTTATGTTCTGTTTGAAACATTTTGAATTATAACCAGCTGACTTGAAAGTTGTCAAGTAAATGTAAAAACTAATTGAAATAAATAATTTCATAGATATCTCGTAAATTTCACGGTAATAGCGATCCAAAGACTTTTTGATCATGTTATTAATTTACGAAATAATTAACTTACTTTTCAGTTTGTATTTATTACGTGTTATTTTTTAAATATTTATTCGTAGTTAGTTGCAGCTCATAATCGCATTTATTTTATACTTTAAATCACTTTCCTTATTACCCGAACATGGTTCTTTTAATAGAGTATATTAGCATGTGAACTAAATTTGTCTGTTAATTTACTTTTTGAATCATCCTCGTATACACATAATATAAATTTCTATTCTCACTATCTACAAAATAAATATTTATTAACCTATAAAAATCCTGCTCTTATATCGAATAAAATAATTGAAATACCTCGGTGTGATAACGGACAGTAGATATTACGAAGATTATATTAGCAAGTTACTGATAACATAATTATAAAAGTCGAGCGCAAATCGTAAAAATGTCAGTTATTTTGTGTATCTTTCTATAACATTTCGATGTTGTTCATTTTCGTAAAACAAATGAAAATAAAAACAAAATGACTCAGTGCGGAATAATATTCGATAGCCCTTTCAATACATATTTTGCCGGACAGACAGTTAGTGGTAGAATTGAGTTGGTGTTACAAAAACCCAAAAAAATTCGAGGTAAATTGAATAGATTTAATTGATTTTTGATTATAATTAAAACCATCTAATGAATCTAATCTCTAGGTGCTATGATTTTGATAATTATGTGCTGTTTTACGTAATTTGGCATTGTGAGTATCACTATGATTAATCATGACTAATTTTCACGATATGCTCATTAAAATTTCGAGCAAATCGTTATAATAGATATATTTTCAATTATTTCCTATTGTTTCTTGAATTTTTAATTCTCGTGGCCATTTCGTAATTATCCTTCATTTGGTGGTGGACATATTAAAGAGGAAGATGTGATTTTTGGACCGCCCAAGCTTAAATCGCAAACCACGACTGGTGACGATTATAGACCCAGTTTTTTAGTGCGTAACTGGTACAGCAGTGTTCGCTGATCCATTAGCAGTTTTGAATAATTTAATTATAAATACATATGTATTTCCAAGCATCTCGAAGGTGTGTAAAAACATACCTCTGTTCAAGAAAAGCGACTGATCTAAGATTGTTAACTATAAGCCAATAAGTATATTACCTAACTTTGCCAGAGTTCTTGAGCAAATTCTGTTTTATAAAATCCTGTAATCAACATGAAATCATACCTAGGCGATCATAGACCACAAATCTTGTGGGCCTTACTCGATTCCTTTCTTCAGCCATTGACAACCGGCAGCATGTTAACGTCATATATACAGACTTCTCTAAAGCCTTTGGTTCCATAGACCATAGTATCCTCTTTACAAAATTGGATTATTTTGGTTTTTGCCCTGCGCTATTTAGGTTAATGTCAACATTAACGTGAATTGTGCTGGCTATGTTTTACAATGAATGTTCATCTAAAAATTTTCCATCAATTTCAGGGATACCTCAGGGTACAAATCTTGGGCCCCTACTTTTCCGCATCTTTATTAATGATCTCTTAAATAAATTAAACTGTAAATTTCTGGGTTATGTTGATGATCTTAAAATCTATAACATTATCCGCACACACTCCGATTGTATCAAATTGCTCTCTTTATCTCTCTATAATTGACGAATGATGTATCCACAGTAAAATTTTACTGAATATTTCAAAGTGTTGTGTTGTTTCTTATACTCGATGTTCTGGCCCTAAAATATTTGATAATTCTACCAAATCAGAGTTAGTGACTAAATAACCTCAGGTACATGATCTAGGCATACTTTTTGATTGACAACTTTAATTTTCCCAACATGTTTGGGATTTCTTACTAGGTTACATAACGTGTGTTCACTTGAAAAGTCAATCTAGGTTACTTTGAAATTTTGATAGAATAAGACGCAAATATAGTTATTAATATATGTTTGTTGTTCCGTAAACGTAAATCCAAATGACATTTGATAATGTCAATCACAAATATCAGTTAGTGCATAAAATAATCGTGCGTCGATTCTGGTTTAAATAAATTGCTTCTTAGTTTTAAAATGGCTTTCACTTTAGAACATAAAATTTTTTTAGTCCAGGCTTATATTCGAAGTGGTAATAAAATTTATGGTTTATGGATTTATTCAGTTCAAGATTGCATGGTAGAATTTCAAGTTGAGTTTCCACATTTTGTAATAGATTATATACAATTTAAGAATACTTTGGATAGAACTTTAAAACTTTTTTCTGAAACTGGTAATCTCTTAAGAAAATCAGGCAGTGGAGCAGTTAAGAAACGTACACCTCAAGTTGTGTTGAAGAAATAATGGAAAATGAACCACAAGCATCTGTTCGACATTTGAGTCAACAAATAAACCTATCTGTTGGTACAACTCACAAGTTATTAAAAAAAGATATGCAACTTTATCCATACCGTGTCACAGCAGTACAAGAATTGTTAGAAATTGATTACCCACGTAGACTACAGTTTTGTAATTGGTTTGTAAATATGAACAATAATGGAGAACTTTCGCAAAGAGTCATCTTTACTGATGAAGCATGGTTTTATAAAACGGGATACCTAAATTCACAAAATACAAGAATTTGGAGTAGTGAAAATCCGCATGTAATTAATGAAGAACCGCCACATCCAGAGAAAATTGGTGTTTGAGCAGCGATAAGCCAAAGGCGAATCATTGGACCAATATTTTTTCAGGGAACGTTAACTGCTCAAAGGTACCGTACGGAAATTTTACAACCATTTGTCAATCAGTTGCATGATGATGAACTACAAAATGCATATTTTCAACAAGACGGAGCACCTTGTCATTGTACTGCAGAATCTTTGGATTATTTAAGAGAATTTTTTGATGAGCGTATAATTAGTCGAAATACTGAAATTGCCTGGCCTGCACGTTCATGCGATTTAACACCTTGCGACTTCTTTTTGTGACCTTATCTAAAAAATAACATATTTCGAACACCTATATTGAATTTGAATGATATGCTACAGAGAATCGAACAGAAATGCATGGAAATGAATAACAATCCAGTAATGTTGCAGAATATCATCAGAAATTTTGAACGGAGGATTTTAAAGTGCATTGATCTTGAAGGACAACATTTTCAACATTTGTTATAGTTTTCAATAAATACCCATTATTTGTTATTTATTTGTATGTATAAAACTGTCAAAATATACGACTTCGTAGGTTAAGTAGTAAATTTTAATTTACGTAATCACATGCTACTAGATTGACTTTTCAAATGAACACTTGTTAGAAAGTTCAACAACATTGCTTCAATCGAGAATTTAGATTATGCTTCGGCACGATGCAAGTTGGAGTATATCTCTTTAGTATGGTTTCTTTACTACGGCTATTAACAGATTTCCGTTGAGGGAATCCAGAGGAAGTTCCTGAAATATCTCTCCGTCAGAGTAACTTATCCTGAACGAAGAACGGTGTACAATAGTATTTCGAAGTGCTACAGTATGTTATCACCGTCTCCGGAACACTAACATTTCAGAGCAATAAGTTACCGTCTAATCTGAATGTTTGGACACCAATTAAGAAAGATATTAAAAACATTTTGAAGATATAAAAAAAACTTGAAATATGTTTTATTTTAAGGTATCCTGTTGAAAATTAAAGGAAACGCATATGTTGAATGGACTGTACAACAAAATTCAAGCCGAGGACAAACCACTACCGTAATCTATTCTGGTAATGAGGAATATTTTAAAATGGAATATTATTGTATGGGCGGCAAAGAACGTAAGTTTTGTCATTATGTTCCGTTAATAACTTTAGTTTAAACTCTTTATTTCTATTATGGCAAAATTACAGCTTCCAATCTATGTTTTCTCTCTCAAACCTTTTGATTTTTTTATTTAGACTGAGCATTCTCAATTCTTCTCCTATATCTTGATTCTATAAAAGCTTTCGCCCCATTTAATCAATTTAATGTCTTTTGTACAAAGTCAACTTCTAGTTTTTTTACGCACTATTTTTTGTTATAGCATCCCTTAAAGTCTTAAACAATCAGAAATAGAAACAAAATATTCGCTTGATTGTTTCATCTTCTACCTCCTCTCTCTTATTCTATAAAGCAATGCAAAATTTAAGTTTCGTTCAGTTGTCGATCGTTACCAACGTTCCATACAATTTTTCGATTAAAGATAGATTGTTATCAAATAGCACGTTAAATGCATCGCAAACCAAACATCTTACATGTTCTTTTAATATATGGTTTTTAAAAAATTAAACGAAAGTATAAATTTTTAATATCTAACTTTCGTAAAAATGCTTTCTTTGGAGACTGTGGTTAAGTAAAAACTTAAAAAAGGTATATAACCCCTTACCACAATTATTAATCGTATCCTAAATACGTATTTAGACAAGTAAGTTGTCATCATCAGTAGGTAAAACCACTAATTAAAAGTCGCACATGGGGCACAGTAAAGCTAGAAAACCGCTTACGCAACAACTACTTTACACCGCGCCCACGTGCGAATATAAACTACGAAAAGATCGAAAAATTTGAAATTTCCGACCATTAAATTTACGGTGGAAAAGGAACACAATGGCAGGATACCATTTTTAGATACTTTACTGATTAGGAATAAACATAAAATAGAAATCGATATTTTCCGGAAAGAAACCAATGTTAATAGATTCATCACCGCGGATTCAAATCATAGTTATCAACATAAGAGAGCTTCCTTTAATTTCTTAGTCAATCGGTTACTAAATTTTCCGTTAACAAAAGAGAGATACGAAATAGAACTGGATTTCATTAAAAATATCGCGACATACAATGGATTTGACACAGAAATAATCAATAAATTAATTAGAAAAACAAAAATAAAAAAATACAATCCGCGAATCCACAAGTTTGATATCTCAAAGTAACCAGGAGAAAAAGTACATGTGTTTACCATACCACCCCGTCACGAAAAACATTAATAAAGTTGTGAAAGAAGGAGGTCTCTAGGTTGCCTTTCGATCCGAAAATACTATCAAAAGTCTCCTAGGGAATACTAAAGAAAGAGTTAATTTTAATTCGAAATCAGGTATATACGAAATTAGTTGCGAGGATTGTAATTTGAAATATATAGGCCATACAAAACGACAAATAATAACCCGTTTCAAAGAACACATATCACATATTAAATACAATAGACCGGAAAAATCTAACGTTGCTAACCACGCTTTAAGCCACTACACAATGTGTCGATTACAGGGTTGAAGCTGCTCAAAGGAATTAATAAACCCCGCGAACTTAATGCTTATGAAAGTATACATATCGCGAAAAATAAACAATATACCATGAATAGCGATAGATCACCGATTCCTTTTAGTTGTCTCTTTTCATTTTTATTACCATAATTGTGTCATCGTCGTTTTAAAATTGAAGTTATTAGGACATGTTCAGTGCCGTTCCCTTTAAGAAAGGAATGTTTGTCGTTCTTTCGTTCGGTATATTTCAACTTGGAGAATAAACATATGTGAATGCCTTTTCCCTAAGAGGTAAGTGTTTTTCGATCTTTTCGTAGTTTATATTCGCATGTTAAAATTAGTCTATACGTGGACGCGGTGTAAAGTAGTTGTTGCGGTAAGCGGTTTTCTAGCTTTCCTGTGCCCCATGTGCGACTTTTAATTAGTGGTTTTACCTACTGATGATGACAACTTAGTTGTCGAAATACGTATTTAGGATACGATTAATAATTGTGGTAAGGGGTTATATACCTTTTTTAAGTTTCTAACTTTCGTACCAGGTTATCGAACCCTTACCATAGAAAACGTATGCACATAGTGTTTTTATAAACAATAAACATTGCAGCGTTTGTATCTAATAACAGTATTTTTATATCCATATTATTTTATATTCCTTACTTCTCGTAACAAAAAAAAATATTCACTAGGAATAATTTGAGGACTTTTAAAACTGACATCATTTCATGTGAATGTATAAAAAGCTGACTTTTACGAGGTTACTGACCTTATCATACAGTTTTTATAACATCGACAGCTGTTACCTATGTAAACATACGCTGTAGCTTATGTGTGTGTGTGTATATAACTTATATAATTCATAGGCGGAACACGATACAATTTTCAAAGAGTTATTAATTTTAGGATTCACGTCATAATACTTTCGATTAATATTCTATATAATTACATCTTTTTATTTTTCATACGTTGTCTCCTTATTTTAAGGACACCTGTATATTAAATTTTATAACGCTTAATTCTTAATTTGAATTTCGATGTATATTATTTTTTTTTAATAAATAAGGAAAATAGAAGTACAGGCTGTCCTGGAATGTTTTCTCCTTTTGACAGTGGTATAACTCGGGTAATAAAAAACATATTTATTTGAGATCAATTTTATCTTAAAATTAAAAAAATGGAAAATTATTTATGGAAAATAACATTATCGAGATATTGTCCTTCGCGCTGCAGTAGCTCCTCAAGGCGCACCCAAAAATGCGCAATGACTCATCTACCTAGATATAGATTGATTTCCCGGATTCGTTGTTTTAGCTGATTTAAATTTCTTGGTACCGTATTGTATACATTTTCCTTAAGACAACCCCACAGAAGGAAATCCATTGGGGTTAAATCAAGACTCCTGGGTGGCCAGTTAATATCTCCCTCTCTTAGAGATCACTCTTCCCGGGAACATGGTGGCGCCATCTTGTTGAAACCAAGTGTTCTCATCCAATCCAACAAAATTATCTAGTTCTCGCGTGAGAAAATAGTCAAACATGTCTCTGTATCGCTGAGCAGTAACAGTGAGTGCAACGCCGTTAGCATTTTCATAAAAATAAAGGCCAAGAATTCCATATGCGTTCATTGCAGTCCATACCGTAACTTTGGAAGAGTGAAGTGGTCTTTGATGCTTCTCCTTAAAGGTCTCAGACGACCAGTAGCGGCAGTTTTGTCTATTTACAAACGCGTCTAAATGAAAGAGCTTCGTCGCTAAATAAGATATCATCGAAAGTTTCAAAATTGCCAGCGAAAGCAGATCGAACTGGATAATCTTCAACTTTCAAAGCCTGTATCACTTGAATTTTGTATGGGTGTAATTTTAGCTCTTTTTAATCAGTATATTGTAACAACCGTTTTTTTATCAATTCGATGCCGCTGCCAAGAATTGCGCGTAACTGCGACACGAACACGCTCGATGTTTTCAGGATTTCTCGCGTTCCTGTTTCGACCTACTTTTTGATGGTGGTGCCTTCTCTTTCAAATTTTCGAACCCAAAATCTAATTAATCTGGGCAAAGAAGCTTGATTTACGTTATGAAGGTGATAATGGGTACGATATAAACGTCGAATTGTCACGAAAGAATGATTGTTCTCGTAATACGCTTTGACACATATAACACGTTGTTCACCGGTGGACCGCCCCATGGTAAGTAATTTTCCTTTTCTTCATGAGTCTTTGAATTTTGAGTCGTGGTCGAAGATTGCCTTCATTTCCACTCCGTTGTTAAGTATCTCCCAGGGTTGTGATGTGTTTGTGTCTGATTAATATCGTGCGTTGTTGTGTTTGTTTTTGTTGTCACGTGTTTTGTTTGTGCAGTCTGTGCGTCAGTCGCGTTTACATTTTTTTTTTTTTGCGTTTCAGTTGTGTGTTTAATGTGTTTTGTTGTATAGTGTTATTATTGTCTGTGTCTGTGTAACGAAGTGTTGTATTTGTTCGTTTGTTGCGTTAGTCGAGTGTAGTGTCATTAGCATATTGCCCAAGGCAAGTGCTAATTCGTCAACTGTGTTAAGTTTTGTCTTGTTTTGTCTTTGTGTCCATGGATTACTTGTTGGGGGTGGTGCTGGTACGTATTTAGGTTGAGGTGTGGTTTTATTTGTAGGATTGTTTGGGTTATTGGGACAGTTTATGAAAGTGGATAGATGAGGACCACCGCAGTTTGCACACTTTGGTGGGGTTGTTTTTGTTTTAGTACATAGATGTGTCGAATGTCCGTCTCCGCATTTCATACATTTGTAGTTAATGTTGCAATTCCGTTGGTGATGTCCGAAAGTCTGGCACTTGTGGCATTGTATAATGTCAGTCCGTTTGTTTAGTTGTTCTATTTTGATCGTCAGTCCGCAGCAGTCGCGTAGGTTGTAGATTGACTTGTATTGTCTCGTCAGTTCGATTAATACAAGTGGTGCTGGTATTCCGTGTTTGCCGTTCATCCGTTTGATTTTTAAAGTCGGGTATCCTTGGTCCGTCAAGTCGTCTGTGATGTCAGTTTCGGTGATAAAGGTGGGAATGCCACGCATCACCACCTTTAATGTCTTTTCACTTCTCAATTGAAAAGTGTAGTATTGTATATGTTCGTTGTCTAGAGTGTGTTTTAGTTTTCTGTAGTCTTCGTCAGTTGTCGGTTCTATGTGAATTCCTGGTTTTACCATTTTGCTTTCTGTCGTGTTGATGTTATTAGTTTTAAGTAACTGTCGTATGTATGTCCATTTGTCTTTTTCGATTATGATAATTGGTGCGACTTTGTGTGTATTTTTTGTTTCAGTTTTTGTGTTAAGTGTAGTATGTGTCTTATCACTTACCCTGGGAGTGCTGTTGTATGAAGTTGAAGGTTGTGGAGTGATTTCAGTTTCTTCTTCCATTTTTTCCTCTGTGATTGTTTTCTCGAGGACACTGTATGCGTTTTTTGTTTCGATAGGTGTATTTGCGTGGTCTGTTTTTTGTTTTTTTGCCGTTTTCTTCGCCATTTTAAAATCGTTTTGGAGTTGGACGTTGATTATGTGATCCGAGTTGTTGTCGGGCGGGTTTGCCGGGCTTGTATCTTCTTCTTCTTCATTTTCTTCGGGCGATACTAATAATTCTATTTCACATGTTGGCTGGACGGGATCGATGATGAATATCTGTGGTTGCCTTTGTAGAAGGTTTTGGATATCTTCTTCGTCGGTTGTTTGGCTAATGATAATTTCTGCGTCTTGTCGTTGCTGCGGCGTACATCTCCTTTTGAAGTTATTCTTCAGAGTTATATTCGTTACGGTTTTGGTGATATATCTTCCGGCCATTTCTTCCGGGTTCGTATTTACGCTGTATTTAACGTAGGTGCTCTCAACTGCGATGTTGTAGGAATGAATATCGCAGTGAGAATGTCAATGAAGTAATTTTCCAAGCCATGACCGTCATTTATAATATGTGCAGGGACTGTTACCCCTACTACTTCGCGAAGCATTCGACAAATAAATGGGTGAAACTTCCCGGGAAACTGTAAATAAAGTTTCGAAGCATAGAAATTCAATTTTCTTTAAAAAAAACTGACACTCTGAGATCTATATTACACTTGCAATTTGATTGCGTGTTATTTTTGACAACCAACTTTATATTTGATTTCATATTATTTTTGGCTCTAACAACAAGAAGCCTTATTTCATAAAAAAACTTTCAGCTACTCAAGGATTACCTGATATTCTACTGTATTGAAAGTAGAATATCAGGTAATCTATTGGCGGGAAATAAACAGTTTTTACACTTCTAATTCTATATCCATTGTTTCTTTATATCTTTGAAATGCTCTAAATTATTTATTTTTAACAAAATTTTGCAGATGATCCAACTACGTTACCTGCAGGTACTTACACCTATCCATTTTCCTACGTTCTACCACCGTCATTACCTTCGTCTTTTGAAGGAGTATTTGGATATATACGTTATGTAGCCAAGGTCGTATTAGAAAGACCGTGGAAACCTAATCAAGATACAAAAGTTGCGTTTACTGTTGTTTCGCAATACGATCTCAACTTGTATCCAAACCTACACGTAAGTTTAACAAAACCAATCTATTTATTCATTAAATTATTAATTAAATAATAACAAAAAAAAAGATATTTAAATAAATTTTACTTTGAATTGTAACAAACTCCTCTATAAAAAATGTTTTAGCATTGAATATAATAGTTAAATATAATTTTTTGATGTTAAACATCTCTTGGCGCGCCACGGGGGTAAACTCGGCTCTTGAATGCAATCAGGGATCGACCCCTCAGTCAGCGCCCCCCTATGTATACATGCGTTGCATCTTTTTCCTGTATATTATATAACAATAAGAAAAATATATTTCTTTTATAAACTCAAAATATTTCTTTACTTTATTTTCCCGTGATGGCTAATTTTTGATTATTATTGAAGATTTTACATTATTTTCAGGCACCAGCTAAAGTATTAGCGGAGAAAAATTTTTGTTGTTGCTGTTGCAAAAGTGGACCGTTAACAGTTGTGATGATGGTACCGAAAAGTGGCTATGTATCTGGAGAAAGAATGCCTATTGTTATAGAAATAGACAATACCTCAAATATAGAAGTTCAAAATGTTAATTTGAAATTTCAACAGGTATTTTTTGTAAAGTTAAGAACTGCTTATACAGGCTGGCCCAAAATGACCGAAGGGGTTTTAATTCCTTATAACTTTTTTATTATATTT
This sequence comes from Melolontha melolontha, assembly GCA_935421215.2. Classification (NCBI taxonomy): domain Eukaryota; kingdom Metazoa; phylum Arthropoda; class Insecta; order Coleoptera; family Scarabaeidae; genus Melolontha; species Melolontha melolontha. The sequence continues at coordinate 9,261,703 of OW285241.1, forward strand.
TTTTTTGTTTTCAGTATTTTGTAAAGAAGACTTGGGGAATTTAAATGGAACAGTACACAATTGAACAACGTGCCAAAATCGTTGAACTTTATTTCTCAAATCAACGATCCATTGTTTTGACTCAGCGTGCATATCGTCGTTATTTTAATGTGCGGGTTGGACCCTCAGAGTCAACAATAAACCGTCTGGTTGCAAATTTTCGAGAACAAGGGGCAGTAAGGAACCTTCCTGGTGCCGGCAGATGACGAACGGTGCACACGGATGACAATATTGAACGGGTACAGGAGAGTATTCGGGAAGATGGAGAAACATCAACCAGGAGACGTTCGACACAACTTGGCCTCTCAAGAGGGTCGCTGCAGAGAATTTTGCATACAATAAGAATGTTTCCATACAAAATTCAGCTTGTCCAACAATTGAAACCGACAGATTACCAGCAACGACTTGATTATGCAATTTATTTTCGTCAAAAAGCAGAAGAAAATCATGATTTTATTCATAATTTAATTATGAGCGACGAAGCCCATTTCCAATTAAATGGGTTCGTTAATAGGCAAAACTGCAGGATATGGGCTACGGAAAATCCAAGAGTAGTTCAACAGCGAGAATTACATCCACTTAAGTGTACCGTTTGGTGCGGTGTTTCGTCGGAAAGGATAATTGGCCCATATTTTTTTGAAAATGAACACGGTGTCGCCGTTTCCATCACTGGTGTTAGATATCGGACAATATTGCAAATTTTTTTTAAGGCCAGCCGTGGAAAACCATCCGCAAGTATGGTTCCAACAGGATGGAGCCACAGCGCACACTGCGAGGGACACAATGGCTCTTTTACGCGACATCTTTGGTGAACGAATTATTTCCCGTACAAGCGATTTTAATTGGCCTCCGCGTTCACCGGATTTAACCGCTTCAGACTGTTTCCTTTGGGGTTATTTGAAAGGAAAAGTCTATATTAATAAGCCTCGAACCATACAGCAATTAAAAAATAATATACGCGACGAAATCAACAACATAACACCTGAAGTTTTGCGAAAGGTTATGGAAAATGTTTTGGAAAGAGCACGAATATGCGATGCAGAAAATGGCCACCACTTGCGAGATATAATTTTTCATAATTAAATTAAAAATATTCTCCATTAATATACTGTATTTAAAATTAAAAAAAAAATAATAATTATGTCTTAAATAAGAAGTTATAATGAACTCAAACCCCTTCGGTCATTTTGGGCCAACCTGTATAAGAGAAGCAATAAATAGTTGTATGCGTGATAAGATTACTTCTTAATTGAGTTCTTGACTAAGACGATATTTCACTACAAATGTATTTAAAAAAAGACAAGCAAATTGCCAAATTTACTTCTTCATCTGGTCGAATAAAAAAAGGTTTTCGATTAGTTCCAAAATTTAGAAAATTTTACATAAAGCAAAAATACTTTTAATAATATCAACATATTATTCAAAACCTGGTATGGAGACAAAATAAGTTCATATTTGTGTGAAAATAGCTATCCCTTTTGGCATAAACTTAATGAAGAATATATCCCCTCCCCTCCACGTCCCAGAAAACGTCCCCAAAAACTTTGACAGTGGAGAGCCCTTTTGAACCCATTACATTGACTCGTGTTTCGTTAAGAGGGTCCCAGTGGTGTAGCCAAGTTCCATCCTCAGTTACAATTCTATTTTAAAGAAGTATTCATCCTGAGATAAAACAGTTCGTGCTTCCAACGGTGCTGTCCAATTTGAACTGCTTACACTAAAATTTGAGTTGGAAATAAGCCGGGTTATTTTCTCCATACACTCCACCATTCTCTCATGAATATGCTTTGGGCTGCCTTCTTTTGATAAAAATTTTATGACTCTTCTGTGTTAAACTTTCAAATCACTCATTTTCTCTTCTTTAAACGAATGTAAAAGTAACAAATGTTAAGCAATTCGAACCAAACTTCGAGATGACGCTGTAAAATGTCACAGAAACTTTACGTAAGAAAATTGTCACGAAAGCATATTGTTTTCATAGCTAGGTAGATAACATAAAAACTCAACTCGTAAATAATATCTATGCAAGACCAATATAAACTATAACAATATATTTATTTGTTTAGCTCACGACATTTTACTCGCAGTATCCTGTAAAAGACAAGCGACAGCAAGTGATAGTTTTTGAGAAAATGAAGTTAGGTTCGGTCAGATCGCAAAATTCTAAAACTTGGACACAGACACTTCTGATTCCACCTCTACCACCATCTAATCTAGGCAGTTGCTCCATTATAGAACCAGAATATCAACTATTTGTAAGGAATACAAATCTCAAATAAATTAATATAACGAGCCATCGAAAAAATTCATAATTGAAGTAGATTGTGTAATTGGGTTGGTACTTTAACCACTTCCACATAATGACATTTATTATTTGACATTGAAACTATAAGTTTGTGTCAAATTTTTCAAAACTCTTATTAAGAAAATTGTTTGTGTTTAGATGTAAATGGACAACATTTTCAACAACTTCTGTAGCTATATGTAAATTTTGATTATGATTTCGATATTAAATAAATTATTTGTTTTCTTTTTTTGTTGTAACGAGCGATCATTAAAATTTTCACTCGTAGCAGGCCGTGTATATAAAAATTATGTCGTAGCTTTAGTCATTAAGATGTTATTTCAAACATCTGTCAGTGTCAAATATATATTTTAAAGTTTCATCAAAAGAAAAAGTAATGGCCTTTAATGATATGCATAAAGCGTTTATGGTAGAATGTTACTTCCTGACATCTCAAAAAATTGATGGTATTTGGCAGCATTCAATAGAAAATTGCCTTGCGGAGTTTGAAGAGAGACATCCAAATACTGTTCCTAGCTATAAAACTTTCCGTGATACGCTAATGCATTGTGTACATCTTTTTCGTCAAACAGGCAGTATTTTAAGGAAAAAGGAAGCGGTCCTCCTCTCAAGAGAAGTCGCGGCGTAATTGAAAATGTCAGACAAATTATTAACGAATCTCCTCAATCATCTATTCGCAGAGTTTCGCAACAAGTTGGGCTTTCGTATGGAACATGTCAAAAAATTTTAAAAAAGGACTTGCACTTGTATCCATATAAATTAACTTCTGTACAAAATCTATTACCTACGGATTATGAAAAAATAACACAATTTTGCCAATGGTTTATTCAAACAATGACAGACAATATTTTAAATCATACTTTTTCACCGATGAAGCTTGGTTTTATTTGAAAGGTTATGTTAATTCGCAAAATATGCGTATGTGGTCCAGTGAAAATCCTCATTTCTACAGAGAAGTTCCTCTACATCCAGAAAAAATAGGCGTGTGGGTAGGTATGAGTCGTCACCGATTAATAGGACCAATATTCTTTGAGGGCACGATAACATCGGAGAAATATCGTAACGAAATTCTCAGTGTTTTTACTAATCAATTGACTAATGATGAACTCCAGGTCGGATATTTTCAACAGGATGGGACTACATCTCACGTTACACTCGAAAATATTCAGTTTTTGCAACAATTTTATGGCGATAGGATAATAAGTAGAAATACAGCGATTCCATATCCACCACGATCGTGTGATTTAACAGTCATGGATTCTTTTGTGTGGCCATATATAAAGAATATTATTTATGAAACACCAATTAACAATCTACAAGAGTTAAGACATAAAATCATAGAAAAATGTGAACACATCAATAACTCACCGCACTGATCAATGTTTTCAATGCTCTACAAAATAGAGTGCGATTATGCTTGGTGGAGAATGGTCAACATTTTACACATTTTTTATAATATTCTATTACTTTGTATAAAAATTATAAATATATTTAATATAAAAGTCAGCATTTCAAATTATTTTTTAACAATCATGACGTTTGAAATTATAATGACAGATCTCCTCTAATAACTTAAGTTAGGACATACTTTTTGTGTACATGGCTTACTTGAGCGAAAATTTTAATGATCACTCGTTACTATCATTTCAATGCCATAACCTTTTTTTACAATGAAACCAAATGAAACTGTCAAGCATCAAGTAATGTGTCATTATGAGGAAGTACAAAGGTAATACAAAGGTATTTTTAATAATATAAAATATTATTTTATATTATTATTATATAAAATATATTATATATAAAGTATTATTATATATTTTTTTTGTGAACGTGTCCGAATATATCCTATCCCCAGAGACGTAGATACGTATTTCACCTTTCTACAGGCTCATCGGTACGCGCCTGCTGGAGAAAGGATATTCCCAGACACATTCACAAAAAAAGATTTGTGTTCTTCACACCAGATTTTTAATAATATTTTATATTATTAAAAATACCTTTGTATTATACAAAACTGGTGGGGTTTACCTACTCATGTATGTTTCAATTATTCTGATACATTATGAGGAAGTGGTTAAAGTATCAACCCAATTTGACAGTCTACTCCAATTATGAATTTTTTCGATGGCTCGTTATACCGCCTCATTCCGAGCAAACACAACGATCCGAATGTATGAATATTTCTCCCGCTTCGAATAGAATTCCCCTGAATGCTGTAGGCGCGTCAACATCGACGTCATATGTCATACATACTTACATATTATGGAGCCGCGTAAGAAAAATTATCTGATCTGAGGACTATAAATTGTTTAGTCCTGTGTTATGGTAATGAGTAAATTGCCATACGTTATACTGACGATGGTTACACGAAGCGTAATGGAATTATTAATAAGCGGTTAAGAAAATTGTAAATAAGGCATCAAGAGATTTAATAAATTAAATTTTAATAATAAAGGTCACAAAAACTATTCATAATAAACTAAATAAACTTCAGAAATAAATAAAAACTAAATTAAATTCTAGTAATGTAAAGAAAAATTTACTCTTACAAATAATAAAATAAATTGTTCATAATGAGATTTTAATTATATAATAACGGAAATTCATGCGTTTAAACTCATCGCCGTAAAATAATTGATGATGTTTGGAATATTTATAATTCGCCAAGTGTCAAATTTGAATTTAGTTCTATTGCAGCGCATACTAAAATGGACGTATCATTAGGAACTTGGGAATAATGGTTTTAAATTTTGTACAGAACCAGTAATGTCTATTTTCTTTTTAAGTCTACAAATTGTAGCTTTGTTTGGGATGAGCCTGTCGGGATACCTTCCGGCAAATAAGTCACATACTCTTTGATAAGAATTATCAGCGTGGTACCATTTCATAATTTCGGTTTTCTCTTCTAGTGTATAACGCGGCATGATCTCTATTAAAACGCTTAAGAGACTCCGTATAGGGTGACAGTGGTGACACTAATATGTGACATTAATTGTCAAATGGTTGCGTGATAGACTGTTTTGTGATTGGCTAAACGCGTTCAGGGGATTTGTATTAGGAGCGGGAGAAATATTCATACATTCGGATCGTTGCGTTTGCTCAGAATGAGGCGGTATATGCATTAATAATTTCAATTTATAGCTGGAAGTGTATGTTAGTAAATTCCACATAAATTTAAAGTCATCGATACCAATAATCATAGGAACGATACCTCTCATTGGCGAAAATCCTATGGTTAGACCTCATGACCTGCCACCAGACTATGAAACAGCCGTTGCTAGTGAACCGGGGCCCTCAAACGGGGGCTGGAGACTCAATAATAATCCAATTCCGAATGCCCCAGGTAATTAGTTTAGAGAGAAATGTATCAGAAATGTAGCGTAACTTCTTTTTTATTTTGCAGTACAAACATTTGGAGATAATCCACATTTCAGTGTAAAATCTCTACGAGATAATGACGATAGTGTCGATTCGATGTTAAATAGTGATTCAAAAGGCTATACGCCATTCTATCCAACGTACAGGTTCTCTTATGACGAATAATTGGTGGAGACAGTTAATATAATCCTAGATGCGATTTTCGAAAATTATGTAATACTGTTTCTACTGCTGATGATGGCAATTTAGTTGTCGAAACACGTATCCAGGATTAATGCTGCACTGTGATAAGGACTATTTGCAATAAACTTTTATGAATGATACACAATGAAATTTATCTTAAATCTACAGGTGCGGCAAAAATACAATGAAACGAAACTAAAGATTTGTATATTATAATTTATTATTCCGTATGATTTTAAACCTGCAAAAGCAAAGGAAAAACTGCATTATGTATGTTATGTAACAATCCAAACAAATACATATTTTTACCTGGTAAATCAAAATTTCTGTAAAATACTGCTTTTAAATTGAATGATTCTATCGTATTGTGATATATCAATATTCGGACACGCAATCTGAATTGAATGATTGTACTGTTAAGCAGTATTTTACAGGTGAGAAATAGCAAACATCTATCTAAATTGCTACACGTACACAAGTTAGATACAACAATGCTGTGTCGCATATCCTCTCGTTTGTCCGGGTTTTTATGATTATGTGTTCCTTTCATGACAGTATTTTAGCAAAAAAATTAGCAAAATTAATTAAACTAAAATTATTTAGAATTAGTTAATTGTTTGATTAAAATTTATTAATTGATTAATAAATATATATTTTTTTATAAATTTGTCTATGTTGCTATATGTATATCTATAATTCGTGGACGTTTACGAGACTGTGTAGTTCGAAAAGGGCAGAAACTACCGCCATTTTTACTACGGATTAGTAAACTACAGAACATTATTTTAAAGAAATTGGATTTGTTCATATTCTTGATTGCTATTTATTAACTCTGGGGTCTCCTCTCCTGGTGAAACAACACATACAGTTGCGAAATATAGAGATATGAATAAATGAGTTAATTGCATTTATTAACAAACCAATTGCCCGTTACAAATTATTTATTTCCCAACTTCGGTCGATAATTTAAATATATATATATATATATATATATATATATATATATATATATACCAATTGGTATATTTAATGCACGGCTAAGAAATTACCTAAGCACTTATATATATATATATATATATATATATATATATATATATATATATATATTAAAAATAATAGATTTTTATTGGTTTTAGCGACCTTTATTGAATTTTGATGTTGTTTACGAAAGTTATGAAAGCAAACGTTTGCTTTCATAACTGACACCTGCTTTCAAAACAGACATCTGCTTTCAAGAACTGACATTTGCTTTCACTAACTGACATCTGCTATCAAAACTGAAATGAGCTTTCAAAACTGACTTCTGCTTTCAGCTTGACATCTACATTCAATAACTGACATCTGATTCATTAACACTGTTACTTTATAATGCATTTCTATATGGCTTGAACCTGGGTCTATTGTGGCCTAGTGGTAAAGGCGACAGCCCGGATAGCTGTAGACTTGGGTTCGAGTCCCAACGTAGACCATATTTTTCAAATAAAAAATCGTATGATTTGTTTTGTAATTTGTAGACAGCAATGTTTACATCCCCACTTACTCTGCAATTACATACATTCTAATTTAATATTTGTAAATATTTCATATAAAAAGCCGAAAAACTCCAATAATTTATCAAATGTTATATTTAATGAACGGCTAAGAAATTATCTAAACACTTATATATATATATATATATATATATATATATATATATATATATATATATATATAGTGTTTATAAGAATTTTATTGTTCTTATTTATTTTATTGGCCGTGTCTTAATATTAAAAATAATAGACTTTTTATTGGTTTAGCGACCTTTTATTGAATTATGATGTTTTATTCTACGACGTTTCGACTTTTATTATTTTTCAGTCTTTTTCAAGTAGCTAGAAACAAGAATTAATGTAATGAGAACATGAGAACTGTGTTTGCTTTTGTGAGATTGAATTAACAATTAAATTAACAATTTAAATTAGAATTAGATTAAAGACTGAATTACCAATTAGATTAACAATTAAAGTTAAAATTTAAAATTAGATTAATAATGAGTAAGGACAATTAAAGTGATTACATCTGTATAAATGAAATGAAAATTTCAATTAAACTACAATACAGTAAGGTAACTAGAAACAAGAATTACTACATTGAAAACGTGAGAGCTGTGTTTGCTTTTGTGAGACTGAATTAACGATTAAATTAACAATTAGAATTAAAATTAGGTTAAGGACTGAATTACCATTAAATTAACAATTAAAGTTAGAATTTAAAATTAGATTAATAATGAGTAAGGAAAAATTAAAGTGGTTAAATCTGTATAAATGAATTGAAAATTTGATGTTTAACTACTGTAAACAATGAATGAAACAATTCATTCAACAAAAATTAAAGTGGTTAAATCTGTATAAATGAATTGAAAATTTGATGTTTAACTACTGTAAACAATGAATGAAACAATTCATTGTTTCATTCATTGTTTACTTTACAGTAGTTAAACATCAAATTTTCAATTCATTTATACAGATTTAACCACTTTAATTTTTCCTTACTCATTATTAATATAATTTTAAATTCTAACTTTAATTGTTAATTTAATGGTAATTCAGTCCTTAACCTAATTTTAATTCTAATTGTTAATTTAATCGTTAATTCAGTCTCACAAAAGCAAACACAGCTCTCACGTTTTCAATGTAGTAATTCTTGTTTCTAGTTACCTTACTGTATTGTAGTTTAATTGAAATTTTCATTTCATTTATACAGATGTAATCACTTTAATTGTCCTTACTCATTATTAATCTAATTTTAAATTTTAACTTTAATTGTTAATCTAATTGGTAATTCAGTCTTTAATCTAATTCTAATTTAAATTGTTAATTTAATTGTTAATTCAATCTCACAAAAGCAAACACAGTTCTCATGTTCTCATTACATTAATTCTTGTTTCTAGCTACTTGAAAAAGACTGAAAAATAATAAAAGTCGAAACGTCGTAGAATAAAACATCATAATTCAATAAAAGGTCGCTAAACCAATAAAAAGTTTATTATTTTTAATATATATATATTGTAACGTGCCAATCCAAGCGCTGAGTAGGATTTGACTAAGAATATAGTATATGAATTAATTATAAAAATTGAAAATCTAAAAGAGTGAAAGGTTAATGATTTTCAATTTAAAATGTGGGCGCCAATATACAAATATCCTTAGTCGAATCAACGCTATCTGTCCCTTTTTAATATAACTAGCTAATTGCGGTAGAGCTTGAGTGTAAAAGTTAATTTTTAATAATCTCAGGGTTCACGGTCGGTCAGGTGTATTATTTGCAGCTACAAACCAATCAGTGTATTCTCCACTCAAACACAACAATCACACTTCACAAATAAAAGATTGAATTAGATAAATAAATAAAAATTTAATATCAATAAATAAGAAAACTGTAACAACAAAATTGAAAGATAAAAATAGGAAACTGTATTTAATATTATATAAATTATGCAAGATGTGACAAAAATTGAAATTAATAAATGCACATGTGGGAAATGGTGATAAGGTTATGTGTACGAGATAAAATAAACAAATATTTAATAGTTCTTATATCTTATATTATTTTGGTGAGTATAAGCTTATTTGTAGCTAAATATCTGTAAAATTCAACGCTTTAAATTGATGCTTACTTTAAAATTGAATTTGATACATGAAATAATAATTTGTAGCGATTAGCATGAGCTATTATAACTTTTAAAATTAAATAATTTGGAATAAACGTTGTAGGTGAACCTGATGTTGATCTCCTAGATCTGATATACTTCTCAATATGTGGACATTCGGCAGACCAGGAAGCACGGCCTCGTTCACCGTCTTTGGCGGAGTTCGTCGAGTTGAGTGGTGTAAATCGTTGGCTTGCCCTGCTCTCTGCTTCAAATGATGCTTAGGACGATATCTCACGTTTGCGTTGAGGTATTCTTGAGATTTTTTCTTCAAAAGGTGGGCCTTTAATTTGGTTATCGAATGATTCAACACTTGGTAGGAGATTTTCACTTTAAAGATGTTTTAAAAATTTATATTAAGGAAGTACACTCAAGAACGGCCATTTATGTTCAAAGTTTTATATCAGATGACGCCGATCGCGTTTTATTTTTTATTCCCAAGCCTTATTTCTATATCGAAATAATCTCGTAATTTTAGTTTAATTACATCAATTTAAAATGTGAGTTTATACAATGTTTTGATTTTAACATGAGGGGAAAATTAATTTAATATTTTACATTAACCTAAAATATGATTTGAATATAAATTTAGTAATGTTTTCTACCGTAAAGTTTGCTTTAGCGGGGTTCATATAATTTTGAATTGGTGGGCGTGGTTAACTAGCGTCGATATAAACCTGATGTTGATAAATTAAATACCTGTTGTTTCGCGCGTATAATTTGAATTATGAAAAAATGAAATTAAAATATAAAAAGTTAGTTTAAATCAAAATAAGATAATGATGAATTTTAAAGTTATCGTCGTATTAATTTATTAACATTTCGATGTTAATTTCACAAATTCCGTCCACCAATTTATTGTTTATACAGGTGTTTATATTGATTGTGTACCCGTACTTTCCATTATAGGTGCTGGAATACCTGAGCTGGTTGTACCACTACATTATCCCCGTGAAAAGAAAAACGAATGTACTGAAGTTATTTCTTTTCCCAGATATGAAAAATGAATTAAGAACATCAACTTGTTTATTTCCCTCATCATGTGTCAACATATTTTTAAACAAAACAAATAAACAAATTCAACTTGGAACAAAATAATAATTATTATGTAATTCTCTTTTCTAATATATAAAACTATTTATTATTCACTTCAAACTTTTTTTTTTTATAATTGTAAATCATGATTATTTATTTTAAAAATCTCGTTTCTTTTTATAATATTTGTCTTTATATTCATTATACTTTCTGTATTCGTTTTGTTTATTAACTTCTTTTATGTTTTATTATATCTTTATAAATGTTACATATTCCATACATTTTAATAGCAGTATTATATATCTTTTAATAAGGTTTCTTTTATTTAGTTTGTATATATGTATTAGTAATATCTTTGTGTTAGTTAAATCTTTCTTTATTAGTGTTATACTTTATAATGTATTGTTGTTCGATCTGTAACATACCTATTATAGTCCTTTTAAAATTGTAACGACTGTATATATAACTCTAATGTAATATTTTATTCTTCTAAATAATCTTGTAATTTTGTAATGTGATATCTACCTTTTATATTTCCCGTTTCTTCTTCTATCAATTCGTATGTGTTATTACCTAGTATTCTTCTAATAATGTATGGTCCTTGGTAGGGTTTAGACAGTTTGCCCATTATTTTGTTTTTTAAATTTGTTACCCTTAAGTTCTTAACTATAACTCTATCTTCTAAATTATACGTCTTGTATTTCTTATCCACGGTATTTCTCTTCCTTTCCCACTTAATTTTCTTTGCCAATAACTTCTCTCTTACCTCTATTAAGCGTTCATTCATTTTGATTGCTTCAGGTTCTGTCCAAGGTCTTTGAGGTGGTTGTCCGGTAAAAATAGTAATTGGACAGTGATTATGTACTGTACTGGGAGTATTGTTTATGGTGAATTCGATTTGTGGCAGATATTTTGCCCATCTATTGTGATTTTCATCCAATAGTATGCGTAAATACTTCAAAGTTTCTCTAATGTACCTCTCAGTTGGATTGCCTTGTGGATAACGTATTGATGTGTAAAGAGTATTGATGTTATGAGCATGTAGAAAATCTTTATATCTATCATTTGTGAAATAAGTTGCGTGATCTGATAAAATTGCTAAGGGTTCGCCATATTGAGTGAAGTATTCAGTTAAGGCTTGTAAAACTGTGTTAGTGTTGCACTTTTGAGTAGGAATGAGTTTAATAAATTTAGAAAATATGTCGCAAATCACTAAGATGTTTTTGTACCCTTTTGTACTCGGTATTAAATTAGATAGAAAATCTATTGAAATTAACTCAAGTTTATCGTAAGTTATTATATTGTGGCTGATATTCGTATTTGTAAAATTTTTATCCTTGGCAAGTTCACAAATTCGACAATGTTTTACTACGCTTTTTATGATTCTTTCGTCATTGATACAAAAGAAAGCTTCCCTAAACAATAACCAACATTTCCTTGCACCAATGTGTATATAGGCAAGATGAATGTAGTTTGTTATTTCCCTAGTATGTTCTTCATTGGTTACATATACTGTGTTTTTACCTATTTGCTTGATTATTAAATTATCCTTTATTGACATACCTTTGTAAGAACCTATGTTTTGTAAATGATGGTGTATTTCATTAAATTCTGGGCCAGATTGTATGTTTAAAATTTTGTGTCTAGAAAATATACCTTGTCTTTGTAATTGGACTAAATTTATGCATATGTTCTGTCTTTTCACATCCCCGTCCTGTCTTGTCAGAGCATCAGCGGTGATCATATCTTTACCTGGTTTGTAGACTATTGTAAATTCGTATTGTTGGATTAGCAGTGTCCATCGATATATTCGGCTATTGTTCAACTTACAGCTCATGATATTTATCAAAGCTTTATGGTCTGTCTCTAGAGTAAAAGTTTTACCTATTAGATAGTATCTTAATTTTGTTAAAGCAAAAACAATAGCTAACATCTCTTTCTCGGATATCGTATATCTGGTCTCGCAAGCTTTAAGAGTTCTAGAGATAAAATATATGGGTATTTCGATGTTATCCTTTAACTGAATGAGCTCTGCTGCAATAGTCTTATGTGATGCATCGGTTCGAACTATGAATGGTAGTGAGAAATCTGGATGGTGAAGTTTTAAATTTCCTACAAAGTTCTGTTTTAATTGAACAAAACAATCCTCACATCCCGGAGTCCATGTCCATTTTTTACCTTTTTTAAGTAGATCTAATAAAGGTATTGTTTTCTCACTGTAATTGGAAATAAATTTACGATAATAGTTAAGTACTCCTAAGAATCCTCGTAAAGTTTTTAAGTTCTTCGGTCTGGAATAATTTTTAATTTCGTCAAGGCGTGTCGGATCTAATAAAATATTTTCTTTATTGATAATATAACCTAGGTAATTTATTTCATGTTGAAAAAAATTGGCACTTTGATAAATTCAATTTCATACCTTGAGATGTTAATGTGCTTAGTATGATGTTTAGGTGTTGTAGGTGTTGTTCGATGCTTTCCGAAAAAATAATTATGTCGTCTAAATAATGTAAAGCAAATTCGTCGTATCTGTCTAATATTTTGTGTAAAAATCTAATAAGAGCGGCTGGTGAAGTTTTCAAGCCGAAAGGACATACACGAAATTGGTAAACAATACCATTTACTAGAAAACCGCAGTATTTTCTTGATTCGGGTTCTAGGTTTATTAGCCAAAATGCATTTTTAAGGTCCAGCTTGCTATAAATCCGCTTGTTACCACACTTAGTTAATAACACATCGATATTCTGGGGCATTTCGAATTCGGGTTTTATTCTTTTATTAAGCGCTCTCGCATCTAAACATATTCGCAGTGATAAATCTTTTTTCTGGACTATTACTATAGGGTTAATAAAATAAGTGTTAGACTTCTCTATTATTCCTGTCTGTTCTAGGCGTTCCAATTCTAAGCTAACTTTATGCTGGTAGTGATACGGTATGGGGTAATTCTTACTTATCAGTGGATCTTCATTATCTATTTTTATGGGATGTTGATATCCTTTTGCGAACACTACATCATTGTTAATTAAAGTAATATTATTGTATAGGATTTCTATTAATTCAGGAATGACTGTAGAATATGGTATATTTAAATTTTCTATTAATTCTTTAATATCTTCTAAATTATGTATAATCTTGATTGTTTGGTTTTCTATTTTTACCTCAGCTTCATCTCCTCCCTCGTGTCTATTCTTCGTTCCTTGCAAATCGTCTAATCTCTCCATTCCTATATAATTATTATTTAATTCTATTATTTCTCCATCTGTTCCATTATTCCATTCATCTGCTCTACTATAACACGGTACTTTATCTAATATAATATTATTAACTTCCTTCATTAACACTTCCTTCTTATAATGATTATAACTTTTTACTTCTTCATCTGTTAATTGTTTCTCAATTATAACTTTATTATTATCAATATTTAACATACCATTATCAAAATCTAGGATCATCTTTAATCCTTTTATGTTATCTATCCCTATTATACAGTCATACTGCAATTTCTCTATAATATAACAATGTAAAATGTATTTTGATTTATCTATTATTATTTCAGTATATAACTGTTTTGTGACTGTTCCCATCCGTTTTCCGTTCGCTGCTAAGATGTCCGTCCCTTTTGTTTTAATAACATTCTGCTCATATCCCCGTATACCTTCAGCTTTTTCTGCCTTTAAAAGTGTAATTTCAGCCCCTGTATCGATTAAACAATGTAAATATATATTTTCAAATTTTAGCTTAACTATAGGTAAAGTGTATATTCTGGTAGATTGGTTGCCTGCATCTTCTATGTTAATGAATTCTTCTGGATGTTGATAAAAGGTGATATTTTCAATTTTATAAGGTATGTTACAGTCGTTGTTGATCATTAATTCTGTTGAGATGACGGGCCTGGTGTTGGATTCGCATACAGGTCTGCTTGTGAAAATGGCGTTTTTTTTAACACCTCCTCCATGTTTGTACGAATCGGTGAAACAGATCTATGTCTCCGGTGGTAATGATTAATATTTCCTCGTCCTCGATTGCGTATTTGGTTTATTTCCCTACCTGATTGATGTGAATGATGAGTATTATTGTTGTAATTATGTTGGTTGTGATCATTATTACGGTTATTATTCTGATGGTAATTATTACTGTTGTATCTGATTGGCTGGAAGTTCAAATTCGGTCGGTTCGGTGTGTAATTTTGATTATTTCTGTTGTTGTTTGTATTGAAATTGTTATAATTATTATTATAGTTGTTATTATTATTGTTAAAATTATGATTGTTGTTATTATTATACGGTCTTGCTGTGTTTGGAAATCTGTTATTATTGTAATTGTTTCTTGGAGGTGGTAAATTTGTTGGACTATTATTAGAAGTTTGTATGTTATTTGGCGGGTAATTACGATTATTCATGCTCCGATAGTTCATTTGTTGTTGATGATTATTCTCCGAGAAATCATCTAATCGTCGCAATATTTCGATCAGCGAGTCCATATCCGTTACCTTTTGACAGATAATGGCCTGAGTATCGGTATAGATGAAATGATTTAATAATTGACGCGCAATCATTGACTCTTCCATATCATTGAGGTGTTTGCATTGATTATAGATACGTGACGCGTACGTTTCGCGAGATACCTGACCAAATCTATATTTGCCCGTAAGCAGACGTATCTTTGCCCTATTCTGTTGCGTTTCATCCCAATAGTTACGAGTGAAAAGAATTACAAATTGATCAAGTGTTAAGCAATGATCCTCGATCCTTTGGAACCATTCCTGCGCACTGTTGCGTAGAGTTGCTCGAATAACCTCTATCCTCTGTTTCTCTTCTGTGATGTCTTCCAAATAACGCAATATACAATTTAGATAGGTCATTGGATGTACTCTAGTAATATCCCCGTCAAAATGTTGAAGGTTTTCTATTTTCAAAGTATGATTGTTTGCATTTATAAAATTTAGTGGTATTGAATAGTTTTTAATTTTGTTTTCCAGTTGTTTTATATTGGTTTGGGTGTTTTCGTGGTTAGTTGCTATTATAGAATCTAAATTTAGTTTTACATTATTTAATTCCTGATTATAGTTATCTTTGTTTTGATTTATTTGAGTGTTGATATTTTGATTAAGTGTTATTTTTAAATGTTCATTTCTATCCTCATTTATTTTATTATAGTTAGCTAGTTTAGTGTTAAATAAAGTGTTGTTATCCGAAATCAATTTGTTTACATTATTCTGTATTTCTGTAGTAGTTGTATTAATTTTCTGTTGAGTTACATCGTATATTTCGGTTGTGGTGGCATCTAATTGCTTTGCCCACTGCAAATTTTGAAGATTGACTGTTTCGTCAAGTTTAATTAAATATTTTAACTCATTTTCCTCCATAACTTTTTGTGCGATGGAGATTTCTGCTATTTTTCCCTCCAGATCTATTTTAAAAGCACTTAATTTGTTGTCTATATTGGCGTTGTTAAGTTCGAATTTTTCATTAATGTGTTGCATGTTGGTTTCTAATTTAGTCATTAAATTACTACTTAGGTTATTTAATTCTTGTTTTAGGTTTTTGGTCGTTATATCCAATTTATTATTTGTAGAATCTAGTTTGTTATTCATGTCAATGTTATTATTTTTCAATTCATTATTGGTAGTGTCTATTTTATTAGTCATTTGATTCATTTGTAACATTAGAGCGTTTAACATTTTCATTACCTGGCTATCCTCTGGAGAACTTACCACTTCAGATCCGGATGTTTGAGCTACTGGAACATCTCCTTGCTCGGTCCTGTCCTCATCAACATTATCTTTTGTTGCCTTTGATCGATGTCTGGTGTCCATGTTAATGTTAATTTATTTGTTATAATATAAGAAAGAATTTATTATTTTTTTGAAAAATTGATAAGAATTATTATAATTGATATTAAAGAAGTATGAATTTAGATATTAATCTGAGTAGTTATATGACACACAAAATTAATATAAATTGGCAAGAATTGAAAACAATAAATACCCACAAGTTGATTTTCCCTTTCACTAACCTTTTATTCCTGAATATCCCAGTTAAAGTTGAGGTTCCCTCGTAAAATGTGATATTGATTTTGCTATACAATGGACAAATCAGATACACAACACAATACACATAAATACCTAATACAGTTCACAAATTTTTTAAACAAATATCTGTCTGTGTAAAAGTTGGTTGAGCACTATTTTTATAACTGCAGGATAATACTTGGCCTTCACGTTCGGGCGCCAAATGTAACGTGCCAATCCAAGCGCTGAGTAGGATTTGACTAAGAATATAGTATATGAATTAATTATAAAAATTGAAAATCTAAAAGAGTGAAAGGTTAATGATTTTCAATTTAAAATGTGGGCGCCAATATACAAATATCCTTAGTCGAATCAACGCTATCTGTCCCTTTTTAATATAACTAGCTAATTGCGGTAGAGCTTGAGTGTAAAAGTTAATTTTTAATAATCTCAGGGTTCACGGTCGGTCAGGTGTATTATTTGCAGCTACAAACCAATCAGTGTATTCTCCACTCAAACACAACAATCACACTTCACAAATAAAAGATTGAATTAGATAAATAAATAAAAATTTAATATCAATAAATAAGAAAACTGTAACAACAAAATTGAAAGATAAAAATAGGAAACTGTATTTAATATTATATAAATTATGCAAGATGTGACAAAAATTGAAATTAATAAGTGCACATGTGGGAAATGGTGATAAGGTTATGTGTACGAGATAAAATAAACAAATATTTAATAGTTCTTATATCTTATATTATTTTGGTGAGTATAAGCTTATTTGTAGCTAAATATCTGTAAAATTCAACGCTTTAAATTGATGCTTACTTTAAAATTGAATTTGATACATGAAATAATAATTTGTAGCGATTAGCATGAGCTATTATAACTTTTAAAATTAAATAATTTGGAATAAACGTTGTAGGTGAACCTGATGTTGATCTCCTAGATCTGATATACTTCTCAATATGTGGACATTCGGCAGACCAGGAAGCACGGCCTCGTTCACCGTCTTTGGCGGAGTTCGTCGAGTTGAGTGGTGTAAATCGTTGGCTTGCCCTGCTCTCTGCTTCAAATGATGCTTAGGACGATATCTCACGTTTGCGTTGAGGTATTCTTGAGATTTTTTCTTCAAAAGGTGGGCCTTTAATTTGGTTATCGAATGATTCAACACTTGGTAGGAGATTTTCACTTTAAAGATGTTTTAAAAATTTATATTAAGGAAGTACACTCAAGAACGGCCATTTATGTTCAAAGTTTTATATCAGATGACGCCGATCGCGTTTTATTTTTTATTCCCAAGCCTTATTTCTATATCGAAATAATCTTGTAATTTTAGTTTAATTACATCAATTTAAAATGTGAGTTTATACAATGTTTTGATTTTAACATGAGGGGAAAATTAATTTAATATTTTACATTAACCTAAAATATGATTTGAATATAAATTTAGTAATGTTTTCTACCGTAAAGTTTGCTTTAGCGGGGTTCATATAATTTTGAATTGGTGGGCGTGGTTAACTAGCGTCGATATAAACCTGATGTTGATAAATTAAATACCTGTTGTTTCGCGCGTATAATTTGAATTATGAAAAAATGAAATTAAAATATAAAAAGTTAGTTTAAATCAAAATAAGATAATGATGAATTTTAAAGTTATCGTCGTATTAATTTATTAACATTTCGATGTTAATTTCACAAATTCCGTCCACCAATTTATTGTTTATACAGGTGTTTATATTGATTGTGTACCCGTACTTTCCATTATAGGTGCTGGAATACCTGAGCTGGTTGTACCACTACAATATATATATATATATATATACAGGGTTAGCTGAAAGTATGGAGACGGCGATTTATTGTCGTTAATATTCATTTTAGGGAATTATGTTCAATATAAAAGTTTGTTCGGATATTTTGATCTACATTTGAGAATATTTGAATTTTTTTTTCTTCAATTGTTTTTTAGTTACGCCTGTCCGTGCAGTTTTCTTAAATGGGAACTAGTAAATTTTACTCTACCATTCGATAGAGAATTTTTTTCTCTTAACAATAATATTTTTATTTTTTTTAAATTCATTTTAATAACTTTTTTATAAGAGAAGGCCGGTTCATGTGTTTAACAGATGTTCGGTACATCGCAGATAGACAGAAGCGTAGCGATAAACAAACTTGAGCGACATAATTTTATCAGTGGTTATTGTGTACGTCAAATCTTTTACAGAAATAATTCATTTGTGCAATTTGTTGCTGTTAATATTAACAATGGCGAGTTTAAGTGAACATGAACGAGTTGAAATACTTATGATGTTGGGTTATGGAGATAGACGCAGAAGTTTACAAGACTTTTGTAATTTATTTAATGATACGCATCCAAATAGAAATCCAATTTCTAAATCCGTTGTTGGTAAAACTTTAAGACGCTTTGAACAAACGGGTAGCGTTAAAGATTTGCCAAGGAGTGGTAGACCTAGAACAGCAAAAAGCGATGATAACAAACTGGATATTTTATTGGCTGTATCTGAATATCCCCATTTATCAACCAATCAATTAGCGGCCAATTTCAATATTTCACAGTCATCGATCGTGTCATTTTTAATAAGTGAAGAGTATAAACCTTATAAGATACACCTTGTACACGAGTTAACGGAAGATGATTTTGATAGGAGATTACAATTTTCTGAAGAAATGTTAAATATATGCAATAATAATGAAAATTTTGTCAACAATATTCTTTTCTCTGACGAAGCTACTTTTTGCCTTACCGGTGTAGTAAACAGACATAACTGCAGATACTGGTCATCGGAAAATCCCTCTTGGTTTTTGGAGCACCATACGCAGTACCCCCAAAAGTTAATGTTTGGGTTGGCATTCTAGGCGGTCATATTATCGGTCCCTTTTTCATCAATGGCAATTTAACTTCGGCTCTGTATTTGCAGTTATTGCAAAATGAAATAATACCTGCTTGTGCTACGCTCTATCCTCATGAAAACAATGAACACCTGCCCAATGACAGTATCTGGTTCCAGCAAGATGGCGCCCCGCCACATTATGGTGTAAATGTTCGTCAATATCTGGACAACGTTTTTCCCCACAGATGGATTGGAAGACGAGGATTCATTGAATGGCCAGCCCGTTCGCCAGATTTAAGTCCTTTAGATTTTTTTCTTTGGGATACGTAAAAAACAAAGTCTACAAAGATAAGCCCGATAACGTCGAAGATTTACAAATCCGAATTACTAGAACGATACAAGAAATTCCCCGAGATTTTTTACAGAACTCTGTTCGGGGTTTTGTAAATCGATTGGGTCATTGTCAAATTACTAATGGACGACAATTTGAACACTTACTTTAATTTACTTTGTTAAGAATTTGTTTAATTTTTATTGTAAAAAAGTTATTAAAATGAATTTTAAAAACACAAAAATATTATTGTAAAGAGAAAAAAATCCTCTATCGAATGGTAGAGCAAAATTTACCAGTTCCCATTTAAAAAAAAATGCGCGGACAGGCGTATCTAAAAAAACAATTGAAGAAAAAAAATTCAAATATTCTCAAATGTAGATCAAAATATCTTAACAAACTTTTATATTGAACATAATTCCCTAAAATGAATATTAACGACAATAAATCGCCGTCTCCATACTTTTAACTAAGCCTGTATAATAACATACTTGCTATATAATAAATGTTAGTTGTACAAATAAACTAACTATAATTCATTCCTTGCAAATTACTTCAGCATACGAAAACTTTTGCAAGTACTTGTATATATAGCAGTACTAACTCGCCCATTCGTCTGCCCATATGAAAGTCGGAATTTTTAAGGAATTTCCAACTTATTCGGTATATGCATATATTTATCCTTCTTCAACAGGTATCTCTTTCTTACGTCAGTGGGGTGGGGAACTAAACTTCACAACCTTTCCAAAGATACAATCTTTTTTAATAATATACAGCATTTTTGTGAGTTTCGAACACACATTAGAATAATATATTGGCCAATTTTTTACAAAACTAAAGATGTCTTCAGAAGAATTCCGAATAATATACGACAATCCGCGTAATATGTTTTACGCGGGACAAATTGTGTCAGGAAAGGTGGAACTTGTATTAATAGAACCGAAGAAAATTAAAGGTATGTATTTATTGCAATCGTACCTAATAGTTTTACTGCAAGAAATTAACCTTGTTATCAGCTGTAGACTATAACGGAAACATTGTAATCTAATATGATATAGACAGAAATGTTATTGACTAAAAATAAAGGTGACCAATGCGTACAATAAATACATAAACTTTTACGTAAAATAGTATTTACAATAACGTAAATAAATCTAAATAAAATAGATGATAATTCGTGTAAAACGATCTTACAATTTGGAAGAGTTTATTTATTAAGTTTCCGAGAAAAGGCCGTTCTGTACAACACAAAATGTTAAGCACCAGATTATATTGCAAATTTAAAATTGTCAAAAAACGATATAGAAAACAGAAAACAATTTGAAAAATAGCCTTGATTTATCTGATACATTGTGTCAAAGTAACCCGTCCCATTGCACGTCAATAAATACATTTATATGTATTTTAACACGCGTTAACTTACTGTGACGTACATATCTACAGTGACTCACAAGTAAAATCAAGCACCACACACTACAATTCAAATAAGTATGAAGAATTTGTAGAGATTGCTTATATGCTAATTGTGAGTGCATAGGAAAATTAATAGACAATTTTATGACTTTATTTCAATAGATTCTTTTGATTAAAAAACTTTATATATTTTCAGCCTTATTGGTTCTGTGTTTCTCTTTTTTATTGCACTGTTTATTTGAACATAGGAATCAGGGAACTAGAAAATTTGTAGTCGCAGTATGTGTCAGACATTACTTCATTCTTCAAACAAAAACTCTTTCCAGACAGTTTTCACTTAAAATTGGGGAACAACAAGAAGTCCCTGAGAGCCATTCCCGACCTAGGTAAATTATTTTTTGTTCGCATAACTAATTATGAATGGCCTGGTGCATTTTCTGATGAAATAGAATTTTCTTTCTTCATCAAATGTTGTTTGCTTTCGATTTGAGTGCCCAACTTCTGCAGAAATTCTGCGCAAACTTCTCCTGGGATGATTCTCCCTCTTTCAAAATAATCAAAGAATACTACGCCACCGGCATCTCGCAGACTGTGCTTCAAAACGTTTTTCAGTTGTTTATAATTACAAGAGTACGAAAAATTGGAAATATTCGCCAACTTAGCGAATTTAATTGACGCTTTTGGGAAATTGCCGCAAAGGTGAATAAGAGCCTGTATACAATGCTACATTTTTATTGGGCATGAATTCAAGATGGTGGAACATAAAAATTGAGAGGCACAGGACATCGCCGAAGAACTACAGAGTGCCATAATCCAGATTTTGTTCTTCTCGAAAGGAATATCGAATGTACAGTAGGGATTATGGTACGCGTAGTTATATCCTATAGCATAAATTCCTCTAGTCTTTAGTAAAGGTATATTAGGATAGATTATATTACTTGAGGTGGTCCTCGTGCCTCGTTAGAATACTTCCTTTAACCCAGCTCTTTTAATTATGCTTAGCATCTTCGACAGCAGTTCTTTTAAATATAGTTCCGCTTCACCCATTAGTAGTTCACTCACGCTGTTGTCAAACTTTCGCAATGGCATAGTACGTGAATCACTGGTTCCTCTTCCTCTTGGCAAAATCTACATACCATTACTTCTGTCAAGTTTGTTGATCTTACATGCCCCGTTAATAAGCCTACTATCATCTTAACAGACTTTCTGTCTCTATTCAGTAGGTCTGTTGTAAACTTTGGCGGATATTCCCTAAAGAACAGTCCTATCTTTGACCTGTGGAGATTTCCCTAGATCTATCTTCAGTCCGCTTTTTTAATGCCTGCTTTAATAATTATTTTTGCAATGCCAAAGGCTTTGGTGCAATAAAGGCTGTAGAGGAGACCAGTCAACCAATTCATCCGCCTTCTCATTAGACCTATGGCTTTCGAGCTCTGGAACCCTGGCAAATTTCTGAAGAGAATTTAACTATTTTATCTCAAGATGAAGATTTCTTAAATAGAATGCTAACTGGGGATGAAACTTGGATGTACCACTGGGACCCTCCCACGAAACAAAGTCCATCCAATGGGTTCATAAGGGCTCTCCACCGCCAAAGAATGCAAAAATGCAATTTTCTGCGGGAAAAGTGATGGCCACTTCTAGGGCGCAGAGGAAATTCTCTTAATTGGTAATAAGCCAAAAGGGACTACAATAATAGGTAATGTCTACAAAGACACAATTAAGAACTTGAACATGGTATACGCAAAAAAAGACCCCACAATTTTGCTCGGAAAACTCTGCTTCTTCACGACAACTGCAGAGTACATAAGGCACAAATTGTTCAAGCAGTAATCAATGAATGCGGCTTTGAAGAATTACAACATCCACCTTACAGTCCCGATCTCGCTCCCTGTGACTATTATCTCTTGCGAAAACTCAAAAAATATCTCAGAGGGCGTCGATTTTTATCGAATGACTAAGTGGAAAACGCTGTGTTTGAAAATGAAATGTTTCTTTTTTCGAAGGCATAGCGTTATTAATGAAACGTTGGAACACATGTTACATGCGTTGAATTTTTTTTTTGTTTTCTAACTCGTTTTCTGCATAGCTAGGTAGATAACGTAACTACTTTAAGCGTGTGCAAATCATGGTCTCTGTATAATAAATTCTTGAAGACTCTCCGAAATAATATTCATATATGTTGGCAATAACTAAAAACTTATCGTGTCCATTCCAATATTCTATAGTATTTTTGTTGTTTGTATGTTATCAAAAAGTTTGACATGTCTATTTCTTTTTCAATAGTTTTAGTTCGAATAAACAACATAATTTCAAAGTTTCAACAGTACAACATTACGTAAACACTGTTGAAATAAATGCTATGTACCTATGATCTGTAACTTTTACATTTAAGGTATTATTATACAAATTAAGGGCGAAGCCGATGTGCAATGGTCTCAATGGGATGCATCCACAGGTATTCGTGAAGTAACCTACAAAGGAAATGAAAAGATTTTTTTCACAGAACATTATTGTATTGGTGGCAGGGATGGTAAGACCAAATCCCTAAATATTGTTTATATCAACTAACATAAAGCAATTGTAACATTTTTTTAAAATGTATCACTAAATTTAAGACGTACTATCATCGTACGATTGTATAATATTAACCATAGAATACTAACGTAAAGTTTTGCTTCATCAATGCTAACATGGTGTCGCATGCATTATCAATTTTACATACGAGGTGCATTCAAGTTCTAAGGCCTCCGATTTTTTTTCTAACTAACTACTCACCCGAAAACTGAAACTGGTGTTACTTCTCGACGTAATCTCCCTGCAGACGTACACATTTTTCACAACGTCGACGCCATGATTCCATGGCCGCGGCGAGGGCTTCTTTAGGAGTCTGTTTCGACCACTGGAAAATCGCTGGAGCAATAGCAGCACAGCTGGTGAATGTGCGGCCACGGAGACTGTCTTTCATTGTTGGAAACAGCCAAAAGTCACTAGGAGCCAGGTCAGGTGAGTAGGGAGCATGAGAAATCACTTGAAAGTTGTTTTCACGAAGAAACTGTTGCGTAACGTTAGCCCGATGTGCGGGTGCGTTGTCTTGGTAAAATAGCACACGCGCAGCCTTTCCTGGACGTTTTTGTTGCAGTGCAGGAAGGAACTTGTTCTTCAAAACATTTTCGTAGGATGCACCTGTCACCGTAGTGCCCTTTGGAACACAATGGGTAAGGATTACGCCCTCACTGTCCCAGAACATGGACACCATAATTTTTTCAGCACTAGCGGTTACCCGAAATTTTTTTGTGGAGGTGAATCTGTGTGCTTCCACTGAGCTGACTGGCGCTTTGTTTCTGGATTGAAAAATGGCATCCACGTCTCATCCATTGTCACAATCGACGAAAAGAAAGTCCCATTCATGCCTTGGTTGCGCGTCAACATTGTTTGGCAACATGCCACACGAGCAGCCTTGTGGTCGTCCGTCAGCATTCGTGGCACCCTCCTGGAGGACACTTTTCGCATTGTCAGGTCGTCATGCAGGATTGTGTGCACAGAACCCACGGAAATGCTAACACTGGAGGCGATCTGTTCAACTGTCATTCGGCGATCCCCCAAAACAAGTCTCTCCACTTTCTCGATCATGTCGTCAGACCGGCTTGTGCGAGCCCGAGGTTGTATCGGTTTGTTGTCGCACGATGTTCTGCCCCACGAACGCACTTTCGGCACATCCATAACTCCATCACCACATGTCTCCTTCAACTGTCGATGAATTTCAATTGGTGTCACACCACGCAAATTCAGAAAACAAATGATTGCACGCTTTTCAAGTAAGGAAAACGTAGCCATTTTAAGTATCTAAAACAGTTCTCATTCTCGACGCTGCCGCTACAATTCCATCTGCCGTACAGTGCTGCCATCTCTGTGACGTATTGACAACGAAAGCACGCTCATTTTAAAACAATGCACATGCTTCTATCTCTTTCCAGTCAGGAGAAAAAAAATCGGAGGCCTTAGAACTTGAATGCACCTCGTACATACATTTAATCAAAAATTCATGAAAAGCCATATCTATCACGGAACGTGTGAATACATTTCACACATTTTAAATTTACTGCAAATGAAAATGAATGACTATTAAATATCATTTCTACATGCAAATGTCGCCTAAAGTGTTCTAAACTTAGTTTGTCAAATCGTAGTAATTAACGCAACACTTAAGGCAGGGCATTTCACGGATACCTGGAGTAATGTGCGCTAATCCACAGGACATTGTTGATTCATTTGCACATTATGTTTATTTTTGTACTCTCTTGAGTACGTCCCCATGAATATTGCTAAGGATCTCTCCTGTTTCTGGATTAACCCAGTTGCTGTAGAAAACTTGCTTCAGAATAAATTCACTGCAGGCGATGATTGATTCTCAGCTTTATTATTAAAGATACCCGTAATTCTCTCGGTCTTCTGCCAGAATATTTCCTGTTTCTAAGAAAGGTGATAATTCTAGTTTCTTCAATTATCGCCCTGTGGCAATCCTTTCTAACCTTTCTAAGATTTTCGAGCAATGCTTATATAATTCCATATTTTGCAAGATCTGCTCCTATATTTCACCGCGTCAACACGGTTTCTTCCCAAGTAGATCCAATTCGACTAATCTAACTTGTTTCATCCAGTTTACCTATGAAATTATGGACAGGTTGACTGTGTTTATACTGGACTTTTCTTGTGCTTTTATCACAATAGATCATCGCATATTGCTGAGCAAATTATCCTCTTATTGTCTCCTTAATTTAATACGATCCTATCTAGAGAATCGAGTTAATTATATGATTTACAATGGATTTAAAGTTCGACGGCATTTGCATCGTCTTCTGGTGTTCTCCTGGGTTTAAACCTGGGCCCGCTATTATTTTTGGTTTTCATAAATGACTTGCTACTTATCTTGCCTGTGCTATGCCGATGATGTAAATATTTTTTTCTGGTATATTACTCTATTGAAGATGTTAATAACTTACTGGTCTAAAGCGAATCATCTTCGTTTGAACATCGATAAATGCTTTGTTATGTCATTTGCCCGCAAGTTGACTCCTGTTGCTTCATCATACTACATAGATGGACACATTCTCATGAAGGTCGGCTCTATCAAAGACCTCGCTATTCTGTTTGAGTCGTTAGTAACCTTTAATTAACATATTCACATGGTATGTTGCTCTGCGACTAAAAGCACTGACTTCACGATGAGGACTACACAGTAAAAGTCGACTGTGTGAATCCCAGTTCGCAAATAAACGCTATTGAACGTGTTCAACGTCGATTTTTTAAATTTTTAACATTTAAACATACCGGCGTGTATCCTGAGCGTGGTACCGAATGCAATTTTTTGCTAGAGGAGCATAATGTCAAATCATTAGAAGAACTTCGGTCCTTACATAGCGCACGTTTTATTTATAAGTTGGTAGTTGGTCGAATTGACTATCCTGACCTTATCTCTAATATACATTTTTCGGTTCCACGCTCCTCGTCCAGGAAAGCAGTCATGTTCGTGTGCCCTACGCCCAGGACAAATCTTCGGGGGGATTCTTTGCTTCATATGTGCAGAAACGCTAACAGCATTTATAATGATATTTTTACCGGTTGGATATATTTTATGATTGTTAATTTATAATTCTTACTTACAGTTTTCATTTAAATCGATATTTTTATTTAATTTCTTATTTATTTTTACTTATTTGCGTTTTTTGCAACATAGTCATTTTTACTTTTCTCGCGTCTCTGGAGAGGAGATACATTCACAAATATATAACTTGTATTGTGTTCTTCACACCCCATTATTAATAATATTTTATATTATTAAAAATACTTTTGTATTTTTACTTTTAATAAATATTTTGTTAATTCTTTAATTTTATTAATTAATTAGACTTGTTAATTCATATTTATAATTAAGCCTTGAGGACCACTCTTGTATGTGCTTTGTATTAAATATTTTTGCTGTGTAATTGGGTTCGCCTGTTAGGCAATAATAATTATTATCTTGCACACTTTTTGCATCAAATTCAGCATTAAAATATTCCAGATCGCTTTCATAATCTCCGTATTAGCATACAATTGCTTAAAATTCCGCCTAAGTTGACATTTTACTATTGGATGCCATTTTAATATAATTCGGTATTATCACATAACACCCGTGACACAGAATATATTACGAGTTACTTATATCGTGGTGTTGCCGGTGACACCATGTTAGCATTCTAAAAGTCATACCCAATATCATGAAGCGATGTTTTTCATTACTTTCGAGCCCCTTTTATACTTAAACAGCTGCTTAAAACCGTCTTTTAATACATTTTCAGATGATCCATTTATGCTACGCTCTGGTAACCATTCTTACCAGTTTTCGCATCAAATTCCAGTCACAGCACCCGCCTCCTTCGACGCAAAACATGGTAAAATCCGCTATTCAGTTAAAGTTGTAATCGTTAGACCGAAGAAGTGGAACCAAGACATCGAAAAGGCATTCCAAGTAATTTCGTATTATGATCTCAACAGATTTCCTAATTTATTGGTAAACGCATACAATATACGCTGTTTAATGTATCGAATATGTACATAAAAATTTCAGAAACCTGCCAAAGCGACCGCAGAAAAATATTTCTGTTATTGGTGCTGTAGAAATGGACCTTTAACGGTTGCCATGATGGTTCCCAAAACTGGTTATGTCTCTGGCGAACGAATACCCGTAGCTGCTGAAGTGGATAACACTTCAAACGTCAATATTACCGAAACGTATTTAATATTCCAAAAGGTGTGTTATTTACGAATTATTATTTAAGAATTTGAAGCGATTTTTATACTTCATTTCTAACTTAAAAAGTGGATATAATTGACGTAGGATTGTATTTAATGACATATTTAGATTCCACAAATAAATAAAACACACATAAGATGTTTTAGATTTACACTTTATTAATAAGATAATGACAGCTGTTTCGCTAACACAGTAGCTTCTTAAAATTCAACTTAAGACTAAATATACATACAATATACAGCGTTAAATCAGGTAGTTGACCCAAGTTAAAATTCTAGGAACTATTACATTTATATTTAGCTTGTTGAAAACTATGCCATGTCCTACTTGTGTGAGGTTTAAGTTTAATAATATAACATAAGCAACTAAGAAACAATATTTCAATGGGTGAACAGATTTAACAGTGGGGATGAATTCAAGTCTAATTTATCGTTTAGTAACATTTCTTAGTTTTTAAGTTTATTAATTTCTAAAGACTCTAAACAATTTAATTTTCTACCTTTATTTTCTACATGTATAATATCGAATTGTAAATTAAATTCGTGTTGTTCATTCTCTATTAAATGATTAGAGTAGGTTGAGTCAGTTTTCTTATTGATATAAGAATGATAGTGGTCTTGGATTCGTTTTTTAAACGTTCTACCTGTCTGTCTAATATATGTTTTGGTACATGATCCGCATGATAACTTATAGACTCCTGATTTATTGTCTTTGGTAGTTTTTTCTTTATTATTTTTAATATATTTGGCTAGATTATTATTAGTTTTATAAGCGATATTAATGTTTTCTTTTTTAAGGAATTTTGATAATTTAAGTTGCTGTTGACCTATGTAAGTAAATGATTTAAACTGCTTGTCTGACTCCACTTTAATGATAGGGTACACCTCCCTTAATAATTTATTGACAGATTTTTTAAAAATTAATTTATCTATTAGATTTGGGTCATATCCGTTGTTGTGAGCGATTTGTTTTATAATATTATATTCTTTATTATAGTCTTCATTGGACATCGGGATGTTAATAAGTCTATGTGTCATGCTGTGAAAAGCCGCTACCTTGTGTTGGACCGGGTGGTTGGATTTATTATGTATCGTAGTATCTGTATGAGCCACTTTGTGGTAAATAGAAAAATGGACCCTATTGTTTACACGTTTTAAAGATCCAGAAAGTGTATACTATTGTTAAGCTCCTTTTCTATCGTAAACGTGATATTAGGATCAATGGAATTGATAAATTCATAAAGAGTGTTCAACTGCCTATCTGTACCTATATATCCTATCAATATATCATCAACGTATCTGTACCAAAACAAAATGTTCTTCACGTATCTGTCATTATGAAAAATCGTATTTTCCAGGTAATCCATATAAATTTCCGCATGTAAAGGAGAAAGAGGATTTCCCATGATAAGACCTTGTTTACAGAGGTAGAGTTTGTTATTGAAAGAAAAGTAATTTTGTTCTAGGCAGACTTTTAGTGAATCTAAGATCTCTTCTTTTATTATGGGGTTAAATTTAGATTCTGTTTGGAGACGAACAATGACTGTTAGGTAATTAGATGAAGATGTAGATAAACATAAACGCATCATCTTCAATTTCCTATTAGTAGTTTTTTTCATAAAACTACTGGAGATATAGTATTGAACATCATTACCCACGGGAATAGGCGCCATTTGGTGTTCATCAGAGGTACTTTGATCACCCAATGTTACATAAAAAATTATTGAAAGACATTTTCTCCCTTACATTCAGTGGCTAAAGGATTTTACAACAAAACAATGTGCATTTCCATGTGACAAAGCAACTCATTTTGATAATTTACCATAGCCTCGGAAAGCCACGTTATATTATAAATTGTAATGAATGCAAAAAAAAAAAAACTTAAAAATTATTTTAGCATCCTGTAGGAAGAATTAGTTTAGTCATTGTTTTCTTGTACATCATAATACTTTACAATCTATTAATTTTACTGGAAACTTGTATTTTTATTTCTTATCACAGAACATTGAATATTCAGTTAATCTAGTGCTTGTATTTTTCACAACACTGCATAATGTCTTCTTGAATAGTATTTGAAAAACTTTATTTTTGATATTATTTGGTTAACACCAATTGATATTATTTATGACTTTCAATATTTTACTTTGAAATTTCTGCACAGAATCTAGACTTGACTCGCTAACACTTCCCCAAAGCTATACGCCCTTCATCTTTATTACTTCCACAGAGACTTCCACACTTTCACAACCCAACATATTTTTTCATCTATACCATCAATACATTACAATAAACGAACTAAAGCCTTTTAACGTAAGGTAAAAGGAAGATCATGAACATTTTATTTTACAAAACAAATCAAGCCACGAAGCACATAGTTCCATTCTCAGCTTTAACATATGATATACAACCGCCAGGTTTAAGCACGTTAAATATTCTATGCACCACCTCGCGACGACTTTTCCAGTTTGTACATTCCACTCTTGAAAGTTCCGCTGCTTCCACTTCATTCTTTCCTTCTCCGACTCGCTAGCATCCCGCTAGTTTCGATTTTACGTCAGCGTGAAAGACGTAATGCAACATAGACTCTGCATTGACTCTTTTTTTAATTATTAAAGAGTTAAGTTGTAGGGAAACACAATGCCTGTGGGGGTAGCGAACTCGGCAGACAGCCAACAGTGTTATCGTTCTGGATGAAAGACGAGCACTGTTTTGCGGAAAATGACGTCGTTTTGTTTGAAGGAAATTAGACGTTTAATTTTAATATACTCGTACAGGTAGTCAATTATCTTACGATTATGAAAACTTTAGATAAAGAAAGTCGCTTTTTAATTCTTCGGAATTATTAATTTTAACGACGTTTAATTTTTGAATTTGCTGTACGATTATTTAATTTAATAGGCACCACTACGGAATATAAATTTATAGACAATCTTGAATAACAATAATTATGTTTTTCCAGCCGAGATAATCTAAATAGCACAACGAAATTTAAATTCTATATAACAATATAACGAGCCATCGAAAAAATTCATAATTGGAGTAGACTGTGAAATTGGGTTGGTACTTTAGCCACTTCCACATAATGACACATTACTTGATGCTTGACAGTTTCATTTGGTTCCATTGTAAAAAAAAGGTTATGGCATTGAAATGATACTACATACAACGAAAAAGAAAACAAATAATTTATTTAATATCGAAATCATAATCAAAATTTACATATAGCTACAGAAGTTGTTGAAAATGTTGTCCATTTACATCTAAACACAAACCATCTCTTCTCCACAATCCAACAAAAACTTTATGCAGCATTTGCGGTGAGTTGTTGATCTCTTCACACTTTTCTGTTATGCGAATTCTCAATTGTTCCAGATTATGAATTGGTGTTGAATAAATCGAATTTTTTATGTATGGCCATACGAAAAAATCACATATGTTTAAATCGCAAGACCTAGCTGGATATGGGATTTCAGTGTTCCTGCTTATTATTCTGTTATAAAAAATTGTCTGAGATATTGAAGTGTTTCTCTGGTCGTTTGTGCTGTTGCACCATCTTGTTGGAAATACCCATTTTGTAATTCCTCATTATTCAGTTAATTTATGAATGAGCTGAGTATCTCATTGCGATATCGTGCAGCAGTGGGACCCACCAATCTTCTTCGACATATTCCAACCAAAACACCAACTTTTTGGGGATGCAATGTTTTTTCAATAAAAAAATCAGGATTTTCGGAGGACCAACACCTCATATTCTGTGAATTAACATATCCAGAAAGATAAAACCAGGCCTCATCCGTGAAAAAAACTGTGTTAAGGATATCCTGATTGTGTAGATTATTTTGAAACCATTGACAAAATTCCACTCGTCTTTAATAATCCACTGGATAAAGTCCATGAAAACATTGCAGCTTGTATGGATGACAATGTAAGACTTTTTTAAGAATGAATTGGCACGTACCATAAGATAAATTTGTTTGTTGGGTCACTACTGAAATTGAGGTTTTTGGATTTTCATCAATAATATGCTGAAGGGCTTCAATATTATCAGCTGTACGTTTAGATGGCCGTCCATTTCTAGTATTTCGACCGACGCTACCAGTCTCTCTGAATAACTTTATACAATTTGTCAAAACATTGTAAAAATCATTGTAGTCAAACACTAATTCAGGATGTTCTTCACTAAAATCAGCAATGCATTCCGTAATTGAATACTGCCACTCGCCATTTACTTTCACACCTGTACGGAAGTAACATTCGATAATTTTTGCTTTTTGTTCTATGTTGAATACCATTTTTGAAATAAATTTAATTTTCTTAATAAGAGTTTTGAAAAATTTGACACAAACTTATAGTTTCAATGTCAAATAATGAATGTCATTATGTGGAAGTGGCTAAAGTACTAACCCAATTTCACAGTATACTCCAATTATGAATTTTTTCGATGGCTCGATTTAATCCATGGCCTTATAATAGTAATATATTTTACCTGTTCCGACTATGGTAAGGCATTGTTAAATTGTTTTCAAGCAGGTAAGTTAATTTTACCGCAAAAGTCCTAGTTGTTATTGACGACGGGTGGTAAGTGATCTACTTACCACCCTTGAGTAATTAAGTGATTTCCAGTCATGCAAATAATAAAAAAATATATTGTGGAATGAACTTTTTCGTTCGCTTATGCGCGTAACTCACCGAATCATGATTACACAACGATTTGCATCGTTAAATTTCTACGATGCAAATGATCACAATCGATTTCAATCGCACCGTAGTATTGAACGGACTGACATGAGAATGACGGTAAATTATTGCGATCGATGCATGAGTTGAACGCGCCTAATGTCCATTTTTGCACGATCAGTCAATTTAATATATTTACTGGTTGGATTAGAAGAATAGTAAGTTGTGTTTACAAATCTGAGATCGGTAAGAACTGTCACTTACCAATCG
Source organism: Melolontha melolontha (assembly GCA_935421215.2). Lineage (NCBI taxonomy): Eukaryota > Metazoa > Arthropoda > Insecta > Coleoptera > Scarabaeidae > Melolontha > Melolontha melolontha. The sequence goes on from OW285241.1 coordinate 9,294,685, forward strand.
GAAGGCCGGGAGTAATCAAATATGCAAGTTTTTTATTTTATTTAGAATAATTTTTAACTAGAACATTAAAAGCACAAGCAGTGCATTTGGTAAAGCATTTTGCCATCTTTGAAGACCAAGTTCCTATTGTATTTCTACCCACTACTTGATCGGTGACTCTTCCATTGCGCGTTGCTAAGAAAAAGTTAGAAGACTTTGTCCGTAATAATTGACACAGAATTTTTACTTTAGCATTAAACCAATTTAAATTTAAAAATCATTTAAATCAGTGGCCCAGGGAAAAAAACACATATTTAAAGATGCAAATAGACAAATAAAAATTAAAAGAAATAAATTACAAAATTATCTACCAGAATGAGGTTCCCGTAGTTTTTATATTACACACAGCTTATGTCGGTAATTAGCGACGAATTCCTCTCGCTACCGTAAATCCCTTGGTAGGTAAATTGGTACTTCCAATAAAAAAAAATACGTGGTACATAAATATAACCCTAAACGTAGAAGGGGATGGTACAAAAAATATACTTCGTAGGAAAACGGTAATTAAGCCCTTTAATTAAGACCACGTGGTATACGAGAGCGGGAATTCGATCGACAGTAATACGACTGTGAGATCCGATGTCTGTCTTACACCTCCCCGAAAGATATCTCGCTCTCGATAACCGAGGTGAAGAAGAAAGCCACAAATAAAACTAATACGCAAGCATTTTTTGCAGATATATGAACGTAAGAAGATGCCCTTGCAGGTATGTTCACAATAAATAGAACAGAATAAAATAGCGGCAAAATAATAAAGTGTCTACGAACGCATAACAAACTATTTCATCGATGTAACAAACATTGTCTTAAGTAGACTTTGCGACCATTGTGCATTGTATATAAGTCTCCCGGATGTTGCTGTGATCTTCTATTTGCTCTTAAAGTTTCGCTGATCGCATAGTCAGCTTCCTCAAAAGATTTCTAAAGACAATCTTCAGAAACGTCAGTCAAAAGCTGTAAATGTATGATCAGCTAAAGATCAAGAGTAAATAGGAAACCACGGCAGCATGTGGAAGACTTATGTACAATGTAATCATTGTTTTATCAGCTGGTGGCCTTGTGGTAAGACACCGGTTTATAATGCCGAGGGTGCCGGGATCGGATCCCAGAGCTGGGCTGTCCGAAGGTTTTCCTTCTCGTTTAAGGTGAATACCGACAACTAAACATTTTAAGTGACTCCACGGGCGCGGGACTAATAATAATTTATGTCCTCCCTGTATTTGGTGATAGGATGTTAGAGGATGCTAAGATGTGAATTATTATTATTTATTGGATTCTATCGCCCTAATCATAATACACTTCGATAAAAAACATTTCACTTCACACAAAAGAGTATTTCCATATAAATTAGCGATTTTATTACGGTTGAAATGCTAGGAACTTATCGCAGTGTATCAATTTTTCCTTATAGGACACGCGACGAAATTTTATTTAATGCCAACAAATCGTTTCCATTCCAATCATTACCTAATGTAATACATCATGCTGTTAAAATATTGAATTCAAAAATCTTTTCATTTACTCAGCTAACAACCTATTTTTCGACTACTCCACAACCAAGGACCCAGAATCAATCTGATGTCCTGAGCGAAGTAAAATTAGGGCCAGTTAATGCGCACAGTTCGAAATCGTTTACTCATGAGTTTGTGGTACCATCTTTGAAAACAACAAGCCTTGGCCACTGCTCGCTGATAGATACAGACTATCAAATATACGTGGGTATCTATGAATGATTTCCGTGAGTTTGTATATTAATTTTGTTTTAAATTTCAGTTAAAAGCGGAAACTGGTGTTGGCCATACACATTTATATTCCTCTGCACAAATTGTCATAGGAAACGTTCCGTTCAATAACCAAACTGCTAGTCCAATGCAAAATTCCGATATCGAGACCCAACCAACGAAAATTACCTCCAGTCAAAATGAATCGAACAATAGTACCACACGTGAGTAACTGGAAATATGTTTTGCATTATTGGAGTGAAATGTTTTCAGCCTCAGCAAGGAAACAGTTTTATTTCCAAGGAAATTGTTTGTATTTTTATATAGCTTCCTTCCAACCTTAAAACAGATATTAGTTTCAAGCATTACCTCAGCGTTGTAAATCAATATCTTTCCAAACAGCACCTTTCTTGAAATTGGGGCATAAATAGAAGTTGATAAAAGTTAAGTTTGGCGGATAAGGTTCAGCCTAGATCAATCATTCTTGTTTGTGTAACTAATAACACAGGCCTGCATAAAATTTGTGATGACGTGATTTTTGTTTGTTAAGCTCAGTTTTTATATAGCAATAACTAATTAAAATACAGTTGGTCTCTACCACCCACAGATTTTTTTTTGCACAAAAGAAAAAGAAAAAAATATAAAAAATCTTATAATAGGCGTTTTAATACATTTTAAAATGAATGTACTACTTCAAATTCTAGGTATTAACCCAAAAATGATTTTCTGTTGTGCTTTTAAAGAAATTTGTTAAATAGGCCCTCATTACCTGATGTAAATCTTTTATTACATGTATTAATTTTGGACAAGATTTCGGGAATTTTTACCTGCTAAATCCTATTTATTATGCTTTCACTTTATTTGTACTGCGAAGAAGGATTTCAAGTTTATCACTCCAAACAAAATGTATATTTTAATGTCATTTACTTCATTATAGCTCTGAGTGTCGATCAGTAAACAAGTAAAATTAATTTGTCTTTAGTGTTGTGCGTGGTATTTGATAAATAAACATTGCTTAGAAATATGTCTAGCGGGTGTTGCAAAAACAAACCAGATGATTTCTGTTATATTTGTGGATATTTCGTCTTGAAAAAGTTTAAGAGACCAACTGGTGAATTTGTGAAAAATGCATATTATGCTTATTTCAAAATCAAATTAGGAGATCAAGATAAAGATTGCGCACCGCACGTTGTTTGTAAGGTATGTGAAGAAGGTTTAAGACATTGGACCAAAGGGAATAGAAAAAGCCTTCCTTTTGGAATACCGATGGTTTGGAGAGAACCGCAAAATCATCATGAAGATTGCTACTTTTGTCTTTGTGATATTAAGGGGCATAATAGAAAAACTTTGAAACATATTTTGTACCCAAACAATATTAAATCAGCTATCAGACCAGTTCCTCACAGTGATCATGTACCTATACCTATACCCCCCAAAATACTACAAGAAGATATCGAAACCTCTTCAACTTCCGGCTCCGTACAGATGGATAGTGATTTTGAACCATCAACCTCAGGTCAAAACCAACCGCAGCTATTTTCACAAGCCGAACTGAATGATTTAGTAAGAGATTTGGGCCTTTCAAAAGATCTTTCTGAAGTACTGGGGTCTAGGTTGAAACAAAAAGATTTGCTTGCCCCAGAAACTACCTTCAGATCTTCCTTTAGCTGAATATGACAGAAAAACAACCAAACGAAGCTTTTCTGACAAACGAAAACGTTTTTTAAAGAAGCATAAATAATAAATAACTATTTCTAATAGTTTCTATGTGTATATTTTTGTATTTTTTTAAATATAATATAAAACTAGCTTATAAATTAAATAAATCGTGTTTTTTCTATATTTTTTTATTTTACTGGTTTGGAAAATAACCTTACGTGATACAAAAAAAAATAAAAGCAGATTTAAAATCAGCGCTACCCAATTACTAGAAAACAGTTAAAATTTTTAAATCAACTTTCAAAGTGTTGAAAAATGCAGGCCTGTGTAATTAATGAGCTGATGTATTATAGCGACGAGACATAATTTTTTCTTTACTAAATATGGTCGTTTGTTTTTGATTTGTGTGTCCAATTTATCTGGTAATGCTGCATAATACGAGGACGATTCGTAAAATAAGTTCTGTTTGGTTATTAAAAAAACGCCAACATATAAAAAGGTTTTTATTATATAAAACTTAAAGCTATTACTTTCAGCTACATTTCTACATAGTTGGCATTAAGGTTGAGATATTTATCATAGTGACGAACCAGTTTTTTAATGGCCTTCTTATAGAATTCAGCCGCCTGTCAATTAAGCCACGCTGTAATAGTGTTTATTGTGGTCCCTCGTTCCATAAAGTTTAGAAGAAGGACGTCTTTCTTGTTATAAAAGATAGTAACCATGACTTTTCTGGTAGAAAAAGTTTGACGGCATTTTAAAGGTTTCCTCGTAGGTGAGTTATGACCTGTTACGATATGCTTCAAAATAGTAACGTGTCAGAAAAGTTAATGCCGATTCCATTCTCTTTGTTTTATGGTCTTCGGTAAGAAGTTTTGGCACCCATTGTGAACAAAATTAAACCTAAATGTTCGATAAGAACCCCGTACGAAACTATACGCGAAATTTGAGGTAAAACCGCCCTCAGTTCTGTTATTTGGATCGCTGATTTTCGCGAATTATTTTCTTCAATATTACCCACAAGTTTGTTCGTCAAAACAATTTGTCTTCCACTCCGTTCTTCATCACGGATATTAGTTCGTCTTTCTCGAAAGATACCGCACCATCCTCTAACTATACTCATGATATTTTCACCATAAACAGAACAAAATTTACGCTGAAAATCAGCAGCCTTTGCTTGCATACAGAAATCGTATAGCAACACGGAATTCACAGCCGGAAGGATTTTAAATTGCAGCATTCATTATAAACGGTTAAAATAGCACAAAAGAATGTCCGAACAATTCTCTCACTAGCACTGCCTCACTCACACTGTACCAGACTACACCGCAGCGCTGCGATTGCGTCGATATCCCCGTTCTGCTCACTAGGTGGAAACGGAACTTACTTTACGAATCGCCGTCGAACTTTCCTGCCATGATTCTCCTTTTCACAGGTGTATTACTCTACACATATCCCCTCCTAAAAAACTATAGCCGTTACCTTCCCGATCGATGAAACTGTTTTTACCTTCTTCAAAGCATTTGACCCAGTTTCTACGATATCTTGAGAAAAGCTGCTTTGATATAACATTGTTCACACTTTGACGAATCCATAATGTGGAAGTTAATTTGGATAAATTAAAAATAAGTTATAAATGCGAAATAAGTACAAATTATTGATTATATTTTATTTATGTTGCGTGAATAGAGAATGGTGAGCAAGTTTCCGAGCATCCGCTGGAACACGTCATCAGCAGCAGTAGTCCAATTATGGAATAATAAAAATTGGACTTTTTCCTAAAAGCCACCATCGAGTGTTTGTATAATAAAATGATAAAATTTTGTATTTTTATAATAATGTTCTGTTGCATGTAAATATGAAGCTATTTAATTGTAATTTCTTGTACAATCAAAACAAAAGAAATTATTTATTGAAAAATATCGTTTTAATTTATGCTTACCCATATTCAAATATGCAAAGATAAGAATTAATAATACTAACATTAACATTTGAATTATACAAACGTTTTTTTTTAATTTTTCAACACATTCTCTTTCAATATTAAAAACAGTCGAAACAGCCGGAACAGCCCATACAGCCAAAACAGTCAAAACCCAACCCGAGACGAGACGACACTAGCCAACCCAACGAAATTTTAAAATTTAGTTATTACTGTTTTTTATTGTTTTGACGTTTCGACTGTTTCTGACTGATTCTGACTGTTTTTGGCTGTTTTGACTGTTTTTACTGTTTCTGACTGTTTTAATTTATGTTTACCCATATTCAAATATGCAAAGATAAGAACTAATAATATGTACTAACATTAACATTTGAATTATAGTAACAGTTTTTTTAAATTTTTCAACACATTCCCGTTCAACATTAAAAACAGTCGAAACAGCCGGAACAGCCCGAACAGTCAAAACCCAACCCGGACGAGACGACACCAGCCAACCCAACGAAATTTTGAAATTTAATTTTTACTGTTTTGACGTTTCGACTGCTTCTGTCTGTTTCTGACTACTTCTGACTGTTTTGGCTGTTTTGACTGTTTTAATTTATGCTTACCCATATTCAAATATGCAGAGATAAGAATTAATAACACTAACATTAATATTTGAATTATACCAACGGTATTTTTTAAATTTTTCAACATTTCCCTTTCAACATTAACTTGGACCAGCGATGGTTGATTGGTATTATAACAGTTTTATAATCATCAGCATCTATACCCCATTCAATCTAAGAAAGGAGCAGATGGCGCTGCAATCTGAGTGCAATTTACACAGGAGAAATTTTGTAAATTCAAACAAGTAAACAGTAAAACCAGTAACCAGTGAAAACAAGTAGTAGGAAGGGCCGCGATTTGGCCAGACAGACGCTTGGCGTCACATATTAAAGCATGTTTGCATGTAAAGGTGGCGCTCTTGAATCTAAAAGCGGTCACCCATCCACGTACCGACCCCGGCCGATGCTGTTTGACTTCGGTGATCGGACGAGAACTGGTCTTTTCGGCATGCTATGGCCGTCGTCAATTAATTTTATTTCTACTGTTTAATTACATTGTGACTTTATTGATGTGGAGTTTATATTCAAAATTAAGCGGGAAATAACGCTAAATTAAATGTTGCCTTTGAGCTCAATGAATAAAGAAAAACTAATCAAATACGAAAATTTAAAAAAAAACATTCAGAATGTCATTCATAAATTTGGTAACTTTTACAGTGTAAATGTGGCTTTTCCATTTACTCCTCTTAGTTTAAAAATAGACTATAGAGTAAAAAGGTTTTAAAATTTTAATACATCTCTTGTAGCTATAACAGAATTATCTATATTTCGCATTGCAAATATTAAACAGTCTACTTGATACTTGATATAGACTTGAATACCCTCCTCTCAACTTTTCAGGTTATGTCATTGCCTGCCTTTAAATATGACAATTGGAAAAAATAAATTGATATAGATAGACATCGCGTCAATAACATTTTAATGTAAACGTTTAAGTTGGTAGCTTGTAACTGCTGTTGTTAGAGTTATGTCAATTTGAACGAGAAAATGCCGTAGAAAAATAGCAATTTTTCACATCTTTTTAACAATATTATTCTCTTCTGTGTTCTCTTCTAACCAAGATAAATTAAATAATTAAATAAAGTTGAAAACAATAATGAGATATTTAAAACAAGTAAATTTTGAATACATTTAATACACAATGTGAAATAAAATATATGATATAAAATATAAAACATATCTCATAGTAAATTTCATTTAAAGTTTCTTGTTATTTTCTGTAATAAGTTTTTATATGTAACGAGACAAATCGTGTTAAGAAAAACACATCTGTGTATATTTAGTAAAGATATATTGTATGTAAAATGTCATGTAAATTATCATGTTTCTTTAAGTTCTAGTTTATAATTGTTAATAACTTAGAATTTAAATCACGCTATATATATCAATTTATAAAAAAATATTTTTAAGTTATTGTAAGCTTCATAATCAGTACTTAAAATTTACAAAATCTCTTAAGTACATAAATATTGTTTTTGTAACAGTTACGATGTACGTAAAATTTCAAACAAGTTAACTTGAATTGTAAAGAAAATACGACGTCGGACGGTAAAAAAAAGGAACACTTGAAAATAAGAACGCGTTTAAAATATGAAACATTATTAGAAAGAAATATTAAAGAAAACATAAATCAATATAAGAACGAAAGTTTTTAAATATGGAATATTATTTGCAAGAGTATTTTGACTTAAAATATATTTGAAAAAAATTGAAGTCACGGGGCATATATAAAGAAAATTTCTCAAGGAAAGAGACTGATCGAAATATCGTTTGCAAGCGGTGATTAAAATAAAATTTTGCTTTGTATATTATATTGAATTTGATTCATTTTCAGAATTTTTATATTTTTAATTTAAAGAAAATTATTACTTTAGTTTGTTTAATATAATAATAATAACGACAGGTAAATTATGTAACAAAGACACTCAAGACTTTGAAGTACTAAAATTAAATTTATGAGTTTATTTGTTTTATGTGGACATTTTATTTGATTGTAATTTCAATTGCTGTATTAAAACAGATAATAAAATAGAATACAGCTGTCTTTAAGTTCTAAGTAGGGAAAAAAAATCTCACAAACATTTAAAGATATCTGGGTTTAGAACTCGAAATTTTAAACTCTCGTTAAATATGTGAGATACTAATTAAAATATATCGTGTGTTATTGACGATTTTATGTAGCAGGGTAAAGTCTCGCCACGTAAATATGAAATAACACATTTTTCTTTTGTAATACGGTATGCGCCAAAATAAACAACACTGAAATGCGTGCCATTGTTATGCGCATGCCTGCTTTTTGACGTATGATACTAGCAGCGTTATGTGTTTTTAGTAGTGCAAAGAACGTTGTTATGTGATGTTATAGTTGAGAATGGGTCTCACGACTGAGGGAAAAGTGTTTATCGTCGAGTATTATTTTCGATCGTACGGAAAAGGCAAACAAGGTGGACCGAGTTTGAAGTTAGTGACTGAAACATATCGCGATCAATTTCATAAAGAGGCACCTACCAACAAAGTTATGCTTTCTATTGTTGAGAAATTTCGTCGTTCTGGCAGTGTGTTGTGCCAACGGAAGGGGAGGTCTGGTAGGCCAGTAACTGTGAGAACGAATGGGAACCATGGACGTGTCCTCAATCAGGTTTTGCAATCACCGAACCGAAGTCTTCGGCGAACGGCATTTAAGTTGAATATCAGCAGTACGTCGATTCGGAGTTTGTTCAAAGATGTAGGTGGATTTCCGTACCGAATTCAAGTTGGACAACGATTGTCAAACCAAGATATGAATGCCAGGGTTTCGTATTGTGGACAATTTTTGGCTATGTTGTACGAGGATCCAGATTTCTTGAATAATGTGTGGTTCTCAGACGAAAGTCATATTCACTTGGAGGGTTACATCAATAAACAAACAACTCGCTTCCTTGGTTTCGGTAAGCCAGACGTGATTATCCAAAAACCGCTACATAGTGCCCGTGTGACGATATGGTGTGCAGTGTCAGCACACGGTGTGATTGGTCCGTATTTCATTGAGGATGATGATGGCACACCTCTTACTGTTACCCAGGAACGTTATAGAAACATTGTGGTAACGCCATTTGTCCAAGATCTCAGAGGGTTTTGTCGTGCCAGGGACCTTCGGATGGAAGAGCAGTGGTTTCAACAGGACGGGGCGACCAGTCACACTGCTCGACAATCGATAGCACTGCTGCAGGAAACTTTTGAAGGACGCATCATTTCCCGCAATTCTAATTTCAACTACCCATCACATTCCCCCGATCTTACACCACCGGATGCCTACGTATGGGGTATGTTAAAGGAGCAAGTGTTCAGCGGTACAGACCCACCCAGAACTGTTAATCATTTACGTGAGAAGATCGTCTCCTTTTTCCGGAATATGCAGCAACCTGTGTTCTCGAATATGTTTGACAATCTGCGTAACCGTTATGAGCAGTGCCTACAACGCCATGGCGCACATTTTGAACATGTATTCTATAGACATAATAATGTATAAGTAATAAATAATATACTTCAGTAATTTCAGTGTTGTTTATTTTGGCGCATACCGTATTTATTCCAGTGTATACAGGCTGATTCATTTTCGGCCCTCACCATGGGGATCTCGCTTATTATTGGAGATAGAGTATAGGTTTAAATTCGGCAAAGTTGTTAAATTTTATTATCAACTTTTAATACTATTAAATCCACAAGCCTTACAAAATATTTATTTTTAGATGAAAACACTGTTTCATGCTTTAGCATCTTGTAGGGTATAAAAACCCACTGGTCGAAAGTAATACACAGCTGTGTTTTGAAATATTAATATTGGAATCTAAATCTTCAAAGTCTTATTTATATATCTATATAAATGTGAATATGATCTGAGTAGATATAAGATTGGTGTACTAATGTTTTACTAATAATTAACGATATTTAATATAATTGAATATTAATGTATGTTTTGACAAAGTGTGTATAATAAATGTATTAAACTTAACACGCTATTGTATTATTTCTCTCCTTACTACATTAGACCAGGGATGCACAGACTTATAGAGAACAGGGACCACTCGGGAAAATTATAAGCCAAGGACGGGCCACTACAAAGAATACTTATTAAGACAAATATTTTTATTTCTAAATAGTATGAAATACTGCAAATGATAAAAATAAAAGAACATTCAAAAATGTTTGTTGTAATTATGTAATCGTAATGTAATCTATTCATTACAATGTAATATTTCATGTTTTATTATTTTGATGCATGACATTGCATTGACCTAACAATTTTGTTTATGTTTGGCTCCACATTACTTGTCGCCACACGTAAAATTGCTTCCAGATTTTCATTTGCCAGACGGTTTCGATTTTCTGTTTTGTTAAGTTTCATCACTGAAAACGTTTGCTCACAAATATACGCCGATCCAAATAAGCTTGCGCATTTCAATGCATTTATTCGCAACTCTTTATAAGCGGTTTTGTCAACGCAACGGTAAAAGTTGAGTAAATTACCTTCATTAAACTTGTTTCGTAAATTATTATCATTTTGCATGTCTATCAATTCCAGCTATATTGATTCCGGTGTATTTTCGGGTGAAATGTTGAAAGAATTGCTGAAAATTTCTAATAGAGGTTTAACTTTTTTGAAGTCTGGAAAACGATCATGAAAAGCTTGTATTAAAATATCAAATTTTTCAACATAAGCGAAATTGACATCAGTTTTATTGAATTTATCCATAATTTTTTAGTTCGGAAAATGGCTGTAATTGGCTGAATTGATTTGTGTCCTGAAAAGACTCAATTTGCATTGAAAGGGCGAGACATGAGAGTATAACTGCGAAATCAATTGCTCTTTGCCTTGGAGTTGCGTATTTAAGACATTCAACTGATCTGTGATGTCTACAAGAAACGCTAAGTCACACAGCCAATCAGGGTTGTCGAGTTCGGAGACGTCCTTTTTCTTTTCCGCCAGAAATATTTTGATTTCTTCAATCAAGTTAAGAAACCGCTCTAGTGACAACCCACGACTTAGCCACCTTACTTCAGTGTAAAACAGGAGATCACCATATTCGCTTTCAATATCCTTGAGAAATTGTGTGAATTGTCTGTGATTGTGACCTCGTGATTTTATAAAGTTTACAGTAGGTACTACAACTTTCATCACATTTTCAAATACCAATAATTTTGAACAGAGGGCCTCTTGATGTATAATGCAATGAAACTGCATTAATTCCTTGGTACCTATGTTTTTAGTTTGTAAATACTCTTTTAACATAGTTATTATCCCAGATTTACTTCCAACCATTGAAGGTGCTCTGTCAGACGTAATTCCAGATAATTTCGTTAAATCCAAATCCATTATAGAACATTTTTCCAGAAGAGCTTTAAGCATGTCACTCCCCTTGGTTTGACTTGTCAAAGAACTCATACCAATCAGTTCTTCACTCGCTTCAAAATTTTGCGTTACACCTCGTAAAAATATTAAGAGATGAGCAGTGGAACTTATATCTGTAGATTCGTCGAGTGCTATAGAAAAATACTCAAAACTTTTCGATTTCGTAGCTAATTGCTTTTCCATATTAGCTGCTAATGTGGTAAGTCTTCTTTGAACAGTCATAGTTGATTTTTCTCAAACCTCTTTACATCTTTCGGACACATTTTTTTTTTTGCGGCGATATCTAAACGCTGCTTAACAAACTCACCATCTTTAAAATGCCGACAAGTTTTCGCTATTATACGAGATATTTCAAAGCTAACTTCAGTAGCTGTTTCAGCATCTTGAATTGGTTTTGTAAACATAGCTTGCTGGCCTATTAGTTCCCTTTGTAAAGTGGAAATTTTTTGCGTTCGATTTTCGCCGGTTAATTTGGTAAAAGTATGATGCTGGGTTTCATAATGCCTTTTCACATTATATTCCTTCGGAATAGAAACACTACTCTTGCATATTAAACAGACACTTTTGTTATGCGATGAAATAAAAAGTATTTTTCGGTCCAAATATCTTGAAACTGTCGATTTTCATCTTCAACCTTACGACTACGTTTTTACTGGGGCCTGGTTATCCATATCAAAATTGATATTATATTGTTACGTAGTTAGATGCCAAGTGCGAACGACGAAATACTTATTCTTCACAGATTAGAATTCAAGCAATATAACGTTCGCTAGTCCGTAGTTAAAACTTAACTGCCCTGATAGCGGGCGATGCGTTGTATTTATACGAGTTACCTAACATCGAGAACCTGCCACATTGTTCGGGGATAATACCGACGTGTTTCGCGAATTTTCGAGTAATCTAGTTGTTTCGACAGATTTCTAGTCTCGTAACTATATGCTTGGAACGACGAGGAGCATACCTGTCCTACGTAGTAAACCTGAACAAGAAAGTAGTAGGTACTTAAAGATACATATCTTACTAACAATTACAAAAGTTAGAATAAAATAAAAAGTTAAGAAATATTGATTTGAATGGATTTTTACCTACTTTTGTAGTTTTTAGAACAATTTTTAAAATTCGTTGGCGGGCCGCATAAATATCTACAGTGGACCGCATGCGGCCCGCGGCATGTGCATCGCTGCATTAGATGCTAGGCCTAGTTGCAAGGAAGTCTTTTTGTAAAACAAAAACCCTGAGAGCAATTTTAAGAGTCTAAAAACAAAATATGTGTGTATGATGATTCATGCTTAATAATTGACGATTCATATTTAATATATTGGAGCCCATTTTGAAAATCAACGTACACAGCAATATGTTTTGCTTTTATCTGTCGTGATTATGTAAATATCTAATAAAATATAATTTTTTAACTTTGACGCTTGTTTATTAACATATTTATTATCAAGAAAGACATTCCCTGGTAATTTTATTCAAACAAGATGCGGCAAATATACAGCGTGATTCTAAATATACGCGACAAATTCAATGGACCGATTCCTAGATTTATTATGATCATAAAAGTTCATATGAGTGTATGTCTTAAACGGCTTAGTTTTAATGTTACAGGATGTTTAATAGTAAACTAAAAGTTCATGCAATAAAACGTACTAATACAACAAAATTACCTTATAAAAATTGTTGGAAATGACCGTCTTCTACAGTAATGTAAGCTTCTATCCTCTGTTGCATTGATTAGTGAGTGCGTGTGTAGCTCATTATGTACCTACATAACCAGATATCTACAAATTCTTTATTTGATTGGTTTCAGAGGAAAAATGGGGATGGTTTAAGAGCTCTGGCGAAGGAAAGATGCATTAACATGTTCAGATGTGTCCACCCCAATGTTCAACAGAACAATATTTTAACTAGTATCTTTCTTATATAAAAGTAACTTTGAAATTTTTGCAAAATTCACTGCGTTTTTTTTTAACTATTAAAAAAAAATATCTCAAAATCCTAACGTCATGGAGCAAATTTTAAATCAAATTCACAATCAGCACAATAAAAGACATAAAATACAAGTATTGGTGTATAAAAAAAACAAACTGTGTTGACCAGTGTAATCGTTATTATAAAAATTTTAAAATAAAAATTTCAAAATCTTGGAATTATAAATAAATTTAATATTATTTAAATACTAATACTTAAAAAAACACGTCATCGTACGCATATCTTCTATAGATAGATTAATTGCTGATAAAAGACAAACGGGATAAAAATCAGTTTGGATAGACATATACATTAGTAACATTAGTGTTGAAAGTTATATTCTGTATTAACAAGCATATAAATATATATAGAAACGTGAATAAAAAATGGAATTACAATCTTATAGGATATTATTCGGTAATCCTTCTAACACATATTTTGCTGGACAAACAGTTTCTGGCAATATCGAAATAGAATTACGTAGACCAAAACAAATTGCAGGTAAGTGTTTTATTAATAAATGTTATTGTTTTCTATATCAGTACTATTGAATCTAAAAATAAATCGTAATAAAACGATTTTATATAAGTTGTTCAAATAAATTTGTCGTCAATTATTGTGGATCTAAAATTATAGAGTGAAAAGCTATTTCCAAAATAATTTTTATGGTCAACAATTTATATTTTAAAATATAATTCCTCGTCCTTTAAATATTGACAGATAGTGTAGTATTTCATAAAAGATAATTGATATTTAGAAAAATTTTTAACATATTTTATCAAATTAAACTCTTGGTTAACTCTCACCGATAAGTCTCGGTTTTAGCATATTGGAATCAACTACAAATAAATTATTTTTTGATCTCCTAAAACGCATAACACGAAACTACTTAATGAGCAGAGAGCGAATTGGAGCGATTGATGATTCATAGCCCAAGGCGTCTGCCTTGTATTCGCAATAAATTTGTTTCTGTAAGCGATCCGTGAGTTTCGAACAGTTTGATACGTGTGAGCAACTGCATAAGTGGCACATACTTACATGATGTTATGGACTTTTCCCCGCAACATTTTGAAAAATTTTAATTATTTTTGATTGAACTATTATTTTGGTTGCTAGTGTATAAATTGTGAATTTATTATTTTGACTTGCGCAGCGGGAGCACGCCGTTTGTTCGGCTGGGCAAATTTTACCTTGAAACTATATTTTTTTTTGATAGAGAGCCTGTGAGCTATCTGTGAACAAACACTAATTGTTATCAGAGTTGAGAAGACGTGAGTTATAAGATATTTTTTATCTTAGTTTTTGTAGCTTCGTGATTTTTATTAATTAGTTTTGGTGTTTTATTTTTAATACCGATTTATTTACGAGTGTGCAGAACTCGTAGTTAATTTTGTACGTTCTTCTAACTCTGGTGTCTCGTATAAAAAATACATTTTATTTACGTAAGTAAAAGAAATTATTCTTATTATCTTTATTATTATTTTCTTGTATGTATTGATTTGTATTTGACCATTGTGGTAATTTTGATACATATTTTATCTTAGATATATATAAATGACAAAGAACGTTTTTTAAAATTTCTATATAAAAAATTTTCTATAACTTAAAATTTGTTCGCTTGGGATTCAAGGGCAGAGTTTTTTATTACATGTGACTGCGCATGTGTTAGAGATTTGCTTCGGTCTGTCAGTTCTGTTTGTTTACTTTTTTGAAGTTGTTTATTAGGGGTGAAATTTAAAAAACATCTTTGCAATTTATTAGATTTAATTTAGTTCGGGTGTAATCAGAGGACGTTTGGATTTGTTTTGCGGTCATTTTCAACAAATTCTTTTACCTCTAAGTGTAAGTTTGTATTACACAATTCTTTATACTTTATAAAGAATTTTTTTTTCTTTTTTATTTTTTTATATTAAAAATTCATTTGAGTACAGATGTGTATATCTTTTTAATTACCTTCTACTTGTGTGCTTAACAGTAACTTCAGTAAAACTAACAATATTCACAAATAAATTTTGTGTGGTGCCTGATTGTGGTATTAATTCAATTATTTTTCCACGTTTTCCATTGGAAACCCGGAGAGGAAAGCAGTCCCATTTAAAGAAAGTAACCGACTGAGTATCTAAGCTGGACAGAGTTGGTGTGAATAGTGGTACATCCAACTACGAACCCACTATTCATAGCAATATGCAGCTAATATGTATCTGTCAATGTACAACAGAGCGAATGTAATAAACGGTTTGGTAACCGGCAGCAACTACTGCTGAAACAAAAGTAATGCTGACAAAAGAATTACGTATCGAATTTTGAATAAAAATTATTTACAAAGAACAAAACTCAAAACTATGTATTTTCTGTGAAACATTGAAAGTATAAAATATTACTATGAACAATTAAAATTTGTGCAATGTGTTCCTGTGTTAAATTAGTTCTTTTAGATGTTAAAACGTCTTTAAAAATAGAAAATGTCCGTTCCACATCACAACTGGTGATAGGTGCGTAATTAAATGTTGCAAAAGTGCACCATACATCGAATATGTATATAGATTTTTCAATCGGCTCTGTGCAAAATTGATATAATATATTCAAATCTGGATTTCTGCTAAATATGCAGTGATGTAAGTCGGTATATTACCCCGTATATTACCGAATTAATTACCGTCATTTACGGTAAATTACCACATAAAATTTCAGTAAATTACAAACAAAGTAAAACATCATCTATGTACACGTATGACATTGCACACTCGGTGATTGGGGAAGTCCCTTTCTAGCAGATGTAAATGCTCGTGAATCATCCGTTTATATAACGAATGAAGTAGTCTTTCAAGAGATTTCGGTGTATAAGTTGAACTATATAAGTTTGTGAATATACTACGCGTAGTGCAGTGCGCTGGGATGGGGCGAAAAGATAAAATAAAAAAAGTTATGTTAACAGCGTTTTCAAAATCCACAGAACATTCGAAATTATATTCGTGTAACTTCTGTTCGCAAAGTTATGTTTTAAATGTAGCCAGAATGTCCAGTCACTTACAGAATAAGTGCATTCGTTATCCTCGTAAAATAAAGAATGAAATACAATCAAAATCAAGAGCATTAAGTGTTAAGAAAATTAAAGCAATAAATAAAGGTGAGTAATTTTGATTGATTCCTATTGGGTTTTATCGAAAAGTATTTAACATTTTAGAGATTTATATAATTGGAAAACAAACGGGTGGTGATCTATCCATCTAGTTATTACTGGAGTGGGAGGCAGTGACAGAGATGGAAATTTTTCCCTGAAAAGAGCTACTCTCAATGGTGCTTTTCTGAAAACTTTTTTAAAAGCTGATACAAGTCTATCAACTTCCGGAAAAGTGTCTCTGATATATTCACAGATTCTGTGGAGAGCATGTGCTACACAAGTAATATGCAGCATATTAGGATATGTTTTCTTCAATGGTCTGCCTGTTTTTAACATATACGCAGCACTATCACTGACAAATAAAAGTATTTTTTCTTTGTACGTGGCGTCCGAATGAAGCATTTTTTGCATATTTTCCTTAATGGTTTCAGCAACTGTTTCCGCATCAACTCTATTTATAACACTTGTTGCTATTACATATGAGTTATAGGGAATAGTTGTATGTAGTACACCAGCTACAACATTTACCACACAGCGTCCTAATATATCCACCGTTTCGTCGGCGCTTATCTATATGTATTGATTTAAAAGATGGCTTCTAATGCGTTCTACTGTTCTCGTATAGCACCTATAAACATAATATTTGCGTAAAGTTGATTCATCAGGAACATTTCGACCAGTATATTTTTTCAGAAATAATTTTAAAGTGGGATTGCTAAGTTTATTTAATGGAATATTAGCCGCCATAAAAGTTTTACAGAGTTCAGATATGTTTGCGATCCTAAGTGACGAATTTTTGACGATATTTTACGGATTTTGTAATAAATTTCGGAATCACTGACAATGGACATACAATCAGTATGACCGTCAATCCAAGTCGCCATTGTTTTACAATGCCGTTCTCGACATTCTTCCATATCATGTCTGAAAAAGTAACTTAAACAATGCTCTAGATCTAAATAAATGAAAACTAAAAATGTGTGCGTAAGTTATTGAAACTGAACGAAATTCAATGCACACTTACGTCGAAATAATTGGTAGAAATAGATTCAATCAAACGATATTAAACAGGATCTATCACAAAAATTACGATGTAATTAACAGTTAAAACTATGAAAACAAGAAACTTACTCACAGCACTTTATTTATCTTACGAAATATAAACTAATAAATAAAATACATTATAAAAACCCCGCTTCTATCTACGCTCATGAAAACACTTTAAAAAACACTATATTCTCCGAATACAATAGCTGAGTTGTCCATTGTTATCGTGCGAGACCAGGTGGCCGAGTAAGTCAAACAAATACTTCATTGAATTACGCCGGGATGTACTGTGCGACGTTATACACAATTCCAATTGCCGATTGCGTTTTATGGAAATTGCATCCGTTCTCTATTAATAACACGATAAAAATAACTAGCACATTTTCAAATTTAATTCTAGAAATTCATATTCTAAATAATTGCATCTTTCCATTTTTCATGCATTGTCTTTTTCTTTCGAGGACACCTGTATATAGAGTTTAGTGTACGAGCTGTCGTTTTTATCATCCCGGATTACTCGGCTTAAAATTTTAAAGCAATTTCCCATTATGCTTTCTTAAAATCACATACGTCTTGGTAACTTGTATGCTAATTTACAAAACTTTTACAATTTTAATAATTTTATTATCTGTCAGTTTATGTTGCAATGGATTTATTAATATACCATAATGGACAAAAGAGACGCGTTATCAAGATCCTGTTTACAAAACAGAAAAGCTCCAAAAATTATCTTGAATAAATCGGCTATATACGGGAATTGTGGGGATTGTCCTTTCAAGTCAAAATTCTTTAAACATGGTCGAGGATCATTTAATGATAATCCCTAATGGCGTGATCACTTCAGATGTTGAAAAACCCAAGTGTTTGGTACTTGAGGCTACTAGATTAAAGAAGCGACAATGAGGAAGGAGTTTTACTAAGTGTTTCAGAAACCACAATTTTTAAAATCCTAAACAAGTTCCTTGGAATACCAAAAGTTATTGTCAAGTTGGTTTCATGAATGCTTTCGCCGTTGTAAATCCGTGTCCGAGTAGAGACATGTGAACAATCCTTAGCGCTGCGTGGAAACGAACCATATTTAATTACAGGTCTACAGTGATTTTGATGTTTGAAAGCTGTTTGCTAATTTGTATATGTTTGGGGGCCCTTATTCCAAAAAACGCCATATTTTTGCTCTATCACGTAAATTTTGTTTATAGCGCTCTATATCTTAAAAATGTTAATTTATTAATATACATACCTATGACAAGAATATGTTTGTTCCCTGTTAGGCATGATTTTTAAATGAATTGATTTTTATGAAATTAAATGTGATTTGGCAACACTGGTTAATATTAGATTTCTCAGCAAAGCAACAGAGTCGGCGCAGAAGCGTCAATACAACGTTGAAACCTGCTTATGTGCAGTTTGGTTGTGTTAGTCGTCGTGCTACTGTGTCCGCGCGCTTGTTGTCTTCGTTGTTGCGTATTTTAAGTGTTCTAGAACGTATAAATATGGAAAGAAGACATTGTGTGAACAATCCGAATAACTTTTGTTATATCTGTGGTAGTTATGTCGTAGTAAAGCAGAGGCAAACTATAACTTCGCTTGTGAAAAATGTATACCACGCTTATTTTGGTGTAAAAATTGGCGACCAAGACAAGTCCTGGGCTCCTCATACTGTTTGCTCCGTTTGCGTTGAAACATTAAGAAACTGGCAAAAAGGTAGGAAGAAATGTTTAAGCTTTGGTGTTCCTATGGTACGGCGAGAGCCTAGAAATCACAGTGATGATTGTTATTTTTGTTCGTGTAATGTTCAAGGATTCAACAGAAAAAATAAGAAACAAATTGTGTATCCCAATCTTGACTCTGCTATTCGACCAGTTCCTCATGGACCAGATGTACCGATACCTACCGCCCCAAAAGCACTAGAAAACGTCATATTGTCAGAATCAGAGGAATCTAATTGCGACCCAGATGACTCAGATTTCACACCAGATTTCAGAGAGCCCGAAGTGTTTAACCAGAGCGAACTAAATGATTTAATTAGAGATTTGCACCTTCCAAAGGATGCATCCGAATTGTTAGCCTCCCGACTTCGTGAGAAACATTTACTGGCACCTGGCGTCACATAAAGCTTTTACCGGGATCGCGAAAAAGAGTTATGTCAATATTTTACTCAAGACGGACCGGACCGCTAGTGTATTGCAACAATATTCCTGACTTAATTTCAAAATAAGGAAATGTGCCGTATGTAAAAGAAGAATGGCGCCTGTTTATTGACTCAAGTAAGCGTAGTTTAAAAGGCGTTTTATTGCACAATGGTAACGAGCTGGCCTCGGTTCCCGTTGCCCATTCGGTACATTTAATGGTAACGTATGAAAATTTTGAACTTCTTTTAAAGAAAATAAACTACCAAGAACATCAGTGGATGCTTTGTGGTGACCTTAAAGTGCTGTGCATGCTACTAGGACAACAAGGAGGTTATACAAAATTTTCATGCTTTATTTGTGAGTGGGATAGTCCCTCTAGGCCCTCTAGAACAAGCCTTACACCTGGTAGCAAAAATGTATTAAGAGATAGCTTGGTTGACCCCAAAAAAGTTTTACTGCCTCCTCTCCATATCAAACTTGGCTTGATGAAGCAGTTTGCTAAAGCCCTAGACAAAAATGGACAGTGTTTTAAATATTTGTGCGAGACATTTCCAGCCTTATCCGATGCCAAGTTAAAAGAAGGTATTTTTGTTGGGCCGCAGATAAGAACATTATGCAAAGACAAGGATTTTCAAAACACAATGACCAATGTCGAGAAAAACGCCTGGGTTTCATTTAAAGAAGTAATTGATAAGTTTCTTGGGAACTCCAAGGACGAAAACTACGAAAATATTGTTCAAAATATGTTACAACACTTTCATCGTCTGGGTTGTAATATGAGTTTGAAAGTGCATTTCCTGTTTTCACACTTGAACTATTTTCCTGCAAATCTTGGAGCAGTTAGCGAAGAACAGGGAGAGAGGTTTCACCAAGACATTAAGGAAATGGAACGGCGATACCAAGGCAGATGGAGCATAACGATGATGGCGGACTACTGCTGGATGTTAAAACGGGATATGCCCTTAAAAACATACAACCGAATAACTTATTTTTTTCCACTTTTTTAACCTGTATTCCACCTTTTTACTCAATAAACAAATACATTTTTTTAGAAATATCGTTTTTTTTCATTTAATATTTGCAAAAAAACCTTACGTGATACAAATAAATGCATAGAATTTTTGAAATCAGCCTACCATAATTATATAAAATCAGTTTTCAAAATAAAAACGTCTGTCAAAAAGTTTAATTTTGTAGACTTGTGTTATTGACCGGCTCCTCACCAGAGATGAAACTTGAGTCGGTCATTATAATCCAGAATCGAAACAACAGTCGATGCAGTGGCTTGTTAAGGACTCGAGCCACCTTAAGAAGTTTAAAGTCGCCCCTTTTGCATGAGAAATAATGATTAAAATAACGGTTCTTGTGATTGACAAGGAATTTCGCTGACTGATTATCTCAATAAGGGTAGTAGGGTAAATGAAGAGTATTACCCAAACTTGCTGATTGTGGCTTTGAAGAAGTTGAATCTTATAGTCTAGATTTAGCACCCAGTAACTACTTTTTGTTTCCGAATCTCAAAGAAACACTTAGGGGGACAACATTCAGGGATGATGACAAACTTACAGTAATCGTAGAGAATAATCTTCCAGAAAAACATTTTCACGATGGATTAAAGATGTTAATTATTTATTTAGATTATGGCTAACATGAATCGAAAATATATAAATATATTTAAAAGTTAAATTTTAAAATCTAGGCCATTGATCTAGTCCAACGCGAAGTCGGTAGCTTCAAAGAAGTCACTAATGTTAATGAAACGAAGTAATACCTACGTTCAAAAGCAAGAAAACTATATTGCTCTAGTTTTTTATTCTATCTGTTGGTTTCTATGTCGCGTTAAATTCGCCACTTTACACTGCTACCATCCAACAATAACATTCACATACCGTAAAATAAGTAGCAATATGTAGTACTATTTAAAGGAATTTTCTTTTTATTTTCAGGACTATACTTGCATATTAAAGGGGAAGCTATAGTACACTGGTCTGACGGACAGGAAACGTACAGTGCTCAAGAAGAGTACCTCAAAATAAATCAATACTGTCTTGGCAATGAACATCGTAAGCTTGTTTTTTTCAATTTTATCTTTTGGAAACCAGATAATTTTCAGACGCTCGGGTCGTTCTGCCTGTTGGTACTAACTCTTATCCATTTTCCTTTGCACTTCCGCATACATTACCGTCTTCTTTCGAAGGGCAACATGGAAATATTCGTTACACAGTTAAAGTTCTAATTGAAAGGCCTTGGAAATGGAATCATGAGATCAAAACTGCTTTTACAGTTATCTCACCATATGACCTCAATAGGTTTCCTGATCTACAAGTAAGTATCTATTGAATTGATTTCTAACCTAAATAAAAGATTAACAAGTCAAAGTTCTATTTTGCACCCAACATCAATAGATTTGCTGATACTATCGAATGTCACCGCGTAGGTGATCCAACCCAAATTAGCAAACTGCCAAACTACCAAACTAGCGAACTGCCGAACAGCCATACTGCCAAACTAGCATACGGCCAAATTGCCAAACTGGCAAACTACCAAACTGCCACACTGCCAAACTAGTAAACTGCCAAACCACCAAACTAGCAAACGGCCAAACTGTCAAACTACTAAACTGTCACACTACCAAATTTTCAAACTATCAAACCAGCAAACTGCCAAACTATCAAACTGCCAAAGAACCGAACTAGCAAACTGTCAAACTAGCAAAGTGCCAAACTAGCAAACGGCCAAACTACCAAACTGCCAAACTACCAAACAACAGAACTAACAAACTGCCAACCTACCAAAGTAGTAAACTGTCAAAGTAGCAAACTTCCAAACTGCCAAACTAGCAAACTGCCAAACTATCAAACTAGAAAACTGCCAAACTGTCAAACTACCAAACTAGCAAACCGTCAAAGAACCGAACTAGCAAACTGCCAAACTGTCAAACTACCAAACTGCCAAACTAGCACACTGCCAAACTAGCACACTGCCAAACTACCAAACTGCCAAAGAACCGAACTATCAAACTGCCAAACTAGCAAACTGCCAAAATTTTCTGAACAGATTCAATATGACACTAGAAATCTAGCTCAGGGCACATGTATAGATAAATTCGAATATCTTTGATACGGCTACTTAGATTTTAATAAAACTTTCCACATTTAAGTTAATGCAAATAAGAAATTCAAAGCGCATTTTTATTTTCAAATCAGGTTTCCCGTTTAGACGGAAACAATGTTAACTTTTTTATTCCAAATGAAACAACCTGTATATTTTTGCGAATTTCAATAGAACTCTGCTCCGGGAGTTCAGAAATAATAAGGTTTGGCCCTCTTTTGTTCAACAACGACAAAGATATTTGTCGTTGTTCAGATTAAAAATGTTTAGTAAACCATGGAAAAGTCAGTACTTGACTTAAACTGTCAGAATTGACTTTGTACACGCCCAGATATTAATAATGGTTCAATTAACTGAAAAATATCTGAAGATTTTGGTGGCCGCGTCAGAACACAAGAAGAAGTATGCTATTTGAATGCAGTGTTTATGTTTACAAAAACTAGAAGATAACATTGTGTAGATAGTTTTGTATGCTAAGGCCTCTATGCATTTTTTAAAGAAAATGTATTAAAAGAAGATGTATGATATGTGCTCTACGAGCATTTAACGTCTTATTTAGTAACAATCTATCTTTAATGTAAGACGTTAGTAACGATCAACAACTGACCGAATTTTTTCAAAATATTTTGTATATATTCTATATAATTTCATCTTTTCATTTTTCATATAACAAGTGTTCATTTGAAAAGTCAATCTAGGTTACTTTGAAATTTTGATAGAATAAGACGCAAATATATTAGTATGTGTTTGTTGTTCCGTAAACGTAAATCCAAATGACATTTGATAATGTCAATCACAAATATCAGTTAGTGCATAAAATAATCGTGCGTCGATTCTGGTTTAAATAAATTGCTTCTCAGTTTTAAAATGGCATTCACTTTAGAACATAAAATTTTTTTAGTCCAGGCTTATTTTCGAAGTGGTAATAAAATTGATGGTTTATGGGTTTATTCAGTTCAAGATTGCATGGTAGAATTTCAAGTTGAGTTTCCACATTTTGTAATAGATTATATACAATTTAAGAATACTTTGGATAGAACTTTAAGACTTTTTCTGAAACTGGTAGTCTCTTATGAAAATCAGGCAGCGGAGCAGTTAAGAAACGTACACCTCAGGTGGTCAATCGTGTTGAAGAAATAATGGAAAATGAACCACAAACATCTGTTCGACATTTGAGTCAACAAATAAACCTTTCTGTTGGTTTAACTCACAAGTTTTAAAAAAAGATATGCAACTTTATCCATACCGTTTCACAGCAGTACAAGAATTGTTAGAAATTGATTACCCACGTAGACTACAGTTTTGTATTGGTTTGTAAATATGAACAATAATAGAGAACTTTCGCAAAGAGTCATCTTTACTGATGAAGCATGGTTTTATAAAACGGGGTACCTAAATTCACAAAATACAAGAATTTGGAGTAGTGAAAATCCGCATGTAATTAATGAAGAATCGCTACATCCAGAGAAAATTGGTGTTTGGGCAGCGATAAGCCAAAGGCGAATCATTGGACCAATATTTTTCAGGGAACGTTAACTGCTCAAAGGTACCGTACGGAAATTTTACAACCATTTGTCAATCAGTTGCATGATGATCAACTACAAAATGCATATTTCCAACAAGACGGAGCACCTTGTCACTGTACTGCAGAATCTCTGGATTATTTAAGAGAATTTTTTGATGAGCGTATAATTAGTCGAAATACTGAAATTGCCTGGCCTGCACGTTCATGCGATTTAACACCTTGCGACTTCTTTTTGTCGCCTTATCTAAAAAATAACACATTTCGAACACCTATATTGAATTTGAATGATATGCTACAGAGAATCGAACAGAAATGCATGGAAATTAATAACAATCCAGTAATGTTGCAGAATATCATCAGAAATTTTGAACGGAGGATTTTAAAGTGCATTGATCTTGAAGTACAACATTTTCAACATTTGTTATAGTTTTCAATAAATACCTATTATTTGTTATTTATTTGTATGTATGAAACTGTCAAAATATTCGACTTCGTAGGTTAAGTAGTAAATTTAAATTTACGACATACTTCAAAATGTTCTCAGTAAATCACATGCTACTAGATTGACTTTTCAAATGAACACTTGTTAGGTATATAGGACTAATGTTGAAAATATTAATTAAAGTTTTAAATATTTCAGTTACAAGCCAAAGTAATGGAAGAGAATTATCCATGTTGTTGTAATACATGGATAACTTCTACAGTTGTTATGATGGTCCAAAGAACTGGATATGTTTGCGGTGAAAAGATACCTGTCTTGATTGAATTAGATAACCCATCCAGCGCTGACATTTCCAGCGTTACTTTATCGTTTCAACAGGTACTGTAATATCTATAAATTTTTAAATAAATCATTAATTGTAAAAATGTTATTTAAAAATTAAAAATAATCACGTTTTCTTCATAGTCAACATCGTACTTCGCCCAAAATCCTAAGAGACATCAGATAGAAGATGTTTTGGTCTTGGAAAAATCAAAACTCGGCTCGGTCATGGCAAACAATTCCAAATCGTTAACGCATATGATATTAATACCACCTTTACCACCATCTTACCTTGGCAATTGCTCAATCATAAAGACCGATTACCAAATTCGCGTAAGTATTGTTATAATTAAATAATTTAAGCTCTACTCATGACACTTTCACCATAAATAGTACAAAGTTTACGATGAATCTCAGCAGCACACTGAATCAGACTACACTGCAGCGGGGCGATCGCACTGATTTCCCCACTCCTCTGCTCACTAGGCGTAAACGGAATTTACTTTATAAACCGCCCTCGTAAAAAAACAAAGTTCAAAACCGCTCTCAATCTTTGGAAGAGATAAGCTCTCAGGATTGTAGCAAATTGTGATGACTATATTGTCTATTAATAATGAATTAATAAATAAATGCATGGAAAAAAGAAAATATAAGTAACTTACACGAAAATCGTATGTTCAACGCTATTTCTTATAGCAACTCCTTCCTTTTTAATCTCTAATTTTTCCCGATGAATTTGTTAAGTATATGTTTGGTAAGGATTCATAACTGAGTCCCATACACTAACAGAGAAAAGGCAGAGCAAGACTTATAAACAAATAAATAATAGTATATTAAAAAACAAGTTTCATAAGGCACCATTTTGCCGCACGAGATCAATGCCGAAGAGCGAGTGCGACAAAAGGCTTTATGAAACGAGTTTTTTATACTATTTTTTCTATTTTGCGTTTTTTACATTAATAAATTGCTTAAATTGGCATTATTTAATTTGAAAGTTCAGAGTTTAATTTTTATATAAAGCATGCAGTTGGTCACATTGATACTTGACATTTTCAAATTTAAATCTTGCTATCCGCGAAGTATATTATATTACATATTATTTATTAATTTTCGTTAACATTACTTGATATTTCATTTAAAAATATAAACATGAGTGACATAGAAACATATGTTGTTGTCAAGTGTATACAACATACGTTTTTGTGTAAAATACGGACATATATCATATCTGTTAAATGTACATAAATTCTTAAAATCAAATGACAGCAATGATATTTATTTCTGTATTCGAACAACGCCAACATTGAAAAATGAAAAAAGCGTATCGAAATGAAGCTCATTTCGATACTGTTTTGGGTTTCATAATGAGTTCATTTCGAACGCAAAATAGAAAAAATATAGAACAAATATTGAATACAATAAAATTTTTTCCACAGCGCCGTTACATTTCTCTAATAAAAATAACACAGGTCTACAGTGATTTTGATATTTAAAAGTTGTTTGCTAATTTGTATATGTTTGGGGGCCCTTATTCCAAAAAACGCCATATTTTTGCTCTATCACGTAAATTTCTTTTATAGCGCTCTATATCTTAAAAATGTTAATTTATTAATATACATACCTATGACAAGAATATATTTGTTCCATGTTAGGCATGATTTTTAAATGAATTGATTTTTATGAAATTAAATGTGATTTGGCAACACTGGTTAATATTAGATTTCTCAGCAAGCGAACAGAGTCGGCGCAGAAGCGTCAATACAACGTTGAAACCTGCTTATGTGCAGTTTGGTTGTGTTAGTCGTCGTGCTACTGTGTCCGCGCGCTTGTTGTCTTCGTTGTTGCGTATTTTAAGTGTTCTAGAACGTATAAATATGGAAAGAAGACATTGTGTGAACAATCCGAATAACTTTTGTTATATCTGTGGTAGTTACATCGTAGTAAAGCAGAGGCAAACTATAACTTCGTTTGTGAAAAATGTATACCTCGCTTATTTTGGTGTAAAAATTGGCGACCAAGGCAAGTCCTGGGCTCCTCATACTGTTTGTTCCGTTTGCGTTGAAGCATTAAGAAACTGGCAAAAAGGTAGGAAGAAATGTTTAAGCTTTGGTGTTCCTATGGTATGGCGAGAGCCTAGAAATCACAGTGATAATTGTTATTTTTGTTCGTGTAATGTTCAAGGATTCAACAGAAAAAATAAGAAACAAATTGTGTATCCCAATCTTGACTCTGCTCTTCGACCAGTTCCTCATGGACCAGATGTACCGATACCTACCGTCCCAAAAGCACAAGAAAACGTCATATCGTCAGAATCAGACCCAGATGACTCAGATTTCACACCAGATTTAAGAGAGCCCGAAGTGTTTAACCAGAGCGAACTAAATGATTTAATTAGAGATTTGCACCTTCCAAAGGATGCATCCGAATTGTTAGCCTCCCGACTTCGTGAGAAACATTTATTGGCACCTGGCGTCACATAAAGCTTTTACCGGGATCGCGAAAAAGAGTTATGTCAATATTTTACTCAAGACGGACCGGACCGCTAGTGTATTGCAACAATATTCCTGACTTAATTTCAAAATTAGGAAATGTGCCGTATGTAAAAGAAGAATGGCGCCTGTTTATTGACTCAAGTAAGCGTAGTTTAAAAGGCGTTTTATTGCACAATGGTAACGAGCTGGCCTCGGATCCCGTTGCCCATTCGGTACATTTAATGGAAACGTATGAAAATTTTGAACTTCTTTTAAAGAAAATAAACTACCAAGAACATCAGTGGATGCTTTGTGGTGACCTTAAAGTGCTGTGCGTGCTACTAGGACAACAAGGAGGTTACACAAAATTTCCATGCTTTATATGTGAGTGGGATAGTCGAGCAAGGGATAAACATTGGACTCAAATAGAATGGCCCTCTAGAACAAGCCTTACACCTGGTAGCAAAAATGTATTAAGAGATAGCTTGGTTGACCCCAAAAAAGTTTTACTGCCTCCTCTCCATATCAAATTTGGCTTGATGAAGCAGTTTGTTAAAGCCCTAGACAAAAATGGACAGTGTTTTAAATATTTGTGCGAGACATTTCCAGCCTTATCCGACGCCAAGTTAAAAGAAGGTATTTTTGTTGGGCCGCAGATAAGAACATTATGCAAAGACAAGGATTTTCAAAACACAATGACCAATGTCGAGAAAAACGCCTGGGTTTCATTTAAAGAAGTAATTGATAAGTTTCTTGGGAACTCTAAGGACGAAAACTACGAAAATATTGTTCAAAATATGTTACAACACTTTCATCGTCTAGGTTGTAATATGAGTTTGAAAGTGCATTTCCTATTTTCACACTTGAACTATCTTCCTGAAAATATTGGAGCAGTTAGCGAAGAACAGGGAGAGAGGTTTCACCAAGACATTAAGGAAATGGAACGGCGATACCAAGGCAGATGGAGCATAACGATGATGGCGGACTACTGCTGGATGTTAAAACGGGAAATGCCCTTAAAAACATACAACCGAATGTCCGGACAACGCAGCTTTCTGGCGAAAAGACAAAGATTTCACTTAAAAAAGACTGAGTAAAGTATTTTTTTCCACTTTTTTAACTTGTATTCCATCTTTTTACTCAATAAACAAATAATTTTTTTTAGAAATATCGTTTTTTTTTCATTAAATATTTGCAAAAAAACCTTACGTGATACAAATAAATGCATAGAATTTTTGAAATCAGACTACCAAAATTATATAAAATCAGTTTTCAAAATAAAAACATCTGTCAAAAAGTTTAATTTTGTAGACCTGTGTAATTAAAGTAACTTATTAAAAAATGTCTACTGCGAAGTCAAAATTCATAAATTTAAGTCAATGTCATTCCAGTTAGAAGTAATCCATATAATTCCTAATCAACCAATAAGTTTATCAATACCAATAACCATTGGAACAACACCTTTAACTGACGAAGAAAGCAGAATTGCTCCACCGGATTCACCACCGCCAGATTATAACACATCGTTATATGGGAATTCTGGCCCTTCTGCAAAAAACTGGGCCGACAGTTCAACAACACCAACTGCACCAAGTAAGTACCCACAGGTATTTGTATTAGCTATCCGTATCACGAATGAGTTTATATTTCATATGAACTCAATACAAGTATATCACCAGAGAGCGGACTCGAGCGATTGACGATTCACAGCCCGTAGGCGTCTTCCTTGTATTCGCAATAGGTTTGTTTCTGTGATTTGATACGTGTGGCATAAGTGGCACATATCTACAAATACAGTTAATATGTATCTGTCAATGCACAACAGAGTGAATGTAATAAACGGTTTGGTAACCGATAGCAACTACTGCTGAAATAAAAGTAATGCTGACAAGTGAATTGCGTATCGAATTTTGAATAAAAATATTTTACAAAGAACAAAACTCAAAACTATGTATTTTCTGTGAAACATTGCAAGTGTAAAACATTACTATGAACAACTAAAATTTGTTCAAGGTGTTCCTGTATTAAATTAGTTCTTTGAAATGTTAAAACTTCTTTAAAAATAGAAAATGTCCGTTCCACCATACTTGGAATATATAGATTTTTCAATCGGCTCTGTGCAGAATTGATATAATATATTCAAATCTGGATTTCTGCTAAATATGGCATCAACTTTTTGTCTCAGTTTTGAGAAATATCTTTTTAAATGATGAAACTAGCTTATCAATATTTGGAAAATGACCCCTGATGTATTCACATACTCTGTGTAGTGCATGTGCTACACAGGTAACGTGTAAGCGTACTGGGATAAGATTACTTTAATAACTTCCCTGTTTTTAGCATATAAGCTACCGCATCAGTCAAAAATAATAGCATCTTGTCTTTATAGTTGTTATCCGATGACATGATATTATGAATACATTGATCAATTACTTCTGCAAATGTTTCACCATTTACGATTGGCAATATTTTAGTTGCAATTGAGTATGGTTGGTAAGAAGTTGTCGGATGAAGAATACCAACAACTACATTTAACACATATCGTCCCATTACATCCGTTGTTTCGTCTGCACTTACCCAAAGATAATGACCAGACAGGTTGGTTCGAATTTTTTTAATGGTTGTCAAATAATATTTTGGTAAGTGGTATTTACGTAAAGTAGATTCATCTGGTATATGACGATCAGTATATTTTGTAAGAAACCTCTTGAGGAATGGATTGTTAAGGTTTTTGAATGGGATATTGGCCGCCATAATAGTTTCACACAGTTCTTCGTTAAAAGTGTCAGGTGCAGATGGACATATTGCAGTGAATTGTGATGTTGATTGCTTATTTAATTGGCTCACAATACACAGTAGCTTGCCGGACTAGCTCAAATCGGGTACGCCTTCCAGGAGCTCTTGGATCTTCAGGGTTACCCTCACAGGGTACGTAGCACAATAATAAAACGAAAGGTATTAGAAAAGAAATAAAACTAGCATTAGCATCACAAACATGTACTTGACAAAAAAAAAAGAAAAAAAAAACTACCTTATCAAATATAAGGTAGTGATGAGACACCTAATGTGCCTCAAATGTGAGGAAAACTTGTGTAAAATTTGACTGCTACACTAGACAAAAAAACTCACTAATGAATCCCGAGCAAATTTCTAATTAAATATTTAAGAAAACTGTCAGACTTTAAATTACGTTATCCCCACTTTAAACGTCAAACAGCAAAACTATCTGTTTTCGCACGCAACCAAAATTTTAATTCATGCGCACATTGAACATGGAACAAATAAGATTTTTCCCACCAAAAAAAAGCTTCAAGAGAAATCTGAAAATTTTCCTTAATATTCCTCTGATTACAAAATATATAAACCTAAAATTACTGACTTTACTGAGCTCAATTATCTTACTAAATTATTTCTAAATACATAAATATAATTGCAAAAATATACATACATTAATTAATGTAATCGTCACTTCACAAAAAATTAGAGATTTCAGATAGGTCACATTAATCAAAATTACAAGTTTACAGACTCGTAATAAACGCAAATTAATTTTAACACATCAAATAAAAGTATAGCAAAAACACAAACCGATTTTAACAAAATTTCTGAATAAAAAAGAAGTTTCTATTCAGCGACAAGAACTTGGACCTATCTGTACGATGGCTGGTTAATCTCTGTCTCTTCCCCTCCCGGAAAATGGAAAATATCCGCATGCCTAACATAAATCAAAAAAACTGCAATAGCAATATTCTTCCGCTAGACCTAGGCTGCATACATAAATACAATTGTTCGAACAATCTACAGGCGTGGATAAAAATACACATTATAATAAATTTTTCAAGAAATATGAAATATTGTTAAATATTTTTCTGGAATAAAATACACATAAATATATAGTCTTTTATAGTTTCTTTTAATTTTTTCTTCTTCCGGGAAAAATCCACTGCAATATGTTATCTAGATGAGTTTTCAAAGAAACACGTCTCTGCACATTACAAACACGGTATCATTACGAATATGCAACTAATCTGTATGGCCTCCAATCCATCCTACCATGGTTGCCCTACAAGAATTCTCCATAGTTAATGAAAATAAAGAAAAATACTAAGAAAAGAAAGAAATGGACTAAAAAGAAGAAACGAAAATTACTCAAAAAATAAGGTAGTAATTTAACTTAATATTTATAAAAAACTATAGTATAAATATACAATATAACAATATAAAACGGATTTTTTTAAAATATTAAACGTTGTAACCAAATATCACTGAAAGAAACGAAACCAGAAACAGGCCACTGTAAAATAGAATTTTATGAATGAATAGACAATAACGACGGAAATAACAATATCTGCTCGACAAATGCAATAGAGCAGGGCTGTTATAACATGCATACTATACATGATACCGCTAAACGTTTTATCGGAGCAATTGGTCATTCAATCGCTTCAGTGCGCCTCTGTATAAAACTTTATTTCTTAGAAATGATGTTCGATAAACAGCAGTTTTTTCTAACAACCTATATTTTTTTTAGGGCAGATGTTTGTTGAATATAGAATGTTTAAGACCCAATCCATTCATGATATCGATGACAATGAATACACTATGTACAACAATAATTCAAGAAGCTTCGCTCCAAATTACCCAGTATACAATCCAAACTTTAACACACGATAATAAATAACTTTATACGTATAGTTTGAGATTCTTAATTGAAATATTACCTATATTTTTGTAAGTTATTAAACGAATATTTACAAATATTTATGATATTTTAATCTGTATTACAACAACCATCTAAGTAATCTAAAAAGATAACTAAAATTAATTATATCTTTTAATGCTCACTATATAATTAATTTCTTTCTTTTCTCTTTTAATAAACTTTTCATTACAACTTGTCAATAAGCGTCAATTTGACAGTTCAGATTGCTATATATCGAATTTGACAGTTCAGATTGCTATATATCGAATTTGTAACGTATATAGATTTCAAAACATCCATTTTTTTCTCATTATTGATTGAGTTTATCTGTCAAAATTAAGACTTTGCCATACAGTTAGTAACAGTTTGAAATAGATAATATACCGATGGAACTTACTGTATGGGATGGAGATTATGTACTACCGTTTATGTGCTCCGATTATATTTACATAATAAAAAATAGCCAAGGCTCCTCTCACTTACAAATTTCACAACAATCCTTAGTGGGATATAGGTGAAAATTTCCTATTTTTAAGTCCATGTGAACTTCAATGTGAGAAGTACTGTCTCGTAGCGTCATCTAAATTTAAATAATAGTACTGCTACTGCTGATATTATATTATTAGGCCCTAACTTTTTTTCTACTGGTCAGATCGAGGATTTCAGTAGCCTTAAACTTTCTCCGGACAACGTGGATAATATAGTTTGTAAAGTAGACTTCATTTCATGTAAAAAAAAAGGCAAAACTTGTATATCCATTTTTATTTGTTTCAAAGTTACAGGCCTATGAATGTTATTGTCAAATAATAAAAAAAAAGTTATACTAAAGTCAATAAAAACTGATTTCATTCAAAAAAATTCAATAAACAATATTTTCAAAATTAAGAAAAAACTAGGTTTTATAAAATACGTTTCGGCCGAATTAATTCAACCTTATTCATTTGGTTTAGTAACTGTAAAAATGTGATATCGTTTTACATAGTGTACTTGCATTAAATCTTAATTAATTTAAAAGGAGAAAAATATATAAAAACATCTTCAAGGAAAACATCATTAAAATAAAAGTTTAAAATATAAAGACTATAAAATGCGTGACAATTGTCGGATTGACAGATTAAATATGTACCAATTAAAACACATTTCAATTCAAGTTCAGTCTTATTGCGTTACAATAAAGTGAATGAAATTTGGATATATATATATATATATATATATATATATATATATATATATATATATAAATCATCCACTTAATTAATTTAAAATATCTAATATTTATTTTTCTGTACTAACTAGATACAAGTATCATAATAAATCCGATATCATTAAACTGTGAGCTCACCTCAACATTTATCGCATTGAATTCCCCCAAATTTTTAAGAGTAGTCTGTCATTTGAGTGGGGGGCGAAGCTAAATTGCATGCGGATTTCAAATACAACTTATATTCACCACTAACTTCTGAACACGAAAAATTTCCAAATTTTTAAAAATTATCGGAAAATGGCGCCCCAAACATTCGAAATAATATTTGACAACCCGGACCATATTTATTACGCAGGACAAACTATGTTTGGAGGTGTGGTACTTGAGCTAACAGAACCAAAAAAGATTACAGGTATGTGTATATTGTGACGTTATTTTTCATAGTAAGGTCTTTTTATAGTAACAAATGGAAAGCTACGACTGTTTTAAATTTTATAATTAGTGAATTAGTGAAATTTGTTTGTAATAAACTTCGTAAAATAATTTTGCGTCGTTTACAGTTGGCGGCAATGAACGTATTGGGAATTGCGATAACTTGCATTTGAACTTTGATATTTGCATATATTTGTTTTTATTATATAAGAGGAACCAAACAAAAATGTAAATTAAAATATAACTATCATTATACAACGTGTCCACTTAAGTATGAGACAAATGGGAAATATTTTTATTTTTGATTTCACAGAAAACTTGATAGAAAAGAAAAGTTCGTGCATCCTAAGAAACTTGATATTTTGTATTCAATATTCAATATTTCGTGCGTGTTAGTCGTGTGTTTTGGTGACTGGTGATTTCTATCTGTTGTGCTTAGTTTGTCGTGAGTAGTTTTTTTTTCAAATTTGCATCTTTCTAAAGAGAAAATTATTCTCTTTCTGATTATCCTACTTACTCCTTGATTGAGTTTGTATTTGCTGTGAAATAGTTAAGTAGGAGTCACTCACGCTGTGTGTATTGCCGTTTTTTCTTTCTTTCTTTTCTCTTTTTTTTTCTTTTTTTTTTCCTTTTCTTGTTTACGATACTTATTTTTACATCTGTGATTGAGTGCGACGGTTTTTGACTATTTGGTCTATACGCGGAGTGATCATTAAGTTATTTATAATATCTACATTTTCCTCTGTCACCACTTATACCTTACCGCTGCCTACTTTTTCCTTAGTTTGTCTTCTTGTTAGACACCGTGAAGGGCACCTCGGTGTGAAAAGTGTGTCCCTGTTTAATCCTTATTGCTTTTCATTATGGCTTTGTGTAAATGTTGTAACAGTAAAATTAATGATGAAAACCAAATAGTTACTTGTTGCATTTGTAATGGAACATTCAGTAATAAATGTGTTGATGTTACGTCTGCTGAAACTCGAATATTGCGATCTAAATCAAATATCAGATGGAATTGTAATGCTTGTAGTAAATTTGAAGCAGATATAAATTTTCTAAAAACTACTGTTACAGCATTGTTAGAGGAAATCAAGGATTTAAAGGTTACAATAAAGAGCATGTCAAATACTTCGGCTGTGAGTCCGTCTTGTGTTGAAAGAGAGGACTTAATCAGAGAAATTGGGGAAAGGCAGAGACGATCCAGAAATATTATCATATACAATATGCATGAGCCTGATGTCAGTACTGACATTCGTGAAAGATCTGGTACAACGTATGTTGATGATTTATTCAAGTCTATCTCTACACAGCCTGTCACCGTAACTAAGGTTATACGTCTTGGTCAGAAAACCTTAAATGCCCCACGACCAATTAAAGTAGTCTTACAAGATGAAGAATCTGTCTCTATGATCATGCATAGTTCTAAAAAATTGAAGTCTCTTGAACCTTATAAGAATATTTTCATACGCCATGACCTGACCATTCAGCAGCGGGAGTACAGTGCAGTAATCAGGAGGGAATTTTTGGAACGTAAAGCTCAAGGAGAACCTATCATTCTCAAGTATCTACGGGGAATACCAAAAATTATTGAGCCAAAAAACGCATAACTACCCATCAGATAAGCAATAATGCAAATTCACTTCACTTATATTACCAGAACACGAGAGGCTTACGCTCTAAAACTCGCGAATTTTTTAATAATATATGTTCTACAAATTTTGATGTTGTTGTGTTAACTGAGTCTTGGCTTACTGACGGTATAAAGAATTCTGAGTTATTTCCAGATAATTTCAATGTGTTCAGGAAAGATAGAAGCTATTCAAGGGGAGGAGGTGTTGTTATTGCGGTATCGGATAAGTTTTATTCTTCAGGTATGAATATTGTGTCGCCTCTTGAAGAAATTGATGTTGTAGCAGTTAGCGTTAAATCTGGATCAGTGTCTCTTGTGTTTGTTGCGATTTATGTTCCACCAGGTATTGGCTTAGCGAAATTCAATACTTTGTTCGACTTTCTTGACATAACTATGATTACCATGGGTACGGTTCTTGTGATTGGCGATTTCAATGTGCCTGGATATTATGATTTCTCATTGACTGGCATTGGCGATAATATTTCTGTGCAACTGGCTGGTTTTGCTGCTGTACATAATTTAAAACAATGTAATAATGTTTTGAATCACAATAATAGACTTCTGGATCTTATTTTGGTTGGGACTGATTACATTTGCGAGGTTGAGCGAAGTCTGGGGGTTCTTGTTGAGGAGGATATACATCATCCGCCTTTAGAGTGTTTACTCCAAATTGGGAACGTTGCTGAGTATGGTTTTAATAGTCGAGTCATATGGCGGTATGATTTCAGGAAAGCCGATCTTAATGGCCTATACACTTGTATTGCTGATGTTAATTGGGAGGCGTTCGAGATGTATGCTACGAATTCTGATGTCAATGGTATGTGTGACGTTTTCTATAGGATACTGTATGCAGCCATTGATAAATATGTGCCCAGGCGTAAAGTGGTTAAGAACAAACATTTTCCGCCGTGGTTTAATAGAGCTATTATTAAGGATATAAAGCGTAAAAATCATTATCACAAGATGTATAAAAGATACAGAGCGAATTATTATAAGCATCGATTTTGTGTTCTCCGCTCATCCATTAAAAACAGCATTAGACTTAGTTACTCCAGCTATATACATAGTACTGAGAATGGAATCAAATCTGATCCACGAAAATTCTGGTCATTCATTAATTTAAAAAAAGGACAGTCACGTATACCAGGCCACATGATCAGCAATGACCAAGTGATATCGAAGCCTTTGGATATTGTGCAGGAATTTGCCACCTTCTTTAGTTCAGTTTACGAAGCAAGTGGTCCTCAGGATTCGAGTTTGCTACAGTTGCAGACTACCATTACCAACATTGATACATTGCCTTTGTCGAATGTCTCTGATCTTGATGTTCGCAATGCCATTGGGAAGCTGAAGGGTACAATGACTACAGGTCCAGATGCTATTCCTTCATTTTTCGTGAAGGATTGTGCTGAGTGTTTGTTAAAGCCGTTGACACTCATTTACAATTCAATCATTTGTCAGAGGGTATTCCCGGATGAGTGGAAAAGAGCGAGAGTGACACCTGTGCTTAAGTCTGGATCGCGTGCGGATATAAGAAATTATCGGCCCATTTCTTTGATCTCCAACTTTGCTAAGATTTTTGAGATGATACTGTACACTGAAATCTATAACCATGTAAAGCCATATATCTGTAATAATCAGCATGGATTTTTGAAGGGCCGATCAACTGCGACCAATTTAAGCAACTTTACCCAGCTAGTATCTGAGGCCCTTGATGAGCGAAAACAGGTTGATGTCATTTTTACAGACTTTAGTAAAGCTTTTGATCGTGTACAACATCATATACTTCTGCGGAAGTTGGAACAGTTTGGACTCCATACCGACTTCCTGCTTTTACTCAACAGTTATTTAACTGGGAGGCAGCAATACGTTGAATATGAGGGAATTAGGTCACGAACTTATCTTGCCCGAGGTGGAGTTGCACAGGGTTCGAATCTAGGTCCACTGTTGTTCATACTATTTATAAATGATGTATGTAATAAATTTGATTCTACCTGTTTACTTTATGCTGATGATTTAAAAATTTATCGGATAATAAATACTTCCGCTGAGTGTAATATCCTGCAGGGTGATTTGGATCAATTGTGTGCTTGGTGTCAAAGAAATTGTATTAATCTTAATGTTGGAAAATGTAAAGTAATGACATTTTCTCGAAAAGCTGTCAATGTTGAATACAACTACGAAATTAACGGTGTAAATCTTCAGAGATGTACGGAGGTTAAAGATTTGGGAGTAGTATTTGATAGTAGATTAACCTTTAATAAACATATCTTTTATATTTATTCTCACTGCTGCAAATTGCTGGGTTTTATAATGCGATCTTGCAAGGATTTTGTAGATATTGACACCATTACTATTTTGTATAACTCCTTGGTTCGTAGCAGGCTTGAGTATTGTTGTGTTGTTTGGTCACCAGCGTACTTGAAATATGTTAATCTGCTTGAGTCACTACAGAAGAGATTTTTAAAGTATTTGTATTTCAGAAGGCATGGTGTATATTCTGCCTTAGCATATGATAATTTGCTGGAACAATTTGGTTTTAATAGTTTATCTAATAATAGAAAAATTATTGCGTTACTACATTTGTATAAGTTGGTGCATAATATTATAGATGATCCGGTGTTTTTGTCATGGCTTCGGTTTTATATTCCTCGTTTCAACGCTAGAAACTCAATTACTTTTTTAAATAGACAGGCTGCAACTAATTCATATACAAACTCCCCACTTTATAGAATGTGC
The DNA here is from genome assembly GCA_935421215.2 of Melolontha melolontha. NCBI lineage: Eukaryota > Metazoa > Arthropoda > Insecta > Coleoptera > Scarabaeidae > Melolontha > Melolontha melolontha. The sequence goes on from OW285241.1 coordinate 9,332,891, forward strand.
CATTTATATAATTCATGTAATTATTGTTTGGATGTATTTGGCGATAATTACTGCAGGTATTTGGTTTCTGTGAAGGAATGTATTTGTTTTACTCCTTAGATTTAATTTAGTTTAGGATAATTTTTCCATTGATACGCACGTTATGTTTAATACTTATATACATGTACTTATATTTATAACCCCATAATTGGATGTATAATCTGTTGGGTTAATAAACGGTTTATTATTATTATTATTATTTATTATTCAGGGTTGCGATGTATTACTTGGTTAGAGGAAAAATTAAAAAACATTGAAGTTGCCGTAAGAGTACGCTACACTTATTTTTAAAGATATCAAAAATATTCATTTAAAAATGTTGTTTCAAATTTCAAAATATGCTCAAATACGAATTGTTATTTAAAATTTCGAAAAAATAAAAATTAAATTATCGAGCAATAATAATAGCAAATACGCAATAGTTTTTAACATCCATCTATGTGACAGTAGTTCTATGGTTGTCATTTGTATTGTCACTTTAGTAATAATTTTATGTGATTGTCAGATCCGCTGTCACTTTAATAATTAAGTAATTTTAAGACAATTCATTAAGTTATTACACTTATTACCTACCAACTATGGCTGAACGGTTAACTATGCAAGAGCGAGCTGAATTAATTCTTATTTGCGGAGATAACTACAAAACATGTAGAGACGCAGCTGATATTTTTAATGAAAAACATCCCAACAAATTTATTAGTTTCCAAAGCGTCTCAAGAATTTTAAATCAGTTTAAAGCAACTGGTAGTTTAGAAATGCGTTACAAAAAAAGTAGGGAAAAGCAAGTGAGGCATTTCGAAAATTCTTTACGTGTTATGCAAAGTGTAATTGAAAATCCCAAAATTTCTGTCAGAAAAATTGCAAGCAATTTGGATATTAAAAAATCATCAGTAAGCAACATTTTGTTTAACAATAGATATCACCCCTATAAGCCAAGATGTATTCAAACTTTGCAGGAACGGGACTACAACAATAGATTTGAATTTTCTTTGGATATTCAAGGTACATTAGAAACGCAGAAAACGTTTTTCAAAAGTATTTTGTTTACTGATGAAGCAACCTTTACTACTAATGGTGTTGTGTGTGCACAAAATTGTCGTTGGTGGTCGTCTGACAACCCACATTTTAGAATTCCCTGCAAGAATCAATATTCGCAAAAGGTAAACGTTTGGTGTGGAATTTTAAACAGAAAAATTTTTGGTCCGTATTTCTTGCAATCGTCATTAAATTCACAACGATATTTGGAATTTCTACAAACATACCTCGATAACGAATTAGACGAATTGCCACTAAATATTATAAGAACCCTTTGGTTTATGCATGATGGAGCACCTGCACATAGTGCACGAATAGTTGTAGACTATTTAAATGAAAAATTTGGAGAAAGATGGATGGGACGAAATGGACCTTTTCCATGGCCAGCGCGCTCGCCCGACTTAAACTCCATGGATTACTTTATCTGGGGATGGCTAAAGAATAAAGTATATTCAGAAAGGCCGTTTCAGAATTTAGAAGAATTGAATAACAAAATAGGAGATGCGGTACTGTTCTTAAGAAATAATCCTATTGTGTTACAACATGCATGCGAGGATTTCAACAGGCGTACAAACATATGCATTCAACGAGAGGGGCATCATTTTGAATAGCTTTTTTCTTTGTTTGTATTTCTAAATTTGTTGTTTTTGTTAAGTTCATATTTATTTTGTAATATAAAAATGTATTTTCATAAAGTTATATGCAAATGATTTTTGTTTCATTCTATTTCATTTCAGCGATAAAAAATTGATATCGAATGTAAATGATTTCACGTGCAATTAGACATAAAATTTATTATTAAAGTAACAATACACTCCAAATCACGAAAGATGATCCCTGCGTCATCAATAATCATTGTATGATTCAAATCAGTACTTCGGCGTCATATTAAATACTGTAAATTGCAAAATGAATATGGATTGTAACTTCGTTTCCGGGCCAAATATATTTGACACAGTCGCTCTAATTTGTAGGTTATATGAACAAATATAATCGAATTACATCTTAAGTTATATTAAAATTACTATAAATTGAACAAAGCTGCGTAAACAGCAAATCAAATTAAACTATAACACCACTTGAAAAATAAAATGAACTATCAAGAATTTACAACATTTAAGTCAACATATAAGATTATGTAATTCTTTAATCATTTTAATGAATGGCAAAACTAAACAGTTTCAAGTTAGTTGTAACAGCATTATTACTGGAATTGAAATTATACAATAGACCAGAGTATCTACTTTGTATAACTGTATTACATATTCACTGTTATGACAGTTTAATAAACATTATCTTCCCAATTATATCATAGAATAACCCTAGATATTAGTTAAACGTTCTACAGTGCCTTATTTTAAATAAATTTTGGAATATATTGCAGTATAACTTAACACTGCCATAATAGATAAGTTGAGTTTTGCACAAAGGTCAGTATAAATATTTGAAATCGCAGTATGCATTATAAACAAAACATATTCATACAAATTTATTTGCTGTGAAATGTTTTTTTTTGCTTTGAAATTATTTGTTGACTGCTAGTAAAATAGAACTTGTACGATTGTAGAAAGAAATTTTGAAAAAGGAACATGAAATGGAGCAAGAAAGAAAAAGTTTAGTAATTGAACTTTCAAAAAATTTTACTTGCAATAAGTTATAGATTTATATAATATATACAAACAATAGTTATTTTATTTATTGTTTTCATCAAATTGTATGAATTTGTTTTGTGTATATTAAAAATTTTTAAGTTAACACCAGAAGATTAGAGCTGATGGACACCAAATCACATAAGGCAGTCGAAACACATTTCACTAGTGTACCTTGCAAAAACTTGCTACAAAAAGATGAAAACACATTCAAATGTATTTAATTGGACATACATTTTTTTTTATATGCATTGTATTTTTAACCCAAATATTAAAATTGCAACGAAAAAGAATACGCAGTAAGAAAAAGGAGCCAATTAAAAAAAAAACTTAATATATTAAATTGTCAATGTAACTGGGAATTATAATTGTTTAATAAGTTAATATACATATATAATCATTTAACTACATTGCCTTATTATTTGTTTAATAATAAAATTATCATGAGTATATATACAAAAAAAAGGAAATATAAAAAATATTTAATAAATATTTTATAATATTGTAACAACTATCACAAAGTATAACTGGGTTATTGAAATGTTCATTTTCTTAGCTTCTTTTTATTGCCGATCCATTCAAAATTGTTTGGTCATTTGTAGATCCTGGCCATCTGGCTACGATGTCACAAATTCTTATTTGAGAATGTCCTATTACCTGAATATTCCATGATAAATATCCTTTCTGTTTCGGTACAGCTCAGCATTATTACCACTAGGAGATTGTTTTCGCATGTGAGTGCAATCAATTCTACTTAGTACATTAGGAAATCTAGCTACTTGTTAAATTCTGTTTCTGTAATTTTTCTACCTTTCTAGACATATTTAGATAAAAATTGTGGCCACAGTCTGGCAATTGCATGTGTAACATTTTGTATGATTATTTGTATTAATATCATTGTATTTGTTGCATAAAAAATCAGTTACTAAAAGTATAAACTAACAATACATAAACAACTAATCAGCTGTATACTAATACTTGATACTTTTACTGCCAACACAAGAAAATTTGATATATTTGGCGTGAACTAAAAACGACGTGTAGCACGTACGTTGGCTTAATCTTGGGTTATAATATAGATTAAGTAAAAACAGTTTTTTTATCTACGGTCATATAGGAAGTATTGTTAATCAATAATCACGATATCTTCACTGCTGCTTGAATCATCAATGTTAATTATAAAGCCATTGATTTCACAATGTAAATGTATTTTCTCTATCATACCATTTTTTTATAATACTTTCCGTGTGTATAACACAATTTTTCCAAATTTCTTCCTTACACTGCTCTAGTGATTAAAAATAAATTTCAAAAAATATGTATTTATAAAATGAAAATAAATAACAATTCCATCAAATATCAACGAATGTATGTTGTCAAATGTCAACGAGTAACGACAGAAATCAGAACTACTAAGCGGAAATGTGTGTATTTATCACGGAGTAGGTAATAATCCCGTCTTTGTCTTACTCAAATAAATTGCTTGAGCCGTATGTCTTTGCTAGAAAACACATACTTTCGTTCAAGCTATCCTTGTCATACAAGTGGTTACTGTTTGTTATTCGGATGTCGAGATTATTCTTTGAATGTCGTTGATAGAACTATAGATCAATGACGCAGGGATCATCTTTCGTGATTTGGAGTGTACAAATGACAACCATAGAACTACTGTCACATAGATGGATGTTGAAAACTATTGCGTATTTGCTATTATTATTGCTCGATAATTTAATTTTTATTTTTTCGAAATTTTAAATAACAATTCGTATTTGAGCATATTTTGAAATTTGAAACAACATTTCTAAATGAATATTTTTGATATCTTTAAAAATAAGTGTAGCGTACTCTTACGGCAACTTCAATGTTTTTTAATTTTTCCTCTAACCAAGTATTACAACGCAACCCTGAATACAAAATATCAAGTTTCTTAGGATGGACGAACTTTTCTTTTCTATAAAGTTTTCTGTGAAATCAAAAATAAAAATATTTCCCATTTGTCTCATACTTAAGTGGACACGTTGTAGATGAATACATAAAATACAATAAATCTCTAGAAATATTTAATACATTATTCTTTTTGATTCATCAGTAAAAAAACTTTATTTATTGTTCCAATTTCAAGAAAATTTAAAAATTGATTTTCACTAACTTTTATTGGTAATTCTAGTATCAGTTGTGACATTTATACACGAAAAATAATATCTGACAAGTGACTACCTCTTCCTGCATCACAGCTGTTCACTCTTTTATTAAAATTTTCTATTACAGACGAATTGAATGCGCCATCTATATTTTATTTATTTCTAAAATAAGGCGCCCAATTTTAAAGACCCATTACTATATTTAAAGTGTTAAAAATTTCATAATTAGAACTTTGTGCATTTAATTCGTATTTTCAAGAGAAATCCTTTCTTTTGTATCGCACTGGTCACACAAACGGCCCTCTGTCTACCTGCGACCGAACTCAATTAGTAATTTGATTTATTATTGTGACTTTCTACATGTCGAAATTATACCGACCCCCTATTAATATTGACATAATTATAACCACATTGAAATCAATTGTACAGATCATCTAAACCATATCATGAGAGGTACCATTTTAAAGTATTTTTCGCAAGGAATATTTTAATGATATTAATTTCATTGACATCGCAACTCTTAAGCTTTCCTCTTTAATTAATTCTTAATTCCTATACATTGCTATTTGCAATATGATTGGTTATCCTTAAACTAGATCATAAAGCGACCCTTTTCTACCATGGGGTTTTCTTTACACAAAACTCTCAAGCGTATCTCTTAGCTTATTAGCCTTCCCTGAGCTAAATATTTCATCAAGTAAAGCCCGAAACGATACAATACTTTTAAAACATAGCTGAAGTCAGTAATGTATTCAAAATGTTTGCGAAAATTTACAAATTTTTGAAAAATCACTCTCCGTCAAATAACCCTATCATAAAATTTGTATAGCATGTTGTCAATAGTTGCTGCATTTAATTTTTATAGTAACGTATCTTCTTAACTTGTATACTTTTAAGGTATTACTATACAAATTGTTGGTAAAGCGGAAGTAAAATGGAAAGAATACAGGGGCAGTGGACATGGTGTCCGTACAGTAATATTTACAGCCAATGAAGATTATTTCTCCCTAGAACATTACTGTATTGGTAGCAGAAATGGTAAGGGTATTTTCTTTCTTTCAAGAAAATTTAATGGTGACGAAATTCTTGATGACCATTTTGAACACTTGTTATCAATTATAATAATTAAAATTTCTACAAATTAGTTATTTACCTTGGTTATTTGTTTAATATCCTAATATTAGCCTTCATACCATTTAATCAATATCCGCATTTCAAGAATGCAGAACATCATAATTTGTAGGAGAAATTCATGGGCAACTAGATGTAATTCTTTTTAAAACACATTGTATTATTATTAGTTTAAATTTACGTTTGTAGAAAAGTATCTTAGTATTGTAATCAAATTAATTCTGATGAAGACAAAATAAAAGTCGAAACGTTAAAATGAGTAGTTTTAATTGATGCATAGTTATCAAAATTATTTCAATGGAGGCTGTGGTTAAATAAAAATTTAAAAAAGGTATATAACCCCTTACCACAATTATTAATCGTATCCTAAATACGTATTTCGACAACTAAGTTGTCATCATCAGTAGGTAAAAACTACTAATTAAAAGTCGCACATGGGGCACAGTAAAGCAAGAGAAACGCTTACGCACAACTACTATACACCGCGTCCCCGTATACACTAAATTTAACATGCCAATCTAAACTACGAGGGAGGTCGAGACAAACACTACTTAAGGAAAAAGGGTCTAACCATGTGTTTATTGTCGAACAAAGGAACGGCAGACATTCCTCTCTAGGGGGGCGGCACTAACTTCGATTTTTAAAAAATACGATGACCCACTATTAAACTTAAATAAAATACCTTATATTTTCACAAAACAATAGTATATTTAACTATATGTACATTTCATGTGCACTGCACACATCATCCGTAGTTGCTATTTAAACGTATTATTTTCGAGTACATGTATAGTAAAAATACCTATTTTGGGTAGGGGTGTAAAAAAATTTTCAATTACAAATGGTTAAAAAAAAACATGCAAATAATCGGAAAGTATGGTCGTATATTGTAAAAACTAAACTCTATTGAAATTCTAAGAAGGACAAATTTGGGAATATAACTCAACACAGTCAGATGTCTTGTTTTTTCATATGTAACCATCCTTGCCAAATTTGTCCTTCTTAGAATTTCAATAGAGTTTAGTTTTTACAATATACGACCATACTTTCCGATTATTTGCATGTTTTTTTTAACCATTTGTAATTGAAAAATTTTTTACACCCCTACCCAAAATAGGTATTTTTACTATACATGTACTCGAAAATAATACGTTTAAATAGCAACTACGGATGATGTGTGCAGTGCACATGAAATGTACATATAGTTAAATATACTATTGTTTTGTGAAAATATAAGGTATTTTATTTAAGTTTAATAGTGGGTCATCGTAGTTTTTAAAAATCGAAGTTAGTGCCGCCCCCCTAGAGAGGAATGTCTGCCGTTACTTTGTTCGACAATAAACACATGGTTAGACCCTTTTTCCTTAAGTAGTGTTTGTCTCGACCTCCCTCGTAGTTTAGATTGGCATGTTAAATTTAGTGTATACGGGGACGCGGTGTATAGTAGTTGTACGTAAGCGTTTCTCTTGCTTTACTGTGCCCCATGTGCGACTTTTAATTAGTAGTTTTTACCTACTGATGATGACAACTTAGTTGTCGAAATACGTATTTAGGATACGATTAATAATTGTGGTAAGGGGTTATATACCTTTTTTAAACATAGTTATCAAGCCGAATTTCCAAGAAATAATTAACCACATATATATAGATAATTTCTTAGCCGTTCATTTAATATATTAATTGATAAATTCTTGGAGTTTTTCGGCTTTTATATGAAATATTTATAAATATTATCAAATTAGTATGTAATTGCGAAGTAAATGTGAATATAAACATTGCTGTCTACAAATTACAACGCAAGTCATACGAAATTTAATTGAAAAATTTTGTCTACAGTGTGACTTAAAACCCAATCTACGGTTTGACGGACCTTCGCTTTAATCAATTGAGCCACTATAGACCCTAGTTCAAGCTAATTAGAAACGCATTATAAGGTGACAATGTTAATGATTCAGATGTCAGTTATTGAAAGTAGATGTCAAGCTTGAAAACAGAAGTCAGTTTTGAAAGATTAATTTTGAAAGCAGATTGTTTGTTATTGAAAGCAAATGTCAGTTATACATACAGCTACGGAGTAATAATTAGCAATTTCAAACCTTCAGAGCTGACATCTGCTTTCAAATACTGATATCTGCTATCAATAATTGACAACTGCTTTCAAAACTGAAATATGCTTTCAAAGCTGACATCTGCCTTCAAAACTGGCATCTGCTTTCAAAACTGACATCTGCTTTCAATAACTGACATTTGCTTTCAATAACTGACATCTGCTTTCAAAACTGACATCTGCTTTGAAAACTGACTTCTGCTTGCAAACTTAACATCTACTTTCAATAACGGTCATATGAATCATTAACATTGTCACCTTATGATACGTTTTTAATTAGTTTGAACCAGGGTCTATCGTGGCTTAATTGGTTAAAGCGACGGTCCGGCAAACCGTAGATTGGGTTTTAAGTCACACCGTAGACAAAATTTTTCAATTAAATTTCGTATAACTTGCGTTGTAATTTGTAAACAGTAATGGTTACATTCACATTTACTTGCAATTACATACTAATTTGATAATATTTATAAATATTACATATAAAAACCGAAAAACTAAAGAATTTATCAATTGAGATATATATATATATAACAAAATAAATTAAAAGCGGGCAAGCGGTCTGTCAATTAAAAAACTCATTAGTTATCCCTATATTTCGCAACAACTTTGTTGCTTCTTCCGTAAACTTCCGTACAAGGACAATAAAATTGATTCAATTTTATTGTCCTTGTACGTCACTTTTATTATTTTTTTCAACTCTACATTTTTATCTCCGGAAGAAGCAACAAAGTTGTTGCGAAATATAGGGATAACTAATAAATGATTTTTTTAGTTTACAGCTTGCCCGCTTTTAATTTATTTTATTCAATATATTATTATTAACATATTTATCATTAAAAAAGCTTAGATTATGTTTAAAACATCAAACATTCACAGACGTTATATTTGACGTTTGGCATATGATACAGCTGATCACACTTTAATAATTTTATTCAAGCAAGAAGTGGCAAATATATGCCAATAAAGTTATTAGACAAGTGAATGAAATGTTTCAGTCAATATCATAACTTGTTATATATTGTTTTAATGTGTTGAAACTACAACAAATTTATGCATAAATACAACAAATAATGTATGGCACTGTGAAGAATGATATGTTAAATTTACCTCGAAGAAGAAATATCAATATCTAGTTTGATTTTATTGGCAAAAAAAAACATTTACAAAAAATTGTAAAAATTACAGGCAATATAATGTAACTAGACTAATGGCACTAAGATATTGTGATGTGAGTCAACCGCAGTACGTCAAGCGACGGCCTGGCGATGGCATCATGCGCCGAACAAACCACCCATCTCCGGAATGGTCTAGAAACTTCGGGGATATTCTCGAAGGTCTATAGATTTATAAAAGAATTGTCTATCGAGTTATAAGCGAATGAAGGGAGACAATTCATTCAACGAGTATTTCGTCGTCGTGTGATATACCGCCTCATTCTGAGCAAACGCAACGATCTGAATGTTTGAATATTTCTCCCGCTCCGAATACAAATCCCCTGAATGCTGTAGGCGCGACAGACTGTTTTGTGATTGGCTAAACGCGTTCAGGGGATTTGTATTCGGAGCGGGAGAAATATTCATACATTCGGATCGTTGCGTTTGCTCAGAATGAGGCGGTATAAATGTAAATACTCATATATAAATTGTGACATAAATGCTCTTATTGTAAGTTATTGTTATTAGTTTTAAATTGTTATTAAGTGCGTTTTCTTGTAGATATCGTGTGTGTTTAAATTTCCGTTAGTTTTATTTAAAAGAACTCAGATAGATAAATATTTTACAATATGGTTTCTATTTTATATATTTTTTTAAAATCTTATTAAAACAATTATATGGTATTCTTAACAAATAAAAATTTTTATTCCTATTCTGGTCTTTTGTGTATGTGAAAACAGCTCTTCACAACTCTTTCAATTTTCTCCTTTAATAACATTTCTAGGTAATCCATTTGTGCTGGCCACCGGCAACTATGTTTATCCATTTTCCCACACAATTCCAATTACGGCACCCGCATGCTTAGAAGCATCTAGTGGAAACATTCGCTATTCAGTTAAAGCCATAATTGAAAGGCCATGGTTATGGAATCAACACGTCGAAAAACAATTCGGAGTTATTTCTTATTATAATCTTAACAGGTTTCCAAATTTATTGGTAAATACATCGAAATGATCTTGAATTCCGACAGTTGAGGATGACTTTTGAAAATTTTCAGGCTCCTGCCAAAGCAATCGCGGAAAAACATTTTTGCTGTTATTTTTGTAGGAGTGGGCCTTTGACAATTGCGATGATGGTTCCAAAAACTGGATATGTTCATGGCGACCGAATACCTGTCACAGTTGAAGTGGATAACGCATCAAATGTCAATATTCAAGAAACTACGTTAACATTCCAGAAGGTATGCATGTTTATCAGAATCTTTCTTTTCATAGAGTTCACTTGTCTGCACTAATACAACAAATTTTAATTGTTTTCATACGTTGTCTTTTCTTTCAAGGACACCCGGTATGTAGACCTATTTGGAAGTAGTGTTATATTTTGCTCCATCACATGAATACTAATAACTATTTTGGACAATGCCCGCAATATATTTTATCTAAATTAACCTTTGAAAAACTCTTTTGTAGGTTATACTGTTGTTTGCGTCTAAACCACGATCTAAAAGACGAATGGAGACTTTAATTATTAATAAAATAGAGTTGGGAGCAGTTAGTGCTCACAGCTCGCAATCGTTTACTAACGAATTAGTTATACCACCATCTCTATTGCCAACAAGCCTTGGCCATTCCTCCATAATAGATTCAGACTATCAAGTACATGTATGTATTTACTGGACATTTCTCCTAAAACTTTGTTGTGGCTTTAGAATGAACTAATGAACTATTTTCTTTTAATTTCATGTAAAATTTTAGGTAAAAGCTTCCGTTGGATTTGGTCACAAAAATCTGAAATCATCTATACTTGTTGTTGTTGGAAATGTCCCATTTCTTGAAGAAACAGACAACCCAGAAGGGAATAGTGTTGCTGTCCCAATTCCATTACAACTCCCTGAGGCACCGCCTGTGATTTCTAATCCAGCAGATGAATATGAATCTGCAAGTAAGTACCTAATAATATTTTTCAGATAATGATATATACAAACAAAATTTTCTGAATTTAAATATAGAACTCGAGATCCTGATTGTATGCCAACTTATCAACATTAAGTTCAATAAAAAGTTACAAAATTTATAAGCGCGAACTCATATTTTACAGTTTTTCAAAACAAGCATCATTAGAACATCTTGGACTTCAGAAAACAAATTTATATCTCCTGAAAACTCAGAACTATAGTTCATAAAGTATAAGTTTTCAGTTCAAGGTCAAATTTGAAGCATATGATTCAAATCAGTACTGCAGAGTCAAATGAAGTCATGCATTCAATCGCGGAAACAACCGTCTGTCATCCTAAAATATAAACGTCATCTTTGCAAATATTGTCAAAATTTTAGTGTTACTTGCAATATAACCAAAGAAAGCATATGCATAACCTACATGTCAAAATAATAATAATGAGTAAAGTGGGAACATTAATAGTTCAAAAGTATTGTTTCTCTTCTAGTTCTGTATAAATTTATCCAAGAAAACTATGCGGAAATTATTACTTTAATATTCGAACAAATTATTTTAAATGTTATTTATAATTATAAACTCACTTATCAATAGTGAAATGCATAGGTATTGAAAAAGATCTTTAGTGTTAAAAAATGTTTGCATTATTAAGAATGACATACCTACCAATATTATTTTCTTGCACTATGTCTGGTCTAAGAAGATTGGGAATGTATTAATTCGATGTATAATTTAGATTTCTACTTAATTTATATATTATTTATATTTTAAATAAATTGAAATATTTTGGAAAAGAATGTAAAAGTTATGTTTGCAACTCTTTGAAAAAGAATTAAAACCTTTTGAGAGTTGTCGAAATATGTTTTCAAATTATATTTAAAATTATACATAAAAGAAAACATCTATGTAGTCTACATTTAATATTTTATTGTTTCTTAAGAAAATAATGGTATAATAATTAGTCTTGCAGATAATACAATCCAAATCCATATTATTCTTTATTAGATGAAGATAATAATTTAACAAACACATGAGGATTTTCTGATAACTACATTTGATAATTTTGCAAGTTAGTACACCACCAATTAAAAAAAAAAAATTTCATTCAAATAAAACATTGCCACGAGATCCTTATCATGTAATGTTTCGTTGAACCAATGGCAGTAATTTCCTCGCTGCTTCAGCAAATGCACATTAATGGTTTTTATGGCAATATTAATGTTACCATATTAAACTTCTACAAAATATAAATACAAAAATATTTTGAAAAATAAGACAGTTACCTAGTTTACTAGTCAGTTTCTGATTCTGACTCAGAACATGAGTCGTTTACATTAATTATTATTGGAGCAATCTCTGCCCTATCAAGAAATTGCTCTCGTTCACACCATTTTTTAATTAAATTTTCCGTATGCCTAACACAACTATATCAAGTAATTTCATCACACTGTTGCAAAGCTACATTCCGCATTTCTTTAAGTCTTTCATCTGAATAACCATTTCTTGCAATACTTGAATTATAATAATTTTTAACATTAGCCCAAATCATTTCAATTGTGTTGAAGTCACAAAGGTATGGGGGTAACCTTAAAACTTCATGTCCACTTTCTCTTATTATTTCATCTATAATAAATATCTTCTCTCCTTTATGATATTTTAGTAATTGAATTAATTCTATTGAATCTATTAAATCTATTGAATTGAATTGACTATATTTAATTTCTCTGTGAGCGCTCTCCTGTTAAACTCTTTCTTATATTTAAAACCAATATCTTTAAGCAATATTGCTAAAGTATTTGTACTTGTATGAACAAATTCTTTCATAACCAAAACATTGCTTAGAGTTTTTAAGGTAAGATGTTCTTCTGAAAAATTTGAACATATAATAAATGTTTACAATATATTAAAAACATACTTTCTTTATACATGTCATAAACAGTATTTCGAACTTCTATTTTAGTTGCTTCTGGTAAGTCCTTAGTTTTTGGCTTCTTACAAGACCTCTTTTTAGCCAGGAGACGATAAGACTGGATTCTGAATCCTACGATGTTTACTAGTGTAGGCCGTTCTACCAGAAATATTAAGGGCTTCTGCTACCCTCGAAAATAACTTATTTTATAACACTGCCTTATCTAACTGATTATGTGAATTATCTCAAGAACACGGTCGATGGACATAAATGGTCCACCATTCTCTTTTTCCCGTTTAAAATACGATGTAAGATTTAATACAAGCTGTTGAGCTTGAGAACCCAGGAATTTACCAGGCATCTAAGAAATATTTTGTAAAATAAATAGGTTAGAAATGTCAAAGTGATAATCAAACAATTTCGTACTTATTGCCACTAATTTATATTACTATTTATTATCAGTATTGATCTCAAAAGAACAGATTTTGATAATTTTTGATAAACTAAATTGTTATATAATGAAACAGATATGCAAAATACATTTCCGTCACTGTAAACATGGACAAACACCTCGTATTTTTAGCATTTACTTCTGTTTACAGTGACGGATATGTATTTTGCATATCTGTTTCATTATATAACAACTGCGTAATACGGCAAAAACGTATTGATAAATATCCCTTTTTTGGATAAACTAAATATTCAAATTGGAAGAATGCTTAACCTAGAAGTCAGATATCGGAAACAAAGTCAATAAACAACAATATTGAAATTATTTGACAACTAGTCGAATATCATAAGACTATCTCCTAGACAACCTATCCCTTTTATTTAATATAATATTTCAAAGACGTACGTCTTAACTTAAAATGACAAACGTGTGTAGTATTACAGCGCGTATTCATGTGTGTTAGAAAGAGATAAAGTACAATTTGCGGTTCACACTTGGGCAGTACGAACTGAAAACTTACACATTATGAACTGTAGATTCCAATTTCACGATTTTGTTAATTCCATTCTTCCCGTAAGATTGAATGTTGGAAATATCTTAAAATCTATTATATTCAAAACCAATTTTAATGTTGGAAAGACGTTTTTCGAAATAAACATAATTGAAAATCATGCACTTCTGAAGACAAATGTATGTAACCTGAAACCTCAAAATGAAGTCCCATTTCAGGATGTTGTCGCTTTAAAATCATTGAAGATCATGCATTTCTGAAAACAAATTTATATTCCCTGAAATCTCAAAACTAAGTACCATTTTAGAATGTTGTTAATTCAAAATTATTAAAGGTCTTAAGACAAATTTATATCCCCTAAAACCTCAAAACGTACCCCCATCCCATTTCAGGATTTTGTAAATTTCGTTGTCGCCATAGCACTGAATGTTGGAAATGTCTAAAAATTGTTTAAACTTTCGAAACCAATTTCAATATTGGAAAGAGGTCTTTTTTCAAAGTAAACAACACGGAAGATCAGTTGGAGGATGTTAAGGCGTGAAGTATTATTATTATTAAGACAAATTTATATCTCGTGAAAGCCCAAATTGAGGTTCTATTGCAGGATGTTATTAATTCCATTTTTGCTATAAGATTGAATCGTGGGCGTTAAAGCAGAAATCATTAAGTCCATTTTTGCCGTTATTGGGATTTTAATGCAGCGGAATACGAAAAAGTTTAATTTTTAGCGTACCAAAACTCACTATATCCAAAGGTTGATAAGTAGACCAATAAGTAAAATGGTAATTTTAGTTAACTTAGAAAGAAGTACTTTTATAACAGGTAAAAGTCACTAACTGGACTTAAAGAGTTTTGTTTGTTTCATTGTTCAATGTATTTTATATAACAGGCAAAAGTCACTCTCTGGACTTGGTGAGTTTTGTTTATTCTATTATTCATAATTGAGGTTATGTAGTTTTTCCTCTCATTTTTCTTCTTTCTTAAGGTAAAGTGATAAAGTGTTATAGAACTGTTTAACATATTATCGATTAATGGTAATGGAGGGTAATAGAGGTAAACGAATGTTAGAGCTTGCTCTTAGTTCCATTAACAACGAAAATGTAGCCGAAAAAATTGTACAAGGAGTTAATAGTATGCCGGCCGTTTCGGACGAGGTTAGAATTATCTTGTGCGTAGCATATTTCTTTTCAACGATGTGTTACAGATTATTGAAACAGATGCTTTCGAACAGTACGATGATAGTGACAAAGATAAGGATTTTGATCCAAATGAAGAATTATGCAACACTTCAGATACTAGTACGGAAAATATAGATAATCCCATAAAAGCTGGTAAGATATTCACAGTTAACGCGACAGTAAAAAATACAATGACAGCGATAATATTATGAAGTTTGTTAAGTCGGAAAATATAACTCATTTCGACTTTCAGGTAGAGGATTGAAACATCGTAAAAAAAAGTCGTTGGAATAAAGCTGATAAGTCAAGATGGTGTCGGTACGTAGCAAAGAAACGCAGAAATTTAGGACTTCCGTATGTTACAATAAATGGAAAGATGCCTGCCAAAGTTCCCAAATATATAAATTGCACTAATTGCAAATTTAAGTGCTCACAGAATTTTAGCGAAGAAGACCGAGTTAATTTATGTCTAAGCTATTGGCGATTAGAATCTTTCTGTCGCAAGAAAGATTTTATTCTACAAAATGTCAAATCATTTATTCCGCAGAGACAACGATTGCGTAAAGAAAGTAGAAAAGCACGGACGAATTCGAAACAATTCTATTTCCTTAAAAATGGCACACCTTTTAGAATTCGTCAAACATTCTTTTTAAAAACACTTTCCATTAGTAACGGACCTCTTAATAAAGCTTTAGCAAATAGAGACAGAATGTCTGGATTATATCAAGGTGAAGATAAACGAGGAAAACACGAGCCAGCCAACAAACTGTCTCCAGAGGAAAAGCAAACTATTAAGGATCATATTGAGGCATTTCCTGTAACAGACTGACACTACTGTAGAAAATCTTCACAAAGAAAATATTTAGACGCTACATTATCAATAGCCAAAATGTATTCTTTATACAAAGAAATGTGCGCTGGCATTGGTAAGATCCCTCGCAGCATGACGACATATAAGAGCATTTTTTGTCAAGAATATAACTTCTCATTTTTTAAACCTAGAAAGAATCAATGTCCATTGTGTGTAAGGTATAACGGAGCAACAACAGAACAGAAAGGTACTTTACAATCAACCTATGAGGAGCACAAACAACGTGAAGATGATGCAAATAATTCCAAAATGTGTGACAAAGAGCGCGCCTCAGCTGATTCTAGTTTTGTCACTTACATTCGATTTACAAAGTGTTCTTCAAATACCGTGCAGTGATGTATCACCTATGTATTACAGTAGAAAATTGTGTGGATATAATTTAACAATTTACGAAGGTGCTCCGCCTAACAACGCCTACTGTTTTGCTTGGACAGAAGTAAATGGAGCACGCGGAAGTCTAGAAATTGGTACTTGCTTGTACTTATACTTAAAAGCTTTACCTGAACATGTGAAAGAAGTATCACTTTTCTTTGATACATGTGGTGGCCAGAATCGGAATCAAAATGTACTTATAATGATATACTATTTCGTTCACCATGAAAGCAGTAACATTGCAGTTATTGAGCAAAAGTTCCTTGAATCTGGACACTCAATGATGGAGTGTGACAGTATGCACAGTGCCATTGAAAAGCAGAAAAGAAATTTATCTGTATAGACGATGAATGACTGGATTAATATTTTTAAAATGTCTAGATCTAAGAGAGGTAAAAAGAAGAACGACCAGTATAAAGTTAAGAAACTGAAATTTCCAGATTTTATTGACTTTAAAAAGCTCTCACAAGATATTTTGAAGAACAGAACAATAAATACTCTTGGCGATAGGGTAAACTGGCTAAAGGTTAAACGTTTCCGAATTGAGAAAGCTAGTCCATCCTTAGTAAAATATAGTTACACCTATTCAGGAGATTATCTAGATATTAACATACACGGTAAAGGCCGTCCTTCTAAATTACCATTACTGAAAAAAACGTACTCAGCAATGCTACCAATTTCTGAGAAAAAATAAAATTATTTACAAAAATTGTGTACAAATGAAGTTATTCCTAGAGAATCATGCTTGGTATTCATCTTTACCTACTTCGACATCAGTTCGAGATGAAAATCCTGAACCTAGTATAGATAGTGACAGTGAAACTGAAGAGGACTGAAATTTTTACCAAAATATTTTTGATGAATAATATGTTTTTGAACAAAATGTACTTAATGTACCTAAAGTATGAATCTATAATTAAATTAATATTTTTGAATAAAAATACACCTTCTCACTATACTGCTGATTTAAATACTGTTCCCGTCAAAGATAACTAAGTCCATCAAATACCTTTTTTTATAGCTATGAGAAAAAATTTTATTATTGCATTAATATCATGGAATGATATGCCTTAATACATCTTAAAAATATTATAAATTTAGCCCTGGTATTGAAAATGTAATTTAGCATGTCATTTGAACTTTAAATCTTAGTTACCATAAAATTTATTATTTGGACTTAATTATTTCTGCTTGAACACCCACGGAATGTTAGCAATGTTTAAAATTCTCTTAAAATTTCAAATCCAATTTTAATATAGGAAAGATAAAAAACATAAGGGAATCGCATAAGCTTCCCTAGGATTTGATATATAAAACAAAGTAACTTGATACATCGTTAAATAGATAAAACCATACCAAATTTTGTATAAAACAAAAAACTTTTAACAATAATATAAAATATTATTGTTTAATGTGAAAGTACCTTTCCAGACATTCAGAGACGTGTTTCATCTTACCACATAATCATCACAATACACACCCTTACCATATTACAAATGTTATTAACTAACAAATCGGAGACTGTGGCTTATAAGTGAATAAAATAAAATTAAAAAACCCTTACCACAATAGAATTTAATGATTCTAAATACGTATTTGTACAACCACGCTGTCATCTTCAGTAGAAAAAACAGTGTAACACTTGAACGGACAAAAGCACTCACAGAAGGAATTGTTCTGAACGTCTTCTAGTTTAACACTAAAATCTTCAATCTTAAATGCTACAAAAATTACCTACATTTTAGTAAACCCCATTATTTGTAAATTCTATAGAAAAATCGTTTAGAAATATTATAAAAGCCGTAATTTAACATACATTAAGGATCCAATTATGAAACTAATCCTTAAACTTTGTTGAAATATAAATTTGGAAATTAATGTGTCAGAATATTTTAATGGCAAATATTGTAATGAAATGAATTTAAAAAATAAATTCCATGAATTCGAATATTTTTTTTTTCTTGCTTTAATAACATCTAACTGTCAATTAACTCAATTAACTAATAAGAATTAAATTCAAAATTTCCTAGTATTAAATTCACGGTTGAAAAGGAAAACAACGGAGGTTTGCCATTTTTAGATACCTTAGTAATTAGGAATGACAAAAACTTAAAGTTTGATATTTACCGAAAAGAAACGTCAACAGATTTATAACCGCAGATTCAAACCATACTTTTCAGCACAAGAGTGCCTCTTTCAATTTTCTTATCAATCGTTTGTTAAGCATGCCATTGACAAAGGATAGATATGAAAAGGAATTAACTTTAATTAAGAAAATCGCGAGTTACAACGGTTTCGATTCAGAAATAATAAACAAGCTAGTTAGAAAACATAAAGTACGAAAAACAATTCAGGATTCCACATGTTTGCTACCTCAAATTGATTCGAGCAAAAAATTTATTAGTTTACCGTTTCACGAAACTACGAAAAATTTAAGTAAAACCTTTAAACAGTATAATGCTCAAGTAGCATTTCGGTCGAATAACTCTCTTAGGCAACGCGAAAGACAAAGTTGAGGTAAACAACAAATCTGGTATCTATGAAATAAATTGTAAGGATTGTGATAAAAAATACGTCGGCCAAACAAAACGTTCGATTCTAACTCGTTATAAAGAACATGTTTCGCATATTAGATTCAATAGACCGGAAAAATCAAGTGTTGCCCGACATATTCTTGAATCAGATCACAACGTAACATCTGACTGTCTGAGATTAATAAAAAACGTCACACGCCCCCGCGAATTAGATAGTTTTGAGAGCATTTTTATCTTTAAAAATAGGAATAACGTAATTAACGCAGATTTGGGTCCTATACCAGGTTCTTCTTTATTTGAGTTAATTGACAGTTAGATGTTATTAAAGCAAGAAAAAAAAAGAAAAAAAAAATAGGAAAACCATTAAAAAATATTCGAATTCATGGAATTTATTTTTTAAATTCGTTTCATTCCAATATTTGCCATTAAAATATTCTGACTCACATTAATTTCCAAATTTATATTTCAACATAATTTAAGGATTACTTTCATAATTGGATCCTTAATGTATGTTAAATTACGGTTTTTATAATATTTCTAAACGGTTTTTCTATAGAATTTACAAATAATGGGTTAATGCTCTTGCATGAATAGGTGGGGTTTACCAAAATGTAGGTAATTTTTGTAGCATTTAAGATTGAAGATTTTAGTGTTAAACTAGAAGACGCTCAGAACAATTCCTTCTGTGAGTGTTTCTGTGCGTTCAAGTGTTACACTATTTTTTCTACTGAAGATGACAGCGTGGTTGTAGAAATACGTATTTAGAATCATTAAATTCTATTGTGGTAAGGGTTTTTTAATTTTATTTTATTCAAATGTTATTAAGATTAATATGACTTTTTATTATATTTTACGCAATAAAAACTAAGTTATATCAAACAACATACGTCACCTTTCCAAACTACCTAATTCTAATACCTTCACTCCAAAAAAAGGTCCACAACATCACAAGTAATATTAATACATAAATTGTTATATGATTACTGTATATTAATTTTATATTTTTTCAGAAAACCAACACCTTTCGGAATCGTGTAAATTCAAGTTTGAAAAATTAATTGAAGAGAAGTAAATCTATTTGCTACAAACTGCTGACGTATTGCCATAAACAAAAAATTCTTGGTGTCAAATTCTAAATTAAAAATATATTGTAACGTTGAAAAAAATCATTACACATTCATATATTTTGTGTTGTTAAAATATTAAGTTTATAAAAAATGTGCCTGTTGGACTATTATTGTGTTAGATGCTATGCAAGAAGAATATCAAGCAGAAAATAAAAAACAGAACACAAGTAATAATATTTTTAGACCTAATAAAATAAATATATTTTTATAAAACATTTTTGTTTGTTTATTACGCTGTATCGTATATGTGTGTGTGTTAAGTTCAATAGAGGTATTATTTATAGCCATTCTGAATTCATAGAAGCCACATAATACAATTTTTAACGTGTTTTTAATTTTTGGATTCGCATCGCAATTGACTACAAATTTTTTTGATTCAGTTCAAGAGAATTACAAAGGAAAGAAATAAATTGCACCATTGATAGTACAAGAGGTGAATATTAGAGATTAATACTAACGAAACTTGGGAAGAGTATAAAAGGCAGTGGAACAAAGTAGTAAATTCAATAAAAAAAGAAGATTACCTTAAAATGATAATTGATAGTAAAAAGTCGAAATCTAGAGAAATGTGCAAAAATTTGAAAACAATAACATCGAATAGAGAATTTTTATTTTTTCAGTTACACACCAACGAAGATTGATATTTGTATTTAGAAAATGTGTATTTAGAATTTTTAAATTTAATTTTTGTCACGTTTTCTTGAGAGTTCCCAATGCTAAACGAGTGATTCTCCTCGCCCTAAGGAGGCACGACAGTCGAAATTGAACGTTAATGTCACGGTCGTTGTTATTTTTGGTAGTGAGGGCATCGTGCGATCAGAGTTCATTCCAAGGGGAGTAACTCTAAACGCCGAATGTTACAAGGGTGTACTGCAACGTTTGCGAAACGATGAACGGAGAAAGAGACTAGAAAAATGGGCTAATGGCTTCCTCCTTATCTCGCTTCTGATCGGCAAGTTTTTGGCAGAAAAAAAGATTCCTGTCTATCCACATCCGCCTTACTCTTCGGATTTAGCACCATGCGACTTTTAGATCTTCAAGATCTTAGATCGTAGATCGTAGATTCTAGATCTTAGATCGCAAAAATAAAAACCGTGCTAAAAAGAAAACGTTTTGACACCATTTCTGACATTGAAACAGCTACGGCGGAGTAAGTGAAGGCCCTTTAGAAAGAAGCCTTCCAGAAATGCAGAAATGCCACGGCCACGTGGATATCACAAAGAAAATTTTCCAAGTATTCATTAATAATTTAAATTTCCAAGTAACGTATGGCCCAGATGCTTTTCAGTTCCAAACGACCGTTATACCACAAAATGAGCCAGAATTCGCATACTCGATACTTGTATACGAAAAGGTATGTAATTATTACCAAAAATGGATGACAGAGGAAGCCACAGTAGAGAAGAATTATCATACAAATTACATAAATACAGAATCATTTCGCTACATCAAAATTAAGACAATAAAATTCGGAATCTAACGGAAAAAGAATATTAATTAATTACGTTCTAATTAAAGAATTGTTAATCAAAGACCATAGTCTACAAAAATAAATACGAGATGACTCTGATGATTCTGTAATGTGGCTGTGCCTAACGGCCACATTGTTGTGCAGGTTCGAGAATGAGTGTATAATTAAATAACACGAGTTCGGAGTTGGTTCAACATAGTATAATTAATTAACACTTACAACGAGGTAACAGTCTTATTACATAGATAATAAATTAATATATCACAGTGGTCGAAAGAGAGTTCTTTAGCGTACTCTCTGATCGTACTGACTGTCTAATTGAGACCTCCTTCTCTCTTGAAACTATTGACTTATATACGTCGAAAGATCCTTCTTTCGACCATTTGTTTCTTAAACACTGTCAATATTTGCAAGTGTGTAACCCTGATTCATAACCTTGTGTATGCAATCAAATGTACCGGGGCCGTATTGATATAATACGCTACGTATCGTTATGATACAATATATTGGTGCCGGGGCCATCTCCTTGGTAAAGTAGTACATACACATGGTATTGGTACAGAGTTATTACAATTCAATACAACCAAGGAGATCTTAAATGAAAATACTAATCACAAATCTAACTGAATTCACTACAGGCAACGCCGTAAAATATTCTAATAAATTTTAAAATAAAGATTCGCACAAAACCTGTTATAATTTAACCCAATTAACAAACTGACTGTTCACAATTTACTAACTCGATCATTTTTATCGACGCCATCTAACGCCATCTGCACGCGTAAAATATGAACGATATCAAACCAAACTATAATAATAACAAAGTTGCCTACATCAACGTGCAATATATCGCAATTAAAATGATAATTGATAGTAAGAAGTCGAAATCTAGAGAAATGTGCAAAAATTTTAAAACAATAATATCGAATAAAGAATTGTTATTTTTCCAGTTACACACCAAAGAAAATTGATATTTGTATTTAGAAAATGTGTATTTAGAATTTTCAAATTTAATTTTTGTCACGTTTTTGATATTTTTTTGAAAACCATGAATTTTGTTGTTACATTTTTGAAATTTGTGTGGCTCTAAATTAACACTGTTTGATTGTTTTTCACAGTCTACCAGATTTTCTTACTCTCAATAAATTCAGTTTAATCCTCGTATACACTCTTTAAAATTGCCACTGTAAGTATTCCATGCGTAAAAACTATCAAAAATATATAACCAATTTGGAAAATCTGACATGTTTTAGTAGGTTTTTAAGACCCCAAAGTGCAGTTTTTGCCCTTACAAAATAAGTGTGTAATACCAGGGTTTAAATAGTGTTCACCTTTCAAACTGCAAGTATAAAACGATACATAACATACTGTATATGAGAACGCGCTGTATATATTATACAGAAAGGACCGCCTTCTGGATTTCCCCACTACAATAACGTCAACGTGTGTTTGTTTGAATTATCTTCGTATATATGTATATCCGGTTTTTTGTCTAGCAGTCGTCATGTTGTCTGTTATGATTTACCTACGATGTTGTTGTTTATAATTTAACGATTTTTTTTCTTCGTTAATACAGCGTTTCTTTTAAAATTTTAACCATGTCCCAACATAAAATATTATTCGACAATCCTAATAAAATGTATTTCGCTGGGCAAAAAGTTTCAGGGAAAATCGAAATAAACTTGGAGGAATCGGAACAAACTAAAGGTATGTGCTTAGCATTATTGTTTTGACATTTCTTGACTTGATAAGTACTGTATCACACAAAGATTTTAAAATTAATTAATTAATAAAAATGATTAGTACTCCTGTTATACACCGCATGCAATAAGAATCATTTCATTAAATTAATTAAAATTCAAAAAATCGATCAAATCAAATTGCAATTTTAAATTGATATATTCATAATTAATTTACTAATTAAAATATTTGGAAGAGGTTATAATTCGTAACCTTGATCCAAGTAATCTTAAAGTGTCTCTCACTAAAGTGAAGAATTTAACGAAAAAAATTATTAGCAATAACCTTGAAACTCTTATCCAAAGTTAAATAAAATTTCAATAAATAAAAATATTTCCTTATTAACTGATGTAGCCTTTACTTAATGGATCTGCTGCAATATTAAATGCGAAACACAATTGCATAATTTTTTACTGATGAGTTTAATTAAAAATTACAATTTATGAAAGTTTTGAAAGATACATACTAAACTTATTTTGCAGTTACACATATCCTTATACTCAGCAGAAATGATCTTTTCTTATACTCTGGTAAAATACTTTTAAAATTAAATACGTGTAATTTTCACAAATATTTTATTATAGTAACAATTGTTTCGCCAACACTGCGCCTTCTTCTTCAGACAAATCGATAAATATAATTACAGAACGGAACATATTCCAGTAAACTAATTAAACCCATTAGGAGAAGATCTGTATGTAACCAAGACTGATCCAAGTAATTTTCACCCGGATAAAATCTATTAGTCATAGACTATGGTCTATTTTTAAACTAAGAGGAGTAAATGGAAAAGCCACATTTACACTGTAAAAGTTACCAAATCAATGACATTCTGAATGTTTTTTTAAATTTTCGTATTTTATTAGTTTTTCTTTATTCATTGAGCTCAAAGGCAACATTTAATTTAGCGTTATTTCCCGCTTAATTTTATATATAATTATGCAAATTTATATAAAGTAGAAATAAAATTAATTGGCAACGGCCATAGCACGCTGAAAAGACCGGTTCTCGTCCGATCACCGAAGTCAAACAGCATCGGCCGGGGTCGGTACGTGGATGGGTGACCGTTTGACATCGATAGGTCAACACGCAATTTTTGCATAACGTAATCCTACCTCTGAAGCAACCAATCACGCATAGTAATTTTGGCGCGATTAATTTAAAACGCTCCTCTTAGTTTAAAAATAGACTATAGGCGAAAATGATCATGACCAAAATATCAGCTAATTTACTTATTTTTAAACATCGATAATAAAAAAACAAAAGTCTTTCTTTGGAGACTGTGGTTAAATAAAAACTTTAAAAAGGTATAAAACCCCTTACCACAATTATTAATCGTATCCTAAATACGTATTTCGACAACTAAGTTGTCATCATCAGTAGGTAAAAACCACTAATCAAGGTGTCGCACATGGGGCACAGTAAAGCTAGCACAACCTCTCACGCAACAACTTTACACAGCGTCCACGTATACACGTACTTAAACATACAAATATATCGAACGAAAGGATCGACAAAAAAATTACCTCTCTTAAGGAAACGGCACTCACATGTGTTTATACTCTATTTGAAACGTCTACGACCTTTTTACTTTTCTAAGAATGAAAAGAGACAGGTGTAGGGGATCGGTCCTTTATCTCCGTTCATAGAATTCTGTTTGTTTTTAGCGATATGAATACTTTCATATGCGTCAAAATCGCGGTGGTTATTAATGGCCTTGACAAGTTTTAACCCTTTAATCGACATATTGTGTAGTGTATTTAAAGCATGGTTGGCAACGTTAGATTTATCCGGTCTATTGTATTTAATATGTGATATGTGTTCTTTAAACCGGGTTATTATTGGTCGTTTTGTTTGGCCTATATATTTCAAATTACAATCATCGCATTTAATTTCGTATATACCTGATTTCGAATTAAAATTAACTTTATCTTTAGTATTCCCTAGGAGACTTTTGATAGTATTTTCGGACCGAAAGGCAACTCGGAATGAAATTACATTAAATAATTTAGATTTTATGTTTTTCTTTTTCTTTTTAGGAATACGTTTAAGCATTACAGGAAAAGGACAAATAGAATGGAAAAAGATACATTTCCTAAGTGGATTCACCACATATTCCGACGAAGAAGAGTATCTTAAAATAGAAAATTATTGTGTAGGCGGTGAAAATCGTAAGTAGCTTTGTATTTAGTTTATAGCAGTACCATGATAACATATTTAAGTTATCGTATGCGCTTGTACAAAAACATGTAACATAATACTAGGCATTTTGGTACGCCCCAAATTTCACCGGCAAAATATATTTTTTAACAATTTATATATCATATATGTAATAATACAATTTGTATTTTCATTTTTATAGGAGTGGGACGGGCATATTTAATTTTAAATTAGTAATTATTGTACAGTATAATGAATTAACAAAAAATAGTAGCGAGGTGTGATTCAAAAATACGGTCAATGAATTTTTATAGCAGCAACTACTGACGCTACATTTACCTGAAATAATAAATCCGATGGCCTGATTTGTTGAGACTTAAAACAAGTTGTAGCTTTGTTTTTGTTCCATTTAATATCTTGTCGGTTTTCAAGATATTAAATGATCAATTAGAAACATATAATTCACCCTTACTTAATTTATTTATTTGATACTCAGACAGTCACATATTGTATTTTTCCATAGAATTTCTTTACCTCCCTGTAATATAATGTAAACCCCTAGTTTTTATTACTTAAGAACAGCATTGTATAAACCGAAGTGAAAGTTTGTGAATAGACATTTTAGTAATAAAAAGTACCCATTCCGTCAAATATTTAAAATAAAACATGTGTTGTTACCGTATACTTGTGTTAAAAAAAAATTGTAAATAAGTTAGTTATATGTCTGATGAAGCTCAGATTGGAGCGAAACGATCGTTGCAGTGTCAATTAAAAAGTGAAATTTATTAAAATTTGTTTTATTTTATCCTGATAATAGTTATAATGGAATTTCATCAAGTAAAGGCTAAAACAATTATATAAATACATATGTATTTGTTGAAAATTTGTATTTTTAAAGTTTTTAATTTTATTTCTATAATTGGAACATTTTTATTTGTTCATTTTGTCGTTCAAGTTGAGTAAAGGATTATTAATATTGACTAGCAATAGTTTCTCAAGGTTTTCTTCTGTCAATTTTGTTCTCTTTGAATTAAGTACATCCTTATAAATAGAAAACGTCCTTTCTACATCGCAACTGGTTATAGGTGCATACTGTAAATATTCTTTTATTTCTTCATATTTAGCCGTTAGATTTTGTGGAATTGTTTCCATACATAATTGCTGCAATGTAATTAAATCTGGATTTCTATTAAGAATTGCTTCAAACTTTTGCCGAAGGCCACATCCGAAGTCACTTGGAATACTTTTCAAATTATTAACAGCCACATCTAATGTGGTTAATCCGTCATTTAATTTGAGATTTCGATTTTCAAAATAAGTGATTAGTTTTGGTAATTTTCCAAAGTGTTCGTGAAGAAAGTACAACTGATTTTTTAAATTTGGGATTTGTATAAGCTCCTTGCACTCACCAATACTTCTAGCATCCTCCTTTAGCGGTGTTACGAAATGTTTTAGACTATCGAAATTCTCAGCATAATAACTAGTAGCTTCCAGCCATGTTCCCCATCTAGTTATTACTGGAGTGTGAGGCAGTGACAGAGATGGAAATTTTTCCCTGAAAAGAGCTACTCTCAATGGTGCTTTTCTGAAAACTTTTTTAAAAGCTGATACAAGTCTATCAACTTCCGGAAAAGTGTCTCTGATATATTCACAGATTCTGTGGAGAGCATGTGCTACACAAGTAATATGCAGCATATTAGGATATGTTTTCTTCAATAGTCTGCCTGTTTTTAACATATACGCAGCACTATCACCGACAAATAAAAGTATTTTTACTTTGTACGTGGCGTCCGAATGAAGCATTTTTTGCATATTCTCCTTAATGGTTTCAGCAACTGTTTCCGCATCAACTCTATTTATAACACTTGTTGCTATTACATATGAGTTATAGGGAATAGTTGGATGTAGTACACCAGCTACAACATTTACCACACAGCGTCCTAACATATCCACCGTTTCGTCGGCGCTTATCCATATGTCTTGATTTAAAATATGGCTTCTAATGCGTTCTACTGTTCTCGTATAGCACCTAGAAACATAATATTTGCGTAAAGTTGATTCATCAGGAACATTTCGACCAGTATATTTTTGAAGAAATATTTTTAAAGTGGGATTGCTAAGTTTATTTAATGGAATATTAGCCGCCATAAAAGTTTTACAGAGTTCAGATGTGTTTGCGATCCTAAATGACGAATTTTTGACGATATTTTACGGGTTTTGTAATAAATTTCGGAATCACTGACAATGGACATACAATCAGTATGACCGTTAATCCAACTCGCCATTGTTTTACAATGCCGTTCTCGACATTCTTCCATATCATATCTGAAAAAGTAACTTAAACAATGCTCTAGATCTAAATAAATGAAAACTAAAAATGTGTGCGTAAGTTATTGAAACTGAACAAAATTCAATACACTTACGTCGAAATAATTGGTAGAAATAGATTCAATCAAACGATATTAAACAGGATCTATCACAAAGATTACGATGTAATTAACAGTTAAAACTATGAAAACAAGAAACTTACTCACAGCACTTTATTTATCTTACGAAATATAAACTAATAAATAAAATACATTATAAAAACCCCGCTTCTATCTACGCTCATGAAAACACTTAAAAAAACACTATATTCTCCGAATACAATAGCTGAGTTGTCCATTGTTATCGTGCGAGACCAGGTGGCCGTATACACAATTCCAATTGCCGATTGCGTTTTATGGAAATTGCATCCGTTCTCTATTTATAAATTAACCAGACCGCAAAGAACATATTGTACCTCCATATTTTGTAAAATATTTAAAATCACTCAAGAGAAGAACAATAACCTTACTTGTTAGAGTGCCAAGTTCTTGCTAATGTTATTTATTTACTATATCTTGACACTTTGGTTTTATTCGCGTTTGATGAATTTTTCTAAACTTTTCATTTTTGTTTTATATACCCTACGTAATGTGGTAATACTATACAATCTCAATACAATATACAATTCGCTTTTATGGTGATGCTTTAAAAAAACTAATTAATCATTTTCTAAGCTGGAAGAGGAACTTGAGAAAAATAAATTTAATTTATCCATACCGAACAGTATACAATTCAATTTTAACTTTGAAGTATTCAGAAGTATTCAGTCTCTGATAGGTTAAGATAAGAACTTAGATAATAAACAAAACAAGACCGTGGTAACTAAAACGCGTGCGTCTGTTCATAACAGTCCAAGAAAGTTCCAGCTTCGAAGTAGAAAGACTAACGGATGAGTTTTAATAATCCAGGATTATTTTCAAGTGAAACTAGAACACAAATTAATTTCGTCCGAAGTTCGACGTCGGACGTCCCAGGATGCCTTTTTTTGAGAACCAAAACAAACCTTGTTGTGAATTGTCAGCCGGCTTTCAGTACCGAAAAAGTGAGGTTGTGTTTACCGTGTCTGTTACGAATCATGGATTTCGAACAACGCGTTAATATTAAGTTTTGTTTTAAGTTGCGAAAAAGTGCCAAAGAAGCCCACGAAATGTTAAAATCGGTGTATGGCGA
The DNA here is from genome assembly GCA_935421215.2 of Melolontha melolontha. Classification (NCBI taxonomy): domain Eukaryota; kingdom Metazoa; phylum Arthropoda; class Insecta; order Coleoptera; family Scarabaeidae; genus Melolontha; species Melolontha melolontha. The sequence goes on from OW285241.1 coordinate 9,361,961, forward strand.
TCGTTACCACACGATCGCCATACACTGATTTTAACATTTCGTGAAGACTATTTACAGTATGAGCCATTTCAAAAACTGAAATGAGTCGGTTGAAAGCGTACAACGGTCGGGCTCAAAAACAGAAAAAAAACATGTAAAAAGTGGCAAAAATGGTTCATTTAAACAAGCGATTGACTATTTGAGACCTTTCCAAAGAACCGAACATCTCGTACGGGTCCGTGCAAAGCATTTTAACCGATAACACAGGTCTACAGTGATTTTGATGTTTGAAAGCTGTTTGCTAATTTGTATATGTTTGGGGGCCCTTATTCCAAAAAACGCCATATTTTTGCTCTATCACGTAAATTTTTTTTATAGCACTCTATATCTTAAAAATGTTATTTTATTAATATACATACCTTTGACAAGAATATGTTTGTTCCATGTTAGGCATGATTTTTAAATGATGAAATTAAATGTGATTTGGCAGCACTGGTTAATATTAGATTTCTCAGCAAAGCAACAGAGTCGGCGCAGAAGCGTCAATACAACGTTGAAACCTGCTTATGTGCAGTTTGGTTGTGTTAGTCGTCGTGCTACTGTGTCCGCGCGCTTGTTGTCTTCGTTGTTGCGTATTTTAAGTGTTCTAGAACGTATAAATATGGAAAGAAGACATTGTGTGAACAATCCGAATAACTTTTGTTATATCTGTGGTAGTTATGTCGTAGTAAAGCAGAGGCAAACTATAACTTCGTTTGTGAAAAATGTATACCACGCTTATTTTGGTGTAAAAATTGGCGACCAAGACAAGTCCTGGGCTCCTCATACTGTTTGTTCCGTTTGCGTTGAAGCATTAAGAAACTGGCAAAAAGGTAGGAAGAAATGTTTAAGCTTTGGTGTTCCTATGGTATGGCGAGAGCCTAGAAATCCCAGTGATGATTGTTATTTTTGTTCGTGTAATGTTCAAGGATTCAACAGAAAAAATAAGAAACAAATTGTGTATCCAAATCTTGACTCTGCTATTCGACCAGTTCCTCATGGACCAGATGTACCGATACCTACCGCCCCAAAAGCACTAGAAAACGTCATATCGTCAGAATCAGAGGAATCTAATTGCGACCCAGATGACTCAGATTTCACAATAGATTTCAGAGAGCCCGAAGTCTTTAACCAGAGCGAACTAAATGATTTAATTAGAGATTTGCACCTTGCAAAGGATGCATCCGAATTGTTAGCCTCCCGACTTCGTGAGAAACATTTACTGGCACCTGGCGTCACATCAATCTTTTACCGGGATCTCGAAAAAGAGTTATGTCAATATTTTACTCAAGACGGACCGCTAGTGTATTGCAACAATATTCCTGACTTAATTTCAAAATTAGGAAATGTGCGGTATGTAAAAGAAGAATGGCGCCTGTTTATTGACTCAAGTAAGCGTAGTTTAAAAGGCGTTTTATTGCACAATGGTAGCGAGCTGGCCTCGGTTCCCGTTGCCCATTCGGTACATTTAATGGAAACGTATGAAAATTTTGAACTTCTTTTAAAGAAAATAAACTACCAAGAACATCAGTGGATGCTTTGTGGTGACCTTAAAGTGCTGTGCATGCTACTAGGACAACAAGGAGGTTATACAAAATTTCCATGCTTTATTTGTGAGTGGGATAGTCGAGCAAGGGATAAACATTGGACTCAAATAGAATGGCCCTCTAGAACAAGCCTTACACCTGGTAGCAAAAATGTATTAAGAGATAGCTTGGTTGACCCCAAAAAAGTTTTACTGCCTCCTCTCCATATCAAACTTGGCTTGATGAAGCAGTTTGTTAAAGCCCTAGACAAAAATGGACAGTGTTTTAAATATTTGTGCGAGACATTTCCAGCCTTATCCGATGCCAAGTTAAAAGAAGGTATTTTTGTTGGGCAGCAGATAAGAACATTATGCAAAGACAAGGATTTTCAAAACACAATGACCAATGTCGAGAAAAACGCCTGGGTTTCATTTAAAGAAGTAATTGATAAGTTTCTTGGGAACTCTAAGGACGAAAATTACGAAAATATTGTTCAAAATATGTTACAACACTTTCATCGTCTAGGTTGTAATATTAATTTGAAAGTGCATTTCCTGTTTTCGCACTTGAACTATTTTCCTGAAAATCTTGGAGCAGTTAGCGAAGAACAGGGAGAGAGATTTCACCAAGACATTAAGGAAATGGAACGGCGATACCAAGGCAGATGGAGCATAACGATGATGGCGGACTACTGCTGGATGTTAAAACGGGAAATGCCCTTAAAAACATACAAGCGAATGTCTGGACAACTCAGCTTTCTGGCAAAAAGACAAAGATTTCACTTAAAAAAGACTGAGTAAAGTATTTTTTTCCACTTTTTTAACTTGTATTCCACCTTTTTACTCAATAAACAAATAATTTTTTTAGAAATATCGTTTTTTTTCAATTAATATTTGCAAAAAAACCTTACGTGATACAAATAAATGCATAGAATTTTTGAAATCAGCCTACCAAAATTATATAAAATCAGTTTTCAAAATAAAAACATCTGTCAAAAAGTTTAATTTTGTAGGCCTGTGTAATTTGCAAATGAGACGAGTGAGTGCTTATTCAGTGTTTATTCACAGACTTTTGACTGACGAACAGAATAGATATCGTGAGCCAATTGCTACAGAATTTAAGGATCCGTCTTGATGCAGATTCGGACTTCATGGCTAAAATTATAATTGGAGATGGAAGTTGGATGTATGGCTATGAGACTGGGACACAAATTCAGAGTTCCCAATGCTAAACGAGTGACTCTCCTCGCCCTAGAAGGCACGTCAGTCGAAATCGAACGTTAAAGTCACGGTCATTGTTATTTCCGGTAGTGAGGGCATCGCGCGATCAGAGTTCATTCCAAGGGGAGTAACTCTAAACTCCGAATGTTACAAGGGTGTACTGCAACGTTTGGGAAACGATGTACAGAGAAAGAGACCAGAAAAATGGGCTAACGGCTTCCTCCTTATCTCGCTTCTGATCCGCGAGTTTTTGGCAGAAAAAAAGATTCCTGTCTATCCACATCCGCCTTACTCTCCGGATTTAGCACCATGCGACTTTTAGATCTTCGCGAAAATAAAAACCGTGCTAAAAAGAAAACGTTTTGTCACCGTTTCTGACATTGAAACAGCTACGATGGAATAGGTGAAGGCCCTTTAGAAAGAAACCTTCCAGAAATGCAGAAATGCCACGGCCACGTGGATATCACAAAGAAAATTTTCAAAACCGTCGAAACCCAACAATAAACGCTCCGATATCCCCTATATCATTGCTATTCTTTAAATTAATTATAATGACTCAAAGCCACATTAGCGAGTAATAAATCTTCTTCCAAGTATTCATTAATAATTTAAATTTCCAAGTAACGTATGGCCCAGATACTTTTCAGTTCCAAACGACGGTTACACCACAAAATTGACGAGAATTCGCATACTCGATGCTTGTATACGAAAAGGTATGTAATTATTACCAAAAATGGATGACAGAGGAAGCAACAGTAGAGAAGAATTATCATACAAATTACATAAATAGAGAATCATTTCGCTACATCAAAATTAAGACAATAAAATTCGGAATCTAACGGATAAAGAATATTAATTAATTACGTTCTAATTAAAGAATTGTTAATCAAAGACCATAGTCTACAAAAATAAATACGAGATGACTCTGATGATTCAATACAACCAAGGAGATCTTAAATGAAAATACTAATCACAAATCTAACTGAATTCACTACAGGCAACGCCGTAAAATATTCTAATAAATTTTAAAATAAAGATTCGCACAAAACCTGTTATAATTTAACCCAATTAACAAACTGACTGTTCACAATTTACTAACTCGATCATTTTTATCGACGCCATCTGCACGCCTAAAATATGAACGATATCAAACCAAACTATAATGATAACAAAGTTGCCTACATCAACGTGCAATATATCGCAATTCTAATTAAATCTAAAATCATACTTAGAAAATTACTACGACGAAATTTATAATTTTAACTAACAATAGGATAAATATCCGCAAAAGAAAATATTATACAAATTTTCAAATATCGAAATTTAAAAAATATAAGCTAGATTCGATGATATACAGGTTCGTTCATAAATTAATGAATAAACGACTAAAAATTAATAAGAGACGAAATCTGCCCGTTACAATGTACATCGCTAGCCGAGGGGAGTAATTAATTCAAATTTAATGTAAGCTTCTTTATTCGTAGTAAAATTATTCACCATATTTTTTGATCACAGCTCCTACAATTTTTTGCTAATTCATTGTACTATAAAATAATTACTACCGGTATATTATGCTCATTATACGTTTTTTTTAGATGAAGTACTAACATTACCTTCTGGAACTCAAGTTTATCCATTTTCGGTGGAACTTCCTTCTTCACTACCATCATCATCAGAAAACAAATTTGGGCATGTTCGCTACACTGCCAAAGTTATATTAGAAAGTGTTGGAAAAACGAACCAAGAAATCAAAACTGCTTTTACTATTATTTCACCGTACGATCTTAATAAATTTCCTAATTTATTGGTAAGCAGATATATCTATTTTATAACTAATCTTCTTTATTTCTACTTTTCTTCCCTCCATGTCATATAAAATATATTATAAACATATTTTAGGAACCAGTGAGAGCGTCCAAAGAGCACTGTCAATGTTATTGCACGCATTGGATTATGACAGCAGTTATGGAAGTGGAGAAAACGGGTTATGTTTGTGGCGAAAAAATTCCAGTTACTATCGAAATAAACAATAATCTTTGGCAAGATGTGTACAGGGCAAATCTAATATTACAACAAGTACGTAAACAATTATCTACTATTTTAGAAGTATATATATATATATATATACAGTATATATATATATATATATATATATATATATATATATATAAATACAGGGTTAGTTAAAAGTATGGAGACGGCGATTTATTGTCGTTAATATTCATTTTAGGGAATTGTGATCAATATCAAAGTTTGTTAGGATATTTTGATCTACATTTGAGAATATTTGAATTTTTTTTTTCTTCAATTGTTTTTTAGTTACGCCTGTCCGCGCAGTTTTTTTTTAAATGGGAACTAGTAAATTTTACTCTACCATTCGATAGAGAATTTTTTTTTCTTTACAATAATATTTTTGTTTTTTTAAAATTCATTTTAAAAACTTTTTTATAAGAAAAGGCCGGTTCATGTGTTTAACAGATATACAAAAAAGGGATATTTATCAATACGTTTTTGCCGTATTACGCAGTTGTTATATAATGAAACAGATATGCAAAATACATATCCGTCACTGTAAACATGGACAAACACCTCGTATTTTTAGCATTTACTTCTGTTCAATACATATGTTTCAGCCATCTAGGCCTCATCGGTTGAACTAGTGAAGCAATGTGTATACAAATTAATACAGATCTGTTTACAGTGACGGATATGTATTTTGCATATCTGTTTCATTATATGTTTAACAGATGTTCGGTACATCACAGGTAGACAGAAGCGTAGCGATAAACAAACTTGAGCGACATAATTTTATCAGTGGTTATTGTGTACGTCAAATCTTTGACAGAAATAATTCATTTGTGCAATTTGTTGCTGTTAATATTAACAATGGCGAGTTTAAGTGAACATGCACGAATTGAAATACTTATGATGTTGGGTTATGGAGATAGACGCAGAAGTTTACAAGACGAGAATATTTGAATTTTGTTTTCTACAATTGTTTTTTAATTACGCATGTCCGCGCATTTTTTTTTAAATGGGAACTGGTAAATTTTGCTCTACCATTCAATAGAGAATTTTTTTCTCGTTACAATAATATTTATGTTTTTTTAAATTCATTTTAATAACTTTTTTACAAGAAATATTAAACAAATTAATAACAAAGTAAACTAAAGTAAGTGTTCAAATTGTCGTCCATTAGTAATTTGACAATGACCCAATGGATTTACAAAACCCCGAACAGAGTTCTGTAAAAAATCTCGGGGAATTTCTTGTATCGTTCTGGTAATTCGGATTTGTAAATCTTCGACGTTATCGGGCTTATCTTTGTAAACTTTGTTTTTTACGTATCCCCAAAGAAAAAAATCTAAAGGACTTAAATCTGGCGAACGGGCTGGCCATTCAATGTTTCTTCGTCTTCCAATCCATCTGTGGGGAAAAGCGTTGTCCAGATATTGACGAACATTTACACCATAATGTGGTGGGGCGCCATCTTGCTGGAACCAGATACTGTCATTGGGCAGGTGTTCATTGTTTTCATGAGGATAGAGCGTAGCACAAGCAGGTATTATTTCATTTTGCAATAACTGCAAATACAGAGCCGAAGTTAAATTGCCATTGATGAAAAAGGGACCGATAATATGACCGCCTAGAATGCCAACCCAAACATTAACCTTTTGGGGGTACTGCGTATGGTGCTCCAAAAACCAAGAGGGATTTTCCGATGACCAGTATCTGCAGTTATGTCTGTTTACTTCACCGATAAGGCAAAAAGTAGCTTTGTCAGAGAAAAGAATATTGTTGACAAAATTTTCATTATTATTGCAAATATTTAACATTTCTTCAGAAAATTGTAATCTCCTATCAAAATCATCTTCCGTTAACTCGTATACAAGGTGTACCTTATAAGGTTTATACTTTTCACTTTTTAAGAATGACACGATCGATGACTGTGAAATATTGAAATTGGCCGCTAATTGATTGGTTGATAAATGGGGATATTCAGATACAGCCAATAAAATATCCAGTTTGTTATCATCGCTTTTTGCTGTTCTAGGTCTACCACTCCTTGGAAAATCTTTAACGCTACCCGTTTGTTCAAAGCCTCTTAAAGTTTTACCAACAACGGATTTAGAAATTGGATTTCTATTTGGATGCGTATCATTAAATAAATTACAAACGTCTTGTAAACTTCTGCGTCTATCTCCATAACCCAACATCATAAGTATTTCAATTCGTTCATGTTCACTTAAACTCGCCATTGTAAATATTAACAGCAACAAATTGCACAAATGAATTATTTCTGTCAAAGATTTGACGTACACAATAACCACTGATAAAATTATGTCACTCAAGTTTGTTTATCGCTGCGCTTCTGTCTATCTGCGATGTACCGAACATCTGTTAAACACATGAACCGGCCTTTTCTTATAAAATAGTTATTAAAATGAATTTTAAAAAAACAAAAATATTATTGTAAAGAGAAAAAAATTCTCCATCGAATGGTAGAGTAAAATTTACTAGTTCCCATTTAAAAAAAACTGCGCGGACAGGCGTAACTAAAAAACGAAGAAAAAAAAATTCAAATATTCTCAAATGTAGATCAAAATTTTATATTGAACATAATTCCCTAAAATGAATATTAACGACAATAAATCGCCGTTTCCATACTTTTAACTAACCCTGTATATATATATATATATATATATATATATATATATATAACAAAACGATTGAAAAATACACATATAAAGAGTGGGTTATCGGTTGCTTTATTTTTGTACTCCGTGTTGGCGACATTAAAGCGTTCAAAATATTGAGATTCTTTAGTGTCGATTCCTTCCACGGTGTTACAGGAATTACCCTTGATCAACGTTGGGAAATACTGGAAACTTTTTCTAAAGTAAGTGTTGTATTACCGAAACAGTGCATTTTCAAAAGAATTTTCGGTCGTCCAGTTGAAGTTGATCGTAAGTTATCATAACTAAAGGCCGGATTATATGCAAAAAAAAAATGAAAATATACGCATAAATATGCACATGTTTCAGCCTAAGTATGCACGTTCTTATGAAAAATATGCAGGTAAAAAAGTACGAGGAATGCTAGAAAATGGAATACTGTAGAAAAAAATATTCTATTATGTTCGCTACAAGTTTATTTAGAACATTTTACAACATAATTAACTATGAAAACAATTTACAATCACATATTTCTCAAAGTTTTCAACAGAAAAATTGTGACGCTTGTCTGAAAACATGTACTTATATATTGAAAAGGTTCGTTCTATGTCGACGCTTGTTATAGGAGCATATTTCAAATTAGATATATCAATCTATTGTCAACTCAATATTTTCTACTGAATCACCACACACGATTTTAGCAATGTCCTTTAGCTTTTTAAAACCCTCATTTTTTTCTATTACACTTAAAAACTTTTCATACACAGACTGTCAAACTCCTCCTTTAACATCAAAACATGACATTCCAAATTTGTTTATTATTTTGACGTTCTCGATTAGCGACATGAATTGTTTTTCCAACTGCAATATAGAAGCGGAAATAAAACTGTAATTAGCTTTAATAGACGCCAACTGTTGAGATTTTACTCGAATACACCTTTTGGGCGTCTATCACAGATTGTGCATCCCTATCAAGATCCATAATAATCGTCTTTATTCCTTCATAATGATTTGCATGAAAAATAGCAGCCTCCAACCACGTTCCCTATCGTGTAATTACTGGTTGAGGAGGAAGCGGAACATCGGGTAGATGTTGTTTGTAAAACTGAACTCGTAATGGCGCCTTTAAAAATACTTTCTTAACACTACTAATTAAAGTATTTAGTAACGGAAAATGGTTCTTCTGCACTGCACTTCTTCTGCAACACGATTTAGTCCGTGCGCCAAGCAAGTTGTGTGAATTAAATTTGGGTAAGAGATTTTCAAGTTAAAAGCTGCCTTCACCATGCATCTGTCAAAAACTATAGAATTTTCTCTGTTAGAATCGATTCCGGTAAGAAGAAAGTTGCCAGTTCTTCCTGTTTAAACCTTGTTATTGTCAAATTATTTGCCTTTTCCAACTGTTTGGATTAAATTAAATAAGATTTTGCTGGAACCGATACGTTAAGGATACCAATCATTAAATGAACTATGTATCGGCCCACACTATCAGTAGTTTCATCTACGCATACATAAAGATAATTGTTTGCAACAACCTTCTTAATGCAATTTATTGTTTCTGCATAGATTCAGCGAATATAATTTTTCTTAACGTGCTCTCGTCGGGAATGTTATATTTGCTGATGTACTTTTGCAAAAATAACTTGATATTTAAATTGTTTAGTTTATGTAGTGGAATATCTGCCGACACAAACATTTGACACAAATCTTCATTAAATTGTCCTTGTTCCGATTTTTTGGAAGTTGATGGCAAACATGGCGGTAATGTTTGCTGACTCTTCTTCGCCAATTTCATCTTTGTTAGTTTTGCAGCATGAGATGGAGTTTTCATATGTTGGTCGACTTGGAACTTTCTCTCACTTGTAATCTGCAAAAAAAATATTACATCATCGGTTGTTTTCTTATAAAATAATTGTTAGTAAAAGATAAAGGAATAATTGAAAACTTAATAATTAATTAATAAGAGGAAATAAACTTAAAATTTTACTCACAATTTTGCAGCATGCTACGCAAAACACTTTTTCTCCATCCATACGCAATTCTGAATAAGATGCAATCCATCCAGGCACAGTCGCTATTTTCGGAATTTTTGCTATTATATATCACAACTCACAAGTTTAGACTTCGAAAAGCCAACGTAAAATGACGTTTAAAATAAAATTACTTTCGAATATGGGAATAAATTTCTCCGAATAGCAGAGAAACACACATACTCCTAATTTTCTGGTAAAAAGTATTTTGGTTTTTATATAGAAGTTTTAAAGTATTAGCTTTTCCTGGAATTTTGGCTCGGCCTGGATGTATGGGAAGAGCATTAATAAATTCTTGGAGACGCTTATCGGAAAAGCAACGGGAAGAGGCTTAATAAAATCCTGTTTTTAATTTAAAGAGGGCTGTTTAATTTTTGTTTGTTTGTTACATCCACGACATATTTTTAGTAGTGCCTATAATAAATTTGATTTAGTAAATAAATAAAACTCGGATACTTAAAATAAGTAAAAATGCTGAGTTACTACAAAATATGCAAATAATATACAAAATGCATATATTATGCAAATATGCAAATTTATGCAAACTGCATATAATCGGGCCTCTAGTTATAAGTAATTATATATTCATGAATAGCATTTATAATGTCTAAGGGTATTTTAAGGTTTTCAAACATATAACGTGCCTTCAAAAACTTGCCTCACTAGAGACGGACAGGCTTTTTGATAATGGTTGGTGAGAGTGTACGTAATCTGTCACAAACGTATAATTTTGAATCAGCATGGCCGTCTTTAATGAGAAAGTTTTTGGAATATAATAAATCTTAACTATAAAATAAAGTTTTGTTTCATAGAATTAGATTTTTTGCTATTTTTACATGCATATAATCCGAGCTTTAAAAATACGAGGAAATATCAGAAAATAACGAGACTAGTGGTGTTGTACCATCGGGAGCATGGAAAATTGAACGACTCCTGTACACGTAAATATGCTTTCTAATTTATCCAAATTTTTTTATAGAAAAAAAAATGCGCCCTGAAGTGGGATTCGAACCCACATGCATGGCTTGCCGGGCCATCGCTCTAGGACCACTAAGCCATTAAAGGCAGTACTGCCTTTAAACGTCAAAAGTTAAATCAAAGCCTACTTGAGGATAAGCACATTAGAGATGGGAGTTTCATGTTCTATTCTTTGTGTCATAAAATTCTAGTTGTAAAAAAGTTATTACACCAGTCTCGTTATATTTTGATATACCCTCATAAGTATAAAAAATAACAATACGAACCCTCAATATAAACAAAAAAAAAACAGTAATTGAAGCCGAACTAAGTAATTACTAGAGAACGGACACGCTTACAACATGACGTAAAGCCCAGTGCAATACTGGCGAAAGGCAGTATTTCTAAAATATTTAATTTTATTTATATAATTGGAAAACGAACGGGTGGTGATCTATAAAATTACGAAATACATATTTATTTGTTGAAAAGTTGTATTTATAAAGTTTTTAATTTTATTTCTATAATTGGAACATTTTTATTTGTTCATTTTGTCGTTCAAGTTGAGTAAAGGAGTATTAATATTGACTAGCAATAGTTTCTCAAGGTTTTCTTCTGTCAATTTCGTTCTCTTTGAATTAAGTAAATCCTTATAAATAGAAAACGTCCTTTCTACATCGCAACTGGTTATAGGTGCATACTGGAAATATTCTTTTATTTCTTCATATTTAGCCGTTAGATTTTGTGGAATTGTCTCCATACTTAATTGCTGCTATGTAATTAAATCTGGATTTCTATTAAGAATTGCTTCAAACTTTTGCCGAAGGCCACATTCGAAGTCACTTGGAATACTTTTCAAATTATTAACAGCCACATCCGTGGTTAATCCGTCATTTAATTTGAGATTTCGATTTTCAAAATAAGTGATTAGTTTTGGCAATTTTCCAAAGTGTTCGTGAAGAAAGTACAACTGATTTTTTAAATTTGGGATTTGTGTGAGCTCCTTGCACTCACCAATACTTCTAGCATCCTCCTTTAGCGGTGTTACGAAATGTTTTAGACTATCGAAATTCTCAGCATAATAACTAGTAGCTTCCAGCCATGTTCCCCATCTAGTTATTACTGGAGTGGGAGGCAGTGACAGAGATGGAATTTTTTCCCTGAAAAGAGCTACTCTCAATGGTGCTTTTCTGAAAACTTTTTTAAAAGCTGCTTACAAGTCTATCAACTTCCGGAAAAGTGTCTCTGATATATTCACAGATTCTGTGGAGAGCATGTGCTACACAAGTAATATGCAGCATATTAGGATATGTTTTCTTCAATAATCTGCCTGTTTTTAACATATACGCAGCACTATCACTGACAAATAAAAGTATTTTTTCTTTGTACGTGGCGTCCGAATGAAGCATTTTTTGCATATTCTCCTTAATGGTTTCAGCAACTGTTTCCGCATCAACTCTATTTATAACACTTGTTGCTATTACATATGAGTTATAGAAAATAGTTGGATGTAGTACACCAGCTACAACATTTACCACACAGCGTCCTAACATATCCACCGTTTCGTCGGCGCTTATCCATATGTATTGATTTAAAAGATGGCTTCTAATGCGTTCTACTGTTCTCGTATAGCACATAGAAAAATAATATTTGCGTAAAGTTGATTCATCAGGAACATTTCGACCAGTATATTTTTGAAGAAATATTTTTAAAGTGGGATTGCTAAGTTTATTTAATGGAATATTAGCCGCCATAAAAGTTTTACAGAGTTCAGATGTGTTTGCGATCCTAAGTGACGAATTTTTGAGGATATTTTACGGATTTTGTAATAAATTTCGGAATCACTGACAATGGACATACAATCAGTATGACCGTCAATCCAACTCGCCATTGTTTTACAATGCCGTTCTCGACATTCTTCCATATCATGTCTGAAAAAGTAACTTAAACAATGCTCTAGATCTAAATAAATGAAAACTAAAAATGTGTGCGTAAGTTATTGAAACTGAACGAAATTCAATGCACACTTACGTCGAAATAATTGGTAGAAATAGATTCAATCAAACGATATTAAACAGGATCTATCACAAAAATTACGATGTAATTAACAGTTAAAACTATGAAAACAAGAAACTTACTCACAGCACTTTATTTATCATACGAAATATAAACTAATAAATAAAATACATTATAAAAACCCCGCTTCTATCTACGCTCATGAAAACACTTTAAAAAACACTATATTCTCCGAATACAATAGCTCAGTTGTCCATTGTTATCGCTGCGAGACCAGGTGGCCGAGTAAGCCAAACAAATACTTCATTGAATTACGCCGGGATGTACTGTGCGACGTCATACACAATTCCAATTGCCGATTGCGTTTTATGGAAATTGCATCCGTTCTCTAGTAATTACTACTATTCTTTTAGATTACTACGTGTCATTCTCGAAGTTCGAATGTAACAACCACCGATATAGTTATTTTAGAGAAAATAAGGTTAGGACCAATATTGCAAGACAATACAAAAAAATGGATGCAAATGTTATCAATTCCACCCGTACCACCTTCCGATCAGAATTCTACCCTTTTAAAAATAGAATATCAAATATATGTAAGTATGTATTGTGTCAGTAAAATTATATTTTTACTTCTGTTTTGTTATGTGTTACGTTTTACGAATAAAAAATTCACTAAAATAGGGCGCTGTTGAAATACGTTTGCAATAGTTAAATAGCCTTCTCTACATAATAACAGTACAATTATAGTAGTAAGTTCCAACTTTATACTACTAGTTTAGTATTTAGTTTATTTTGGGTTTTACCTATTTTTAACAACACAAACAATCGGTTGGAATAGAATTTTCATAGTTTCTAGCAAAAAAATTTGAAAGGGGAATTTTTTAAACAATTAAACCAAAATTAATTATAATTTTCTTTCTGAAATGCCGTTGTCAAATTACCAATACGCGTATTGTACAATCAAATAAATCCTACCTCTTCTAACTTGTTTAACCTTAGGACTACCGAGCGGGTTCAATGGACCCGAAACGATTTCTAACCATTGTTTTATCGTACTTATGGTTGGGCTAATTTACTGGTATTAATAGACTTTTTAAGTACGAGTTATACCTTTAAAATTTTGACAAAAAAATTATTTTAGAAAGAATGGTTTTGGCAGTATAAAAATACTGTCGCGATTTACCAACCGGGTCCGTTGGACCCATATGTCGTTTACTATATAAATATAGGTAAAGCGAGTGTGTTTTACAATGATAGTGGTTCGCTTATAAATTCCGGACTTTCCCGCTGCTGATTAACATTTCTTGTCATTCCCCGATGTATACGGAAAGGGGAAATCACTTTATCATGCGGATTTAGGAGACTAGGTATTTCAGCATATTTATAGCCGCACGTCGTGTAGTTCTTGCCGAATCTGTGTAGTGTCACTTTGTTACTGTGAATAAGACAAAATTTATATTTTGTTCAGTTGTGATGTGCAATTTGATATTTTAGCAAATTTTTTTATCAATTATCAGGTAGTTATTTCTGAATCTTTTATTGCGGCTATTTTCAACTTTGCGTTTTACTCATTACGGAAAAGGGATCGTAGAAATAAGGAATACCTTACACTATAACAGCTAGAGGCGATGGTAGCCGAAATGAGACGTTGAATACAATAGCGGATATGAAGCTTCAAACGACGATGGAGAGGTATATGCGCAGTCGAAGGCCTCATCGATGGAGGTGATACAAGCACAGCAGAAGAATCATATAGCGAAGAATCTGCTGAGAGCAGCGATGATGACCACGACAGATATCCGGCTGGAGCTAATTCTTTTATATCAAAGAACAAATAAGTTGTTTGGTACCAAGATCTGTTTTACCTCTTCACGGAAAACAATCACGACACAATATTTTACGAGAACGTTCAGGCCCAACACGTTTTGGAAATCGCAAGATAGGTAGACCTTCTTCTTCTTTTTGATTTATTTTCGTAAACCTCTTCTTGAAATTACCCTAAAGTGGACGAATGAAAGAGAGATTGTTTTCGGCAAAAATTGGAGAAAAATGTCCAAGAATTAAGGAAATTTATTGGATTTTTGATACTAATAGGTGTATACAAATCTTATAACGAGGACGTAACATTACTTTGGAGCAAAAACAATGGTCGAAAAATCTTTGGTACTATTATCGCTCAAAATAGATTTCAAAATATACTTCGTGTACTTAGATTCGACGATGTAACGGAAAGACGAATAAACAGAAATGGCGACAAAATTTGAGTTATGGAATACTTATTTGCGAGATGCGTATGTACCAAATTGGTGTATGACGGTTGATGAACAGCTTGTAACTTTCAGAGACAGATGTCCCTTTAGACAATATATTCCATCAAAACCTAGACTATATAGAATAAAATTTTGGGCCATTTGTGATAGTGTAACAACCTATGCATGGAAACTGGAAATTTATTCTGGAAAGCAGGAAGAGGAAAGAGACAAGAATCAAGGCGAAAAGGCTGTAAAACGTTTAGTAGAAGAAATTGAAAACTCTGGAAAGAATGTCACCTGCGACAATTTCTTTACTTCGTACAATCTTGCAAAGTATTTGTTATCAAAAAACCTAACATTAGTTGGTACGATCCGTAAAACCAAACTGTGTGGAAAACTTACCACAGTTTGGTTTTACAGACGATGCGATGATTATTTCGTATTGCCCAAAAAAAATCAAGCTTGTAACGTTGCTGAGTACGCTGCACAGTGAGAAAAATGTTGATAATGGCCAAAAAAAGAAGCCTCAGGTAATCCTGGACTACAATAAAACAAAAGGTGGCGTAGACAACATGGACAAAATGACACGATCATACACCGTGAAAACGATGACGAAGAGATGGCCTCTTGAAGACATGATAGACATCAGCGCCATGAACTGGAAGCTCTTGAAACCTAATTCAGCTTTTGATTTGAAAAAGAGAAGAAACTTTCTAATTAAGCTAGGAAAGGAGCTAGCGGAATACAAGGACCACGAAAAACCAGAAGCAGAAGAAGAAGCTGAAGTATCTACCAGTTCTGAGGTTCCAAGAGATGTGATGTTTGCCCATCTACACTCAGTAGTTATATGTAAGAAATTTGTTTAACCCACTTTTACTTTTATGTAAGTCATTTATATATTTTATTTTACAATATTTATGTCTTATTATTATTATGCTAATGGTCTTTTCTTATGTTGAATAAAATAAAAGTCGAATATAATAATGCTTGCGCTATATTGAATTCAAAATAATCGCCGAATATTAGCTCAGCATATAACAAGTGTTCATTTGAAAAGTCAATCTAGGTTACTTTGAAATTTTGATAGAATAAGACGCAAATATATTAATATGTGTTTATTGTTCCGTAAACGTAAATCCAAATGACATTTTATAATGCCAATCACAAATATCAGTTAGTGCATAAAATAATCGCGCGTCGATTCTGGTTTAAATAAATTGCTTCTCAGTTTTAAAATGGCTTTCACTTTAGAACTAAAATTTTTTAAGTCCAGGCTTATTTTCGAAGTGGTAATAAAATTGATGGTTTATGGGTTTATTCAGTTCAAGATTGCATGGTAGAATTTCAAGTTGAGTTTCCACATTTTGTAATAGATTATATACAATTTAAGAATACTTTGGTTAGAACCTTAAAACTTTTTTCTGAAACTGGTAGTCTCTTGAGAAAATCAGGCAGCGGAGCAGTTAAGAAACGTACACCTCAAGTTGTCAATCGTGTTAAAGAAATAATGGAAAATGAACCACAAACATCTGTTCGACATTTGAGTCAACAAATAAACCTTTCTGTTGGTACAACTCACAAGTTATTAAAAAAAGATATGCAACTTTATCCATACCGTGTCACAGCAGTACAAGAATTGTTAGAAATTGATTAGCCACGTAGACTACAGTTTTGTAATTGGTTTGTAAATATGAACAATAATGGAGAACTTTCGCAAAGAGTCGACTTTACTGATGAAGCCTGGTTTTATAAAACGGGATACCTAAATTCACAAAATACAAGAATTTGGAGTAGTGAAAATCCACATGTAATTAATGAAGAATCGCTACATCCAGAGAAAATTGGTGTTTGGGCAGCGATAAGCCAAAGGCGAATCATTGGACCAATATTTTTTCAGGGAACGTTAACTGCTCAAAGGTACCGTACGGAAATTTTACAACCATTTGTCAATCAGTTGCATGATGATGAACTTCAAAATGCATATTTCCAACAAGACTGAGCACCTTGTCACTGTACTGCAGAATCTTTGGATTATTTAAGAGAATTTTTTGATGAGTGTGTAATTAGTCGAAATACTGAAATTGAACTGTCAAAATATACGACTTCGTAGGTTAAGTAGTAAATTTTAATTTACGACATACTTCAAAATGTTCTCAGTAAATCACATGCTACTAGATTGACTTTTCAAAAGAACACTTGTTAGTAATACGGGTCAAATGGACCCGCGCGGTAAGTAGCGATAAGCTGTTTTTCTGGTAGTCCTAGGGTTAAAATAAGATATTTTAATTTCAATAATAATTATCTATTACAACATAAACCAAATAATATTAAATATTAAAACAATACTAATTAGCACTTAAGTACAACATAAC
This sequence comes from Melolontha melolontha, assembly GCA_935421215.2. NCBI lineage: Eukaryota > Metazoa > Arthropoda > Insecta > Coleoptera > Scarabaeidae > Melolontha > Melolontha melolontha. The sequence goes on from OW285241.1 coordinate 9,379,031, forward strand.
CTACACAAAGTTTAATAATTTCAAAAACTACTTCCAACACTGTCTAAATTTATTTGAACACTGACACTGGTTTCAAAAGACATTTAGATTTTCCAGTTATATTTTTCGATTTTGTACAAAATTTTCAAACGAAATGTTAGAATTTGATCATACTTTTCAAATATGTATCAAATATTGAAAAAATGTTAAAATTTTAGCTAGAGGTTACACATGGATTGAATAATAAGAAAATGATTTTATTAATACCAATTGTAATTGGAACAATTCCAATTATTCATAAAGCTATATCCACAAAAAATGAAGAAAATGACCAAACACCTCCCACTTTATCGCAAACAACATCGGTTGATGTTTTACATCCTAATATTCCAAGTAAGTATCTAAATCAATGGTTAGGTATATGAGATTAATTGCTTTTGGCATTCATTTTCTTTTCAACCCAGTGATTTTTCTGTTTTTATTATATATTTTTTTTTCTATTTTTAGAATATATCTTGGCCGAAAACGAAATATTTAATGCAAAATCTATCAGAGACGCTAATGATGACAAGAATACTATATATTATCCAGAAACGTTTACACCATGTTATCCTATATATTTATATACATAACCACTATAATTGTACTTATAGTAAAGTATATAAACTGTATATTTTATGTTAAGTTTACCAATATATATTTTTTATGTTTGTATAATATATATTCAAATATAGATACATCTAAATATGCGTCTCTGTTTGCGTCTTGTATTAATAAGTCCATCAATTATACTTATATTTCTATAGAATACGAATAAAAACAAATTTTGTTTATGTTAAAAATAGTTAAAATGACTTTCAACAAAATTAGACTTATTCGAGAATGTCCAAAAAGAAACCTAAAGATATATATATAGTAAAAATTAATATTTAATATTTGTTTTTAAAAGGTTGACGAGAAACCAATATCTGATTAATTAAATGTTTTAAATTTACACGATTGATTTTAACATGTTTAGTGGCATCTTTGCTAGATTTTAACTCTTAATTGAACTCCTGAAGAAGTAACAAAAATTGTTATGAAGTATAAAGTGAAATAAATTATTGTTTTAATTACCCGCAATAAACTACAACGCGATCACCATTTCGATTTTGAAAACACACAGATAATCGATAAAGAACAAAACACAATGAAAAGGGAAATTAAAGAAATGATTAGTTTTAAACAGGAAAAAAATTCAATTAACAACAGAAGTGACATCAAAAATCTAAACAGTATATATTATAACCTAATTATGTAACGATCTGCAATTTACCATAATAATATATGTTGCTGTTATATAAATATATATCATATGTTATTTAAATATCTGTACATTTGCTTATTATGCTGGCAGTTCCGTATCTAGATCCCTGACTGACTGTCCGAGTAGGTTTTCGTGGTGTTTTCGTGGCAGCTTAACATCTTAAGCCGCTCCACGGGCGAAGACATAATAATAATGACTTGCCATTCCCCCGTTTTTGTTGTCTAACTGTTTAGAGAATACCAAAGCATGATTTATTATTATTGAACTTGAATGTAACATTGAATAATTTTATCCATGACAACTACAGACATATTATACGACATTAATAATCCGTCATTTATATATATTTCAAATTTCTTTGAAAAAGACATCATATTCCGAAACATGTAAGATTGTTTTAAATACGATATATACATATATTTATAGACAATGTATGTAAATTTTTTCCGAAATTTTTAGGTTATGGAACGTTGAGATAATATTATTTTATTAAATCATTTCAGATGAACAGGTTTTGGTTGTATTATAAGTAGAGAACGGACGCAATTTCCATAAAACGCAATCGGCAATTGGAATTGTGTATAACGTCGCTCAGTACATCCCGGCGTAATTCAATGAAGTATTTGTTTGACTTACTCGGACAACTGGTCTCGCCGCGATAACAATGGACAAGCCAGCTATTGTATTCGAAGAATATAGTGTTTTTTAAAGTGTTTTCATGAGCGTAGATAGAAGCGGGGTTTTTATAATGCATTTTATTTATTAGTTTATATAAGATAAATAAAGTGCTGTGAGTAAGTTTCTTGTTTTCATACTTTTAACTGTTAATTACATCGTAATTTTTGTGATAGATCCTGTTTAATATCGTTTGATTGAATCTATCTCTACCAATTATTTCGACGTAAGAGTGTGCATTGAATTTCGTTCAGTTTCAATAACTTACGCACACATTTTTAGTTTTCATTTATTTAGACCTAGAGCATTGTTTAAGTTACTTTTTCAGACATGATATGGAAGAGTGTCGAGAACGGCATTGTAAAACAATGGCGAGTTGGATTGACGGTCATACTGCTTGTATGTCCATTGTCAGTGATTCCGAAATTTATTACAAAATCCGTAAAATATCATCAAAAATTCGTCACTTAGGATCGCAAACACATCTGAACTCTGTAAAACTTTTATGGCGGCTAATATTCCATTAAATAAGCTTAGCAATCCCACTTTAAAAATATTTCTGAAAAAATATACTGGTCGAAATGTTCCTGATGAATCAACTTTACGCAAATATTATGTTTCTAGGTGCTATACGAGAACAGTAGAACGCATTACAAGCCATCTTTTAAATCAATACATATGGATAAGCGCCGACGAAACGGTTGATATGTAAGGACGCTGTTTGGTAAATGTTGTAGCTGGTGTACTACATCCAACTATTCCCTATAACTCATATGTAATAGAAACAAGTGTTATAAATAGAGTTGATGCGGAAACAGTTGCTGAAACCATTAAGGAGAATATGCAAAAAATGCTTCATTCGGACGCCACGTACAAAGAAAAAATACTTTTATTTGTCAGTGATAGTGCTGCGTATATGTTAAAAACAGGCAGACTATTGAAGAAAATATATCCTAATATGCTGCATATTACTTGTGTAGCACATGCTCTCCACAGAATCTGTGAATATATCAGAGACACTTTGCCGGAAGTTGATAGACTTGTATCAGCTTTTAAAAAAGTTTTCAGAAAAGCACCATTGAGAGTAGCTCTTTTCAGGGAAGAATTTCCATCTCTGTCACTGCCTCCCACTCCAGTAATAACTAGTTGGGGAACATGGCTGGAAGCTACTAGTTATTACGCTGAGAATTTCGATAGTCTAAAACATTTCGTAACACTGCTAAAGGAGGATGCTAGAAGTATTGGTGAGTGCAAGGAGCTCACACAAATCCCAAATTTAAAAAATCAGTTGTACTTTCTTCACGAACACTTTGGAAAATTGCCAAAACTAATCACTTATTTTGAAAATCGAAATCTCAAATTAAATGACGGATTAACCACATTAGATGTGGCTGTTAATAATTTGAAAAGTATTCCAAGTGACTTCGGATGTGGCCTTCGGCAAAGGTTTGAGGCAATTCTTAATAGAAATCCAGATTTAATTACATTGCAGCAATTATGTATGGAGACAATTCCACAAAATCTAACGGCTAAATATAAAGAAATAAAAGAATATTTCCAGTATGCACCTATAACCAGTTGCGACGAAGAAAGGACGTTTTCTATTTATAAGGATGTACTTAATTCAAAGAGAACAAAATTTACAGAAGAAAACCTTGAGAAACTATTGCTAGTCAATATTAATACTCCTTTACTCAACTTGAACGACAAAATGAACAAATAAAAATGTTCTAATTATATAAATAAAATTAAATATTTTAGAAATACAGCCTTTCGCCAGTACTGCACTGGGTGGTAAGCGTGTCCGTTCTCTAATTATAAGTATATATTTTTGAACTGTAAATATTTGCAAAGAACGCTGTGTGTTTAAGTTTAAGTTGATAGAAAGTGTGATTCGTTTTCAATACTTTGTTAGTATATTATTTCAGTTATTTATTTCAGGTGATAAATTTGTTTCAAACTTTCAGCATTAAATTGTAAAATATGAAGATAATATTCTTCTAATTAATCGTCCTGGAAAATTCTTAAATCGAATATGGAAATTTTAAATATTCTCCTGGAATGTCATATTTAGGATACGAATATCACGGTAAGGACTTTTAAACCCTATTAAAGATTCTCTTGGAAATGAGAAAGTTTACAGGTCTGTTGTTTTAAAGATTGTTCTAATATTTTTTGTTCAGGTGGTAAAAAATGGTTTTAATTTTCGTCTTTTAAAAATTACTACTAATTTTGAAATATTTTTATTTCAGGTGGATGTTTATCTTTTTTTTTTTGAATTTTCATTCTAATTTTTTAATATATTTTTTTCAGCTAATAGGTACATCGTCTTCTGAAATGTTTTTTTAGGTTACTGATTATAAAGTTAACGTTTTTAATATGATTTTAAAATCAACGTTAACTTTTGTGTTTTGAAATTTATTTGTTATTTTTTTCAGTATTTTTAGGTTATGGAATGTTGAGAAAATATTGTTTTAAATCAATTTAAATCAGGATTAATTATGTACATTTTTGAATATTTTATTTGTGCTTCTATTTTATTTTATGTGTTTTCTATCTATTTCAGGTGATAAATATTTTCAAAAAATTCTGTATATTTATAGAAAGATATTTTTCTAATTCATTACCTTGGCATCATCACCTAATCGAATATGGGAATTTCAAATATTTTGTAAAAACAATTTTAATTTGTTCTAATATTTTTTATGTATTTTTTTCAGGTGTTAAAAAATAGACATAACATTTGCATGTGTTCAAATTTATTAATTTGCATTTACTGCAAAATAATATTGAAGATTTGCCGGGTGAATTACCTTTACAAGAGGATCATAATTCTTGGTTTCATCAGGACGGTGCTCCAGCACATAATTCCAGAATTGTAACCAATTTCCTCAGTCAGCGGTTTGGTAACAGGTGGATTGGAACTCGTGGACCAGTTACATGGCCACCAAGTTCTCCTGATCTGACGCCGCTCGACTTCTATTGTGGGGTTACATTAAAGCCCGCAGCTACAATAACGTAAATGAACTTTGTGAAAGCGTGGTTCATGAATATCGAGCTATTCCAAGGCGTATTTTACATAAAGTTGTTAAATTTACTATTTGTAGATCCTACTTATGTTTGGAAAATAATGGTCAACTATTTGAAAATTTTTTATAATTTGTTATTATAATTTTTTTTTAATAATATCTAAGTATTTTTTGAGCTGCCTATGTTTTTAATTTAATAAATAATTGTTGCAAAATAAAGTTTTCTTCCTTTTTAAAAAAGGTATATAACCCCTTACCACAATTATTAGTCGTATCCTAAATACGTATTTCGACAACTAAGTTGTCATCATCAGTAGGTAAAAACTACTAATTAAAGTCACACGGGGCACAATAAAGTAAAGTAAGATAAACGCTTCCGCACTACTACTATACACTGCAACCCTGTAAAGACTAAATTTACCATGCACATCTCAAACTACGAGACAACGCACTTGTCTCTTGGAAAAGGTTTTTAAAAACATGTGTTAAAATATCGAACAAAGGGACGGCAAAAATTCTTCTCTAAAGAAGGCGCCTACTAAAAACGATTTTAAAGCTACGGTGACCTACTAATAAACTAAATGAAACACCTTATATTTCCACAAAACACTAGTATATATAACTGTATGAGCATTTCTTGTGCAATGTATAAATTAATAGTTATTATTTAAACGTGTTCATTCGAGTACGCAGGTAGTGACAAAATCTATATTGGGTAGGAGTGTAAAAAAATTTTCCATTAACAAATGGTTAAAGAGTCGTATATATATAGTAAAGGCCGAACTCTCATTGTAAATACTGAGAAAGACAAAATTAAGAAGGGGCGTTATATGTGAAAACCAGACATCTGGCTTGTTGTATTATATTAAATGAGAATAACATTCACGGTAGTCTCTGGGTATGTTAAGGAGGTAATTTTTGCATATTAAATGAGAATCACTTCAACGTGAAAAGGGTCATAGAATAATTGGATATTGTAGGTATTTAATTTAAAAGTTAATTATAAATAGGTGGCATGTCCTAGTTAAGGAGTTAAGCAATATAAAATAATGTATAGAATTCACGGTAGGCTCTGGGTGAAACATGATAAATAATTTAATAAACAAAACACCCGGTACATCTGTTCCACAAAACGCGAAACATATTTTACATTTCGTGAGACAAACACACCGAGTGCTTCATTCAACAACCATTGTTTAGGAGGTAATTGCATTAATTCACGTGTGTGGATTCCCACATGTCTATATTTCTGATGTTACATCCCCCACCCACTTATAAAAATGTGAAAAGACAGCTGAACGGTATTGGAGATTTATCGCTATTCAAGGAGGTATGTTTATTTTTCGCGATAAATATACTTTCGTAAGCATCAAGTTCATGGGGTTTATTAATTCCTTTTATCAATTTCAAACCTGTAATCGGTACATTGTGTAGTGTGCTCAAAGCGTGATTTGCGACATTTGATTTATCCGGTCTATTGTATTTGATATGTGCTATGTGTTCTTTAAAGCGTGTTATTATAGGTCGTTTAGTTTGGCCTATATATTTCAAATTACAATCCGCGCAACTAATTTCATAGATCCCTGATTTCGAATTGGAGTTGATTTTATCTTTAGTATAGTAATTTGAAATATCCGACTATTAAATTTACGGTGGAAAAGGAACAATACGGCAAGATATCATTTTTAGATACTTTACTGATTAGAAATAAACATAAAATAGAAATCGATATTTTCCGGAAAGAAACCAACGTTAATAGATTCATCACCGCGGATTCAAATCATAGTTATCAACATAAGACAGCTTCCTTTAACTTTTTAGTCAATCGGTTACTAAATTTTCCGTTAACAAAAGAGAGATATGAAACAGAACTAGATTTCATTAAAAATATTGCGACATACAATGGCTTTGACATAGAAATAATCAATAAATTAATTAGAAAAACTAAAATAAAAAATACGATCCGCGAATCCACGAGTTTGATACCCCAAAATAACCAAGAGAAAAAGTACATATGTCTACCATACCACCCTGTCACGAAAAACATTAATAGAATTGTGAAAGAAAGAGGTCTCCAGGTAGCATTTCGGTCTGAAAACACCATCAAAAGTCTGCTAGGGAATACTAAAGATAAAATCAACTCCAATTCGAAATCAGGGATCTATGAAATTAGTTGCGCGGATTGTAATTTGAAATATATAGGCCAAACTAAACGACCTATAATAACACGCTTTAAAGAACACATAGCACATATCAAATACAATAGACCGGATAAATCAAATGTCGCAAATCACGCTTTGAGCACACTACACAATGTACCGATTACAGGTTTGAAATTGATAAAAGGAATTAATAAACCCCATGAACTTGATGCTTACGAAAGTATATTTATCGCGAAAAATAAACATACCTCCTTGAATAGCGATAAATCTCCAATACCGTTCAGCTGTCTTTTCACATTTTTATAAGTGGGTGGGGGATGTAACATCAGAAATATAGACATGTGGGAATCCACACACGTGAATTAATGCAATTACCTCCTAAACAATGGTTGTTGAATGAAGCACTCGGTGTGTTTGTCTCACGAAATGTAAAATATGTTTCGCGTTTTGTGGAACAGATGTACCGGGTGTTTTGTTTATTAAATTATTTATCATGTTTCACCCAGAGCCTACCGTGAATTCTATACATTATTTTATATTGCTTAACTCCTTAACTAGGACATGCCACCTATTTATAATTAACTTTTAAATTAAATACCTACAATATCCAATTATTCTATGACCCTTTTCACGTTGAAGTGATTCTCATTTAATATGCAAAAATTACCTCCTTAACATACCCAGAGACTACCGTGAATGTTATTCTCATTTAATATAATACAACAAGCCAGATGTCTGGTTTTCGCATATAACGCCCCTTCTTAATTTTGTCTTTCTCAGTATTTACAATGAGAGTTCGGCCTTTACTATATATATACGACTCTTTAACCATTTGTTAATGGAAAATTTTTTTACACTCCTACCCAATATAGATTTTGTCACTACCTGCGTACTCGAATGAACGCGTTTAAATAATAACTATTAATTTATACATTGCACAAGAAATGCTCATACAGTTATATATACTAGTGTTTTGTGGAAATATAAGGTGTTTCATTTAGTTTATTAGTAGGTCACCGTAGCTTTAAAATCGTTTTTAGTAGGCGCCTTCTTTAGAGAAGAATTTTTGCCGTCCCTTTGTTCGATATTTTAACACATGTTTTTAAAAACCTTTTCCAAGAGACAAGTGCGTTGTCTCGTAGTTTGAGATGTGCATGGTAAATTTAGTCTTTACAGGGTTGCAGTGTATAGTAGTAGTGCGGAAGCGTTTATCTTACTTTACTTTATTGTGCCCCGTGTGACTTTAATTAGTAGTTTTTACCTACTGATGATGACAACTTAGTTGTCGAAATACGTATTTAGGATACGACTAATAATTGTGGTAAGGGGTTATATACCTTTTTTAAATTATTATTTAACCACAGTCTCCATTGAAAGAATTTTTTTCTTCCTTTCTTTGTTTGCAAAATCTTCTATTGTCACAGTATGCCACCTGCTAATGTAACAATATGTTGTTTTTTAAATTTTTGAAATTAGTTTTGGTATCAGGTATAACAAATTATACATTTTTGAAAAGGGAAAGAAAAATTGTTTTCGATGGTGTCATAGCCAACTATGACCCCCATAAGAAAAGTGAAAGTTAACCATTGTAGCTCAACTACTGTAGCAGTATTAAAAAATCTAAATACACGACCAGATTCCTATTAAAAAAGTGCCTTGAGGAAGTGCAAACTAAATTTGTCTTACTTTAAAAATAAATGAGTTATTAAAGAAAATCGAAAAAACAAAAATTCACTTTTTTTGCAATAGCGCCCAAAGTACGTTAAATATTCAAAGCTAGTGTATAGGGTTTGGTACAACTTTACATCTGGAGTATTTGATCTCATTTAACAAAATCTCTATCTCTCATAATAAGCGAGATCCACATGGGCATGTTGAGAATGAATCTGTGGAATCAATAAAGGTTTTAAGAACGGATTTTAGTAAAAAAGATCACGAAATAAAAGTCATATGGCAATCTTTCGTCACTACAGGAAGGAAAGATTGTATATAATAACTACGAAGGTATTTTTGTTTTGTATACACAAGGAAGAAATACGCACTAACTAGGTTTCATTCCAACAGTAAGTGTTTGTAACATTAACTTTACATTCATTAAAATTTGTTTTGTTTTGTAAACTCCAGAACATAATTTTCTTTTAACATTCTCATTAACTAAGTAATATATTTTCTTGCAATTTGACTAAAATTAAAATTGTTGTACTCTAAGGTGATATAAAATTTAAATACATGACTGAAGTACATACAGTAAGGTCCTAAAGTAACGGATAAATTCATTTTCTACGTAATTATTAATACAAAAGGAAAATCCTGAAACAGGTCAATTTTTATATATAAAACTACACTTTTTGAATAAAATTATCTATGTGCCCCTTCAACCCCCTCGAAGTAATAACTACCCCTTTAAAAAATTTAAATGAAAAGGGGTAGCGTGTGTTACTGCGTTTAAAAGGGATTTTAATTCTCTATTCAGCAGTATATGCCTTTTTGATTGTTGGACGTCGATAATCAAGAAAAGAGTAATTTTATGACATACAAACAAGTAGGCGTAGAACCAAATACCTGTCACGAGTGACTAGTCTATTAGTTACCTTTATGTCAAAAAAAGTAAATATGTTTCTTTTTATGTCATTTACTTCTCAAATTTGTTTTAGTTCGTTAGACGTCGTTAACAATTGTTAGGTATTAAACGTTTTTTTAGAGATTTCTAAGCGTTAATTTAAATTGTTCAACAATGAGCCTTTCCGAGACCCAAAGAATTGACGTATTAATATTAATTGGAGTGGGTGATAAAACACGAACGCATTCTGAAGTATGCAGAATATTTAATGATAAGTATCCTGACCGTCACATTTCCCAGTCTACGGTGAGTAGAGTCGAACAAAAATTCCGTCAATTAGGAACTGTCAAAGATCTTCCAAAATCTGGTAGATCAAAACTGAATGACGAAAAAAAATTGGATGTATTATTACATGTTGAGGAAAACCCACATAAACCTACAAGAGAAGTAGCCGGTGATTGCGATGTAAGTAAATCGTCTGTCTTGCGTGTTTTGATAAAAGAAAAATACCATCCGTATAAAATTCAAATGGTGCAGGAATTAAATGACGATGATCCAGATCGTCGATTACAATTTTGTGAAATTGTTACAAATAGATGTCAACAGGATCCGATGTTTCCCAAAAACATTCTTTTTTCTGATGAGGCAACGTTTACCCTACATGGAACAGTCAACAAGCAAAATTGTCAGTATTGGAGTAAACAAAATCCGCACTGGATGAGGGAAGGTCATACTCAGTATCCTATTAAAGTGAACGTTTGGGCTGGCATAATAAATAACAGAATTATTGGACCATATTTTTTTGAGGGGACATTAACTGGGGCGATTTACTTGGAGTTTTTACAAACATTTTTAATACCTGAATTAAGAAGACTTTTTCCTGATACTGTTAACCCCACAGAAATTAATAGAAACATATGGTTTCAACAAGATGGAGCTACACCACATTATGCAGCAGTAGTACGAGCTTACCTAAATCAAGTTTTTCCGCATCGGTGGATCGGTAGACGTGGTGAAATTGAATGGCCAGCCCGTTCTCCCGATATGACTCCACTGGATTATTTTTTGTGGGGTTATTTAAAATCAAAAATTTACTCCAATAAACCAATCAACATTAATGATTTAAAAAACCGAATAATGCATGAAATTAATCAAATCAGCGCTGAAATGTTGCAAAACGTTTTGGAAGAATTCCAACATCGTCTATTTGTTTGTCAAGAAATGAACGGACTCCAGTTTGAGCATATGATTTAAACTATTTTTAGTTATTGTAAATAATGTTAAATATTTTAAAATTTATTTCGTTCTGCGACATAATTAATTATACAATTTAAACAATTTAACATTGATTTTTCCTATTATCGACGTCCAAAAATCAAAAGGGCATATACTGCTGAATAGAGAATTAAAATCCCTTTTAAACGCAGTAACACACGCTACCCCTTTTGATTTAAATTTTTTAAAGGGGTAGTTATTACTTCGAGGGGGTTGAAGGGGCACATAGATAATTTTATTCAAAAAGTGTTGTTTCATATATAAAAATTGACCTGTTTCAGGATTTTCCTTTTGTATTAATAATTACGTAGAAAATGAATTTATCCGTTACTTTAGGACCTCACTGTATATTATTAAGTTATAGGAAACTGCAGCCCACGAAAATAATTCTGAAGTAATTTTTATTGATTATTTATGATTCTATTTATTAAAAAAAATAGTTTGAGCCAAAGTTGAAATAATTAAAAACGCTTTTAATCCGGCCCTGAATATTAAAAGATCCCTGTAGTTTTTTGATAACTTTCGTATCACGTATATGTGAATTTTCGTTCATTTGGCCGTAGCGTGCTATAAAATGCTTATATACTTATTATATTTTAAAGTTATTATACTGGTATTGTGAAAATGGAACTGGAAGATAATGGTAAGCCAAGAATTCCACCTAGAAAAAAATAATACATACTTCTTGTATTATTTTTTTTTCTTAATATAAAATTTGTCTCCTATGTACTGAATAATTAAAAATTGTGTTTATAGAATTCTTAATTATTTTTTTAATTTTTTTTTAAATATTAATTGTCCTCTTAGAATCGTTTAAAAATCGTGTTGTAATTATTTACTAAATACTTTTCTTTATTAAACAAATGCAAATGCTTTTGTATTAATTTCGCTTCTAACATCAATCGGTACCTTGAGAAAAACAGCCTAGATTTGTTCTAACAGACACAAAAAATGTAATCGTACATAGTTTAGGATTCGTTCTTTGTAAAGATATTTCAATATATGTACAAGAGTTACTATGACTAATATCTAGATTTATGTTTGGCTGTTACTTCCTTTAGTATATGTAAAATATTGTAAAATATAAAATTTATGATTAATTGTATATTAAAAACTCTTTTTTTAAACATGAGTTAAATTTCGAGAGCGTTGAAATTTAACAAAAAAATTTATTTGTTTTACGGATTTGACAATACGTTACAATATAGACTTAAACTAGATTACACTGAGGTTACTAGCGATCTGTGTCGCGTACAGTTACACTAATAACTAGAGCTGAGGATGTTTGCGGTACGGCAGGACCGTATGTAGTGCATCCCCACATTTAACTATTTATCTAAATATTCTCTGAAATGATTTGCCGGATCTCATAAATTAATAGAGTGATATTTTAGTATGCACTGGATATTGTTATTATACAAAATCATAATAGCCATTTGTATTTATGGATCATAAATAATAATACGCATGTATTTGTATTTGGTTGTGAATTCAATTTAAACTTAAAACGAATCGTAATATTTTAACGACAAGCCGTCCTTACAATACATGCATTCGAGACAAAGTGTGCAACTCTACGAATAACTTCCATAATTGATCGAAAATGGACATTTTGGAGCTGAAGTAAAGCCCCTATTCTTAGAAAATTTTATTACTGTCGTTAAGAACTATTATTATAAACAACAAAGGCCTTTTATTAGTGTTGAAGTTTTAGTTTCATTGAATTTCCATGTTGTAAGTAGTCAATTGTAAAGTGTTCATTCACAATATTCTAAAACAAGGTGTAAATTTAACTAAAATCCAGAAAAACACATTCTGATAATATATTACTAGATTAGAAGCTGTGTTTATTACTATTTATTATATTATTTTTATAACCAAATGCAATAAAAGCTACGAAAACAAAAGAAACCTCGATTTATTAAAATCTTGTCACACAGCCTTTCAAAGCCTGGCAGCACATATTTTGCATATATTTTATATATACTACCTACTTGAACTAGGTGAATGAAGTTAGAAGTTATAACTTATAACTTCTAACTTCATTCATGACATGAAAAAAGGGTCAAATAGGCGCCAATAAAGGCAGGAATTTTTGATAAATAGACGGCTAAAATTCGAAATACGCAAGAGAAGAGGCTGCGAAATGTTATCGCTGCTCGAGGCTCTCACTTCGAAAACCTGATTTATTAAACCGCAGATCTTGTTGTTTAATTGCACAAATAAATCATTTTTTTAAATTAATGTTTTGTATGTTTAATATGACTTCAAAAACCGCAACCTTAAATGGCCAACCCTGTACCTACATGTACGCAACCGCTCATTTTTTTTATTAAAAATAGCATAGAATAGAGTTTTAACAACTGTCTCGGGATTTATTGAAAAATACAATGTATTTGCTATTGAAACTTTTAAATTATGAATTATTCCATGGTTTATTATTTTTGTCTACCTTAAAAGACAAATCTGGACATCTGGAGTAGGTAATGGATGGATTGGGGTGACAGTCTTTAAAGAAACATGTTTAAGAATTCCCATTTAAAACAATTTATAGAAAGCTCAAACAAAATCAGATAAAAGTGTATCACATAATCATATAATATTTTAGGAGATCTCGACAAAACAGCTATTACAATATTCTTATACCTACTCTTTTTTCTGGTATCGATATTTTTGTCAAGTATAATAACTTTAATAACTAACAAAATAGGTTTGCATTCATACATGTATAACAGAGCTATATTTAAAAAACTTATATTTTTATAAATATGAATAACATTTACCTTTAGAATATAATTATTTGAAAATGTGCATTTTATTTAACCTGATAAGAATTTCCGGTCAGCAGATACATATATAACGGGTGTTCAGAAACATTCGAAGTCAAGTGGGCTCTGAACAAAAAATCGTATATCTTTACTTAAGTATAGCAAACGCCAATTAAGTTGGCGGGAGGAGGGGGTGCGCAGAAGCCGCTTTTAAAAACGTTCACCCCCACTACTCAAGTAATTGTCAGAATACATTTGTTATTGACGTTTGACGGAACATAATGTCTTTGCTAGGGGATCATAAAGTGACACACGCTTAGAGGTTAGAATTTTCTGACATTTGATGTAAAACCAAATACAAATCTCCCCACTACTTTTAGTCCTGCGCGAACTTACCCCTCCTCGCGCCAACTTATTTGGCGTTTGCTATATCTGATTTGTAATAATTATTAAATGTCAACTGTTGTCTGTCAAAAATCAATCTATCTCAGACATGACTTCATATTTTCAAGAACTACTTTGACTTCGAATGTTTCTGAACACCCGTTATATACACGATATATATATATCTATAATTTATATATTTATTTTCCCTGTGAAAGGACGACTGTCCTCTATGTAAATAGTGGCAAGCTTGTGTGACGCTTGTCCGTTATATTTTACGACACAATTGAAATTTGGCGTCAATGTATTTCTCGTCTAAAATTAAAAAATATTTAATTAGATAATTAAATTAGAAAATGTCATTTGAAACTACCTAAATATTAATATGAATTTTATATCAGGTTAAATTTAATTTTAATAATTATTTTAACTAATAGATTTCTGCATCTTCTTTTATATTGTAAATAATCCGTTTATCAATAGAGAGCAGCACATTATGGGGCGAAAATCGGTCAAATTTTATTTCCATTACATTGACTATAACTAGTATATTCAAGCAACGATAATAGTAATAATAATAAAATTATTGTAATTGATCATAAACTTACTTGTGAATTGATGAATTATGTTAAGGAGTTTAGCGTATATTTTTTTACAATTTTGATGATATAAATCCACTTTTGTAAAGATGTAATTATACGGAATACATATCCAAAATATTTTCTCAAAATTTCCTCTCATAAGCGAGAAAAAAATGACAAATCCAGTCGACTCTTCCTAAATTAACCTCTCTTTAATTTGAATTTTTCTCTAAATCGAATTCGTAATATTGTATGTCCAACTGAATTGCAATTCATTTGTAAACGCCATTCTCTGATTCGAATTCTTTAATTCGAACTCTCCAAAAATTCCATTTCATGAAAATTTTAAGCCAGTTTTCCTCTCTCTAAATCGAACATCAGTAATTCCCCCAAAAATGATGTTTCTTTGTACCGCTCATTTTACTTGATATTTTTTGTTAATGCAAGTGTCTCGTTTCAAATTCCTACGATATTTTACGCAATACAGTGGAATCCACCTATAATGAACTCGCTTATAATGGAAACCCTGCTATAATGTACACTTTTTTAAATTCCCGGCACAAACACGTGTAAAATCCTCGGTTGAAATGAACTCGCTTATAATAGACTTTCGCTTATAATGAACCTAAATTCGTTATTATGTCCATTACAAGCGGAGCGATTGGGTACTTTCCCGAATTATATGACGCAATCGAACAGAAGCTGAGACGCGCGAACTGATGTCGCTCTTGCAGTGTATGTTAGGGGATTGACAAGTGTGCCTCGCTGCAAAGATTTGGTCGTAAAAACGTCTGAAAAAGGTAAAAAACGTGCCTTTACAATGCATGAAAAGTTTACGATAATAAGTGAAATTGAGAAAGGAATGACCCAAGCAGATATTTGTACGACCATGAAGCTGAAGAAATCTACTGTTTCGAACATATGGAAGAACCGCGACAAAATAAAAAATTGTAATTGGAAAATCAATGATAAAAAGTAGAAAATGCGGTCTTCTACACACCCGCAAGTAGATGACTTGTTATTTCAATGGTTATTGCAAACAAGAGCGAATAATTTTCCCGTAAGTGGCCCAATGCTACAAATGAAAGCTGAGGAATTCGGAAGAATGATTCAAGATGATTTTAAATGCAGTTCAGGGTGGCTGGATAGATTTAAAAAAAGACACAATATTGTTTTTGGAAAAGTTTGTTGTGAGTCAGCTTCAGTGGACAGAAATGTAACTGATAATTGGATTTCTAAAGTTTGGCCTGCTATAAGTAAAGATTACTCCTTGGACGACGTTTTTAATGCTGATGAAACAGGGATTTTCTACCGAATGATGCCAGATAAGACCTATAAAATAAAAGGGGAAACCTGTGCAGGGGGTAAAATGTCAAAAGAAAGGATAACAGCGATGGTTTGTGCTAATGCTTCCGGTACTGAAAAACGAAAACTATTTATTATTGGTAAGTGTATAGGTCTTTTTACAATAATGTAACCTGTACCTACTTCATACCTGTCTGTTCTCTTTTAGGAAAGTTTCTAAACCATAGATGTTTTAAAAATGTAAAAACATTACCTGTAGATTATTGTGCTAATAAAAAAGCATGGATGACTTCACAAATCTTTATTGATTATTTGACAGAGAGCTTACACAACAAAGAAGCAAAATATTATTGCTGGTTGATAACTGTCCTGCTCATCCAAATGTTGAACTTCATAACATTAAGCTACATTTCTTTCCATCTAATGCTACGTCAGTGTTGGCAACCTATGGACCAAGGTGTCATTCGGTCTCTGAAACAAGTTTATAGAAAACAAATGTTGACGCAAATTATGGCACTTCAGGAAAAAGGTGTTACAAGAGCTGTAACTCTTTTAGATGCTGTGAATTTGTTAAGCGTTGCATGGGAAAGTGTTTCTTCAGAAACAATTAGGAACTGCTATCGGCATGCTGGTCTAGTAAATTATAATCCTGAAGCAATGGATTTCGATGCAGAAGATGACATACCCTTGAGTGAACTGGTCAACATCAGTAACCTAATGGTTCTAAGCAAGTTTGACGAATATGTGAGCATTGATGAAAATTTAGAAGTTACGGAACAATTATCGGATGTTGATTTAGTTCAGCAAGCAATGGAGGAACCACAGGAGGAAGAACACATGGAAGATGATGAAGGACTAGAAGGGGAGGAAACTGCGATAACAACTGAAGACGCAATAACTTCTATTAGAAAATTGCACCGTTATTTTCAGCAAAAAGAGAATAAAACGGACACTATATCAATACTAAATAAGGTTGAAGTTATTCTAAATAAAGATTATCTGGACAAACCGTGGATTCAAACAAAACTGACCAACTTTTTTCAAAACATGTAATGTTAAATATGTACACAAACATGTGTGTACGTACATAGATACCTACCACTATGTATGTAACATACATGTACATATTACAATAAGTTTTTTGTTTGTATTTTCGTCCTCATGTATTACATACAAATTATGTAGGTCAGAGTTATCTTATATAGAGATATGTATATCCTATAGAATTATCTTTTTTTAATAAAAACGTGGAAATACATAAATTTTATTATGTAGTAATTATTCTGATGAGATGAACACTCGCCTATAATGGACTGTTTTGCTTAGTCCCCTGAAATCCATTATAAGCGAATTCCACTGTACATTGTTTCGTTGTTTTGTTTCGTCGGTTGCTATCGTACGTAGTTTTAGACTATTAAATATTCTCACAAGCATAATAAAATATTGAATAGTGTTTTCACTGTTTTCAACAACAACCCCGAAAAGAATAGGGGGAGTTGGGGCACATTTATACACATTTTTTTAAAAATTGAAAACCGAGTAATAGATCTAGTTTGAGAAAAGTTTGACCCGCCAATGCATATACAATATTATGTAGTTTTTTAATACATTATAGCTTTTTTCATAATTTTACATGAAAATAAAAAATTCACGATTATAAAGAAAATTGGGTTTGCATCAAACCGCCTCGTATGTGGGGAACATTGAATCAGCTTATGGGGCACATTGGCACGTGCTAGGGTGCATTGATACTTGAAGCACTTTACATAAATATAAGAATATAAACGACTTATTTTAATGAAATTTTTATTGGTTGCTCAAAAACATACATAAATGGCTTATAGCACGCTATAAGAACTAAAATCAAAAGGAAAACTAAAGAGTGAGACAGTTCTGCTTGTGCCTTTGGTGATACGAGGTTTTGGCAACATGAAAGTCATGTCCGAGATATCAACACTAGACTTGTCTTCCACATTTGGAAAAACAAGTACCCATGATGTGGGTTTCTTCCTTAGGTAGGATATTTCAAATTCGGAAAAACCATACTTTGAAATCACTTTTCCCACATAGTGCACGACAGATTTCTTTTTTTCAAATTTAACCAACCCAAAGTCTCCAATCTCAATAGTCTCTGGGGCAGGTGGGCTAATGTTTTCTTCTCCAAGTTCTTCCAAGTTCCAATTTTCGTCTATTTCCTCCAATGCGTCTGTGTCGCCATTGTCTAGAACTGGCTCAGACTCACAAGAACTGGAATCTGAATCAGTTTCGCATCTTTTCTTTATGTTTTTGTTTGTGGTAGTCCAGCGTAGTAAATTCTTTGCGGTTTTTAATTGTTTTGCCTTTTCTCTCATTTCTTTATTCTTTTTCTTCTTTTCTTTTTCATCGTGAAGCATCTGCAATCTATCTTTCTCTGGTGTGTCTGTATAAATTCTTGATTTTCCTTTTTCTCTGCCTTTTCGTTGGGATGTTTTTTGTTGGGCCTTTGGATATGGTCTAATAGCTTCAGGTGTTATCATGTTAGCCGAGGTGGATGGAGGGGGTGTACTATGTCGTACAAGACTTTGTGAAACGGTTTCGAACTCCATTATTTCACTCTGGCTAAGGACCTCATTGACCGTTTGGGCAACAGCTCTATCTTGAAGTTGAGGAGTTCCTTCTCCCCGAGGCTCGGCAACAGGCCTACAATCTGAAGATGGCTGGAAAATTTCGCAAGGTGCGTAATCTTCATCTCCAAACGCCATCTTGTTGTTCTTTGGGGTAAAAGATTCATAAA